>CATOUR010000084.1:1200000-2400000 GCA_951848785.1 Callosobruchus maculatus | reverse complement strand
CATTTGAGGTTTCGCATAACAGTGATACCTGGTAACATGCATAATACGAGCATACTACATATTTACAAGAAAAATATGCATTTATTTATCATTGTTAAGGTCAAACATGTGTTTTGTATGTCTACAACAAACCGTGTATGTTAGACAGGTGTCGAAAACTCTAGAAATTTCCAGGCCGATTTGTATTTTTACAATATTACATTTTAGGGGGGGGGGCTCCTGGCTATGTGCCTCTACACATACAGAGATTAATATTCTATTGTTTTTGAAGTTTGAAGAAAAAAACGTCAGCACTAGTTTATCTTGCCATAGTCGGCATTTTGAGTATTATAGCCTCTCACAGAGCTTCAACAGGTGGCAAAAATCCCTAGCCACTATAAAAAGGAATGAAAAACATATACAGGGTGAGTTTTTAGTAACGGCTCGGTCGATAACTCCACTACTGTAGAAGATAGCGAAAAAAGTTGTATATAAAATTTGTAGCGACGGATATGCTACTTACTCAGAAAATATTTAGATTTATACAGGGTGATCCATAACTACGTGGTAATGCAAACATGCATTTTTTAAAATGAGATACCCTATATAATATTCCATATTCAAATTCTACTAATGATTTCTGTTCTTCCAATATAGGATATTGTTACATTATACAGGGTATTACAAAAGTTATGACCATTTTTATATCCAAATCGCGGTCAAATGAACGCACTGTATATCAAAAAGTAATGAATCAAAAATATTTTTTTATACGAAAAGAATAATATCTTCTAGTTTTAAAATCGGCTATAAAAAAGCCCGTGACGTATATTCGTATACAGGGTGATGTAGTATGCAAAATCTAGATTTTCTCTCTTTTTTTAAACGTAACCCCCAATATTTTATTATACCAAAGAATTGCTTTTAATATGCTCCTTCATTTTTGTATAGACTTGTTATGGCTGCATTTATTAGTTTCTGAGATATTTCGATTTTTCTACAAATTTTAAATATACCTTCTATTTGTTTACTAAAATTTATTTATTTTGAGAAAATACTATCAAACTTATTTTTGCTTAAAAACCAACTAAAGTATAAGGCCATAATAGTACTTGATCAAGTCAAAACACTGACTTAATGAGATAATATAGGTCAAGTGTGCTGAGGAAACTTTATAGACGTCATGCATAACTATCAGGCAGATGAATCTGGTAGGCCATGAAATATTAAACGACACAGTCCAAATAGAACGATTCTTCAATCTTTCAAACGCATTGGTTTTAGAGTGCCTCCGTTCTGGGTATTGCTGTTCATAGTTGATATATTCTAGAGGCAAAAGTAGACAATTTCTCAAAGATTCTCCTGAATACCCTCAATGGAAAAATTAAATTTTAAAGCTGGTTTTTCACACAGTACGGAATTATTGAGCAGGTAATGAAAACTGTCAATTTTTTCAAAGCCTACCTGATAAATCTGGTTGATAATCATGCATCACGCCTACAAAATTGTTTCCTCGGCATACTTGGCTTTATTATCTCGATGATTTAGGGTTTTTACTTCATCAAATAGTATCATGACCTTATAATTTAGTTGCTCGTTAAATGAAAAACAAATTAGATAGTACTTTCTCAAAATAAATAAATTTCATTACACAAGTAGAAGCCATACTTTAAATTTACCGAAAAATCGAAATATCTCGGAAACTGATGGACGTAGGTACAACAAGTGCTGTACAAAGATGAAAGAGCATATTAAAGGCAATTCTTTGGGATAATAAAATATATGAAATATTTTGTGAGTAAAGAGCATATCCTCGGCTACAACTTTTGTATACACCTTTTTTTCGCTATCTTCTATAGTAGTGGTGTTATCGACCGAGCCGACACTAAAAACTCACCCTGTATAAACAGTGACGAGAGCCTGGTACGTGGGGAGTGCATTCTGTGATCGTAAATAATTACCACCTTCGACATCGGGATAGCTGTGGGCCACTTCGGAGCATTGTAATTATCGTACAAACAGACTGTCAGTTGTTTTAAGGATGCGCCTGCACCGCAAATATTTGATTTACGCGGTTCGCTGGCACCGGCTTCGCGCTAAACATCCCGGCATGTGTGACTCAGGTGTAGAGATGGGGCAACCAGAATGTCGATAGTTGGTGTCGATACGTATCGTAGTTTCAGTTCGGCAGTAATTTTATGGCCCTAATTTTTATGAGATCTCTTGTGATTATGAAAGAACCGAAAATACGTTTAAGCAAGATTAAAGTATATAAAACAACGATGCGACCAATTCTAACATATGCGGCAGAAACAAGAGCAGACACAAAGAGAACAAAACAAATCTACGACAGCATAGAAATGAAAACACTAAGATCAATTATGGGAATATCTCTCAGGGACAGACAAACAAATAAAAACATACGAGAACAGTGCAACATTAACAGCATCAATAAATTGATAAAAACCCGGAAGAAAGAATGGGACGAACATGTAAATAGAATGAGACCCAACAGATTGGCTCACATATGTAAAAATAACAAACCATACAATCGAAGACCTCCAGGACGGCCAAAGAAAAGATGGGAAGATAATTTGATGTCAACAACAACGTCAACAACAGAGACAGAATAAGAGGCAGACAAACAGGAGAAATCCTAGTCATGCGAAGAAGAAGAAGAATTTACACTTTTTTCTTTATGCGACTTACACTCGATGCCAGGGGAAAAGATATTGGTGTATAGAGATATTGAAACTAAGGAGAATTTTTAACAAAAAATATAATTGGTGTATTTGATATCCACTGTCCTACCTAACAAAACAGTGCAGCATATGGTCTTGGTATTAACTACAACAAGACCAAGGTTATGATCGTAGATATAGAGCATGATAATCATCGCGAAATAAAGTCAATAGGCCGTTGTGAAGAAGTTCAATGTTTTGTGTACCTCGGTTCTTTGATCGACAATTCGGGTAGCTGTGAAAATGAGATACGACGGCGCATTCAACAGGCACGTGTGGCCATGACAAAGCTTACTAAAATATGGCGTGACCATAACATCACTAAAGCTACCAAGATGTCGTTGGTTCAATCTCTTGTGTTCTCCATATTTGTGTATGCCTCGGAAATATGGACTGTTAAAAAGGCAAATCGATCTCGCATAGACGCTTTTGAAATGTAGACGTGGAGGAGAATGCCGAAAGTTCCTTATACCGCCTATCGAACTAACGTTTCTATATTGAATGAGCTCGGTAATCCAAAGAGAAACAGTTGCTGGATATGAGTGTCAAGAGCGCCACTAAACTGACAGTAAATCGCGAACGATGGCGAGCTACAGTTCTCAAAACTATTGACAATATTCGTGTGGGCAATACTCTAGCTGCGACTTAATGCATTTTACGAGTTCACAACATGTCTGTTAAGACATTGTGACTACGATGATGATGTCCTACAAAAACGGCTCGTGAGACTAAAGCTAGAGCTCCTTGGATAAGTCAGAATACCAAATTTTTATTTAAAGAACGAAATAGGCCTTTACAAAAATTTAGAACTAATAAAAATGCTACCAATTGGAACGAATATAAAGCGTCACGTAGTTTTGCGCTTTTATTATTGAGAAATGATAAATCTGCGTATCTGCGACATAACCTACATAACGAAAGTAACCCATCGTCTTTCTGCAAAACATTGAAATTCATGCACGTTCAGGTAAACAGTAAATCTGCAAAAATAGACACCTTAAAAATCCATATAAGATAAACGATTACTTTACTTCCACATTTCAAAATAGTGACTAAGAATGCTCAGATAGCATCTTTTTCTACAGGACAAACACATTTCAAAAAAACTGCAGCTTTAATCTCACTGCAGTTGATCTGGACCTCAGAGTAACAACTGAACATAGAGGTAGTAAACAAACCACTTCAGCATGGCGTGCTCAAAGCCATCATCTTTTGACACTTCAGCTTCCAAACATTGATCAGCTGTGACCTCGCAGTGACAGTTCAAATTGCAAACAATGCTGTGTAACACCAACTAACCTGAAAATTCTTCCAATGTAACCCATGTTACAAACACTGCACTTTTTGAGGTCCATCTGGAAAAACTGTTAAACTACACTCGAATATAGCACAAGTACGTAAAGCTTCACTACAGTTACCAACAAATAGCGAATTCGATTTTACTGACCAAGCATAAAGACGCACAAACAAAACACACGTTTGACAGTCGAGGTTCTACCGTAAATAAGTCGCATGAAAATTATATCGGCGTTGCCAGCTCCTCAAAATTTATGTAAGACTTCAGAATTTGCGTTTATGATGAAGAAATATGCAGTAACGCAGTAGAGGTCAACATATCTATTCATTTTGCTGTAATCATTCCTGACCATCAAAATACCGTCTTTTTTTACGTAGAATGGAATATTTCTGGTTACTATACAATTAAGACGATAGTAAATAATTATGATTGCCGTATCTGGTGGTCAGTATGACAACGTAAGAAAAGATGTCGGCCTATTAGAATTAGTTGTTTACTACCTCTATGTTCAGTTGTTACTCTGAGATCTGGACACTGTACTCAATGGTACTCAATGTAGTTAGAATAAGCTTACAAATGCTTAAGCTTTGCTTTCCAGTAATGGGTAAATGGTATCTGCACATCATAAATATCTATCTGGAGAGGGGGGCACTTCCCAGCTTGCTGGACAGTTGCAGTTGTCACTCCTTTGCCTAACAATCATAATCCCAACTCACTGGATGATCTGAAACCAATTAGTTTGTTGCCTATACTCTCTAAAGTCCTAGAATGAATAGTATACAATATACGAAGCTGTAGACTGGATTGGATGTTATTTCCAGCAGCTCGTTGATGTACAGCAGAACGGTGTAGGGTGTAGGGGATAGGACAGATCCCTGAGGAACACCGGCGTTTATTGAAAATACGTCTGATGAACGGCCCTCGACTACAACAAACAGAGATCGGTCGTTCAAAAAGCTATTCAGCCACTGGCGCAGGCCAGGTGGTAGTCCATAAGCATCAAGCTTGACCAGAAGTCACAGACAATCAACAACACGGGTTTCGCCGGGATTTTCAATTGCTCTGGTTCACAAGTGAGTGACGTAGGTCAGGAGGTCACCCGTAGACCTATGCTTACGGACTTTTTTACTTTACGTCCATTGACTGAAATATCGAATCTTAAGGCATCTATATCGAACATCCCCACGCGTTCATGACTCAGGTGTGCTTAACTGCAATTCGGTACTACGTTGCGGTACTATCAGATGTGTCAGAAGGAAATTCCAGGAATATTTCTCATATGCGCTGGACACTCAGCTTACACAATTTATGTCGAACGTATGTGAATTCTCGGGAACCGATTACAGGAGGTATTTTTCTAAATGTGTAAAGAAGACTAAGTTCGGATCAGTGTTTTCATTTATTTTGTTTTATTATTTATTTTAATTTCATTTCATTTTATTTGCAAGATACAAATAATGCCACATCTAGAAGTCTCAGCCTTGCGGCAGGGTAAGGGGTACATTAGATAATAATTATTATGATACCTCACAAAAAATTTTAAAGTTTCATATCTTCTAAAGCCATGAGATAATAACTGCTTACAGCTTTCTTTGGTGTATGTTTGTTATTTTTTCATATGTGTTATTGGACATTCTTTCAAAGAGGGGCACTGGATAATACTATACTTGCTTTTATCAGTGCTAATGCTATGAAATACTAGAAATTTCGGAACTCTGATAGCAAAACCGTCAATGAATAAGTTTCAGAAATTAGATAAACTGTCGCTATTTCTTTTTTTTTTTTTTGAAGATTATTTATGGATATTTCTATTATTTGCAGGTTCTGCAGATAGTGGCATAGCTGAACAGGAGCAAACCACCTCAACACCTGAACATCGAGTGCTTCAAGAAGTATTGGAGACTGAAGCCGTTTATGTTGCGGACTTAGGAGAAGTTATACATGTAAGTACTATTAAGTTGTATTTTTTACATATATAATTATGTACTGCTTACCATCAGAAAAATAAAACAGCAATGTGGATTGCACAATTTTAACTCGATGTTTGTAAAAATTCCAAATAATCCTAAATACCTAAAAAACTTGCTATGTCTTAACGAACACAGATCTCAAAAGGTAAGACGTTTAGAACATGAATGAATAAGGACCAGAGGCTATCCAGCAAAGAATGTGACTGGTGCATAGGCCACACGATGGGCCCTTTTGCGCCTCTATGCGCGCTAGTTCCTAAGACCTGCCCTTTTAGCAAAGGCAAGTACCTTCTTAGGTCCTATCCATTTTATCTCTATTGGTTCCAAGGTTCTTGAACCCAGCATAGTCTGCCTGTGATAACCCAGGGTTTCACAGCGACACAAGGTGTGTGCCGAGGATTCTTCCTCTTCACCACACCACGTGCACGTTGGGTCGTTGACCACCCTCATCACGAACAGGTGACGCCTGAAGGTGTTGTGACCCATTAATAGGCCTACTAGCAATCTCAAGTCACTCCTATCCAGAGAGAGACAAAATCGTCCTATTCTCTCTGCAGGCCCTGCTAATAGTTCCCGAGCTTGATGGAAATGACCAGAGATGTTGTTCCGTCTCAGAGAGTGTTGATTCTGGATCCAATCTCCAGTTGTTTTCCTATTCAAGTTTGCAGGTAGTCCTAAGGCAGGTTCCGGGCCCACAAAACTGTTGCCGGATCCCATCCTAGCCAGATGATCCGCCATGTCGTTACTCTTTACCCCAGCGTGCCCAGGTACCCACATCAGTGATACCTTGTGTTTAGCTGAGATGTCGTCAAGAGCCCTTCTGCACTCCAGGACCAGTCCCGACGTTATTTTCAAGCACTCAGTGCTTTGATGGCTGCCTGACTGTCAGAGCAGATAGTAATCGGCCTCCTAGACCCGTCAATTTCCCGAATACGATTTACACTAGCAAGTATCGCATAGACCTCATAGACTGTGGTGTGCTCCCCAAGAGGGAGTGAAAGTCTTGTATGGGGTCCGTAGACTCCCGACCGAGCCCGAGCCCTCTCTAGCGAGTGAACCGTCTGTGTACCAGACCTGTCCTCCTCCTTCGATGAGCTGTCTTTCCCTAGACTCCCACTCTTCCCTTGATGGAAACACCACCGTAAATTTTCGATTGAAGCGATGCGTAGGAGAAACTATATCGCTCCTCGCCAACAAAATAGGACTATCCTCATGCAACTCTGCTAGAATCGTCGAATGTCCTTTGCCTGGATTCATAAAAGTCCAGCTACCCTGACTCCAGAGACGGAACCCCGTTTTTCTAGCTTCCCCTTGAATTACCAGATCCAAAGGAAGATTCAGTAGTGTTTCAATGGCACTCAAAGGTGTTGTGCGCACTGCACTGGTTATACTAAGACATGCCAAACGTTGAACCTTATTAAGTTTGGCTCTTATTGCCTCCGTCTTTATACAGGTCCACCACACTCTGGAGCCATATATTAAAGACGGTCTGACTATTGTAGTATAGAGCCAGTGCACCACTTTTGGGCTCAAGCCCCAACTACTACCGACAACTCTTCTGCAGGCCCATAATGAGTTTCGAGCCTTGCTGCCTCCAAGTCAGCTTGTAATCCAGTATGACTCCTAGATACTTTACTGACTGAGACAATTCAAGTGTCGTTCTGAAAAAGGTAGGCCTCACGAGGCCTTCCATCTTCCTTCTCCTTGTGAACATAACGAGCTCAGTCTTTTCAGCGTTCACTGACAGATCTACCTCATTACACCACGCTTCCACAACGCGCAGCGCGCCTTGCATTACCTCGGAGACTGTATTTATGAATCTACCCCTGACCACTATGCTCAAATCATCGGCGTTTAGGACATTCATTCATATGAATTTTTCTTCTTAAAATGGACCCAAAAATCGCCCCCATAAACATTGACATTCAATTAGGAAACACCCTGTAACAACTGACTACACCAATAAATAACATATGCTGAAAGCAGACAGACACAACATTTCGAACGGCCATAGTCAGTCCCGTATTCTTCGACACTTGAATCGTTTAAACTAATAAGAGTACCATTACAGTCTGATAAGACAGGCGCCTATAAGCAATGAACGCACAAGAAGATAACGTTCCAAGTTCCAATGGTGATAAACGACCTCTGTTTACCCAATTTTTTTTTGTCTGCGACTTACGACTAGCCGTATAGTCATGTATAATATAATGTCTTCTTTTACATTGTTTATATTTATTTACTCGGAATTTAGGAAGGATCGTACAATATTGCAGGTCTTCAGGATTACAGATTTTTGAAATATTTTGTGTAACTTTTCGTCTAGGCCTAACTGTTGTAGGTGTGGTGTAAAAGTGTTTTGGTGTAAGGCCTGAGACAGACATAATTAGGGGGACAATAGTAACTTTGTTTTGCTTCCATAGTCGTTTTATCTCTATCGCAAGGTCAGTGTATTTAGATATCTTCCCAGCGTAAGCGTTTTGGATATTCATATCGTTGGGAATAGCGATATCTATCAAATAGGTAACTTGGTCTGCCTTCGACTGGAAAACTATATCTGGCCGATTAGTATCTCCTATTTTCCTATTTTTTCTCTCATAGTTGCGGTAGTAACAAGTATTGACGGGCTGTGCCAAGTCAACACCTGAGCTATTTTTATTCGGAGTTCAGGAAGGACCGTACAATGCTACAGGTCTTGAGGATTACAGACTTTTGGAAGGTTTTGTGTAACTTTTCGTCCAGGCTCAGCTGTTGCAGGTGTGGTGTAAATGTATTTGGTGTAAGGCCTGAGACCGACATTATGAGTGGGACAATAATAACTTTGTTTTGTTTCCAGAGCCGTTTTATTTGTATGGCAAGATCTGTGTATTTAGATATCTTCCCAGCGTAAGTGTTTTGGATATTCATATCATTGGGAATCGCAATATCTATCAAATAGGTCACTTTATCTGCCTTTGACTGAAAAACAATATCTGGTCTATTATTACATCCACAGAGTAGCTAATATGTGGGGATTTGTTTCTGAATTATTTAAAAAGAATCTGACGTAGACAGCCGGTAGATTTCAATAGGTTAAAAAGAGAACAGAATATCTTCTACCTCCGACTTCCGTTCTCTAGAACATTCGTTCCGCAGAGTTGCTAGGTGAGACGATTTCAAAAGCGAGTTAGCGACCCAAAATCGTAGTTGGGCAATTGGCGACTTTTGATGGAGCTAAATATATAGTGAGTTGACGACTTTTGGCTATTTCCAACTATTTCATTGGGTTTTCCCTCAAAAATAAGGGCTAGTTGCATGAAGCGGCAATAGCCAGTAGTTTTACAATTGACACTTTGAGTATAGTGATTCTTCAAGATGTGCGGATGGAACAGTAGCAACTGCTTCCAAGGACAAGGCCGAAATATTTGCCAAGACATTTGCAGCAAACTCCACTGTAAAAGTCCCATCCAGTGCCCAGTTACCATCCATACCGAGAGTACCCCAAGCCATGAGCGAACTCACGTTCAGAACAAAAACAGTTCGGAAGGTGCTGCAGTCACTTGACATTAATAAAGCGAATGGGCCCGACATGATCCCCTCCATTGTTGTCAAGAAGTGCGCACCGGAGCTCGCTCCCATATTTACCCGCCTCTTTCGGATGTCTTACGATTTCGGCATTTTGCCAAAAGACTGGAAAACAGCTTGCATCCAGCCGGTGCCAAAAAAGGGATCCAAAACTGATCCGACCAACTACAAATTCTTTACCCCGCCATAAATTAATATTGAGGGTCAATATATCAGGTAAAATTGTAAAGTTTACCTACGGCCATGACCGACACCGAAAATGTACAAAGTAGGTAGGAATTTCCGACTTAATTGCTCTATACATTTCTGAAATGCACTATAAGTTTTCACCTAGCTCCTCCTGGCTTACGTCACACATGTGTGGAGCAAACTCATTCAGTCATTTGGCGAGGCTCACGCCGTTGCTCTCGATATTTTAAAGGCATTCGATCAACTGTGGCATGCAGCTCTCCTAAACAAGCTCCCGCCTTATGGGCTCCCTCTTAAGCTTTGCGGTTGACTCGCAGACTTCCTCTTAGGTCGGAAAATCTCTGTCGTGGTAGACGGCTTTTCCTCTTCTTTCCATAGCATCAATGCCGGGGTTCCGCAGGGATCGGTATTGGCTCCGACATTGTTTCTGCTTCACATTAATAATCTACTCTCTAGCACTACAAACCCAATCCACAGTTTTGCGGATGACAGTACGCTGCATGCAGGCATTATGAGCAATAGACCGATCTCTGTGGTCGAGCTGGAACGCAGAAGACTGGCAGTGGCAGCTTCACTTTCAAAGGATCTCGATACCATTACCGCTTGGGGGCTTAAGAATATGGTTAAATTTAATGCCTCCAAGACCCAGTATTGTACGCTATCAAACAAGAGGTGCCCAAGCCAACACCAGGTTCTAATGAACAACCAGGCTCTGCCAAGGAGTCACTCATTCAAGCTGTTAGGAGTCGACATTACAGAGAATCTGATCTGGCACGAACACGTCGCGTCAATTACAACAGCTGCTGGTAAAAAGCTTGGATACCTATTTAGAGCCAGAAAGTATTTCTCACCATGTAACCTCCTCACGCTATATAAAGCCCAGATAAGACCTTGCCTGGAGTATTGCTCTCATGTCTGGCGAGCAGCTGCCCCTACTGCCCTATCTATACAAGATGCCGTCCAGAGAAGGGCAATTCGACTAATTGGCGATCCAGCCTTAACGCGCCACCTTCAGTCACTTTCTCACCGGCGTGTTGTTGGTGACTTCTCACTCTGCTACCGATCTTCCAACGGAATCTGCTCCTCTGAGCTATCCTCTATCGTTCCACCGCTCACTGCTCCTATCAGATGCACCCGTGCGACCCCTGTATCTCATCCTAAGACGGTCGTCTTCATACATCAAGAACCGAGCGGTACAACCGCACATTTATTCCCAGGGTGTACAAGGCTTGGAATGGACTGCCAAAAGATGTATTTATTGGGCCTGCGGGTATTGGCCCATTCAAATCTCGCGTTAACAAACTTCCCCTAACATAACACTTTCACAGTAGCCGCGGTACTCTGGTATTTAGGCTCTGCCTTTGCGGTCTGCTCAGTTATATAAAAAAAAGGCAGGTAAAATTAATCGACCTTCGTTATCGTTATTTGAAGTCATTTACCTGTTTCTTATTACTGCGCATGCTCAAAATGCTGATAGCCAGGTAATTGGTTATTTCTGGTGATCCCAAAACGCCCCAGTGTCTCAAAATAAACATTATTTGAAAAACTGGACTTGATTCGCAATTAACAAATGACCCTTAAAAATTATTTTATTTAAAATCTTGTAGTACCTTTGATTTTATACAAAAACCTATTTTGTTTTCGTAAAGTCAGAAAAACAGATAAAAAAGAAGATTAAGTGAACCTATCATACCATGATTTCCAAAACAAAATTTTACATCAACCCTTGGAAACTCACCCCCAACTTTTTTTTCCAAATAACACCCCTCAGTCACAGCTTTTCCTACATTAATGAGGTCATTATTTTGTTTAAAATCTTTTAGTGCCTTTGGCTTCATACGCAAACCAATCTTTTCGTGAAGTAATTAACATAACATAAATAAAATCATGATCTGTTCGAGGCGTAACATTTTCGTAATAAAGTTAATAAATATTTTTGTCCGTTTTTTGTGTCAAGTTAAATCTTATTTTATTAATGTTATGCTTATGATTTTAAGAAAAAAATAAGGACGTGATTTGTGTACCAAAAAGTGTTTCGTGCTATTTGAAAAACAAAAGTTGAGGGTGAGTTTTAAGGGTTGAAGTACAAAAAAAATGTTTTAAAAGCATGGTATGATATACCATATAGTACTTAACAAAAATTCCACTCAATTTTTGTTTGAATTTTTTTGTTACGAGAATATCAAGGAAATTCAGGGATATATAAGAAATCTTTATTCCAAAAAAATACTCTCACCAAAAAAATTATCCCTTCCCCGTCCCCAAGAAAAAAAAAATTAGCGACGCCCTTGGCTAGTGAAGTGATGCAGGGGTAGGCAAAGATTATGGCAGTTAAAATCTTGATAGTGTGAAAGAAGTGAGTTCAACTACTTGACGCACATTTTTTTAGGTTTACTTCCAGACTGAACCCTAAAATGACTGGACCATTCGAACACGATAAAGATTTGTTGTGGTTGTCAAGATAATAGGCGTCATGTATCTATTAAGAGGTCGTTAACTCTGTCGAATTTGGAAACACTTCTGTCTCCAGACATCACACTTTACCTGACTTGTGGTTGTCATATCTGATTCCAGACTAATGCCAGTCTGAACTTGTCTTGTTTATCTAGGCATTTATCTGAGAAATAATCCTAGTGAGAACTTTTTAAGAATCAATGTAATTTCTAAATCTCATCTTATCTGAACAAAAACAATTTTGTCACATGCCCTTCTAGCAAAGTAACAAATCTACTGCAGGTTTATAAATTGTATTATGGTCAGTGTATGCCTAAGCTGTGAATGAGAGTATCTAATCCTCCATGTAGTGCCCAAACCTCTTAGGTATCTGCATGCTTTTCGTGCCATCAATTGTGGTAGCAAGGTATAGACCTCAGAGTAACAACTGAACATAGAGGTAGTAAACAAACCACTTCAGCATGGCGTGCTCAAAGTCATCATCTTTGACACTTCAGCCTCCAAACATTGATCAGCTGTGACCTCGCAGTGATAGTCAAATTGTAAATAATGCTGTGTAACGCCAACTAACCTGAAAATTCTTCCAATGCAACCCATGTTACAAACACTACACTTTTTGAGATCCATCTTGAAAAACTGTTAAACTACACTCGAATATAGCACAGCAAGTCCGTAAAGCTTCACTACAGTTAACAACAAATAGCAAATTCGATTTTACTGACCAAGCATAAAGGACGCACAAACAAAACAAACGTTTGACAAACGAGCTTCTATCGTAAATAAGTCGCAGGAAAATTATGTCGGCATTGCTAGCTCCTCAAAATGTATATAAGACTTAAGAATTTGCGTTTATGATGAAGAAATATGCAGTAACGCAGTAGAGGTCAACATATCTATTGATTTTTCTGTTATTATTCCTGAACCATCAAAATACCGTCTTTTTTAACGTAGAATGGAATATCTCTGGATATTATACAATTAAGACGATAGTAAATGATTATGATTGCCGTATCTGGTGGTGAATATGACAACGTAAGAAAAGATGTCGACCTATTTAAAATTCAAATTTCAAATTTATTTACCACACCATAACAAATACAATTCGCTAGACAGCAGAAAAATGCATAAATACCTACAAATTGTGGGTACTACTAAGGTAGAAAATAAATGTAAAAATGTAACATTAATAATAGTATGTACATATTAAATTGCACAAAAAGAGAGAATAAACAAAGAAACGTAAAAAAAGGGAAGAACAAATAGAAGAAAAAACAGGGCTGGAGGTGGCAATTTAGTCGAATTTTTCATAATTTGAATTTTTCTTGATTTTTTATTAAGAAGTTTTTTATTTTTTTTTATATTCCCTAAATTTCTTGATACATTTCAAATCTGCTGGAAGTATATTGAGAAAGTTGGACCCGTGATAAAGAAATGTTCTTTGTGTCAGAGTTTTCTTGAAAAAGTGAACACCCAGATTGAAATTAGTTGTTGCTCTAGATGCAGTGGATAATTTTTTGAAACTTTCTTGCTTGGAATATATTTATCAGGAGACACTGATAGACATAAATATGTTTTATCCTGAAAATTTGCGTCTCATATAGAGTAATTCTGTTGAAAATAATTTTCTTTTGCGGTATATTATTTTTAGCGGCATGTTTTGTGTCCTTTGTAAAAAATTCAAAGTGGTTGAGAACGAGAATTAGTTGTTTACTACCTCTATGTTCAGTTGTTACTCTGAGGCACCGACTATTAAATCAAATAGACATATCTATTTACATTTCAGCTCATTGCATACATATACAGATCCCCCCTCGTAAGTATTGCGATGTTGATTTTGACAAGATGGGGTCCCAAGAACTAGGGAAAACCATCTATGCATATCTGCATATCTATGCGTACCCCAGAACTTTCCCCAAATTGTAGGATCACGCTAAGACATTTGGCAACAGCGGCACGCGATAGTACTATAAGTTCATTCATACAAAAGTCAAGGCGCCAACGACGAGTGACAAGTCTACAAGTGGCAGTTGACACTTCTCGTTGACACTGTCACAGCTGACGAAGCTTGATTTTTCCATTTTAATTTTATCTGAAATCGAGTGTATTTAGTAGTGAAAAGTGCTGCAGAAATGATCCATCAGTGCTATATCTGCAAGATATGTTCCTATAAACCAGAATATGCTGGTTTTCCCTTTCACCGGTAAGTTGAAAAAATGTCTATTGAATGCATTATTTTTACTGTTCATTGGCGTGGTGAAAACCTTTCCTAAACTTTGTTTCTCTTGGTAAACATTTTTACCTCATT
This sequence comes from Callosobruchus maculatus, assembly GCA_951848785.1. Taxonomy (NCBI): domain Eukaryota; kingdom Metazoa; phylum Arthropoda; class Insecta; order Coleoptera; family Chrysomelidae; genus Callosobruchus; species Callosobruchus maculatus. The sequence goes on along the minus strand of CATOUR010000084.1, from coordinate 2,385,501 downwards.
ATTTTTGTATTTTGTGTGTATATTTCTATATTTTTGATGATTGTTAAGAAATCTTGTCAAATAGTATCAGAATACAGTGAAAAATAGCCCTTAGTTAGCTACTTCCTAAGCTACTTCAACCACTGATGTTTTCAAATTGAGAAAACAACATTCTTTGTTTTCGTTTGTTAATTGGTTTAGTATATGCTGCTACTTGTTTCCAGGCTATCCACTAATAGTGGTATCAGAAATATTTGGTTACAATGCCTATGTTTGGAGAATACTGCATTGCCCAAAGACACAGGATTGTGTTCCAGGCAGTTTGGGCCCTGATGCATTCATCCATGGCCGACTATTCATCACAAGGACAGATAAGAGAAAGTGTTGAAAAAGGATGCTCTATCTTCATGTATCTACCCTGGAAGGTGAGTGGTATACAGACTGACAATACATAATTATGATGTAACTAATTGAAGGATCTTAGATTTAATATAAAAAAGTTAATTGTAAACAACAGGCTAACATGAAAAATATTTCAATTAAAGCATTCAATTAGTGAGAGTATAGGCAAAAATAACCTCTATGGAATGATTTTTTGTTTTAAAATATTCTTTTCGTTAGTTTGAAAATTAATTTTTTTAATTGATTAAGGTAGTTTTGGACCATACATGAGCGATGATGCTTATCTGTGGCTGATATATAAAGTATGTCCTCTGCTCAAAGTATGTCTTTAAAGCATTTATGTATTCATATATCACCAGTTACAACCTTCCTTGTTTAAAAAAACTTGCTAGTTCCTTGTATCTATTTTTAATTGCTGCTTAACCTAACTTTTTAATTAATGGAAACTGGGTTTATGTTTCAGCCCTGGACAGCAGAAATTTTTGACGATGGATCTAAAGATGCAAGTACAGCGACTGCAACAGAAGGTAGTCTCAAAAAAAGGTGAGCTCTTAACACCACCCTATATTAGCATGTTTTGTTATATTAGGTGATAGATCATGTATGGCTTTCAGCAATACTGTAAGCTGAAACTAACAGACCAATAACTGTCTGAGATTGTCTTCAAGCAAAACTGACTAATAAACACTAATTAATAAATAATAAAGAACTGGAATAGCCTCCGCAATAGTAAATCCTTCAGCATATTACTGAAAACTATGCGTAACCATAAAAAAAATTGAAATCAGACATCTTCTTTCAAAATCCTAAAAGGAAGCAAATCATCTGGCTCCCAAGTTGATTTGTTAATCATAATGGTAACTTTTTCAATAATATATTAATTATATACATAGATCCTTTCTCCTTAAAAAACCTATGTCTATGCTTCCATTGTGTCCTAAGGCCCATTTTCCAAATAATGATATATTTATTTATGTTTCAGCAATTCATTAGCAGAACATGCTAATAGATCAGATGCAAGTACAGTGGCTGTGTCAGAATATTTGGAAGGCTATAACAAGGTGAGTTAATGAAACTTCCCTGTATTTGAAACATTCTGGTCATATTACGACTCCCACAGATACTGTAACCTCAAACCCATAGATAAATAACCTTTAGCAATACTAAATCTTTCAATGCACTTCCATTTTTGAAGATCACCTGAAACCCTGGGAACAATTTGAGTTAGACATTAATTGATTGATTTATTGATTATAATTGGTTGATTTTTTGTCAAGATTACAGTGCATGGTCAGGGTACATTTAAATAATATAAATACATTGGGGTGAAACATGTTATTAGAAAATGTTCAGTGGGAAACATTTGAAATGTGAAGTAGAAGCAAGCAAGGATTAAAAAATATTGTATCCTCTTGTAAAGCCTACAAGGCAGTGACCAGAGCAGTGGATACCGATGACACAGGAGTAAAAAAACACCAAGCATGCAAATTTTATCTATATGAATGTACTTTGTTGGTAGTTATTGTGTATTTTATATTGTTTCGTGTTTTCCTTAAATACTCCATGTGTAAGCTGTTTGATTGATTGTTTTAGGCTGGAGCTGCTGGATCAATTCTAGTCTTCCTCAAAGCAAAGGTGCTTAAGACATATTCAAATGCTAGTACATTGGACACTTCTTTCAGTAGCAGAAGGATCTCCTAGTAAAAAAAGGTGAGAGTGCTGCCATTGTCTTTGTAATTTTGAAAAAATCCAAATTTTATGGTTGAGTCCCAAATACTTTAGTTATCTGCTTTATGAAACAAATAAAACATTGGTAACAAGGGGCTTTCTGTGGGTGTAGGTAATCCTTAAGTTATACAATGTACTCAGATAGTCTTTATCCAGTGACTAATTTGTTTTACGATTAGATTAAAAACCTATTTAGGGCAATGTGTTACTATAGAAATTTGGAATACGATGGTAGCTCCAACATTAATTACTCAGAAGAATGGACAAGTAGAGAACGTCTGTAGATTCATTATCCAAGACTTTTTGTTCGCCCTAACACATTTCTCCCCTTCTGGATATACTTGAGTAAAGAGAAATGCAATTAAATAATACAATTTTTTTCAGAAGGAGAAATTTTACATTACTGATTTGTCGAGTGACGACTTCGCCTTACCAGCAAGAAGGAAGAAAGACAGGAAGCTGATGAAATAAAAAACAATAGTGGACTAACAAGATAAATATGTTATTATTTATTATGTATCAAACATGTGTGTCTACTCTGTAGATTAATACATCTCAGCTGTGAATGTTTCCCCTTTGACTTGTCCAATAGCTTGTGTAAGGTCTCATATGGATCAATAATAATCTAAGCCTGTCGTTCAATATGTTAATATTAGTGTTGTTACTCATTTATATTTAATTTGTATCTTATATTTTTAAATGTTGATCTTGGAATATATCTTGTTATTGTTGTAACGAAGTTAAGTGTAAGAGAAAATTGTTAATAAATATGAAATCCCTGTCTATCTCTCTTGTCTCCTCTCTCACTCTCCTCTCTTCTCTCTCTTTCTTCTCTCTCTCTCTTCTCTCCCCCTCTCTCTTTTCTCCCCCCCTCTCTCTCTCTGTCTCTCTCTCATCTCTCTCTCTCTCCCTCTTCTCTCCTCTCTCTCTTCTCTCCTCCTTCTCTTCTCTCCTCTCTCTCTCTTCTCTCCTCTCTCTTCTCTCCTTCCTCTCTCTTATCTCCTCTCTCTCTCTCCTATCTGTCTGTCTCTCCCTCCGTCTCTCCCTCTCAACTCTCTCACTCCTCACTCTCTCCTGACCCCCCTCTCTTCATTGTCTCTGTCTCTCTCTCTCTGTATCTCTTTCTTCTCTTTTCTCTCTCTCTCTCATGGGCTCTGTCTCGCTGTGTGACTTTCTCAATCTGTTTCTCTTTATATCTTTCTCTCACTCTGTGTATCTTTGTCCCCTCTCTCTAGGAATCTCTCGCTATCTCTGTCGTGTGTCTGTTTCGCACGGTATCTCTCGCTATCTCTCTCTCTTTGTCTCTCTCTCTCTCTTTTACTGCAAAGTAATTGATAATTCAACCTCAACTCGCACCCAGTGAATAAAAATGATTACCTATATTACTCTAAAATTTTTTTTGTCATAATTCACCTCTCTGTATTTATGACTGATAAACTTTCTCATACTGGTTTGTTTATTAGCTCTGTCACACTTATTATACTGTGGTCTCAGGCTTTCTAGTTTTTATAATTCAATACTCCAAAAAATACATTTCTTGAACAATGTTACAATTTCGCTACCCACATTGCCGTTTCTATGGGACGCCTATGACATTTGTGGAATTTGGTCGCTCAAGGTCAATTTTGTTGACATTTCGCCGTATTTTGCCCCCGTTTGGCCCGACTCATGTGTGCAATGAGAAGAACTGAAATCCATGAATGAGTAAAGGTGTCTATTTGTTTTAATAGTCGGTGCTCTGAGGTATAGACACGTTCAACGTACAAAAAACTCAGGCAACAACACTTACAAAGAAGTGTCACGATGGCTTACCAACCGTGGAAATGGAGGGTCACCTCATAGTCGAATCACCTTCCGTCAAGCTTTTGGGAATCATCATCAACAATAACATGTCCTGGCATGACCACGTCGTCAGTATTGCTAAAACGGCATCCCAGAAACTTGGAGTTTTGTTCCGCTGTAGGAAGTTGTATACACCAGAGCAACTGCTGCTGCTCTACAAGGCACAGATCCAACCATCGCTGGAGTATTGCTCCCATGTGTGGGGATGCGCTCCGAAGCACTCTCTAAGGCTTTTGGACACTATCCAGAAAAGGGCGATTAGACTAATCGATACGCCAAACCTCACAAAGGACCTCCACAGCCTGGAACATCAAAGGAAGGTGGCTGACCTATCCCTGTTTTACAGATTCTATCACAGAAGATGTTCGAGTGAGCTCTCTCAGATAATAACACCACAGGCCGTCCGAACCAGGAACACTAGAGAAGCTCTGCGAGCTCATCCTTACCAGGTCGAGGTCCTTACTTCCCGAACCAGTCTCCTCCAGCATTCCTTCTTTTGGAGAACTTCGACGCTGTGGAATCATCTGCCGGGGAATCTGTTTCCCGACGGCTACAACCTGCAGCGTTTCAAATCTAACGTGAACCGATACTTATCCTCTCGCAGCGCTTCTACAGCGCCATAGGCTTTCAGCCTTTGCGGGAGGCCGACCATAAAAAAAACACATGTTTCCTTATGAATGAACGGCAGTGTCTATGTAATCTGTCGTCGTATGACTGGCAACCTTGTCCTGCGGTCACCCTTATTATTACAATACAGCCGTTTTAGATTAGATGACCCCCGAGCCAAAGCAGTCCAATTTTCGCGGATCATTCATCAAGAACAACAGGAAATGGCGAGTCAAAAAACGGGCACGCGGTCAATCAAGGCAGGCCACGATCGCGTAGTAGTGATTCATCAAAGCCTGCTAGATTGGATTCATTGATACGCTGAAATGTAGACCAGATATTGTGACGTCTACTTAATATAATGAGGAAATGGATTCGACGAAAAAAGCTTCTACCGTTTATATTACTCAAGGGGAATCCTTTCACCATTGGCGTAGACTGTTTCAAGGCGTCAAATCTGGGATAGTTTAGTATAGTATATTTGCTATACAGTGTGGTCCAAACAGTGTGCAACAAATGGGATTTTTTTTTATTAGCTGCACAATCAAAAATCCAATATTGCCAAAAATTGGTGCATGTCCGATAACTAATTTAGGTGAACTTAGAATGGTTCCACGTTCATCAGTATACGGGGCGAATCAAAAAATATAAAAATTGTACAAGAGTAAAGTACCATTATTATCAAAAATTCAGCAAAATGTTATTAACAAAAGTTGTTTAGAATCAAGAGTTATGCCTAAATACCAAAACTTGGCCTCCTCTGAGAAAAAAACATTTTTTTTGAAAAAAGTGCAATAACTCTCCCAAAAATTTTTTTTTTTTTTTTTTAGTAAAACTGTTTGATACACTAACTGAAATTGAATTAACTTTGTAGAACTTTATTTAAATTCAAGCATTTTTGTGAAATTTACCTGAGGTTGTTAATAACATTTTGCTGAATTTTTGATAATAAGGGTACTTTACTCTTGTACAATTTTTATATTTTTTGATTCACCCCGTATACTGATGAACTTTGATTGTGCAGCTAATAAAAAAAAATCCCATTTGTTGCACACTCTTTGGACCACACTGTATACGGTGTTAATGATAGACCCCAGTTGTTGCACTTGACATAGCCTTCGAAAGGGTGTGGCATGAGGGACTTCTGGTTAAGCTTGCTTCTTGTATACTGCCACCTGGCCTAAGCTAGTGACTGAATAGTTTTTTGAACGACCTATCTCTGCTTGTTGTAGTCTAAGGCCTATTTTCAATAAACGCCGGTGTTCCTCAGGGATCTGTCCTATCCCCTACACTGTTTCTGCTGTACATCAAAAAGCTTCTGGAAATAACATCTAATCCAATCTCCAGCTTCGCAGATGACAGTACATTGATATCGTCCAAGAAACCAAGCAAGTAACTGTCATCCCAGGAGACGGTACTTTGGAGACAACAACATGCCTCAACACGCCTTAACGTACAGAAGTCTCAGGCAATAATACTGACAAAGACGTCTCACGTTGGCTTACCAACTGTGGAAATCGAGGGTCACCCAGTAGCCGAGTCACCTTCCGTCAAGGTTTCGGGGATCAACATCAACAATAACATGTCCTGGCGCGACCACGTCGTCAGTATTGCTAAAACAGCATCCCAGAAGCTTGGAGTTTTGTTCCGCTGTAGGAAGTTGTATACGCCAGAGCAACTGCTGCTGCTCTACAAGGCACAGATCCGACCATCGCTGGAGTATTGCTCCCATGTGTGATGATGCGCTTCGAAACACTCTCTAAAGCTTCTGGACACTATTCAGAAAAGAGCAATTAGATTAATCGATAGCCTAACCTCACAAAGGACCTCCACAGGAGGGTGGCTGACCTACCCCTGTTTCACAGATTCTATCACGGAAGATGTTCGAGTGAGCTCTCCCAGATAATAACACCAAAGGCCGTCCGAACCAGGAACACTAGAGAAGCTCTGCGAGCTCATCCTTACCAGGTCGAGGTCCCTACTCCCCGAACCAGTCTCCTCCAGCATTCCTTTTTTTGGAGAACTTCGACGCTGTGAAATGAGCTGCCGGGGAATTTGTTTTTTTTTTTCGTTTTCTTTTTGTTAATATTAATCCTGGGACTGAACGCAAGACATCACTGGCTTAGCGCTTATTGCAGTGAAAAACACTGCCAAATTGCAAAAAAATCCGCACAATTATCTTTAAAAAATCAATAAAAAATAAATTTTTTCGAAGCTTTGAAAAACAGACTCTTTAGGATGCATATTTATTTGAACTTTTCTACTTTAATTTTCAAAAAGCTGTACCTCAGTACAGATCTTAAACTTAAGACAGATTATTGAAAAAGCCAGAGAGCATTATTTTCCCGTTTTTATCTGCTTTGTGGACTATTCTAAGGCGTTTGATAACGTAAAGTGGCCTAAACTGTAGGAAATCCTTATCTCCATGGGAGTATTTCTCATACAGCAACTCTATGAGTCTAGCTCAGCTCGTGTAAGAATTGATGGTAACCTGTCTGGTCAAACAGCAACCAGAAAAGGAGTTCAACAGGGATGCGTATTATCTCCGATGTTATTTAACATTTACTCTGAATTTGTGATGAGACAGGTATTGGACAACTGGAATGGCGGTATAACTATTGACGGAAGCAAAATATCTAAGTTAAGATTTGCTGACGATAAAACCCTTATTGCTGCTTCTCAGGAAGAACTAGTAGCTCTATTGAACGTTTTAGAACAACATAGTGCAGCATATGGTCTTGGTATTAACTACAACAAGACCAAGGTTATTATCGTAGATAGAGAGCATGACAATCATCGAGAAATAAAGTCAATAGGCCGTTGTGAGGTAGTTCTAAGTTTTGTGTACCTTGATTCTTTGATCGACAATTCAGGTAGCTGTGAAAATGAGATTCGACGGCGCATTCAACAGACACGGGTGGCCATGACAAAGCTTACTAAAATATGACGTGACCATAACATCACTAAAGCTACCAAAATGTCACTGGTTCAGTCTCTTGTGTTCTCCATATTTTTGTATGCCTCGGAAACTTGGACTGTTAAAAAGGCAGATCGAGCTCGCATAGATGCTTTTGAAATGTGGACGTGGAGGAAAATGCTGAGAATTCCTTATACCGCCCATCGAACTAATGTTTCCATACTGAATGAGCTCGGTAATCCAAAGAGACTATCCTCCATTGTTTCGATGAGAATGCTTACATTCTTCGGACATATTCACAGAAGCGATAATATGGAGAAGCTTGTAGTTCAGGGTCACGCCCCGAGTGGGCGGCGCCGTGGCCGTTCCCTTACACGCTGGGTGGATACGACGAAACATTTGCTAGATATGAGTATCAAGAGCGCCACTGAACTGACAGTAAATCGCGAACGATGGCGAGCTACAGTTCTCAAAACTATTGATAATATTCGTGTTGGCAATACTCTAGCTCCGACTTAATGCATTTTACGAGTTCACAACACGTCTGTTAAGACATTGTGACTATGATGATGATGTGCCTCAGTATTTGTAATTCAAAAAAGTACACCATACTGTACTGAAACTTACCGTCTAGACTACGGTTCTTTGAGCAGCGCAAATTATCATAATTCGCTAATAACTCAGGAGCTGAAGAGAGAGAAAAAAATTGGACATTCCGTTTGTTGTACTAATACCATGCCGGCAGAATATACGATAATTAATGATCCGTACAGTTACATGGGCTTGTGAGGAGTGCTATTTTTATTATTTGCGCACTCGCCATGGGATGACGTTAATACCTCGTAATTATCAGATAATTATTACTTTCTGCTTTGATATTTTTAACTGTTTCTTGATCTAATATACCCTAGTTGCAAATAGAAAAAAATTGGAGTCAAGTTGATTGACTCAGTACTTCCCACACATAATAAAGATACCATTTTATTGTTTTCCCATTGCATGAAGCTATCCCCTTGCAACTAAATTATCGCCCATCCGCCCTCAAAAAAAACATTCAACACAAAAACTCTCGCAAATAGTTTCTTGCGTCTCCCTCCAAAGGAACTAGGACGCCACAGTTTTTATTCTGCATGCTTCAACTGGACGATGCGAAACGATCAGGAGACTTCAAACCGTCTAAAAACAAAGTTTGAGCTGTTTTTATAATTTTTGGTTTTTTTATTATTACTGCGCCGCCACTAACACGATTTTTCCAAAAGATACACGTTTTCTATGCTCGCAGTGGTAGTAATACTGTGTCAAAATTTCATTAAAATCAATTCAATAGTTTCCGCGATTCGTAATATAGAACGACCTAAAACAATACTCGTATGTATACTTGACAAAGTCCTTTGGTTTCTATAATGAGCAAGGCAGTGTTCGGATGGACCTAAAAAAGTGTATTATGCCGCTAGGTTTTTCATTCACAGGTCAGTGGACAGCCCATTATGAATACAACAAATTTTTCAGTTTTACAACTCCCCACCCCCTAACCACCAAAAAAAAAAAGTAGAAAATTATCAGGACCTCCTAAAACGCCTAAAAACGAAGTTTGAGAAATATTTAATTATTTTGTTTTTTGCTAATTACTCCGCCGCCAATGCACCGATTTTCAAAATTTTAGCAGCATTACGTACTCCGACCCCACAGCATATCGGTACCCAAATTTCATCACAATCCATGCAGCGGTTACTGAGATTACGACGTTAGAAAAACGCCAACAGTCAGACAAAACGACAAACAGACCGACAGACAGACAGACAGACAGACAGACAGACCGACCGACGGAAATGAGTGACGTGGATTTTCGTAGGTAGACATAAAACGCCCAAAAAGCGTATTATCTCGAAAGATGCCTGCAAAGTGTGTAGTACCAGGTTGCAATAGCAATTGTGCTTCCAAACAAGGACATACCAACATAACCTTCCAGAGTAACAACGAAGAGTGGAAGGTGATTTTTAATGTATTTCTAATTATTTACCTGCACAAACGAAACTATAAAGATAAAAAGATGCCTGCAAAGTGTGTAGTACAAGGTTGCACTAGCAATTAGTGCTTCCAATGAAGGACATAAACAGAAGTGGGTGAAAGGTATTCCTCATAAGGGCTGGTTATATTTATAAGAATAAAGGCAATACTTTACAAACATTTCAAAGGATAAGACCTATTTTAGAGCACAATGTGGTACCTACAATGTTTTCTGGACCTCCCAAATATCACAGAAAAATACAGTTAATAGAACTCATCTGGGCATGCCAACGAGGGCATGCATCTGGGCATACCTACGAAAAGATTTGATAGTGAAAGGGAATCAAGACCAGCAAGAATGGCTTCACAGTGACCTAATAGTGAATTTTTCTAGCTCAAGTGACAATTTACAAAGTATATTGAGTGTTCATTTAAGTGGAAGTGGAAGTGGCAGCAGGAAACAGGTTGCGTTTATTTTTATTTTGTGGTGTCTGACTATGATGAACCAGACATCAGATGTAAGTGGTATTAGTAGTAGTACTTCTAAAAAGTATTTTTCTTAATTTATTAACCCAGATGAACTCTAATACATATAAAATGTAATGATTATTCTGAAACTATAGGCCCCCTATTTGACGGCTAAGCCACGTTGCCACATCTAAGGCTCCGGCCTAGTGTAGAGTCGGCCATGGAATAAGGGATTAGATTATGAGCAACGTTATGTGAGTTATGTCGTTATGGTTGTGTAAGAAGAAAATCCAAGACAGTAAAACGAATCCATTTACAAGAAGGTATATTGTTATTAAAACCTCTCACACATGAAACCTTGAGTCGATTCAGGAATCGCAGCGTGCATCAACGTCTGTAGGCCGCTTAACATAACATAGCAGCCGCGGTACTCTGGTATTCAGGCTTTGCCTTGGCGGTCTGCTCATTTATAAAAAAGCTATGAAGTCCTTGATGGGAGACTGTTTGGATTTGAGCTCTTTCCGCTATTATGTCACTCCAGATTTTTACAGCAGATTGTAAAAGAAAGTGAACGCATACATTTTTTTCAACATATTCCGAATAAAATACTAATTGGAGTAAAATCTTACGAAAGCCGGCAGCGTAAGTATCCGAAATATTTTCCGTTTATGGCGTTTTCACGAAAGAGACATTTTCAGGTTATTTTCCTGAAAAGTAAATACGATCATATGTGCGCGGCTTTTATGTAACTGGTTTCGCAATGTTTGAACGACACGACGTTTTCACTGTGCTTAACCCAATTTGATGCTTACTTTGTAATTAGATAAAAACAAGTGCATCGACTCGATAGTCTAGTAGACAAGGGAATCGAAATAAGGGAATATTGGTGTCTCTTACCTTTTATTAACACGCTTTTATTAGCTTCATCTGTATGTTTGTTTGTGAGCTTGTAACTTTCCTTTGGATTGGGAGGTCGCACCTGACCTCACCGAGCAGACCATAGGTCTTTAGCTCGTAAGTCTAGATATAAGAGCCCTTACGGGACCAGGGTAGGCATAAGCTGTGGGGACCAGATTAGTAAATACCAAAAAAAACATTTTTATGAAATGTAATCGGATTGAACATTGAACGCTCCAACCTCAGAGGAACAACTGAACATATATGTAGGTGGTGCGCAACTAATTCTAATAGGCCGACATCTTTTCTTACGTTGTCATATTGACCACCAGATACGGCAATCATAATTATTTACTATCGTCTTAATTGTATAGTATCCAGAAATATACCATTCTGCGTTAAAAAAATCGAGTCAAGTTGATTGACTCAGTACTTCCCACACATAATGATGATACCATTCTATTATTTCCCATTGCATGAAGCTATAGTCTAAAATCCTCTTGCAACTAAATTATCGTCCATCCGCCCGCAAAAACAACGTCCAACACAAAAACCCTCGTAAATAGTTTCTTGCGTCTCCCTTCTTAGGAACTAGGGCGCCACAGTTTTTTTCTGCATGCTTGAACTGGACGATGCGAAACGATCAAGAGCCTCCAACCCATCTAAAAACGAAGTTTGAGCTGATTTTTTGTTTTTTGTTTTTTATTATTGCTGCGCCGCCACTGACACGATTTTCAAAAACAGACGCGTTTTCCATTCTCGCCGCGGCACTAAGTTCTGTGTCAAAATTTCATTAAAACCAATTTAATCATTTTCGCTTTACTCAATATATTTAGAACAAAATAAAGCAAGCTCCATCACAAAATTGGTTTCTGTAATAGGCAAACCAATGTTCAGATGTACCTAAAAATGTTTAATATGACGCTAGGTATTTCTTCCACAGGTCAATGGACAAACTATTATGAATACAACATTTTTTTCAGTTTTACAACCCCCTACCCCCAACCACCCAAAGTTCACCCTCACCCAAAAAAACCTAGAAAATGATCAGGAACCTCTAAAACGCCTAAAAACAAAGTTTGAGCTGTTTTTATATTTTTAGTTTTTTTATTACTGCCGCGCCGCCACTGACCCGATTTTTCCAAAACATACACGTTTTCCATCCTCGCCTTGGGAGTAATACTATGTCAAAGTTTCATTAAAATCAATTGAATAATTTTCGTGTTACGCGATATCGAACGATCTAAAACAATACTCGTATGTATACATCACAAATTCTAAGTCCCGTGGTTTCTATAATAAGCATGCACCGTTCGGATGGTAATACTGTGTCAGAATTTCATTAAAATCAATTCAATAGTTTTCGCGTTACGTAATATAGAACGACCTAAAACAATACTCGTATGTATACATGACAAATTCTAAGTCCCTTGCTTTCTGTAATGAGCAAGGCAATGTTCGGATGGACCTAAAAAAGTGTATCATGCCGCTAGGTTTTTCATTCACATATCAATGGACAGCCCATTACGAGTACAACAAATTTTTCAGTATTACAACCCCCCACCCCCCAACCACCCCAAATTCACCCCCACCCAAGAAAAAGTAGAAAATGATCAGGAACCCCTAAAATGCCTAAAAACGAAGTTTGAGGCATATTTAAAATTTTTCGTTTTTTGCAATTTACGCGCTGGGTTGCCCAAATTTCTGCTCATTTAACTGCAGGTTAAAACCATAAGACTCTAGCTGGAGAGCTGTTGTAATTGGTGGTTTTCTAGATCGCATCTTCGTGGATTGGCAGTGAGGGATTTGTTTTGATTTTGTTATATTCTTTTAGGAGGGCATTTGACAGATGGGTGGTGGAGCTATTTAGCTTCTGTTTTGTTGTTGGAGTATTCATATTATAAATCTCAGATCATTGATGTCAATCGACTCCCTGTACAATCTGGTGTAATGGGAGGAGGTTGTAGCCAATTCCCAATTCTGTCGATAGTTAAACTGCTTTCCTGGACTATTAGGGAAATGTGAGATAGTGCCCTTTGGATCAGTTTCTATCAATTTTGTGTCTTTTATTTTGTTGGGTCGGGTACTTCTGGGATCACCCTCGTACATTAGGAACCTTGATTATTTTGTCCGGCCTTTATGTACTGGACTATCATGGCTGAACTGGAAAACATCGATTCGAGTGTAATGGTAAGGTAATAGGTTTCAGCTGCGCCTTATCAAGCTTTTGAAGCGGTATAGGTACTTAACCAGTATATCGGTACAATACAATGTCAACAGCATTTTTTTCAAGATTGTGTGTGTATTGCGTATTTTTTCTTGATATCCTTCACAACCGTGAAACATCCTAACAAATGCTACTTAGGTCTCTAAGTACTTATTGTCTAATATCCAGAGAGGCAGTCTTGAAGAAAATATTCTTTTATTGAACGAAGATCGTACCAGAAATACCCCAACCTCCAAAGTGGCGCCTTTAAACTTGTCGAACGGCCACATCAGCAGGAACCGGCTCCACTGAAGCGATAGCAAGAAGACATGAAGAACCATCGTTGCCTGAAGACGACTGAAGATAATCAATCAACAGGTTATAATACTCAAAAATGCAGACACTGCAAGTCCAAAATACACCTGTTGAATGAAAAATATTTTTCATGCTGCTCAGAGTTTTCAACGTAAGATAGAAAAATCATAAAATTTAGAAATCCAGGAATATGTGAATCTAGGAATCTAAAAATCTGCCAATCCAAGAATCTAAAAATCTAAGTATGAAACTGCAAGAATCCTAAAATGCAGAAATCTAAGAATCTACAAATCTGAAAATCCAAGAAAAATTTAAGAATATAATTGCAAGAATCTACGAATCTAAGAATCTAAAAATCTAACAATTTTACTGCAAGAATAAAAAATCTAAGAATTTACGAATCCAAGAAGCTAAAAATCCTGCAAGAATCCTAAACTTTTATTTTGAAACAAAAATCTAAAAATCTACAAATTAAGGATTCAAGAATTTAATAATTTACCTGCAAGAATCCTAAAATCTAAAAATTAAGAATCTACAAATTTAAAAATCGAAGAGTTTAACTGCAAGAATCATAAAATCCAGAAATTTAAGAATCTGAGAATCCAAGAATCTAAAACCCTAAGAATAAAATCTAGAAATGTAAGAATGTAAAAATTCAATAATCTTATCTGCTAGAATCCTGAAATCTAAGAATCTAATAATTTAAGAAACTACTAGAGTCCTATTATCCAGAAATCTAAAAATCTGGGAAATTTTAAGATGTAAAGCTAGATTGAAAGTCCAACTAAGTTAAGACCTCCAATCTAGCTAAACTGGGGTGCCTTTGGGCTGCTCAGTTTACTTACGGTGGGTTGTGGATCCTTGGCAACTTATTCTTTTCCTCTTATAAGAGATGTCAGGCAAAATCACTAACTTTTATCGCGAGATTACTCTAAGGTTCAACAAAACTCAAGAAAAAGGGCGCCAGGAGTTTTTACCTCCAAACTCCAAGGAAGTTAGTGAAATTGCCCAACCTCTCCAGAAACACTGAAGGGATGGGTTCAGAAAAAATATTCAAAAGAGAATTAAACAATAACAAGTATATTGGTGTTTAAATATAAAGTATTTGAATGATGAATAGTGATTGTTGACTAATTTACAATAATAAAGAGGGACTGCTGGCTTAAGTGAGCGATACAACCTGGCTTGCTCAACAAGGTTGTCCTCTCCTCCTGGGTCGGCTTGTGGGCTCCTTCTCACCGCTCCTTCAGAGGGTCCCCTCTGATGACTGGCAGCCTCTTCAGGTTCCTTTGGCCCTGACCCCTACTCTTAGACTTCCCCCTTTTTGGCTGAGGGATATCTGGGTCTGGCTCGGCCACCACTTCCGGCCGCCGTCATGCAAAGTATAGAGAGAAAAAAAAATTAGAGTCTGGACCCTCTATGGCAAAACCCCAGGATGTAGGAGGTTATGCAAGCTCAGGCGTACTACTTGGCTTTGAATAGAACAATTAAAAGCCCCCTCCTCAACAATTTAGTTGCAACAATATCTGTTTAAATTTAACAATTTAGCTGAAACTATATCTGCTTAAATTTAATAATTTAGCTGAAACTCTATGTGCTTAAATTTAATAAAAGATCCCTTACAAACTGTTTAAATTCTATACCAAAATTTCTTAAAGTTATACACCAAGTTACAGCAGATATCTCCCCACAATGGTTCACAATTAAATCTGCATATATAACTAAAAATATATCTTAAAATAAAGTACCAATATCGTAACAACAAAGTATCACCTAACCTAGATACTTGATAGGCCTTTCAAGTCTAACACTTAAAATAAAACTTAAAAAAAAATGAGTCTTGAAGTGAGCAAGGCTATAGTTCACTTAAGTTCAAAGCAGTTTAATTGATTTAAGAGAAAATCAAGGCTATGATTCTACTAAGTTACTGCTGGCTCTAGTGCTCCAGAACGTTAGAATCTTGAAAGGTAGTATAACCACAAAAAAAATTATCAAGCCCACAAATGTTTACTAAAATGTCTCTAAATCAAATATCACAAATAATCCAGAAAATTGAAACTATATGCACAGTAGTTGCAAAGTGCGAGCAACTATACTTCAATAAATACTCTCAATATTTAAAATTATAGCTCCAAAGGAAACAAAAATCTATGAGTACGTTCAGTCTCACATAGATGTACTTCGGTAGGCTGTATCGGTTGTAAATATGGAAAATTGTCAAAATCGTACAGCAAAACTACAGCTCGAAATTTGCAAAATGTGTGTTTCAGCACACTCAAAAATTATCAAAATTATACCAAAATAAAGAAAGGTGCTTTTCTCTCTCTCTAAAAATTGTACGAGGTACAAAGAAAACTGAAGAAGGTTAGACACCTATGCAAAAGTGCTCGCATTAGCTCATAGCTGCCCAAAATGGCGGAAACAACAACGAAGCAAATTTTACACAGACTCTACCAAATAAAAAAAAAGGGTGTGCTCTCTCTCTCTCTCTCAAAAGGTACAAATGAGCAACAACATAAAAAAAAAGAAAAAAGCAGACTGAAGGTCACACTTGGAGGTGACTACAAACTCTAGATACGAAAGTACGTAAAATAGCTCGACAACTGCCTAAATGGCGTTCGAATTGAAATAAGCAATATTTACGTACCTTCTATATCCAAAGTAGCAGGAACAGCTTGCAGTCACGCTCTGTGTGTCCTTCCAAGGTCTCAGAAGCAGGTGGAAAAAGGGCTTGTATACCCTTAGATCGACATCAATACCAGGTTGGTCCCTTCAGGTAGCAGATGCACATACTTGAACTGAAAACACATAGGTATAACACAGTATGGCGTTCACAACCTAACTCGAAAATGAACTAAATCAAATCAACAATATCGATTTTAGATACTAAAGGTTCGATATCAACGGTATGCTAGCGGACAATACGAAATCACTGCGAAACAATGGCAGTCAAACAAAATGTCGAAATAGCGGAATTCCACAAATAATTGCCGTGTTAGGTACTTCAAATAAAATCTCGCGAAAAGAGAGTGAATAAACTTCAAAGTTGACCCACACGACAAATTGAAACTAGTAACTAGTTCATGGATTAAAGATGGCGGAAGGCCAAAAAGGACAGAACCAACCTGTGATGTTGAGAGACCCCAAAAGAAGAAGGCCCTGAAGTCGTCAGCGAGCTAATTTATAAACTCCCACCGGAAATCATAAAAACTTGGAAAACTTCTAGAATATTCACGAAGTCAATAGACAACTGTCAAATTTCACCACCCACCAGTCAGGCAGTGCTGCCAACCATACTACCAACCCAACCTTAAAGTAACTATAGTCTTAATTGCAAATCGGGACAGAATTACTATTATTAACAAAATAAACTCATAATTGGGAACGAAAAATGCACTAAAAGAATGAAACTAATAACTTTGCAAGGCTAAATTCTATAAATAACAAGATAGTATCTTAGTCCAACCTATCCCGCAGGTAAGCAACCCACATTGCACACACATGCGAGTCTTATTGCATATGAGAACCAGTACAATTCAGTTAGGCTAGAGAAGAAATACCATGGGTATCCATAGGCGCGGAAAAGGGGTTCTTTTAATAGCGTAACGGCAAAGCGTAAGGGAGGATTTACCTGTTAATCGGATATTATTCTGGAAGAATTGATCTATAAAAGGAGTCACAGACGACGTGTAACGAAATTAACAAAAATTTCGTTACACATCCCTCCCACCAGGAAAAATTCGAGAAGCCATTCGAGAATTTTCAAACTAACTGATGCTAAACTACAGAGGAAGGTACTAATCAACCTGAAATTAGAGAATACCACAGTACGAGCACAAAAGAAAATGACTGACAAACCTTGCAAAGGTTATACATAAGCATTATGACAACCGACACTAACCCAAGTACAACTAAGGTGAGAATGTCAATAATATTAACCCAAAATAACCTAAAATATCCTAACCTAAATACCACAGCGGATCTCTCCAGTCAAATAGACCAGGGGAGGAGAGTCACCACCCTCGAGTCACTACCCAATTGGAACAAACCATTTCGCTAAAAGATCTTAAATCAGCGCCGTAGGCTTGGTTCCACCTTGCCACCAGTCGTCTACTGGCGCAGGGACTCGACGGAAACAACGCACCAACCAAGGGTTCTTTGGTTTCAAGATCATGACAGCAAAAAAAAACAAAAAAAAACTCTTGTAGTTTGACTACAAGTAAGTGAATTATAGTATCCACCAGACTAAAAAGAGAACAGGTTTAAGGAGAGTCTGTAGGGTACTAACCAAAACCTGTCTCCACAGACAATGACGTGGTCTCAGTCCAACAATGTTGCTGGCAATCTTCCGCTACAACCTGGACAAAGGAGCTGAGATAGAATGCAGTAGTGACAGCAAGCATGCGCCAAGTCTCCAGTGAGAACATTGACTACCGACTGTCACCCCCCAACACTTATCCTTCCAGAGCCCATCGCTACTGAAAGCTGTTGCTTCGGAACTCACCAGCACCCACTGCAAAAATGGCCAAAAAAAAATACAAAAGTGCCTATTCACTTCAGGTCACTATACTAAACTGTCAAATCCGGGAACTAATATACAAAGTGCCTATTCACATTCAGGACACTATACCTAATAACTAAAATGTCAAATCCGGGAACTAATATACAAAACGACAAAATCGGTAAATGCACTCAAATAAGCAAATGAGTCATCAGGGAAAACGAAATAGTAATAACATTATCCAGCAAAATGACAAGTCACATTTCACGCTATGACTAGTCATATCTACAACAAAAGAACCTAAACCAAATCTATACATCCTATAAAAGGAAAGATAACCATAAGTACCAGACAATAACAATCCCTAACGACACTCTTGCATACTGATGCTATCAGCAATGCTGTTTGGACGTAAATCACCTAAGGTGATTAGACAAAGATGTTGTTTCGTCCATAAGTAGCCTGTTGGAAGACTTGTACTCCCACCCGGTAATTTCCGGTGCTGTAGCATTCCTCAGGCACTGATGCTTGAGCAGAAAAACAAGTATGTCTTTTCCCCACAAACATACCATGCCAGCCCCTATCAGCAGGGCAATGTCCTTAAAGACGTGGCAATTAACCCCCATCATCACTGGCTTCAGACTCTAGTTCAGAGGCTGGTTCCAAGTCTGGAACTGGGTCTGGATCATCATCAGAATTCAGTCCTGTATCATCCTTTTTAAGATCCTTGACATGCCAGTTGCCCAAGTCGTTACCATACTTGTCCACCAAATTATATACCAAAGGGGACAAAACCTTATTAACAATACAAGGAACATATTTGGGAGACAATTTAGCATTAAAATGATCAGCAGCCTTAGATAACACATAATTAACCTTCCAAACCTTTTCACCCTCAGAAAATTGGGCGGGCCTACGCCTTAGGTTATAAGTTTCAGCATTGCGAAGGTAAGCCTTTTTGATTCGTTCACGAACCTTCGAAAAAATTTCCGTCATCCCCTGAACATCATCTAACCTGGCATTCCTGTCAGAAATTTCAACAATGTTCCTGGCATTATCAGAAATCTTTCCAAAGTAGTCTCCTGAAACAGGAACATTTCTAGCGAAAGTTAAGAAAGCTGGGGAATACCCAGTCACATCATGTTTTGCTAAACGCAAACCCTGAGCAATTTTGAAAATAGACTGATCCCAAGTTTTCTGATCTTCCTTAATATATGACCTAATGGCTGTGATAATAACTCTATTTTGACGCTCTGTATGGTTAATTTGTGCATGATACCTGGCATTATACCATATTTTCTGAACTTTATATTCCTCCATAAGGTTTTTGAAATCTTTACTCCTAAACTGAGGTCCATTGTCACATACTATAATCTGAGGCACACCAAATATAAGGAAAACATTATTCTCTAAAAACCTATTAATGTGCTGGACTGTAGCTTTACGAAGGGGCTGAACTAAAGTGAATTTGGTAAACCAATCTATGACCACAAAAAGATATTGATTCCCACTTTTAGATCTAGGATAAGGACCTAAAAGATCACAACTGACCAATTGAAACGGAAAATTAATATTTTTATATGAGCCCATTAATCCTGCTTTAGGCAGATTAGAAACTTTACAACTAGCACAAGTCTTACAATTCTTAATATATCTATATACATCTTTATGAAGAAATGGCCAATAATACAGTTCTGATACACGAGAAATGGTCTTAGAAACACCTAAATGAGCAGCGGTCTCATTATCATGATACATTTTAATTACTTCTTTAAGATGTGCTCGAGGCACCACAATCTTCCAGTCTGTTAAATTACTCACTAAAGGATCTCTACTAAATATATGTTTATACAAAATGCCATTTTCTACCTTATAAGAAGGATAATCATCAGGCTTTTCTTGGACGTTCTGAATCATTTTAGTGTACCACCCATCAAGTTTTACTGTATCTAAGTTAAGAACTGCTACTGATCGAGATAAGGCATCAGCTACTACATTCTGGGATCCCTTTCTATGGACTATTGTAAAATCAAACTGAGAAAGTTTAACTGCCCAACGGGCTAGTCTGCCACTAGGGTTATTCATATTGTTTAACCAAATCAGTGAAGCATGATCAGTTATTACAGTAAAATGTGTGCCCTCAATGTATCCCCTAAACTTTTCAATGGCAACAATAATGCTGTACAGCTCTTTTTCGGTAACGGTATACTTCCTCTGACACTTATTCAGGGTTTTACTAGCATAGGCTATAGGATGCTCTATACCATCAGTTTCCTGATATAATACAGAACCAACTCCGGTATCTGAAGCATCACAATATAAAATAAAAGGCTTTGAAAAGTCAGGTGAAGCTAGGACTGGAGCAGTTGTTAGGCTCTCCTTGATCTGAGCAAATGCACGATCAGCTTCCTCTGTCCATTCAATGCTTTGACCCTTTTTTCGTCCTTTCAAAAGGTCAGAAATGGGACTACAGATTGAGGCAAATTTTTTTAGAAAGCGTCGGTAGTAGCCAACTAAACCGATCAAACGTCTAACTTGGGTGGTGGTCTTAGGGACTGGATAATCAACAATAGCAGATACTTTAGATTCATCTGTACGAAGGCCTTTCTCATCAACAACAAAACCAAGAAATTTCAATGAGGGTCTGCAAAATTCACATTTTTCAAAGTTAACTGTAAGACCAGCCTGTTTCAATCTTTCAAAAAGTTTTCTCAAAATGTCTAAATGCAAATCAAAATCTGGTGTAGCAATTACGATGTCATCAAGGTAATAGAAAACATAAGGTTCTAATGCTGGACCAATAACCATGTCCATCAAACGACACATGCTCTGAGCGGAACATGATAAACCAAAGGGCATGACACAAAATTCAAAAAGTCCTCGTCCTCTAACAGCAAAAGCAGTTTTCGGTCTTGATTTCTCATCTAAAGGAATTTGAAAGAATGCAGATTTTAAGTCAATTGATGACAAGAATCTAGCATCTCTCAACTTATTAATCACTGAGTCAATGAGGGGCATAGGATATGCATCTTTACAAGTCACAGAGTTAAGCTTGCGTCCGTCAAAACAGATTCTATACTCTCCAGAAGCTTTTTTCACAAGCCAAAGTGGACTACACCACTCGGAATTTGATCTCTGAATAAGACCCTGCTTTAACATCTGATCGATTTCCTTATCAAGATGTTTCTGCATTGCTGGTGACAAAGGGTATTGTCTTTGCCTAATTGGTTTGGCTTGACCGGTATCAATGTGATGGGTCAGAAGGTGAGTTCTTCCTATTCTGTCAGTAGGGCCAATTGACTTAAATAGGTCAATTACTTCTGAAAGTTTGGCCTTCTGTTCGGAATTCAGATTTTCAGCAGGACAAATAGTGTTCACCACACAAACTGACATCTGATACTGATTATCTGAAAAATTGGCATGAACTCTAAAAGCTTTTAAGAAGTCAATACCCAAAACAAGACTATAATTAATAGACGGAATTACCCAAATTTGTACATCCCTTGTCATGTTACCAAGAGTGATGGGTACAGTAAATTTTCCAATAGTAGCCTGTGGGACACCATCTGCAGTTGTCACTTGCAGAGAATAATCTAAAGAAAGATTCACATTCCATTTTTCAAGCAAGGCAAAACCAGAGTTTCCCAAAATTGAAACACTGCTGCCAGAATCAGCAAGAGCTATAAAAGTCTCACCTAAGATTTGGACTTCAAGATATGGTCTTTCATCACCAGGTTTGGACACAAACATGGGACAGACCTTCTTACATGGGTCTTCCAATAAGGTACAAGGGTTCGGATTATCTACAGGAGAAACAAACTCTACTTCTGTTTTGGCTCTCCTTTCTGGGACTTTTTTCGTCTGTTTGAAGGCGACTGAGTCGGAGCTTCGGTCTGCACAGGACCTTGAACTGGGGTACCTGCGTCGTCCAGTTTTACAGTTTCTCGAACACCTATGACACCTGGGCTTGATCACACCTTGTGATCCACAACCAAAACAAAATCTTGACCTAGGACTTGAACATTTGGAATACCTATGTCCAGTTTGATGACAATTCCAACACTCGTCCTTAGATATAGAAGAAACATCAAAGGACTTACTATTAAACACCCTTCTGTTTTCTCTGGGACTATCCCTAGATGTTGAAAGGTAGGCTAAGTCTGGTTCTAAGAAACTAGAGTTACTAGGGGTAGGAGGTTTATACCTATCAGACCAACTTCTAGACTCCTCTAGCTTCTTGCAGAGAGTTGTCAGCTCTGACACTGTATTGATGTCATAAAGAGCTAGTTGGGCTACGTAAAATGGCAAGAGATTGCGCCTGATTTTGTTGACTATGGTCTTCTCATCAGGTTTTTCAGGGAGACGGTTAAATAACCCCTCCATAGCACAAATATATAAAGAGACTCGTTCATCAGAACCTTGAGTTCTATTATTGATCTCCTGCATCAGGTCCTCTTGATACTGATAAGGCAAGAAATCTTCCTTCAACTTAGCAACCAAACTGTCCCAGTCTGAAAACCTAGATCTATTAACATTAAACCAAATCCAAGCTTTATCCTTGAATAGATCACCAGCTGAAAGGAATAGTTCATTTTTCTGTACACAGCGGGATAGTCTCATGGACTCAACCTTTTCTAAAAAGGAGACAACGGACTCATTTGAAGTCCCCTTAAAACACAAATTCCACTTATATGGTAACACAGGCTTGGGGTTTGAGAAAATTGGAGCTGGAGGCATTCTCTCCACTGGAGTGCTAGTTGCAGGTGCAACCTTTTCATCTAGCTCAGCTTCCAATTTTAAAAGAAGCAGAAGCAAACGTTGCTTCATGGCTTCCTGACTTTCATCATCGGTTCTTAAGCGATTGATCCTACCAGAAACATGGGTCAAACGAGACACAAGCCTCTTGTGTTCAGAACTACCAGTAGCACTGACAAAGGCTGCTATCTTTTGCTCTAAATCGGTCAATGACGTTTTGATTGCATCAACATCGTCATCATGAGGCTGAACTATAAATGACTCAATGAAAGATCTGTGAGCTCGTTCTTGACTGAACAACCCTCTCAGTACCTTTCGTTTGTCATCCATACTACCAGATGGTTGTATACCTCTCACACGGAGTTCATAGTCTAGTTCTGCACTCAATAAATGACCTGCGTCCATTTTGGGAATCAAAATCTAAATCAATCAGTAATCAAAAGTTGACAAAAGATATACTGCTCACAGCAGTCAATAAGATAAATCGTCAATAATCAAAGATATTCAATAACTCAAAAATAGTCAAAATCAGCTAGATAAATGGGTAATAATCAGAAAATATTCGGTAAGTCAAAAGTACTCAAAATATAGGCAATCAATAAAAATCAATAATCAGTAGCTATATACTCAAAGATGTAGGCAATCAATCAGAATCAATAATCAAGATATATTCAAAAATGTAGGCAAGATAAAGTCTTGAACGCAATAAATAGTTCTCAAAGGTGATACTATCAGGAGAAAATCTAAATGTCAAAATATCAAAATGAATTCAAAAGATCGATAGTTATTCAAAATATTGGCAAAATAACTGCAGCAAAATTCAATAAAATTTTGAATAAAGGTAAACTATAAAAAACTGACTCTAGTCAACTCACTTCAAAAGTTCACCTACACCTCTCTTCAGGCTTCGAAGAAAGAAAAGAACAAATCGCCAAATCGGGCCCCACGTTGGGCGCCAAATTGTGTAAAGCTAGATTGAAAGTCCAACTAAGTTAAGACCTCCAATCTAGCTAAACTGGGGTGCCTTTGGGCTGCTCAGTTTACTTACGGTGGGTTGTGGATCCTTGGCAACTTATTCTTTTCCTCTTATAAGAGATGTCAGGCAAAATCACTAACTTTTATCGCGAGATTACTCTAAGGTTCAACAAAACTCAAGAAAAAGGGCGCCAGGAGTTTTTACCTCCAAACTCCAAGGAAGTTAGTGAAATTGCCCAACCTCTCCAGAAACACTGAAGGGATGGGTTCAGAAAAAATATTCAAAAGAGAATTAAACAGTAACAAGTATATTGGTGTTTAAATATAAAGTATTTGAATGATGAATAGTGATTGTTGACTAATTTACAATAATAAAGAGGGACTGCTGGCTTAAGTGAGCGATACAACCTGGCTTGCTCAACAAGGTTGTCCTCTCCTCCTGGGTCGGCTTGTGGGCTCCTTCTCACCGCTCCTTCAGAGGGTCCCCTCTGATGACTGGCAGCCTCTTCAGGTTCCTTTGGCCCTGACCCCTACTCTTAGACTTCCCCCTTTTTGGCTGAGGGATATCTGGGTCTGGCTCGGCCACCACTTCCGGCCGCCGTCATGCAAAGTATAGAGAGAAAAAAAATTAGAGTCTGGACCCTCTATGGCAAAACCCCAGGATGTAGGAGGTTATGCAAGCTCAGGCGTACTACTTGGCTTTGAATAGAACAATTAAAAGCCCCCTCCTCAACAATTTAGTTGCAACAATATCTGTTTAAATTTAACAATTTAGCTGAAACTATATCTGCTTAAATTTAATAATTTAGCTGAAACTCTATGTGCTTAAATTTAATAAAAGATCCCTTACAAACTGTTTAAATTCTATACCAAAATTTCTTAAAGTTATACACCAAGTTACAGCAGATATCTCCCCACAATGGTTCACAATTAAATCTGCATATATAACTAAAAATATATCTTAAAATAAAGTACCAATATCGTAACAACAAAGTATCACCTAACCTAGATACTTGATAGGCCTTTCAAGTCTAACACTTAAAATAAAACTTAAAAAAAAATGAGTCTTGAAGTGAGCAAGGCTATAGTTCACTTAAGTTCAAAGCAGTTTAATTGATTTAAGAGAAAATCAAGGCTATGATTCTACTAAGTTACTGCTGGCTCTAGTGCTCCAGAACGTTAGAATCTTGAAAGGTAGTATAACCACAAAAAAAATTATCAAGCCCACAAATGTTTACTAAAATGTCTCTAAATCAAATATCACAAATAATCCAGAAAATTGAAACTATATGCACAGTAGTTGCAAAGTGCGAGCAACTATACTTAAATACAAATAAATACTCTCAATATTTAAAATTATAGCTCCAAAGGAAACAAAAATCTATGAGTACGTTCAGTCTCACATAGATGTACTTCGGTAGGCTGTATCGGTTGTAAATATGGAAAATTGTCAAAATCGTACAGCAAAACTACAGCTCAAAATTTGCAAAATGTGTGTTTCAGCACACTCAAAAATTATCAAAATTATACCAAAATAAAGAAAGGTGCTTTTCTCTCTCTCTAAAAATTGTACGAGGTACAAAGAAAACTGAAGAAGGTTAGACACCTATGCAAAAGTGCTCGCATTAGTTCATAGCTGCCCAAAATGGCGGAAACAACAACGAAGCAAATTTTACACAGACTCTACCAAATAAAAAAAAAGGGTGTGCTCTCTCTCTCTCTCTCAAAAGGTACAAATGAGCAACAACATAAAAAAAAAGAAAAAAGCAGACTGAAGGTCACACTTGGAGGTGACTACAAACTCTAGATACGAAAGTACGTAAAATAGCTCGACAACTGCCTAAATGGCGTTCGAATTGAAATAAGCAATATTTACGTACCTTCTATATCCAAAGTAGCAGGAACAGCTTGCAGTCACGCTCTGTGTGTCCTTCCAAGGTCTCAGAAGCAGGTGGAAAAAGGGCTTGTATACCCTTAGATCGACATCAATACCAGGTTGGTCCCTTCAGGTAGCAGATGCACATACTTGAACTGAAAACACATAGGTATAACACAGTATGGCGTTCACAACCTAACTCGAAAATGAACTAAATCAAATCAACAATATCGATTTTAGATACTAAAGGTTCGATATCAACGGTATGCTAGCGGACAATACGAAATCACTGCGAAACAATGGCAGTCAAACAAAATGTCGAAATAGCGGAATTCCACAAATAATTGCCGTGTTAGGTACTTCAAATAAAATCTCGCGAAAAGAGAGTGAATAAACTTCAAAGTTGACCCACACGACAAATTGAAACTAGTAACTAGTTCATGGATTAAAGATGGCGGAAGGCCAAAAAGGACAGAACCAACCTGTGATGTTGAGAGACCCCAAAAGAAGAAGGCCCTGAAGTCGTCAGCGAGCTAATTTATAAACTCCCACCGGAAATCATAAAAACTTGGAAAACTTCTAGAATATTCACGAAGTCAATAGACAACTGTCAAATTTCACCACCCACCAGTCAGGCAGTGCTGCCAACCATACTACCAACCCAACCTCAAAGTAACTATAGTCTTAATTGCAAATCGGGACAGAATTACTATTATTAACAAAATAAACTCATAATTGGGAACGAAAAATGCACTAAAAGAATGAAACTAATAACTTTGCAAGGCTAAATTCTATAAATAACAAGATAGTATCTTAGTCCAACCTATCCCGCAGGTAAGCAACCCACATTGCACACACATGCGAGTCTTATTGCATATGAGAACCAGTACAATTCAGTTAGGCTAGAGAAGAAATACCATGGGTATCCATAGGCGCGGAAAAGGGGTTCTTTTAATAGCGTAACGGCAAAGCGTAAGGGAGGATTTACCTGTTAATCGGATATTATTCTGGAAGAATTGATCTATAAAAGGAGTCACAGACGACGTGTAACGAAATTAACAAAAATTTCGTTACAAAGAATGTAACTGCAAGAATCTTGAAATCCAGAAATCTTGGAATCTATCTGCAAGAATCCTAAAATTTAGAAATCCAGGAATCTCTGAATCTAAGGATCTAGGAATCTAAAAATCTGCGAATCCAAGAATCTAAAAATCTAAGGATGAAACTACAAGAATCCTAAAATGCAGAAATCTGAGAATCTACAAATCTGAAAATCCAAGAAAAATTTAAGAATATAATTGCAAGAATCTGCGAATCTAAAAATCTAAGAATTTTACTGCCAGAATATAAAATCTAAGAATTTACGAATCCAAAAAGCTAAAAATCCAACAATAAACCTGCAAGAATCCTATAAAATCTAGAAATCTAAGAATCTGTGAATATAAGAGTCCAAGAATCTAAAGTCCAAAATGAACGCCAAATGTCTGAGTCGATCAACTAGGCACCGTTTTGGTTACCGTGGGAATGGAAATCGCGATAGAATGAATCATATTGTCCGCCAAATGTGGCCGATAAAATCAGCCTTTAGCAAACGGATAATAAATAATCTAGTTCTAATTGCAATTTCATGCATGTGCGACTTGCCATTGTTCTACGGCGAGTATAATAAATATTTAGTCTATCGGCGGCGTGAGCTGCTTGTTGGTTGTTGGTCAACGTTCGAGGTCTTTCTTTTTATTTGCCCCCTTCGTTGTCGTTGTCGCTGCCGATGCCGTGCCGTGCTGTGGTAAGACTACTAAAAATATCAACTGAACATACCAGCCTTCATATCAGCCAAATGTTGCCAGATGTAAGATTAAACATCCGATCTTATTATTATTATTATTATTAGTTTGCACAACAGGCCATGAAGGCCTAGGGCAGAAATGAGTACAGTCTGATCTTATACCGCTAAAATTTATATAACTTAAAATTGTGCTTGGATACTTCCACCACCTATTTTTAAGTATATCCTGCACTATTCCACGCCACCTATATCTGTCTGGCGTCTTCTCTTTCCAGTGTTTAATATTAATTTTCTTTAATCATCATCTTCTGCCTTCTTCAGTCATCTCTCCCTTGGTCTAATCTTCCTTTTTTTTCCTATTGGTCTCCGGTTGAGAACTAGTTTTGCTATTCTCATCCCATTCAGCCTTTCCACATGTGCTAGCCATTTATTCTCTACGCTTTGATGACTGCTATAATATTGGAGTTCTTATAATATATGTCTTCCAGTTCCTGGTTTGTTCTTCTCCTCCATCTCTCGTTTGTTCTTACGCCTCCATAAATAGCTCTCAACATGTTTCTTTCCCATCTTATAATTTTTTCTTCCTCCTCTTTGTTCATAGTCCACGTCTCGCAAGCATATCGCTGTTGGTCTTATAACAGTTGTATAAATTCTCTCTTTGGTCTTTTTGGATACATATTTGGAGTTCATAAGATTTTTCAGGGCTCCATACTTCTGGTTTTCTTTGATGATCCTTGCCTGTATTCCTTGTATCTCCTGTCCCTTTTGCTCTATGATTACCCCTAAGTACATAAATTCCGTAGTCCTTTCAAAAGTATATTTCATGTTGTTGACCGTAAAGGTTAGGAAAACATCCGATCTAGAGACCTTAAAATCCAGTTCCCACTATGCTAGTAGAAAGGGAACTAGGCAAGTTTTGCAATACGGCTTTCTTCAAAATAATTTTCTCTACATTCGATACCACTCTAAATTCTCCGAAACCACCCTTTAAACCAGTTTTGCTAAGTGGCAGTTAGGAGGGATTAAAACACACTCGTGGTCAAGGTGCTACCAGAAAATGCCGGAAAAAGAAGCGAATGTCAGCAGGATTCGAACCCACGCCTCCGGAATTCTAGTCCGACACTGGGCGTTGCCACGTCTCATATCTGGCATCTCGGCTTGCGGAACGCTGTGCTTTGATAGATAGTAAGTACCGCAACAACACTATTATAATCGTCTATGACTCCCAGGCTGCAAGAAATTCATTCAAAACTAGTATGGGAATGCTTCAACACTCTCAGCTTACTAGCTTCGCGCAACTCTCTACATCTTGGTCGGCGTTGGATACCAGGGTGTGGTAGCAATTAGTGTGTGGACGTGTAGAAAGTCATAATAAAATAGTAACTGCAAGAATCCTAAAATCTAGGAATCCAGGATCGAAAAATCTGAGAATCTAACTCCAAGAATTTTAAAATCAAGCAATCTAAGAATCTACGAATTTAAGAATGCAACAATCAAAAAATCTAGGAATCTAACTGCAAGAATCCTAAAGCAATAAATCTACGAATCTAACTGCAAGAATTCTAATATCTAGAAATATAAGAATTTAAGAATCCAAGATTATAAAAGTAGTACTTCAAGAATTCTAATAATCTACAAATCTAAGAATACAACAACCTAAAAATCTAAGATTCCAAATGCAAGAACCCCTAAAATCTAGAAATCCAAGAGTCTACAAATCTAACTGCAAGAATTCTAATATTTAGAAATCTGGGAATTTAGGAATCCAAGATTATAAAAATGGTACTCCAAGAATCTTAAAATCAAGAAATCTAAGAATCTACGAATCTAAAAATCTAAGAATCCAACTGCAAGAACTCTAAAATCTAGAAATCTAAAAATCTACGAATCTAACTGCAAGAATTCTAATATCTAGAAATATAAGAATTTAAGAATCCAAGATTATAAAAGTAGTACTTCAAGAATCCTAAAATCAAGAATTCTAATAATCTACAAATCTAAGAATACAACAACCTAAAAATCTAAGAATCCAAATGCAAGAACCCCTAAAATCTAGAAATCCAAGAGTCTACAAATCTAACTGCAAGAATTCTAATATTTAGAAATCTGGGAATTTAAGAATCCAAGATTATCAAGATTATAAAAATGGTACTCCAAGAATCTTAAAATCAAGAAATCTAAGAATCTACGAATCTAAAAATCTAAGAATCCAACTGCAAGAACTCTAAAATCTAGAAATCTAAAAATCTACGAATCTAACTACAAGAATTCTAATATCTAGAAATATAAGAATTTAAGAATCCAAGATTACAAAAGTGGTACTTCAAGAATTCTAAAATCAAGAATTCTAATAATCTACAAATCTAAGAATACAACAACCTAAAAATCTAAGAATCCAAATGCAAGAAACCTAAAATCTAGAAATCCAAGGGTCTACAAATCTAACTGCAAGAATTCTAATATTTAGTAATCTGGGAATTTAAGAATCCAAGATTATAAAAATGGTACTCCAAGAATCTTAAAATCAAGAAATCTAAGAATCTACGAATCTAAAAATCTAAGAATCCAACTGCAAGAACCCTAAAATCTAGAAATCTAAAAATCTACGAATCTAACTACAAGAATTCTAATATCTAGAAATCTAAGAATTTAACAATCCAAGAATATAAAAATGGTACTTCAAGAATCCTAAAATCTAGTAATCTAAGAATCTTCAAATCATAGTATGCAAGATTCTGAATATTTAAGAATCTAACTGTCCGAACCCTAATTCCAGAAATCTAATAATCTACGAATCTAGAAATCCAATCCAATCCAATCCATTCTATTGTGGGACGAACAGAGTCAAGCCACTTTTGATTTTTTATCGCTGCTTTTGAATTGACCCAGTATGACGCTATAGTAATAATCTACTATTGATCGCGTAATCATAAATAGATAGTCAACTAGCAACTAGCAACTATGTTACCTTACGATGTGAGTTGTTGATCTGACAACACTGTAAGGAACACGCGTCGCCGGTTCTGTGCCATGTGGTCATTTACACCTTCGCATTTTCGATATAAGTATGTTAACATCGTTCGAGTTCTTTTTTATAATAATAATTGTAAAAAATCCCGTACGGATTTCTCATGGTCGACTGGTCGCCATGGACGCATTTTCGACCAGGTTGGATTCTATGGAGGCGAATTACGCAACAGGCAATCGACACTTCGGCTTTTTTTTTAGTTCGTCACTTTATGTGTTTTTTTTATTTTTTATTTTTTTTTTTGCGGTCTAAATAGTAGTTAGGCTATAGGTTAATATCGAGCCTGGAAATCCATTCTACGGCTGATGGTTTGGCTTGGAGGAAGTCCTTGTTGTTGCCTGGATATGCTTCAAGGCCACATTCTTCCATTATATCCTTGACAAGTTTGGCGTTTCGCTCCACAGTCGCATCGTTTAGGTTTGACCATTCCTTTCGTGGGGGTCAAAACTAGGAGGTTCTTGGCCAACAGTTAGATCACTGTTCACTTCTTCTGGTGTTTGCGTCGCTCAAATTTCTGCCCACACAGAAATATCTGTCGTTTTGTCAAAGACTTACGCTTGAATTCAATGGGACGTTACACTCAGCATTCCTCAAATACAGCGACGTTTTCTCCAATGGGAAGTGTATAGTTGGTAGCGAATTATTACGTATTGTCGATTCAACTACAAGATTTCATTGGATTCCAATGAATGATTCAATCGCAGCCTGTCGTTGAATCGAATCTGTGTTTGGTAATTGCTCCTAAACTACTCTCTTTTCAGCTGATTGATTGATTCGTTTGGATGTTTAATGGTGTGATTTTGTGTGAAGTTTTAAGGAGCATGATATAAGAATTTGACATAAGCCTGCACCAGTTGTTGCATTATTACCTGAAATATAACTGTCTGACTGATCTAAATGCCTACATTCAAATGTGGGTGTTAGCTCTTCTAAGTCCCAATTTATCATTAGGTCCTCCATTTAATATATAACTGGACACATTTGAATCACACAATTGCTGATGCAATACGCAAAACCACAAGACGACACAACACGGCTAACACCGAAACAACACAACGGAATAACTTTGTCCATGTTGACAAGTTCGCGGCGACAGTAGCACTGAGATCATCCCCCTGTTCTTTATTCTTGCCTTCATTGAATCGGGACATCAGTCCCGCCGAATACCGATTATAGTTCAGCGAACAACAAGGGCCATTGAAACAAAATTAATTTTTATCAGATGAATTATCACGAACTGCTGTTGCAGTAATAATTTTTGTACATTGAATAGATTGTATGCTTTGCTTAAATGAAACATAGGGTAAATTTCGAAAACAAAAGGATGTTATAAAATTATTTTGATTTTACTGGCGTACCTGTGATTACTTCGAATATAAGGATTGAATACTTTCAATGACATGGATTTGAAACAACTGTAAATATATTTAAAGTGATGGAAAAACATCCAAATACTAACAATTAATTGGAAACGCAACAGTATTTTGTCTGTGCATTTAACTGCAGGGTTAAAACCATCAAACGTAAGTTGGAGAGCTTTTGTAATTGGTGGTTTTCTGAACTGTAATCTACGCAAGGATAGATCGGTATCCTGGTGGATTGGCAGTGAGAGATCTGTTTTATTTTGTTATACTCTTTCAGAAGGTGCTCTCTCTTTACCATTTTATTGTTAAAGTGAACACACGATGTTATTGTCTTGCTCATACTTGGCTTCAGCTTCCACCTGCTGAAGAATGATCCCAGGATTGGTAGAATACACTCCTTCCAATACATAATTCAAAAACCCGGAAAAAGAATTTACTGCAATTTGATGTCCTTGTAAGAGACACATTAAAAATGCAGTTATTTCCTAGCTGCTACGCCTACTACAAAATACCAATATACGATAACGTATCTTTAAAACCGCTACTTAAAAAGAATAAATTATCATGCATAGATTAAGGCAATATGTTCGACATTATCTGTGAAGCTTTCATAACAGAATCAGTAAACTGCTGGCAATAAAACAACTACGTATAATCCTGAAATCACATTATTGTGTAAAGCAAGTAACAGTACAACTTGCAATGTTTCTCAAGGTAACTGTCCAAGCAATACAACACTTTTACTTCCCACACCGATAGGTGATCGCGAACATTTTCGATTTTGAGGCATTTTATGACGAAAATCCACGTCAGTCATTTCCGTCGGTCGGTCTGTCTGTTGATCTGTCTGTCTGTCGGTCTATCTGTTCGCGTTTTTTTACCCTCGTAATCTCAGTAACCGCTGCATGGATTGTGATGAAATTTGGGTGCCGATATGCTGTGGGATCCTAGTAGGTAATGCTGCTATAATTTGAAAATCGGTGCATAGGCGGTGGAGTCATTAGCAAAAAACAAAAAATATAAATATGCATCCTGATCATTTTTTACTTTTTTGGGTGGGAGTGAAATTGGGGTGGTTGGAGGGTAGGGTGTCGTAAAACTCAAAAATGTGTTGTATTCATAATAGGCCATCAATTGATCTCTGAAAGAAAGATATAGCGGCATTACAGACATTTGGGGAGGGGGGGGGGGGCTGACGATGATTTGGTTGCAAGGGGATCTCAGACTATAGCTTCATGCTATGGGGAAATAATAAACCGATATCACAACAATGTGTGGGAAGTACTCAGTCAAGCATCTTCAAACTCTTTTTTTCCAACTTTGTTCAAGCCCGAATTTTGAAGAATCATCGTTACTTAAATTTACTTTTAACTAGGAAGTCGAACAGTGCTCTGAACAGAGCATATATATATGCTCTGACAGCCAATCAGCTCTGAAAGCGGTGGCAGCTCCAAGGGCCAGATCAGCTCTGGCTCAAGAATGCTCGGCCGCCCTTCAGAAATTAGCAAGCCATAAGAAGGTAACCCTGCTATGGGTCCCCGGACACATTGGTATACCGGGTAACGAGAGAGAGGACCGATTAGCTAGGATAGGGGCCAGCAGCCCCTGCATCGGCCCAGAACCTATACTGGGAATTAGCAGACGCCAGGTCAATGCGACCCTAGACAACTGGGCCTACAAGGAACTGGCGAAAGCCTGATTAGAGAGAGACGACTGCTGGCAAGCCAAAAGATTCATAGCAGGCCCTTATAAGGGCCGAACGCTATGGTTTTTGAATAAAGGCAGAAAGACGCTCAACCTTCTGGTGGGGGTTCTTACTGGCCATTGCCGGCTGAATAGACATTTGTCACTTATGAGAGTGGTAGGGGACCCCATTTGCTCCAGATGCTGGGAGGAGGACGAGACAGCGTTCCACTTCCTGGGCAGATGTGCAGTTTATCGCACACTTAGGGTTCAGATATTCGGCACGACGGAGCTTGGGGAGGAGCCACTATATTCAGCGAAATGGTCGGACATACTGACTTTCGTCAGGAGGTCCGGTAGGTTCGACAAGGAGCTTTCTAGGGTGTAGAATTTTAGTGTTTTCAGTGATTGGTTCAGTGGGGTTGGCAAAAAGGGCCAAAGATGGCCTACTTGCCTGGCTTCGCCTCCCCATCACTACTACTACTACTACTATTACTACTTTTAACTAGACTATAACAGAAAAGATCTGAGGAATGTATTTTCAGTAAATTCAGCTGAGTATAGATAATGAGTTCATGGGAACGAATGGAAGGAAATTAGAGCATTGACATCTTAAAGTACGATTTTGTCATAGTTTGTACGAATTATGAGAAACAGTTCTCTCGTTTCCTTCAAATTCTCACGTATTGCCAAGTAATATCATTAGTTTGTTTAAGTACGAAGAAAAATTCAATCCGTTTATGGATTTGTCCTTAACTGTATTGTAAACACAATACGTGGTTTCGTAATATACTACATATTTTATCCGTTCGATATAGGATGATACTTTAACAAAATATAATTGAGGTTTTGAATAAAAATTTTTTTTGTCATAAATGGAAAGATCATAGATAAGTTTTATAACAAAACTGTTTTTGTTTTCTTTTTTTTTTTCGCAATAATTCAAAAGTTATATCAAAATGGAAATGGGTTTTTGAATCGAGTACCGAAAACACGCCGACAGCTCCCGAACCCGTGTGACGTCACCATGGCGGTAAGGATGCTCCTTTGACCAACGACGTCCTACTCCGATACTACATTCTAGATTCCCAGCCAATCGCGAAAATACGTACTGCTAAACTGGTAACTAGTGTATATTTGTTGCATCACAGTCGATGAATGAAGTTTGCAGCTCGAGACGAAGTCTACGATCGAAATAAATATGTTTTTGAATGTTTGAAGTTGAAGTCAGATTACAGATTCCAGTAAGTAAGTACCTTTTCGTTGAAAAGATCTGCTCAATCGAAGGATGACCCAGTGGTTAGAGAGTCCGATAGTTGATCTCAGGGTCTTTGGGGTCTTTGGATCGAAACCCAGGCCTTCCAACTTTTTTTTTTATTTTTTTTTTATCAAAAACTTTATTGATGTGCTTTTTGCACTTGTTACGCACACTTTTTCTACGATCAACATAAATATGTATTTGAATCAAATTTTGTTAGACATATTACTTGCACACAACATATCTTGATACTCATATCTAGCAACTGTTTGGTCGTATCCACCCAGCGTGTAGGGGAACGGCCACGGCGCCGCCCACTCGGGACGTGACCCTGAACTACAAGTTTCTCCATATTATCGCTTCTGTGAATATGCCCGAAGAATGTAAACATTCTCATCGACACAATGGAGGATAGTCTCTTTGGATTACCTAGCTCATTCAGTACGAAAACGTTCGATGGGGGGTATAAGGAACTCTCAAGATTCTCCTCCACGTCCACATTTCAAAAGCATCTATGCGAGCTCGATCTGCCTTTTTAACAGTCCAAGTTTCCGAGGCATACAAAAATATGGAGAACGCAAGAGACTGAACCAGCGACATTTTTGTAGCTTTAGTGATGTTATGGTCACGCTATATTTTAGTAAGCTTTGTCATGGCCACATGCACGTGTCTGTTGAATGCCCCGTCGAATCTCAGTTTTACAGCTACCCGAATTGTCGATCAAAGAACCCAGGTACACAAAACTTTGGACTACTTCACAACGGCCTATTGACTTTATTTCTCGATGATTATCATGCTCCCTATCTATGATCATAACCTTGGTCTTATTGTAGTTAATACCAAAACCATACGCTGCACTATGTTGTTCTAAGATGTTTAATAGAGCTACCAGTTCTTCCTGAGAAGCAGCAATAAGGGTTGTATCGTCAGCAAATCTTAAGTTGGATATTTTGCTTCCGCCAATAGTTGTACCGCCAATCCAGTTGTCTAATACCTCTCTCATCACAAATTCAGAGTAAATGTTAAATAACATCGGAGATAATACGCATCCCTGTCGGTCTGTTTGACCAGACAGGTTACCATCAGTTCTTACACGAGCCGAGTTAGACTCGTAGGGTTGCTGTGTGAAAAACACTAGGTCATAAGGAACTCCCATAGAGATGAGAATTTCTCACAGTTTAGGCCACTTTACGTTATCAAACGCCTTAGAATAGTTCACAAAGCAGATAAAAACTGGAAAATAATGCTATCTGGCTTTTTCAATAATCTGTCTTAAGTTTAAGATCTATTCACACGTACCGCGTCCTTTCACGAAACCTGCCTGCGCCTGAGAAATTTGCCAGCCAATAAAACCCTCCAAACGAGATTGTAAAATATATAGTAGAACCTTACTTGCATGAGAGATTAACGAAAGAATGCGATAATTGTCTGGATTTGTTGGATATCCCTTTTTATGAAGTGGAACAAAAATTGATGTGCACGATTCATCTGGCCAAACACCGGAGGACCAGACACTCTTACAAATATTATGTACAAAACTCAGGAAACCACCATATTATGGAGTTAAGTGACACATCGATATGTAGAATGTGTGAAATCGAGGACGAAACTGTCGAACCTGTCATATGTGATTGCCCAGAGTTATCTTCTATTACAGAGTGCGTTCGGCGAGTCTTGGCCTACACCTGCTTACATAAGGCCCAGTTTCACAATCAGTGGTCACTCTGACGGTTTACTAACCTCGACCTGCGCGTTAACTCGAACAATGAAACGCCTCTTGTTTCACAATCATAAAATGAGGTAGGGTTAACTGACCGCGAGTTGTATTTTATTTTTAGCGGTTGGTGGTACTGTGTATTTAAAATTCTTCTTCTTCTTATTTCCTTCGTTAGGTGTTTCGTGCTGGTGTTTTGTGTTTTTCTGACAAGACTGTCAAAGAATGAGTTCGTTGAGTTGTCAGGGCCATGCAATTTTCAACCTCATTTTGGTTTTTCCACTCACGTTTTTTCATTTCCTTCGCAGTTATTTGGTGTTTGGCATAGATTTTTAGATTGGATTGGTGTTTGGACTGCTTGGCGTTGTAATTGTTTCTGGGCCTTTTTCAAATAATAGCCGTGCATGTACCCGTGTGGCAGCATGGCAAGACCAAAAAGAGCGAACAACTTTTCAAACGATGATGAATATCTGTTCATTTCGTTAGTAGAAAAGTACAGGCATGTAATAGAATGCAAAACAAATGGTGCAACAACATGGCGCGAAAAAGACAACGCCTGGGAAAAGATAGGAGAAGAATTTAATTGCAAATGTGCAAATAATAGCCGCAGATCTATAAAGGTGCTGGAAGAAAAATACAAAAATTTAAAAAATACCAACGAGTCATGGTCATCATATTCCTCAAAATAATCGACTCTAGGTCGAAATATTCTTGGTCTCATTGTTTCTTCATCACTGCTAAACGCATTTACATCATAACTATCCATTTCAAATAAAAATAACGATGGAAAGCGTTAAGGTAAACGAAACTTCAAACGCCTAGCAAGTAGCAAAACCAAAGTGACATAACCTAATGCGCATGCGTCATCACAAACCTGGGGTTAACTCAAGAATTTCTTGGGGTCAAGTTAACTCAGAGTTAACCTCAAGTAAGGTCGAAAACCACCATTATTTATTTTTTATTTAGCGTATGGCTACATACACCTGAAAAGTGAGTCGGCACACCTGCCGCAGTTCGTCCTTATTCTATTGAGTGTTGCCCAGATTCGTCTTGGTTGGTTAAAACCCTCCGGTTTGCTTGTGATGCACGGCATCTTCCGGTTGGCAGGTGTTGCATTTTTCTCCCACTCCTCTCTCCAACGTTCAGTTGTATTGAAGTTATTGTCAAGCAGTGTCTTTGCAGATTTTAGGGGCGGTTTTCTTGAGCGAAGCCTACTTATATCGTTGTCGGCATTGTCGGCAACCACCATTTGTGAAACGTGACATCAAGGGTTAACCTCCGGTCAACACACAACCTTGAGTCAACCCATCATTGGCCCTAAGAGAGATATCCCTATGCGACTCGTCCACCTTCCTAAGATTGGCAGGACAGGCGATGACCTGAGGCAACAACTGCCTGGGAGGATGCACAATGGGCCAGTTATGGCCTAAGTGCAGTGGATCTACTCCCACTCCCCTCTCTCCGCATTCAGTATCATACGCCACTGGCAAACGACCTAGAGTATACAGTAGTAGTATCTGAAGGAGTCCTTATGCGTCTGCTTTGGTCCCAGATCAACGGCACCGAAGCGCACTTCACATCATCGGGATTTTAATGGAGTTTATCTTCTGTATTTGGCCTCATTCGTCGATCGGTAGTACCGGTTACGCAATCTATTTTGGTCTGGCCGGAGATGACGGGAAAAAAGTGCACTTTGCCGTACATGGCCTTGAATGCTGCTACTGCTCAAGTAGCTGTTGGAAACTGTGCAGATACTAGGGTCATCTTTCCGCTGTTAAAAAACATGAATTTGGTACAACGACGATCAAGAAACGTAAAAGTTTCTGTTGACATTGTAAGATATCGATACCAACATATACACTCAGCGGCACAAAAAACCAGGCCCTCGAGATTTTATGATTTATTTTTTAAAATATAATTTCCGAGAAGAAGAGCTCGATCTGGAAGGAGTTGACATCATATGGCTAAAAATATCCTTCCAAAATCATTCCAAATTTATATGCTGCATCTATAGGCCACCAAGCAGTAACAACTGCAAAGAGCTCTTCGAGAAGCTTTCAGCCACTGTGGACGCGCTGCAGTCAGATCACCCTCATTCAGAGATAGTCTTTGTGGGTGACTTCAACGTTCACAACTCATACTGGCTGAAACACTCAAACAAAACGGACGACGAGGGACGTGAAGCTGAAGCCTTCGCTATCAGCTGCGGATTGGAGCAGATAGTCAAAGAACCAACAAGGATTCCCAGCCGTCACGGAGATTTTGCTAGGCTGTTGGACCTATATCTCACAACTACACCAACAATCTACACAGTGAAAGTAACCGCCCCACTGGGAACGTCTGACTTTAACACCGTCTTAACGCTATGCAGAATGCATTCTCCAGATCTCCACCATACACAGCCTCGCCGGGTCTGGCATTACGGACGACCTAAGGGAATACTACCAGTCCTTTCCCTGGAATGACGTCTGCTTCAAGTCACGAGACCCATCAGCTTGCACCCAAGAAATAACTGAGGTACTAATATCCGGCATGGAAGTCTATATTCCTCATGTCGTCAAGCATCCCTCCAAAAACAAGCCATGGTTCAATCAGCGTTGTAGAGATGCAGTTACCTCTAAAAACCAACATTACAAAGAATGGAGGAAAAATCCAAATGCCGAGAACCACCGCAGTTTTATCGACGCCAGAAATCACTGTAAACGCGTGATTGACAGCAGCAAGGAGGAACACAACCAGGGGCAGGAATGATTGATGATATTTTGATTGACCCGCCCATATTGCCAGCCACTGGAGTTCTTGGAAACCGACTTCCTATAGAAACGGTCAAGGATAATTCTCCAACTGGACGGAGCTCCCTGGATAGTAGTTTTTGAAAAGAGGTGGTCATCCTGCAGCCGGATGTGACTGTTTTTCATGTATGTGGTCTTCTGTAATACGGTATGATTATTCTTATTATCCTCTTGCGTGACTGCGGTCTGTGGTAGCAACAAATGTTAACGGGCTGTGCCAAGTCAAAACCTGAACTATTAT
Source organism: Callosobruchus maculatus (assembly GCA_951848785.1). NCBI lineage: Eukaryota > Metazoa > Arthropoda > Insecta > Coleoptera > Chrysomelidae > Callosobruchus > Callosobruchus maculatus. Next base: position 2,346,161 of record CATOUR010000084.1, on the reverse strand, counting down.
TGATCTGAATTTAGGGAGGGTCGTACTATATTACAGGTCTTCAGGATTACAGACTCTTGAAATATTTGTGTAACCTTTCGTCCAGGCCTAACCGTTGTAGGTGTGGTGTAAATGTGTTAGGTGAAAGGCCCGAGACCGAGATAACTAGGAGGATAATGACAATAGTGACTTTGTTTTGCTTCCAGAGTAATTTTATTTCTATCGCAAGGTCAGTGTATTTAGATATCTTCCCAGCGTAGTTGTTTTGGATATTTGTATCGTTGAGAATAGCAATATCTACCAAACAGGTAACTTTGTCTGCCTTTGACTGAAAAACTATATCTGCCCTATTTGCTGGAGTAGTCTTCTAGTCTTCTTATTATAGTTATATTGATATTATAAAACGTCTCGTTATTCACTCTTTTATCAGATTCAATTGCCCCGATTTTGACACATCTATGTTTTCTGACAACATGTCTGCCATTGAAAGAAAGTGGCGACACTATTACACTTGTCATTTAGAAGGATGTTTTATGAATTATTAGAAAGGTCTATGATCTTTGATGGTATCAGCGCTTAGAATCATCATCATAGTCACAATGTCTTAACAGACATGTTGTGAACTCGAAAAATGCATTAAGTCGGAGCTAGAGTATTGCCGACACGAATATTATCAATAGTTTTGAGAACTGTAGCTCGCCATCGTTCGCGATTTACTGTCAGTTCAGTTGCGCTCTTGATAATCATATCTAGCAACTGTTTCGTCGTATCCACCCAGCGTGTAGGGGAACGGCCACGGCATGACCCTGAACTACAAGTTTCTCCATATTATCGCTTCTGTGAATATGTCCGAAGAATGTAATCATTCTCATCCACACAATAGAGGATAGTCTCTTTGGATTACCGAGCTCATTCAATGTGGAAACATTAGTTCGATGGGTGGTATACGGAATTCTCAGCATTCTCCTCCACGTCCACATTTCAAAAGCGTCTATGCGAGCTCGATCTGCCTTTTTAACAGTCCAAGGTTCCGAGGCATACAAAAATATGGAGAACACAAGAGACTGAACCAGTGACATTTTGGTAGCTTTAGTGATGTTATGGTCACGCCATATTTTAGTAAGCTTTGTCATGGCCACCCGTGCCTGTTGAATGCGCCGTCGAATCTCATTCTCACAGCTACCGGAATTGTCGATCAAAGAACCGAGGTACACAAAACTTTGAACTACCTCACAACGGCCTATTGACTTTATTTCTCGATAATTATCATCCTCTCTATCTACGATCATAACATTCGTCTTATTGTAGTTAATACCGAGACCATACTCTGCACTACGTTGTTCTAAGATGTTTAATAGAGCTACTAGTTCTTCCTGAGAAGCTGCAATAAGGGTTGTATCGTCAGCAAATCTTAAGTTGGATATTTTGCTTCCGCCAATAGTTACACCGCCATTCCAGTTGTCTAATACCTGTCTCATCACAAATTCAGAGTAAATGTTAAACAACATCGGAGATAATGCACATCCCTGACGAACTCCTTTTCTGGTTGCAGTTTGACTAGACAGGTTACCATCAATTCTTACGCGAGCCGAATTAGACTCATAGAGTTGCTGTATGAGAAACACTAGGTGATAGGGAACTCCCATAGAGATGAGGATTTCCCACAGTTTAGGCCACTTTACGTTATCAAACGCCTTAGAATAGTCCACAAAGCAGATACAAACAGGAAAATAATGATATCTGGCTTTTTCAATAATCTGTCTTAAGTTTAAGATCTATTCACGCGTACCGCGTCCTTTCACGAAACCTGCCAGCGCCTGAGAAATTTGCCAGCCAATAAAACCCTCCAAACGAGATTGTAAAATATACAGTAGAACCTTTCTTGCATGAGAGATTAACGAAAGTAGGCGATAATTGTCTGGATTTGTTGGAGATCCCTTTTTATGAAGTGGAACAAAAATTGATGTGCACCATTCATCTGGCCAAACACCGGACGACCAGACAATCTTACAAATATTATGTAAAAGGGAGATGCCATCGTCACCCAAGCATTTCAACGTTTCAGCAGAAATAGCATCAATGCCTGTAGCTTTGTTATTTTTTAGCTTGTTGAGGGCATGTTCCACTTCATACAAAAGAATATCCGGTTCGTGTTCAAAATCCAATGAGAGGGCGTGAAGGCCATCCTCATGGTACAGATTTTCGCAATAATTTCGCCATACCTCAATAACCTCATGCAGGTGGGTAATTAGCTCTCCCTCAGGATTTTTAACAGCCCAAGATTTGGGTTTAAAATCCCGACTGAGGCATTTGACCTTAAAAAAACATAGTTATATTAATATTATAAAACGCGCCGTTATTCACTCTTTTATAAGATCCAATTGCCCCGATTTTGACACATCTATGTTTTCTGACAACATGTCTGCGACTGAAAGAAAGTGGCGACTCTATTAAACTTGTTGTTATTTAGAAGGATGTTTTATGATTCATTAGAAAGGTCTATGTTCTTTGATGGTATCAGCGCTTAGAAAATACCAACTAAATCTAGCTGACTCCACTTTTCTGCAGCTTTAGAAACATCTGCATGGCTACGCCACACCGTGGGCTTTCCAGGTTATGCGTACGTTGATTTAACATGTAGAAGAATGTATCCTGCAGTCTCGAGTGGACATTTGATATCTGATAGGGTTATCCTTGAAACGAGAGTGCGCAGTGAGGAACGTGGTCAGAACTCAAACTCGATCATGCTAATGACCGCGACTCACATTCGATCCGTCGCAGCAACCCACGACAAACGCTGCATCGGGAGACCAAGACCTACACACCGGTACCACTTGGGCACCACTGTCACCAGAGGCGTACAACCTGGTACTCTCCCTGAGGTCCAAAAGTCATAAACCACCAAGTGGTGGATCGAACCGTCACTGTGTCGCAAGCATTGGCTTGTGACCTCCGTAAGGTGTGGTGGCAGCGCGTTAAACCCTATAAAAGGTACAAAAACGGTTAAGTGAGATTAGCTTTAGGGGTAATTTTATAGTTTACGTAACTTTTTTAAACGCTGCATCGGGAGACTAAGACCTACACACCGGTACCACTTGGGCACCACTGTCACCAGAGGCGTACAACCTGGTACTCTCCCTGAGGTCCAAAAGTCATAAACCACCAAGTGGTGGATCGAACCGTCACTGTGTCGCAAGCATTGGCTTGTGACCTCCGTAAGGTGTGGTTGCAGCGCGTATAAACCCTATAAAAGGTACAAAAACGGTTTTAAATGAGATTAGCTTTAGGGGTAATTTTATAGTTTATGTAACTTGTTTAAACGCTGCATCGGGAGACCAAGACCTACACACCGGTACCACTTGGGCACCACTGTCACCAGAGGCGTACAACCTGGTACTCTCCCTGAGGTCCAAAAGTCATAAACCACCAAGTGGTGGATCGAACCGTCACTGTGTCGCAAGCATTGGCTTGTGACCTCCGTAAGGTGTGGTTGCAGCGCGTTAAACCCTATAAAAGGTACAAAAACGGTTAAATGAGATTAGCTTTAGGGGTAATTTTATAGTTTATGTAACTTTTTTAAACGCTGCATCGGGAGACTAAGACCTACACACCGGTACCACTTGGGCACCACTGTCACCAGAGGCGTACAACCTAGTTCTCTCCCTGAGGTTCAAAAGCCATAAACCACAACGTGGTGAGCAGAGACTAGTGAGACGGGTTGAACCGTCACTGTGTCGCAAGCATTGAAGGCTTGTGACCTCCGTAAGGTGTGGTTGAAGCGCGTTAAACCTTATAAAAGGTACAAAAACGGTTAAATGAGATTAGCTTTAGGGGTAATTTTATAGTTTATGTAACTTTTTTAAACGCTGCATCGGGAGACCAAGACCTACACACCGGTACCATTTGGGTACCACTGTCACTAGAGGCGCACGGAATGTCTCAAATTGGTACCGACAGTATGGGGAAGCTATATAAGGTATTATAAGACGGTTACCATGAAAACCAAAAATTGGAGAAAAGTTGATTGACTCAGTACTTCCCACACATTACGCCGATACCAATTTATTATTTTCCCATAGCATGAAGTTATAGTCTGAGATTCCCTTGCAACCAAAGCATCGACCACCCGCCCGCAAAAAACAACTAATAGAAAAACTCTCGTAAATAATTTCTTACACATCTCTCTCCGTAAGAACTAGGACGACACAGTTTTTATTTTGCAATCTTAAATTCTTATCTTAATCGCATGGTATGCCGATTTTTCGATATTCAAAAACAGATTATGTTACCAGTATCAATCGTGAGGGCAATGAAAAGTGTTCCGGGGCTTCCCAACTACCCTACCCGAGACCCCATCCTATCTCAGTTCATATTAAATACTCAAAAAAGCAGAAAAAGTACCTAAAAACATAGTTTGAGCGGCCTTTATATTATACTGTTTCTTTTTTTTAATTTAGTTTCACCGCCAAAAACGCGATTTACAAAAAAAATACAGACTTTATCGACCTCTACGAAGGCCCACATTATGGTTTAGAAGTTCCGTTTCTATCAGTTCAATATTATACATTACAGAATTATCTACATCAATATAATTTCAAAAATTATTTTTTATCTAAAGCAGAGCAGGAATACAACAAATTTTTCAGTTTCACAACTCCTTACCTCCAAACCACCCCAATTTTACTCTAAAAAAAATGTGGCAGACGATCAGGAATCCCTAAATCGCCTAAAAACGACATTTGACTTGTATTTATATTTTCATTTTTTTTATTACTGCGCCACCACAGACACGATTTCTAAAAACCTTACGTTTTTCACTCTCACCACGGTAATAATACTGTGTCAAAATTTCACTAAAACAATTCAACAATTTCCACTTTACACAATATCGAAAGATCTTAAGCGATACTCGTATGCAAACACATCTAAGACCCTGGTCTCTGTAATAGGCAAGACAGAGTTCGGATGGACCTAAAATAGTGTATTATGCCGCTAGGTCTTTCTTTCGCAGGTCAATGGACAGCCTATTATGAATACAAAGAAATTTTCAGGTTTTCAACCCCCCACCCCACAACCACCCCGATTTCACCACCACCAAAAAAAGTAAAACGCCTAAAAACGAAGTTTGAGGAATATTTGAAATTTTTCGTTTTTTGCTAATTACTCCGCCGCCCATGCACCGATTTTCAAAATCATAGTAGCGTTACCTACTACGATCCCACACCATATCGCTACTCAAATTTCATCACAATCCATGCAGCGCTTACTGAGATTACGAGGCTAGAAAAACGCGCACAGACAGACCGACAGACAGACAGACCGATGGAAATGAGTGACGTGGATTTTCGTTATCTAGGCATCAGAAAACGCCCAAAAAGTGCATTATCTCAAATTCGAAAATTTTCGGGATCACAATACTCCCCTCACCTATCGGTGTGGGAAGTAAAAGTGAAGAAGAAATGCTATAGTGAGGAGAAGCTAAAAGAACGAAAAAAAATCGTAACCCCTAATCCCTAATCCCTATGACCAACTGGGGGACGGGAGATCTAGGGCCACAGGAAGGAGAGAAGAGTGAAAACGGAAAGTAGAAGAAAAGACAGCCTGTTGCGTTGACGATGTCAGTATACATGATGTTTCCAGGTTAACAAGCGGTACGCCAGAGCAACTTGTGCGTGCACAGTTCAACGCTCCAATAAAAAAAAATGGGACGATTAAATGAGCTACAGGAAATAGTATTTGTAGTTTAACCCTGTATAACAAAAAAGAGAGTGAGAGAGTAACGTTTTTTATGGTCAGCCTCACGCAAATGCTAAAAGCCTATTTCGCTGTAGAAGCGCTGCGAGTGTCGATGCACGTTAGATTTGAAACGCTGTAGGTTGTAGACGTCGGGAAACAAATTCTCCGCCAGCTCATTCCACAGCGTCCAAGTAGGGACGTCAACCTGGTATTAAGTATGAGCTCGCAGAGCCTCTCTAGAGCTCACTCGAACATCTTTCGTGATAGAGTCTGTAAAACAGGGACACAGGTCAGCCACCCTTCTTCGATGTTCTAGACTATGGAGGTTCTTTGTGAGGTTAGGCGTATCGATTAGTCTAATTGCTCTCTTCTGGATAGTGTCCAGAAGCTTTAGAGAGTACTTTGGTGCGCAGTCCCACACATGGGAACAATACTCCAACGATGGTCGGATCTTGAGGAACAGCAGTAGTTGCTGTGGTGCATATAGCTTCCTACAGCTATAAGCAACCTAGCAGGCCATGAAAAATAAACAAAAACCTGTTTAGATGGAAGAAATCAACTTAGCAGAAAGATGCAAACAAACTAGAGTAATGAGGCAAGATCATGAAAATTCCTTACAACATATTAGCTCTAACAAGAAACAACAGCAGCAACAAAAATCACTGTTTTTCACACCCTACTAGCTATTGGCAAATTTCCAAAAGCAGTAAAACATTTTTAAATGAAATGAAAAAAATAATTGGACTCACTGGGTGACGCCACTGGCTTGCAACTGAGAGCGGTATTAATTTACATGTCCAACTTGGTCAACAGCCATTAAGAGTGTTTGCTTTTAAACGCTACGCCTACAAAACGCACACTAATAAAGAACTCCCTTTCTTCATTAGCTGAGTACTAGAAAAAAAATACGGCGAGTTCGACCATCACGACGAGACTTTACGCTATGATGCGAATCGTGTGCTCGTGTCCTTTCAGTGTTTGACTTACACAATATTGGATATGTACACAGGTGCACGTGAAGCAAGACCTCAAAGTACTCGATATTATGCTGGAAATATGATTTAATTGAGATAGAAAATGATCAGGGAGCTCCAAAACATCTAAAAACCAAATTGAAGTATTTGGTTCAAGAATTCGAGGAGTGATCCTTATGGTTCACCCCAGGGCCGTTTCTGGGGTCAGACGCGCCCTGGTGCAAGTTAAAAATTGCCGCCGTTTGCATCATCATCCTAGTCACAATGTCTTAACAGACATGTTGAGAACTCGTAAAATGCATTTACACATTTTACGAGTTTCTCTTGAGATATCTTTAAGATCTTTAATGCAGTAGTTTCCCATTTGCTTTCTGCATCCTCATGCCGTTGACCAGATGGTATCTACTGGTTCATCCGCCTTTAGGGGCAATTTCTCACCCCAAGGACAAGAAGGTGTCCTGACTCTTCTCAACTCGTCCACGCGAAGCTGTTGGTTGAGAAGAGGTTACTGCTTATACCGACAGTAGTTCGGTGTTCCTTTTAGTCGCCTTTTACGACACGCAGGATATACGATGGGAGATATTCTAACCCACCCCCACACGGGCCGTTTGCATAGCGGGACATAAAATGAGGTGTAGATGGAGTAGATCTAAAATCAGTAAAATCGATATCATTATATATAACATTACCGAAATGGTAAAATTTAGGAGGCTGTAACTTTGCCGGATTACTAAGCATAAAATGCGTTAACTTAGGTTAGACTATCAAATTTGTATTACGTTTGTACTTGGAGAAATCGGTTGATTAATTAAGGCAACTTCAATCAAAGATAACTTGATTTTTTCAAACGGGAGTGCCAAATTTTTTATACGATTGAATGTAACAATTGATTACCTTTCTAATGATATAATGGAGTGAATATCTCTGGTAGTTTTCATTTATTTTCAAATTTTCAATCAAATGGTGTTTTTCATTGTTCCTACCTATCAACCTAGCAAACCATGAAATATAAACAAAAACATGTTCAGATGGGAGAAAATAATTAACTTAGAAGAAATATACAGACGAATTAGAGTAAAGAGACAATATTATAAAAATTCTTTACAACAAATCACCTCTAACAGAAACCACGGCGGTAACATGTTTAAGGTCAAAGAGAATCTGGAGTATGACAGAAATAGACATTTTTCACAGCTATGGCTACTGTAATGTACTAGTGGTTAAAAATTTCCAAAATAATTAAAAATCCTGAAATGAAAGAAAAACTGCCAGCGATTGTTGCTCCAGCATGCAATTATCAATAACATCTAATGGTGTAAAAAAGTAGTAATTTGCGTTGAAGTAAAGATACCTCTGACTGCAAAAATCAGCAAGATCGCAAAAAAGGAATACTGACAAATCAGATTGAAATATTCTCTGTTCTAAAAAAATTTGCGCCCCATAACGTCCGGCGCCCTGGTGCCTTGCACCACTTGCACCACCGGGCAGGCACGGCCCTGGTACATCCCTTACCTAGATATAATACACACATGAAAATGTTTATAACTTTATTTGTCAACATAGTGTGCCCTCACTTCAACAAAGTTTTCTCATCGGCGTTCTAGCATTTCAATGGTGTCCTGGAAGAAGTTTTGTTCGATTGTGTCAATTCACTCATTTTCCGCACACATCGCTTCTGTTCTTGATTTTTTAAAATATAGCAACATTATCGACTATGATCCCGTATCATGTCACACACCCTAAATCAAAATCAGTCCAGAAGTTACTGAAATCACGCAATTGCAATAATACAAATTTCACCCTAATTTGGATGCAGCGGTTACTGAGATTGACTCAGTACTTCCTACACATCATGATGATACCATTTTATTATTTTCGCATTGCATGAAGCTATAGTTTGAGATCACGTTGCAACCAAATCATCGCCCACCCGCCCGCAAAAAAAAACCAACACAAAGCTCTCGTGAATAGTTTATTGCGTCTCCCTCCTTAGGAACTTAGACACCACAGTTTTTTTCTGCATGCTTCAACTAGACGATGCGAAACGGTCAGGAGCCTCGAAACCGTCTAAAAGCGAAGTATGAGCCTTTTCTATATTTTTTGTTTTTTTTATTATTGCTGCGGCGCCACTGGCACGATTTTTTCAAAACATACGCGTCTTCCATTCTCGCAGTGGTAGTAATAACAAATTTCATTAAAATCAATTCAATAATTTTCGCCTTAAGGCTCGTGTCCACTTGGAAGTAACTTGCGATAGTTTTTGCAGCAAGTACTTGCTTGCTTGTCTACACTATGTTTTAATTGTTCGCAAATTTAATCTAGGAAGTTGCTCTCGCAAGTTCACTTGGCCTTGATTGTTCTGATTTCGTGTACACCATAGATGATAAGATGTCGTACGCAAAATCTGCAGCTGCGGCGGTAGTTGTGATATATTTAATTAAAAAAAAGAAAACAAGAGAAAGATAGTAAAATGCGGATAAAATGTTGGGTGAGAAAGTGGATTCAACGTAGAGCTACTCTAGCGATTCACGAAAAGTTGCTTACTGAATTGAGAAATGAAGATCCGATGGAGCTTAAACAGTTTTTGCGGATGTGTATGTATGACGGGTTGCTTGCCTACGGAGAGTTGTAAAAACGAGAGTCAATAAGGAATAGTGCTGAACCGGACCTAGCCTAATTAATTACTTTCCAACCATTGCTACAATTACTGCTAGAAATACAACAAAACATTGTTTTTTTCTAAAAATCGACTTTCAACTCACCAGATTATCCTCCGTAGTATTCTGTATATTTGAGTCAATTATAAACTTTAATGAGTCAAAGAACTCCCAAGTACTCTTATATATTTCATTAGTCTTGTATTGTCCACTTTTCTTTATTTGAATTTTTCTCCACTCTTGGTTAATTTGCGTTCTCAAATTATGTAGCTCCCTTTGAATTTCCGCTGTAGAAGTATTAAATAAGTCGGCCAATTTTTGTAATGCATTCTGCTTTTTGATTCTGTCCTTAAATTCTGGAGTATGTACATTCCATAATTCAGGATATAATTCAAGATTTTCAATCAAAAGGCACGTGTCTTCTCTCGTCCAGTTGAACTTCTCCATATTTGCTCTAATTACAACACTACTTGCTGAAAGACTTTCGGCTCGAAATTTTTGCGGCAAACTAATTTCCTGAGAGTAACCGTGTACACTACAAGCTCTCAGCAAGTCGCAAGTTCTTTAAGTGCAAGTAATTTTGCTGCAATATTTCTCTAATGACGTCGTGCACACGCTACGCAAGTGACTTGTGAGAGCAACTCTAGCAACTTTATTTGCTAGTGGCCACGAGGCTTTACGCAATATAGAACGATCTAAAGCAATTTCGTTTGTATACATCACAAATTCTAAGTCCCTTGGTTTCTATAATAAATAAGGCAATGCAATGTGTAATATGCCGCTAGCTTTTTATTCACAGGTCAATGGACATACATGCAACAAATTTTTCAGTTTTACAACCTCCCACCCCTCAACCACTCCAAATTCTCCCTCACCCCATAATATATCGATCCTCAGGGATATGTCCTATCCCCTACACTGTTTCTGCTGTACATCAACGAGCTGCTGGAGATAACATCCAATCCAATATACAGCTTCGCAGATGACAGTACATTAGTGTCGTGCATGGAACCAGGCAAGCCACTATCATCCCAGGAGACGGTACGTCGGCGACAGCAGCATGCCTCACAGATCAACGCTGATATCAAAACAATTGTCGAGTGGGGATTAGCAAATAAAGTACAGTTCAACGTACAAAAAACTCAGGCAACAACACTTACAAAGAAGTCTCACCATGGCTTACCAACCGTGGAAATGGAGGGTCACCTCATAGTCGAATCACCTTCCGTTAAGCTTTTGGGAATCAACATCAAAAATAACAAAAAAAAAACATGTTCTGGCACGACCACGTCGTCAGTATTGCTAACACGGCATCCCAGAAGCTTGGAGTTTTGTTCCGCTGTAGGAAGTTGTATACACCAGAGCACCTGCTGCTGCTCTACAAGGCACAAATCCAACCATCGCTGGAGTATTGCTCCCATGTGTGGGGATGCGCTCCGAAGCACTCTCTAAAGCTTCTAGACACTATCCAGAAAAGAGCGATTAGACTTATCGATACGCCTACCCTCACAAAGGACCTCCACAGCCTGGAACATCGGAGGAGGGTGGCTGACCTATCCCTGTTTTACAGATTCTATCACGGAAGATGTTCGAGTGAGCTCTCTCAGATAATAACACCACAGGCCGTCCGAACCAGGAAAACTAGAGAAGCTCTGCGAGCTCATCCTTACCAGGTTGAGGTCCTTACTCCCCGAACTAGTCTCCTCCAGCATTCCTTCTTTTGGAGGGCTTCGACGCTGTGGAATCAGCTGCCGGGGAATTTGCTTCCCGACGGCTACAACCTGCAGCGTTTTAAATCTAACGTGAACCGATACTTATCCTCTCGCAGCGCTTCTACAGCGCCATAGGCTTTCAGCCTTTGCGGGAGGCCGACCATAAAAAAAAACCAAATTTCTCCACAATCCATGCAGCGGTTACTGAGATGTATGTAAAAAGTATCCCCTCTTACGCCACTACGCCACTGGTTGAGTCACCAGCAGACCACAAACCGACAGGATGTCGTTGCACCAAGTCGCACAGAATTTCCAGGAAGATGATTCGTCGTCGGTACGATGGGAAACAGCTAGAATTTATTGGTACCGGCAGTACCGGTCATAGAACGTCACGGCGACAAATAATGCAATTATTTGCTAATGAGACACCGCATTGTTGCATTAGCATTAGCATCGACTCGAGGAGGTAGTACTTTGTGTTTGGATGTGCCGATGAGGTGATGACTCAATACCTACCGCAGTTTATACGAGACTACAGGGTGTTCCAAAAGTTGGGACGTTCCTCTTTAGAAGCAACGGCCCTTGAAACGGCAAAGCTAATGCACGGTGAACCAGCAGCAAAACAGTAAAAAAAATGTCAAGCAGGTGCTTACTTGTAATGGTTCACCCGTTTTCAAAATTATTTTTTTATATTATTTACTTGGCTACCATATACAAATAGCTTACAACTTCCATTTTTAGCAATTACTTCCTCATTATACTAGTACATTTTTATAACTATTTTACTTCTCAGCTACCCTTTTCCCATCTCTATTCTTTTTAGTTGCAAATAACAATCTGCACAAGTGCGCACAAATTTTGGCAAAGATCTGATGAGTGGGGAGTATGCCCTCTCTCTCACTACCGACATTAACCTCTATAAAAATGGGTGGCGATAGATCACTCACCCTTTTTAAATCAAACAGTTAACACCTAATATAGCTATGTCTCTCTAAGATAATTTTTGTGTCTGTGCCAATTGTGTGATAATGAAGCTAACGATAACGATTTGATTGCTATGGTTTCCCATATTTTCATTGCTTCTGCATATTTATTTTACAGCTATGTGTAGGAATGTGATTTTTCCGATTTATGCATTTTTTTCATGAACATGTGATGGTGAACATTTTAATCTTTAAATATCAAGTCAATCATACACTGTATATTTATTAATTATCTAACAAAAGAGTGAACATTATTCTTTGTTTCTAGCCATATATTTTTGTGTTAAGATGCCTTATCTTGTGTGTGTGTCTTGTGTGCCTTTAATGTTTCACATTTTTTTTATGACATTCCTTACGTAGCAATACCTAGCATTCAGATTTGCTAATTGAGAACGCAATGAAAAGATCTGTTGGACATTTTTGTAATTTTGTTTTACAAGGCGTGAGGAAAAAGTTTGTAAATTTTTGAACATACTTTGTACATTTATCTTATTTATCACTATATATCTGAAAAGATCCGGGACTGAAAATACAACGCATTTAAGAATCATTTTTTTACTATTGCTCTATCTATTCGCTCTTGTATGTATCTATATTATATTTTTTTAATCTTTACCATGTGAACATTTGAAGGTTAGCTGCTTTTTGGCTTTTTCGGGGTGCCACCATCAACACCCTTTTCTCGGGGTGCCACCATCAAAGCCACCTTTTCTCGGGGTGCCACCATCAACATCTTTTTTTCGGGGTGCCAACATCAAGACACCTTTGGAGCACCTCCTTCTCTTTGGAAGGGCACCACATCTCTTCCATGCCACCATTATGAACACTTTTTCGGGGTGACACCTCCTGAACTCCCTTTGAAGAAGCCAGCCCTTTGGAGCACCAACTTCTCTTCGGAAGGGCACCATGAGGACTTCCTTCCGAAGCTAAGTCATTTAAAAAAAAAATAGATAGAATGTACTGCATTCGTATATAATGAAACAAATCTTTATTAAACCATTGTTGTCCTATTTTTCATTTCTTGGCGGCTAGATAGACTCACGCACACACGCACGCACCCACATACCCTTGTCTCATGTGAACCGATTGAGCTGCGGGTTGCTACATAAACAAATTTTATCGTTACATACTATTTGGTTGCTACGAAGTTGTAAGTGCGGTCCTATCGCAGGCGTCTTACAGGGAAAAGTACGATTTACGATGTCTGCTTCAATTTGGACCATACGAGGTTGTCTAGGTCTTCCAGCGTGTCCACCACGATGTGGATTCAGACATCCTGTGTCTCTAGCTCTTTGCACGAGAGAGACAAATCGACGAGGTGCAGGGTGAGTACGGTTAGGGAAACGATCGACATACACTCGCGAAGCCGCAGCGGTATTTTGACCACACTCACCGTACATTAAAATCATGTCCACCAGTTCATTATTGTTATAAGCGTGCGCCATTGTTGTTGTTTTTAAAGTCCGATGGTCAGATGTAACAAGTCAAGCACTCTCGTACACTATGCCACAGAAACGCGACGTATGACGAACCGCCTGTTTCAGTGTTTTCTCACCGGCATCGGCACCGCTAGCGCTGCATTGTTTGTTGTGATATTATGACTAGGTGAACCATTGCTCAGGGACGGACTTAGAGTTGAGGATTTCTTTAATGGTCAGTATCTTGTTTTCTCTAAATATTTCGTTTATATGTTACTGGGAAAACACACTGATATACGAGGGCTGCTCTATACCTCCGTCAATCCACCAGTACGCAGACAGCTGTTTCACGCTTATTAGCGATCATCAGTGCGCCATAGGTCGATTGACGGAAATAGAGAGCATCAATTTTTCCATGTTTACTAAACATGTGAAACATGTGAGAGCAGACAGAAAGAATTCTGCCGGTGCGCCATCTGGTACCCGAAGGTAACGGCAAACCAAGGACGCACCTTGGCGTCCCACCATCAAGAGGTCTACTGCTGTTAAGCAGCGATTTCCTTGGTTTGCCGTTACCTTCGGGTACCAGATGGCGCACCGGCAGAATTCTTTCTGTCTGCTCTCAAAACACACTGATTTTGGCGAGTATTATCCGCTGTATGAAAAAAAGTCCCAACTTATGAAACACCCTGTATATCATATAATACGACACTGTAAGTCTGCTGGTTATGGTCATTGGATCCCTAGGTGGGATGAGAAATACGCTGCTCTCTGCACTGCGCAAAATGCCGGTGTACCGTGCGGCGGCGCACATCTTAGCCGCCAGAATGCAGAAGGCAATCATCCTTGGGTCCCTTCGCCTACTTAGGGCGCATGATTCGCGGACTCATTGATTGCTTACCTCACGGTGTGTGGAGTAGTCACTGGGTGACAGAACAGCAGCTCGGTGTGTCGGAGCCTGGGCTGGATCTTTTTTGGTTAAAAATAATCTAGAGTCCTTGAAAAATATATAAAGTCAACCTAGACCATCGTCGATTTCTTACAAGAACCACTGAGACATGGCGAACGAACATACACCTCAAAACTCAAGATGGTCATATCCAAACTGATGAACTACACAAACATACGACACGATATCTTCCTGCCTGTGTCTATGCAAGTTAGATTTGAAACGCAGCAGGTTGTAGCCGTCGGAAAACGAATTCCCCGGCAGCTTATTTCACAGCGTCGAAGTTCTCCAAAAGAAGGAATGCTGGAGGAGACTGATTTGGGGAATAGGGACCTCGATCTGGTAAGGATGACCTCAGAGCCTCTAGTGTTCCTCGTTCGGACGGCCTTCGGTGTTATTATCTGGAAGAGCACACTGGAACATCTTCCGTGATAGAGTCTATAAAACAAGGAAAGATCAGCCATCCTTCTTCCGATATTCCAGGCTGTGGAGGTTCTTTGTGAGGTTAAGCGTATCGATTAGTCTAATTGCTCTCTTCTGGATAGTGTCCAGAAGTTTTAGAGAGTGCTTCGGAGCGCATCCCCACACATGGGAGCAATACTCCACCGATGGTCGGTTCTATGCCTTGTAGAGCAGCAGTAGTTGCTCTGGTGTATACAGCTTCCAACAGCGGAACAAAACTCCAAGCTTCTGGGATGCCATTCTAGCAATACTGACGACGTGGTCGTGCCAGGACATGTTATTGTTGATGATGATCCCCAAAAGCTTGACGGAAGGTGACTCGACTATTTGGTGACCCTCCATTTCCACAGTTGGTAAGCCAACGTGAGACTTCTTTGTCAGTGTTATTACCAGAGTCTTCTGTACGTTGAACTGTACTTTAATTGCTAATCCCCACTCGACAATTGTTTTGATATCAACGTTGATCTGTGAGGCATGTTTCTGTCGCCGACGTACCGTCTCCTGAAATGATTGGGCTTGCCTGGTTCAATGCACGATATTAATGTACTGTCGTCTGACTTGGCTCAGCCCGCTATCTTCTGATACAAGCCGCTTGGCGAGATAGTTTTATCCTATTAAAGGGACGTTTAAATATAAACATTTTGATGATGTAGTTAAAAGTGCATCACTTACGGGGTATTTTACAAACTTGCTAATATTGCCTGTTTAATGGCTGAAATGGATTGCTTGTATCTAATTTGTAATGATGGCACTGCTTCTCAATTTTTTTCTACCCACGTAGAGTAAAGATAGAGTTTGAGAATCATCACTTTGAAAAGAGCTCATTTAAATCTCTTAAACCTCCCGCCTAAGAAATCAACCAATCAAAAGTCATTTTTATGCCGGATGTAGATAGGATGTGACTATATTAATTTGAATTATGCGTAGATTCAAGGTTGTGACGTTGTTAACATTTTGCCTAGTTTTTCTACATATAGAGGATGTAAACTTAATTCTATGTATTATGTTTGTTTAGTTTCCCTCTTTTTAATTGAATAAAAAGTTCATGTTTGTAGACTATAAATGTTATACTACACTGCAATTCCATTTTTTGCATTATTATGTAATTAGCAATTTACTCTGAGAATGTTTCCTAGTCACTTTTCACAATTTTACTCGTCATTCTTTAACAGCCTGTCACTAGGCTCATGCCATGCCATACATAACCTCCCCTGGTCTCACGACTGTCACGGTATTAACCACGATGAAAGATGTGAACAAACATCTGTCAATGTCAATACGAAGCGGAGGTTATGTCTGTAGATGAAAAAAAGGAGGTCAGACAACAAAGTAGAGTCACATTCTAAGGATAGCACCACGAAGGACTTACTACGTCACGCTAAGATTTATTACGTCACAGCTTTGGCGCGAAATTTTATGTTTGAACTTTGGAGGGGATTTCAACCCACTTCGCGTTCACAATGAAACGTAAAAATGTTCGTGACATGGTTTTTGGGGACGTAACATCAATATTCCGTCATAAAATTTTGTTCGGAAAATATCCGTTTGTTTTGATATCTACGTTGATCTGTGAGGCATGTTACTGTCGTACCGTTTCCTGGGATGATTTGGCTTGCCTGGTTCCATGCACGATATTAATGTACTGTCGTCTGACTTGGCTCAGCCCGCTATCTTCTGATACAAGCCACTTGACGAGATAGCTTTTTCCGATTAAAGGGACGTTTAAATATAAACATTTTGATGCCATATGATATAGTTAAAAGTGCATCACTCACAATTAGAACGTATAGACGAAAACAAACCAAGATGTTGACGTCGCAACTGGTTTCCAGTGTAAACGACTCCTCTGCCTCGGGTCTCGATTTCCATTTCGACCGCAGCTGACACGACGCGCGAATTACGCTACAAGGCCAATCCGAACAAATTATGCTCGCCATTATGTTATTAAACGATCGTTAGTTGGAATTGATTTTTTTAGGAAACGACCAATTGCATTTTTAATCGCCGGATTATGATGTTCCTCCATTACTTGGACGTATTTTCGTTGATGGAGTAATATTCCTTAACTTTTGTTGCTTCTCCGTCGTAACATACAGTTGTGTGCAAAAGTTCGTAGTAGTAGTAGTAGGCCCGATTTTATCAACGCGGGCATTTTAACAAAGGTTTTGCCCAATCAGAGCAGCTCATTCAAAAACTTGCATCTGTCAAAGTTCTCTTAAAATGATTGGTGTCTCTTGAAATTTACTTCAAAAAGGTGAAAAAGACATGCTTTATACAGGGTGAGTCAAGCTCAACGCCTCGGACTCTTGTGACCAAACGATACAACTTTTCGAAAAATCGACTTTGCAAGTGTATGTAGGTCGAGTTGGGCTACATTTTAAAAATAATGACTTTTATACAGGGTGTCTAACGAAAGCGTGACATATCAAAGTTATGTTTTTTTAAATAGAACACCCTGTATATTATTGCATATTTAGATTCTTGGGTACATTTTAGCGTGACTTTATGTATCACACATGGGACTTTAAGCGAACCGTTTAGGTGCAAATCACAATTTTGGGTATAGGTAGATGTCAGAAAAAAATTGGATATCGCAGCTACTATAAACCTTAGAGGGCTGTGACTTTTCCGTGTTACTAAGCATGAAATGTATCAGCTTACGTAAGACGGTCGAGTTCGAATTACATTTGTACTTGGAGAAATCGGTAGATTAATTAAGGAAACTTCAATCAAAGGTCACTTGATTTTTTCAAATGGGAATGCATAATTTTTTTTATACGATCAAACGTGCAATTTGATAGGCTTTCTCATTATATCAGGTTGTGAATATCAATCTATGGTAGTTTTTATTAAATTTCGAGATTTCAATGAAATCAGTGTTTTCCAATTTCCCTACCTATAAGCGAACTAGCAGGCCATGAAATATAAACAAAATCGTATTCAGATGGAAGAAAACAACTAACAGCAAAAAGATCCAGTAGAGCTAGAGTAAAAGAAGAAAGCTATAAAAATTCATTACAACAAATCAACTCTAACCAGAAACAACGGCGGTAACACGTCTAAGGTTAAAGAGAAGCTGGAGTACGACAGAAATGGATAACTTTTACAGCCTATCAGCGACTGCAATGTACTAGAGATTTCCAAAATCACTAAACACTTTGAAATGAAAGCAAAACTTTCAGCGATCGTTGCCGTCAGTCTAATATCCTCAGAACGCAATTTCACATTTAATGGTATAAAACAGTAGTCATTTCCGTCAAAATCAAAAGTAATGATACCTCTCACTGTCGTCCTTTAAATTTTTCAGTATCTATTAGCAAGATCGCAAAAAAGGAATACTGACAAATCATATTTTAATTTCCTGCCAGGTAAATTGTGTTTAATAATTTGAGCAGATTTTTAATTTATTTTTCATTTCCGGCGATCTTGCTTATGAGTATTGAAGAATTTGCAGAGCTCCAGTCAGAGGTATCGGTTACTATTTTTTTGCTCTTGAAATGTGAAGTTTTATTCTGAAGCTATTAATCTGCCAGCAACATTAAGTGGAAGATTTCCTTTCATTTCAAAATTCACAATTGTTTTGTGAATCTTCAGTCTTTAGAATATTGTAGAAGCCGGTATGCTGTGAAAAATACCCATTTCTGTCGTACTCCAGCTGCTTTTTGACCTTAGATGTGTTATGTCTGCTAATTCTGGTTAGAATTGATTTGTTGTAAGTCATTTTTATAACTTTGCCCCTTTACTCTAGTTCGTCCGTAACTATCTGCTAAGTTAGTTGCTTTGTTCCATCTGAACAGTTTTTGTTTATATTTCATGACCTGCTAAGTTGCTTATAGGTAGGAAAATTGAAAAACACCGGTTTTACTGAAAATTTGAAATTAAATCAAAACTACTAAAGATTGATATTTATAACTGCATATCATTAAAAAGCTTATCAAATCGCACATTTGATCGTATTAAAAAAATTATGCATTCCTATTTGAGAAAATCAGGTTACCGTTGATTGAAGTTTCCTTAACTGATCTACCGATTTCTCCAAGTACAAATGTAACTCGAACCCAACCGTCTAACGTAAGCTGACAAATTTCATGCTTAGTAACACGGCAAAGTCACAGCCCTCTAAGATTTATAATAGTTGCGATATTCGGTTCACTTAAAGTCCCATGTGTGATACATAAAGTCACACTAAAATGCACCCGGGAATCCAAATATGCAATAATATACAGGCTATTCCATTTAAAAAAAACATAACTTTGATATGTCACGCTTTTATTAGACACCCTGTATAAAAGTCATTATTTTCAAAATGTAATCCAACTCGATCTACATACAATCGCAAAGTCGATTTTTCGAAAAGTGGTATCGTTTGGTCACAAGAGTCCGAGGCGTTGAGCTTGACTCACCCTGTATGTAATCGACCATTGTGAACTCTCTAATATCTTTTCAACTCTGATTTTCCATCCTAAATGGGTGAAAATTTGCATTTTCCTGTTTAACAAAGAGCTTAGCAATTGCTAATCTCAACCAATCAGATTCCACAAAACCGATTACATTTGATTACTGGATCAAATGTACTGTTAAATTAATGATAGTGATGACAATAAATTCAAATTACTCCATTATTTTGATAAAACAATGATTTACAATCGATAATAATTATAAATACCTCCAATATACCTTCGTATTATAGTAAAAGAGGGTAAAATAACATTTTATTGCATTTCACAAATCTATTATAGATACACACGATGCAAGTGTGCATTACTGGTTGCCTGTCCTGCTTAACAGCAAAGCCTTGCAATCTGGCAAAAGTATAATGTATATTCAAGTATAACCTTATTTTTGCTAAACTAGAAACCTTTCGTATAGTCAGAAAGTGAATAAGGTGCTTTATATAAATGTGTTTCTGCGCTACGGTGCCTCTTACGCAGTGCCTAGAATCTTTACATCCTCTGTGAATATTTCTATAACAAGGTATATTCTATAACAAACATGGATCCAGTCTATAATTAATTTGACTGCAATTGCAATTGGTAATTATACAATAATTATAAGGTAAACATTAAAAATCTAGCATTAATTTGCAAATCAACCACTTTGTTCTGATTTTCTGCTATGATTTTGATCCATGACTTCTAAAATACTTTTGATGAAAGTGTCATCCAGCTTTGACGTTTTGTTTCCAATATTGATAAAATACTATTTGATGATACTTATTAACATAGCCCTCAATACCCAATAGAACGCTTTTGCTAAACAACATCCAATAGAAAAGCTTTGTCAAAGTCTTTGTTAAAGTAGAGCCCAGAGATATACCATTTGTGTACGTTTTGCGCTGTATAAAAACTGCATACCATCTCTTAGTACAGTTCATGATTTGGAATAGATACAGTTTTGATAATATTCAATGGTTACCATTATTTTACTTTCGTACTCGTATCCAATTCATGGAATGTGCTTTTAACCAATTTTCTAACAAAACGTAACATTTTAGAATGGTGAAAATGAAACACTAAGTTGTATTTGAACGTAAATCTGTCGGATGACGTTCACGATGTATATTTTGACTGAACTATGGTAAGACCGACACATTCCAGGATTATTAGCGACTCGATCGATGAAGAGGACCGGACTTAGTCAAATTGTTTAGGCAGGTATTGCTACCGTTATTGATAGCAACGCCAATCTGCTTTTACTTTTGTGCGTTACTTTTCTGTCTGAATCGGACGTTTTTTCCGGAAGTGTGACAGCTAGAGTATGTTTCGGCCTTGGGAAGATAATGGGATTTCACAGCGATGTGAATTACCCTGCAGCAGTGAAGCTACGTCGGCGGTTTGTCATTACGGTGGAGAAAGTAGTGACTATAGTACGGACACTGATAATGAATTTGAACAGAGGGAGGGGGAGGTAGACCAATTAAAACCTCACAAAAGGTCACATCTTAGCGCAGATGCAAAACAAATAGTACTAAATGATAATGAACTAACGAAGGATCCGGCGAATGAAAATAAGGGGAGTATGATAAAAAAGACGTCAATTCTAACACACGTTCCATATCCAACAGTATGTGAAATTTTGAGAAAGGGGCCACAAAAGAGGAAGCGGAGGTTTGATGCTGGTGTTTCAAGAGAATTAGATCCCACGATCACAAAATTATTGAGTAATATTGTGTACGAAAAGTACAAAATTAACGAACTACCTACAATCGAATCCGTTCAAAGACAATAGGTTAGAATGGGGTAACAGTATCCAAGGAGTACATTGCAGCGATGGATTAGGAAGATTGGGTTTAGGTACAGAACTGTGAACAAACGAATGGCTATAATGGAAAGTGCAAGGATTGTGGAATGGCGGCTCGATTACTTACATAAGATAGAGCAATACCGGAACGAGGGGAGGTCAGTGTACTACCTTGACGAGACCTGGTATGATACCCATGATACCGCTAAAAAGGGATGGACCGACGGTACAAAGAAGTGTTAGCTAAAAGGCCTTCCACCAAATAAAGGATCCCGTATCTTATCTTACACTGCGGATCATCTGACGGCTAGGTCGAAAACGCACTCAAATTATGCGGAAAGAAAATTGAAGACTGCAATATAGACTACCACAAAAACATGGACTCGGGAATATTTGAGCAATGGTTTGAGTATACACTTATTCCCAATTTAAAGCCATTTGGCGTCATCGTAATGGACAACGCAAGCTATCACTCCAGACAAAGGTACAAAATTCCGAATTCAACGTTATCGAAGGCGGAAATACAAGATTTTCTCATAAAACAGGATTTGTACTTTGAAGAAACTTACAAAAAAAACTGAATTATTGGAAGTCCTCCACACTGAACAGTTTGAGAAACAATATGTCATAGAAAGCATAGCTAAAAAGTATGGTCATGATGTCTTAAGGTTGCCTCCGTATTTTTGCATTTTCAGTCCTATAAAATTAATTTGGGGACAACTAAAACAACGAATCGAACGTTAAAATTGAGTGTAGAAAGGAATAATTTACCATATGGTTTATCCGGTTATATTGAAATGTCTCTACCATATATTTATCAACAGATAATAAAGTTTCAAACATCTTGTTCAACCAACTGATGTATGAGCACTTTATTGGATGGAATGAACATTTTCGTTGTTGCCCACTCCAACGAATTCGAATGCCCAGTCCGACCCCGTTCCCTTTCTCTGTCGGCACTTTTTGCGGAGATCCTCACTTTGTAAACAAATGGTATATCTCTGGGCTTTACTATAAATATGCATGTTGATAAAATCGGGCCGTAGTTTATTGTGATAAAGAACCAATACATAGATATCTGGATGCATTTTGATCGTAGATAAAAGTTTCACAATAAATTTGAAAAATGCCCAAAAAGAAAAATTTGGTGCTGGGTCTCAAACTAATTCACAGTGACAAACAAAAAGTTATATATAAATAGAAAGGTGGTTAGGAGTGTAAGAAAGAAATAACTCATATCTAACAAAAAGTTTTAACAATACTGACGATGTGGTCGTGCCAGGACATGTGGTGTTGATACCCAAAAGCTTGACGGAAGGTGATTCGACTATTGGGTGACCCTCCATTTCCACTGTTGGTAAGCCAACGTGAGACTTCTTTGTTAGTGTTGTTGCTTGAGTTAAACTGTAGTTTATTTACTAACCCTCACTGGACAATTGTTTTGGTATCTATATTGCTGTCGCCGACGTACCGTCTCCTGAGATGATAGTGGCTTGCCTGGTTCCATGCACGATATTAAGGTAATATCATCTGCGAAGCTGTAGATTGGACTGGATGTTATTTCCAGCAGCTCGTTGATGTACAGTAGAAACAGCTTAGGGGATAGGACAGATCCATGAGGAACACCGGCGAGTATTGAAAATACATACTTCTGAACAGCAGCCTTCGATTACAACAAACAGAGATCGGTTGTTCAAAAAGCTATTCAGCCACTGGCGCAGGCCAGGTGAATAGTGTATACACACAGAAAAATCTGTCGTTCTGTCAAAGACTTACGCTAGAATTCAATGGAACGTTACACTCAGCATTCCTCAAATACAGCGATGTTTTATCCAATGGGAAGTGTATATTTGGTAACGAATTATATCGTATTGTCGATTCAACTAAAAGAGATCATTGGATTCCAATGAATAATTCAATCGCAGCCTGTCGTTGAATCGAATCTGTGTTTGGTAATTGATTCTAAACTACTTTCTTTTCCTTGGACCAACAGATTTTATTGCGAAGACAGCTGATCGATTCGTTTGGATGTTTAATTGTGTGATTTTGTATGAAGTTATAAGGAGCATGATATAAGAATTAGACATAAAAGACTGCACCAGTTGTTGCATTTTTACCTGAAATATAACTGTCTGACTAATCTAAATACCTACATTCAAATGTGGGTGTTAGCTCTTCTAAGCCCCAATTTCTCAGTAGGTTCTCCATTTAATATGTAACTGGACACATTTAAATCACACAATTGCTGTTGCAATACGCAAAACCACGAGATGACACAACATGGCTAGCACTGAAACAGCACAACGAAACAACCTCGTCCATGTTGGTGGGTTGGCGCCGATAATAACACTGAGATGATCCCCGGTTCTTTCTTTTTACGTTCATTGAATCGGGACATCAGTTCCGCCGAATACTGATTATAGTTCAGCGAACAACAAGGGCCATTGAAACAAAATTAATTTTTATCAGATGAATTATCACGAACTGCTGTTGCAGAAATAATTTTTGTGCATCGAATAGATTGTATGCTTTGCTTAAAGCAACATAGGGTAAATTTCGAAAACAAAAGGATGTTTTGATTGCATTATATGTCAATACTGGTATTGGAAGGATTATACATATCGTTAGAACGAATATAAAGTTGTCTTGAATTTATTGGCGTACCTGTGATTACTTCGAATATAAGGATTGATATTCTTTCGATACATGGATTAGAAACAACTGTAAATATATTTAAAGCGATGGAAAAACATCCAAATACTAACAATTGGAAACGCAACAGTAATTTTTTCTGTGTAAGCAGAAAGCTTGGTCAGAAGTCCTTCGAGCCACACTCTATCGAAGGCTTTCGATATGTCAAGTGCAACAACATGGGATTCGCCATGATTTTCGATTGTTCTTTTCCACAAGTGAGTGACGTAGGCTAGGAGGTCACCTGTAGACCTATGCTTATGGAAGCCATTATGATTTTATTGTTATCCACGTATTTCAGGAGCTGTGTGTTAATGACAGTCTCCATAACCTGAGACATGATGCTGAGAAGAGCCACAGGCCTATAGTTGATGGGATCGTTTTTTTGCCTCCCTTAAGAATGGGTTGTACACAGTTAACCTTACATGAAGCGGGAAACACGCCTCCCTGATATGATAGTTTAAAGAACTTGCAAAGAA
The DNA here is from genome assembly GCA_951848785.1 of Callosobruchus maculatus. NCBI lineage: Eukaryota > Metazoa > Arthropoda > Insecta > Coleoptera > Chrysomelidae > Callosobruchus > Callosobruchus maculatus. The sequence goes on along the minus strand of CATOUR010000084.1, from coordinate 2,321,881 downwards.
TGGGTGCAAGCTCAGCGGCACAGCGTTTAAGTACAATGACTGCAATTTGGCCAGGACCAGTAGCTTTGTTCGAGTTTAGTTTAGATGGATTGACCCACAGATGAAAGAGTGACAGAGCAAGTCCTGGATAAGACGGCAAAACGGATGACGTCTGATGCGATCTCTGAAAGCGGCCATTTGTATTCAGCGCGACACGACGTAATACATGGTTGGTATTACCAAAAGCGTACCAACAAACACGCTTCCTGTTTCGCAGGATTGCTAACGGCCTGCCTCTTTGAAAACATTGACCCGAGCTTATATATTATTGTCTCCTTACGTTTTTATAAGGATAGAACTAAGTTGGACGTCATCATAGCCTAGTTGCAGATCGTGGGTATATATCAAGGTGAACTTTTATTTGAAAGCGAACAAATGAATCTGTCATGAAGACGTAGGTACTGGGTTGTCCAGTAAAGGCGCGTTTCAGAAGTCATTAATCAACTATTGCCTTAACAGCACTAATAACAGTAATACCTACCTCATCTGCACAGATTCTATGACTACCCTGCAACCTATAAAAAATGGTCAATCAAAACATCCACTGGTTCAAAAAATCATCGATCAACGTAGTTACCTCTGAAGATACATCTAGGATAGGTCTAATGCAAGTCTGGCAGAGTGAATGGGTGCAAACAACTAGGCTATCTACAATCTACAGCTTCGCAGACGACAGTACATTGATATCGTGCATGGAACCAGGCAAGCCACTATCATCCCAGGAGACGGTACGTCGGCGACAGCAGCATGCCCCACAGATCAACGCAGATATCAAAATAATTGTCGAGTGGTGTTTACAACACTGACAAAGAAGTGTCACGTTGGCTTACCAACTGTGGAAATGGAGGGTCACCCCATAGTCGAGACATCTTCCGTCAAGCTTTTGGGGATCAGCATCAACAATAACATGTCCTGGCACGACCACGTCGACAGTATTGCTAAAACGGCATAACAGAAGCTTGGAGCTTTGTTCCGCTGTAGGAAGCTGTATACACCTGAGGAACTACTACTGTTCTGCAAGGCACAGATCCGACCATCGTTGGAGTATTGCTCCCATGTGTGGGGATGTGCTCCGAAGCACTTTCTAAAGCAATTAGTTTACAGTTGTTTCAAATCCATGTCATTGAAAGAATTCAATCCTTATATTCAAAGTAGTCACAGGGACGCCAATAAATTCAAAATAATATTGTAACATCCTGTATATTACATTGCTTATTTGGATTCGTTAATGTTTCTTTCACAATGATTAGGTTAGATTTTTTTGATGTGTAAACGTCATCGAATCATCTGGAATTTTCTAGACTGACAGATCGGCATTCTCGAATGTCATCTGGGTGTCTGGAATCTTCTAGATGGTTCGATGAAGTATATAAGGCACCACGAGTAGCGTGGCAGGAGTCAGTTGAGTTGAGATCTAGTTGAGATAAGGTTAAGAGATATTGTATTAAGTTCTGAAGTAAAACGGTGAAATTTACGTCGAGTTTGATTCCCTGGGTGAAGAAAAAGAGGCCGTCGTGACAATTGGTGTCGGAAGTGTGGGATTATCCAGCGAATCAAGCCAGGAAAAGGAAAGAAGAAGTGAGTACAGCATTGGTCCATGCCAATAACCAGAGCTATGGCGTCCGAAATGAGTGCAATGATGAATATGCTACAAGAAATGAAAGCCAGCTTCGAACAAAGTTTAGAAAAAACTGCATCCAGTCTTCGAAGTAGCCAAGATAACCAAGCAGCTGTTATGCAAGCGACCGTCGTGGACCTTGAAGAAAAGCTAAAGAACCACCAGGACGAGGCAGTCGTGAACCTTGAAGAAAAGCTAAAGAACCACCAGGACGAGGCAGTCGTGAACCTTGAAGAAAAGCTGAAGCGCCATCAAGACGAGGCAGTCGTGAACCTTGAAGAAAAGCTGAAGCGCCATCAAGACGAGGCAGTCGCAGACTTGAAGGGTGGACAGGAACTGGTGATGACTCGGTTGGAGGAGCAGAAGCAAGCCGTAAGTCAAGCATTAGAAAATCAAGACCACCGTATTAGTGCAATTGAGGAGCAGCTAGCAGCATCAGAAAAACACGTTGAGGAACAGCTTCAGCAAGTGAAAGATCAGGTGAAAGAAATGGTTAGGGAGGAGCTGCGAGAGTTTAGTGCAGGTGAGCGTAGTTTAACAGCTTCAGCACCTGCTTTTACTGATAGACACAGTGGCGTAGTAGCAAAGCCCTATCCATACAATGGAAAAACGTCATGGGACATTTATCATATGCAATTTGAAAACATCGCACGTATGAATAACTGGTCGAATGAGGAAAAGGCTTGTGTGCTGACATCAATGCTCAGAGATTCTGCAGCAGCTATTTTGGAAAATCTCTGCTCATCAGATTTACGTGACTATGATAAGATAACATCTGCACTAAAGTTACGTTTTGGAGATGCACACTTAACAGAGCTGTTGCATGGCCAGTTGCATAACCGGACACAACAACCCAAGGAAGATTTAACCACATTTGCATACGAAGTCCAAAGCTTAGCTAAACGAGCATTCGTCAGCAGTCCCATCGAGACACAGGAATACGTTGCTGCTCGTCAGTTTGTCGAAGGCATTGCGGACCTGGACGTTCAGCGAATCGTAAGGCTATCCAGTCCCAGAACCTTACAAGATGCTTTGGTCAAGGCTCTTGAAATTGAAGCTGCCACGAAAGCCACGCGAATGACACGGAGGGTGCGTTCTGTAGAACAAGATGATGAAGCAGAAGTCAGGGCGACAGCGTTTGTTCCAAGAAGAAGAGGTGGTACCTTTCAAAGAAACCCAGCTCGCACCAATCTAGAAGGACCTGAGAAGTTTACGTGCTGGAGATGTGGGCAGAAGGGGCACCTTCGGGTAGGCTGTCGCATGCAGGTGGCAGAGAAGTCAAGGGAGGCTAGTACTAATACTGATAATGAGTCGGAAAACTAGAGCCGGCCAGTTTTAGGGGGCAAAAACTGGCTGGCCATCATGACGAAAGCCCCATGGTCATCGAAATTGAAGTTAATAAGATTGAGAAGAGTCCAGTAGTTGAAGGTTACATAGAAAATATACCATGCAAGATGTTAGTCGATACCGGAGCAAATGTGACTATAATAAGCCCTAACATATACCAAGAAATTCGAAGGAAGTTGCCAAGCAGAACCACGCAAACGGATAGAATGTTGCTGAAGACCGCTAATGGAGACCGTATACCAGTACTGGGTGTTGAAGAATTAGAGATTCGCATTGGCAGTTTCGGTAAGAAGCATCCCATCTTAGTAGCTTCAGTCACAAATGATTGCATCCTTGGTGCTGAGTTTCTGCAGAGTTCTGGCTGCGTAATAAACTTCACTGGTAATACCTTAAGCATTGGGGATTCAGAAGAGATTTCATTTAGCTGCCAAGCTGTTCATCTAGAGGAAATGAACGTTATGGCACCAAGGAATTTCACAATTCCACCACAGAAAGAGATTGTTATACCCATATATGCACATAAGGCACTTGAACATAACCTTACCCCATGCGTCTTTGAACCAGATCCTACGCTAGGTTGGAATAAACCTATTTTATTAGCCAGAACAATAACGGATTCTTCAAATATGTTAATAAGGGCCGTGAATGTATCCAGGAATTCAATACAAATCAAGAAAGGTACGCCACTGGGTAGACTAGAACCAGTAGCATGGATACGAAGGCTAGATGGCGCGGAAGAAGAAGATGATAGTGACTTCACCCAAATCTCAGGTAGTCTTCAAGATTTGTATGATAGAAGCTGTGAGCATTTGCGACCCGAACAGCAGCGGAAGGTCCTGAAGCTACTAAGAGAATTTCATTCGATTTTCGCTAAAAATAATGATGACCTAGGGCGAACCCATCTGGTACGTCATAAAATTAATGTAGGAGATGCCCAGCCAGTCAAGCAGCCCCCAAGAAGAACTCCATTATCTAGGATTGATGAAGTACAGAATATGGTAAAAGATATGCAGAAACGAGGAGTAATCGAGCCATCATCTAGCCCTTGGGCCTCTCCGATAGTCCTTGTTAGGAAGAAGGACGGATCAACGAGGTTTTGTGTGGATTACAGGCGGCTCAACGATTTGACCAAAAAGGATTCATACCCTTTACCAAGAATTGACGACACTTTGGATGCAGTTGGAAATTCTTCATGGTTCTCCACCTTGGACCTGCAAAGTGGGTACTGGCAGGTTGAAATGGATGAAAAAGATAAAGAGAAAACGGCATTTACATCGTGTGCTGGGCTATGGCAGTTTACAGTAATGCCTTTCGGTCTGTGCAATGCACCCAGTACCTTCGAAAGATTAATGGATGTTGTACTACAAGGTTTATCTTGGAAGACAGCACTGATATATCTCGATGACGTTATTGTGTTTGGAAAGGATTTTGAAGAAGAGCTACTCCGACTAAGACAAGTTTTCCAGCGGCTTAAGGAAGCGAACTTGAAGCTAAACCCTAAGAAATGCCATCTTTTCAAAAGGGAAGTAAAATACCTCGGACATCTGTTAACCAAAGACGGAATCCGGACGGATCCAGAGAAGGTGCAGGCTGTGAAGGAATGGAAAGTACCGTCCAACACTCATGAGGTACGAAGCTTTTTGGGACTGTGCAGTTATTATCGCAGATTTGTGAAAGATTTCTCTACCATCGCCAAACCATTATTTGCCTTAACTGAAAATGGTAATAAGTTTTATTGGGACTCCATCTGCCAAGAAGCCTTCGACGCATTGAAAACGGCTTTGACCTCCTCACCGATACTAGCTCATCCTACAAGGGAAGGAACTTTCTACTTGGATACAGATGCTAGCCATTATGCTGTTGGAGCTGTCTTATCTCAAGAACAAGATGGCATCGAAAAGGTAATTGGATACTACAGTAAAACTTTGCATAAAGCGCAGAAAAACTGGTGTGTGACACGAAAAGAGTTGTACAGTGTGGTGAAAGGGATCGGAAATTTCCACCATTTATTGTACGGAAGAAGATTTGTCGTGAGAACCGATCATTCAGCTTTGCAGTGGTTAATGAAGTTCAAGAATCCAGAAGGCCAGCTTGCTCGATGGATTGAATACCTCCAAAGCTATGACTTTGAAATTCGTCATCGTCCAGGAAAGCAACACGGAAATGCCGATTCTATGTCACGCAGGCCCTGTGATGAAGACTGTAAGCACTGTTCGAAAGAAGAGAAACAACGAGAATTCGACATAAACACATTAAGAATAGAAGAATTTGAATTGGAAGGAACCAAGATTTCACTAGAAACCTTCAAGCAAGCTCAGTCACAAGACGCTGAGCTAGGGTTAGTTATTCATTCGCTATTAAATGGAAACAAGCCTAATCAACAGGAAATAAGTGCTATGAGTCCCATCACTAAAGCCTACCTAGCACAATGGGACTCACTAAAGCATCATTGGTATTATCTGAAGCTCATCTTTGCCTGGTTCAAGTGAAACACACTGCAGAATGTTCTATAAAGCATATGTAAAAGCAACAAGCATAATCCAAAGAAGCTGTCAACGGTTACGATCCAGTTCTGATATAAAGGGGTGAGGGATATTAGTTGAAACTATAAAATTTTTGTGATTTATGATTATCTAATGTATGCCCATACCCCGACACAAGGCTCAGCCTTCTAGGGGTGGCATTATTTGTATGTTTCGTGCAAATAAATGAAAAAAGGGGTAACCTCCTGTATCGAATCTGGGAGGATACTGATGGCAGACATGCTAAAGAAAAACTTGTAGTACCAAGGAAATTACGGAAAGCAATTATGGAACAACTACATGATAGTAGCAGTGGGGGTCACTTTGGCATCAGGAAGACCCTGGAAAGAATCAAGGAGAGATTTTACTGGGTTGGCTGTCGCGAAGATGTTGAAAATTACTGTTCCACGTGCGATGTCTGCAACTCAAGAAAAGGTCCAAGTATTCGTCAACGATCACGCATGCAGCAGTACAACGTTGGATCGCCGTTTGAGAGAATCGCCATAGACATTTTGGGTCCTTTGCCGGAAACCAGCCTTGGGAACAAGTATCTGCTTGTTGTAATGGATTATTTCTCTAAATGGCCAGAAGCAATTCCTGTGCCCAATCAAGAAGCAGGCACAGTGGCACAGGCTCTTTTAGAACACGTGGTGTCCAGATTCGGAGTTCCTAATGAACTACATTCAGACCAGGGACGAAGCTTTGAATCGGAAGTCTTCATACAGCTGATGAGAAAACTCGGAATTCGGAAGACTAGAACAACTGCTCTTCATCCGCAGTCCGACGGTATGGTGGAACGCTTCAACAAGACAATCCTGGATTACCTATCAAAATTCGTTAACGAACATCAGTCTGATTGGGATACGAAGATTCCTCTGGGAATGTTGGCCTACAGATCAGCGGTGAACGAGTCAACTCGGTTGAGCCCAGCGAAGATAATTTTTGGTCGAGAACTGCGGCTGCCTCTGGACTTAGCTCTTGGTCCACCCCCAGAGACGGAACGCCGTCTTCCATGCGAATGGGTGAGCGAGCTTCAGGAAACGCTCTGGGATATCCATGAGTCTGCTAGAGGAAACATCCAGTCTGCCAGCGACAGAATGAAAGCCAGATACGATCTGAAAGCAAATAGCCCAAAGTTCGTCGAAGGTGATCTGGTATGGTTCTACAATCCACAACGGAGAAGGGGTAGATGTCCGAAGCTACAACGCCATTGGGAGGGACCCTACGTGGTGATGAAGCGCCTCAACGACGTAGTCTACAGGATACGTATGGGTAGTGGAAAACCGAAGGTCGTCCATAGCGATCGCCTGTGGCCATACAAGGATCGAAGCGAACTGTTCGTCGAGGACGCCGAACGCTAAGGGGGGAAGAGTGTAACATCCTGTATATTACATTGCTTATTTGGATTCGTTAATGTTTCTTTCACAATGATTAGGTTAGATTTTTTTGATGTGTAAACGTCATCGAATCATCTGGAATTTTCTAGACTGACAGATCGGCATTCTCGAATGTCATCTGGGTGTCTGGAATCTTCTAGATGGTTCGATGAAGTATATAAGGCACCACGAGTAGCGTGGCAGGAGTCAGTTGAGTTGAGATCTAGTTGAGATAAGGTTAAGAGATATTGTATTAAGTTCTGAAGTAAAACGGTGAAATTTACGTCGAGTTTGATTCCCTGGGTGAAGAAAAAGAGGCCGTCGTGACAATATTATATTCGTTCTAACGATATGTATAATCCTTCTTATACCAGTCTTGACATATAATGCAATCAAATCATCCTTTTGTTTTCGAAATTTACCCTTTGTTTCATTTAAGCAAAGCTTACAATCTATTCACTGTACAAAAATTATTACTGCAACAGCAGTTCGTGATAATTCATCTGATAAAAATTAATTTTGTTTCAATGGCCCTTGTCGTTCGCTGAATGATAATCAGTATTCGGCAGGACTGATGTCCCGATTCAAGGAACGTAAGGATACAGAACAGGGGATCATCTCAGTGTTACTATCGCCGCGCCAACATGGACGAGGTTGTTCCGTTGTGTTGTTTCGGTGTTAGCCGTGTTATGTCATCTCGTGGTTTTGCTTATTGCATCAGCAATTGTGTGATTTAAATGTGTCAAGTTATATATTAAATGGAGGACCTACTGAGAAATTGGGACTTAGAAGAGCTAACACCCACATTTGAATGTAGGTATTTAGATTAGTCAGACAGTTATATTTCAGGTAATAATGCAACAGCTGGAGCAGGCTTATGTCTAATTCTTATATCATGCTCCTTATAACTTCATACAAAATCACACAATTAAACATCCAAACCAATCAATCAGCTGTCCTCGCAATAAAATCTGTTGGTCCAAGTAAAAGGACGTAGTTTAGAATCAATTACCAAACACAGATTCGATTCAACGACAGGCTGCGATTGAATTATTCATTGGAATCCAATGACATCTTGTAGTTGAATCGACAATACGATATAATTCGTTACCAACTATACACTTCCCATTGGATAAAACATCGCTGTATTTGAGGAATGCTGAGTGTAACGTCCCATTGAATCCAAGCGTAAGTCTTTGTCAGAACGACAGATTTTTCTGTGTGTGGAGCATTGAAGAAGGGTGACCCTGTTTTACAGATTCTTTCAGGAAAGATGTTCGAGTGAGCTCTTCCAGATAATGATACCAAAGGCCGTCCGAATGAGGAACACTAGAGAGGCTCTGCGAGCTCATCCTTACCAGGTCGAGGTCCTTACTCCCCGAACCAGTCTCCTCCAGCATTCCTTCTTTTGGAGAACTTCGGCGCTGTGGAATGGGCTGCCGGAGAATTTGTTTCCCGACGGCTACAACCTGCAGCGTTTCGAATATAAAATGCACCGACACGTATTCTCTCGCAGCGCTTCTACAGCGCCATAGGCTTTCAGCCTTTGCGGGAGGCTGACTAGTACTACTACAGGGTGGGGCAGAGGAATGAAGTGTTTTTGAAATAATCATTAAATTATTAATTTTTACTCTAAAAAAAAATATTGGTAGTAGAACATAGCTGACAATAAATCATCTGGCACATGATGCAGCCGTTCACGAAAATTGCACTCCGTTGTTTCCAGCATGTTGATTTTTGAGAGATTCCATGGCGAATCGCTTCCTTCTCTGCGTCTAATGTACGGGGCTTGGTCGTTTAAACACGTGACTTGAGTTACCCCCATAGAAAAAAATCACACACTGATAAGTCGGGAGACCGAGAAGGTCATGAAATGCCACCAAACCTCGAAATTGAACGATTTGGAAACAGGTGGCGAAGAACGGCCATGGATGCTCTGGCGGTGGGTGCCGTGGCCCCATGTTGCTGGAACCACAAATCTTTGATATCCACACCTACTCTTTGCAATTCAGGTATGGAAAAGGTATTCACCATATGAATGTAACGTTTAGATGTTAAACTGTAGCGGTGACCCCATTTTCTCCAAAAAAAGGACCAATGATGCCACGCCATATACCACGCGTTGTTCTAGCGTCTACCGCTCCATGATGGCAAGTGGCAAGTCCAGAGGTTTTATGTCAATACTATAGTCAGTTTCGTCATCAAACATAGCCCTTCGCCGAGTGCCTTGCAGTGCTAAATGATATGTCGAGCAGTCTTTTGAGACTGATGACAGTCTTCACTATGTTGATGATTCCAAGAGTGTATAGATGTTATCTGAAGTCACCATGTCAAGTAAGAAGCGCAATGTCGATGGACGTAAATTAGAAGTGAGATAAATATCAACAGCGATAGCGTAAAGATTCTCAATTAAGGTGAGCAAGCAGGCTACAGAGTAATATTCATCGAGTGGCATTTTTAAATGCAGGCAGGCAGGGAGCGAGCAAGATCGTGGTCTTGGCAGCATAATCACCTGATGATTATATGTAAACGATCTAATGTTCACGCAGACGACTAACCGGTAGCCGCTTAGCTGTCTTACAGGAAAAATACACCTATCTACAGATCATTTGTTTCAGTCAGGACATTATGTGTTTTGTTATAGTCATTATGCGCTCATGGTGATGGTTTTTAATCGTCTGCTTCGCGGCTTTTTAATAGAACGAAATATATTTTACTTCCCACACCCACACCGAAAATTTGTTGCCTTCATAATAGACTGTCCACTGACCTGTGAAGCAAGACCTGGCGACATAAATAACTTTTTTAGGTCCATCCGAACATTGCCTTGCCTTATACAGAAAGCAAAGGACTTAGAATTTTTTCTGATGTAAACATACGAGAGTATTGCTTTAGATCGTTCTGTATTGTGTAACGAGGAAACTGTTGAATTGATTTTAATGAAATTTTGACACAGTATTACTACCGTGGCGAAGATGGAAAACGCGTATGGTTTTTATAAATCGTGCCAGTGGCGGCGCAGAAATAATAAAAAAACTAAAAATATAAAAACAGCTCAAACTTCATTTTTAAGCGTTTTATGGGTTCCTGATCATTTTCTGCGTTTTTTTGGGTGGGGGTGAAATTGGGATGGTTGGGGGGTTGGGGGTTGAAAAATTAAAAAAATTTTTGTACTCATAATAGGCCGTCCACCAACCTGTGACGGAAGATCTAGCGACACAAATCACCTTTTTAGGTCCATCCGAACATTGCCTAGCCTATTACGGAAACGAAGGGACTTAGAATTTTCTGTATACATACAAGAATTTATTGGTTTAAATCGTTTTATATTTTGTAACGTGGACACTATTAAATTGATTCTAATGAAATTTTAACACAGTATATTATTACCGTGGTGAGAGTGGAAAACGCGTATGTTTGTTGTCAGTGGCAGCGTAGCAATAATCAAAGAACGAAAATTCGGTTTTTGATGTTTTAGGGGTTCCTGATCATTTCCTACCAGTTTTTTGGGTGGGAGTGAGAGTGAGGTGGTTTGGGGGGTGGAGGATTGTAAAACTGAGAAGCTTATAGTATCGATAATAGGCTGTCCATTGACCTGTGAAGCAAAGACCTAGCGGCATAAGATCATTTTAGGGGAGGGGGTGGCGATTATTTGGTTGCAAAGGATCTCAGACTAAAGCTTCATGCTATGGGAAAATAATAAACTGGTATCAGCGTAATGTGTGGGAAGTACTGAGTCAATCAACTTGACTCGACCATTTTTTTTTTAGAACTGTTCGGCAAGAACAAAGTCGCTGCCACAAACATGATTGCGGTCTCATTGTACTATGTAAGGCTTTCGCGGCCATCGTCCAATGAATTTGTGGTTCTTGGGTTTTTAGGCCGGCGTCGTTTAGCGTTAAGGCTTGACGTTTCGCCATCGCGAATGGATGGCATCTTCAGAAGCTATTTCACTTCGGCGACTTCCAAAGTACTGACGGCTGGAGGATCTGCACCTGTCAACGGTGACGTGGCCCAATCAGGTAACGTTGGTAGCCCCACCCCCTTGCCATATGGCAGTGTCTTCAGGTCCTTTAGGATGGGTACCCATGTCCGGTTGACTTTCTGTATTTCCTCTTTTCTATTGAAATTATTGTGGTGTTTTTGTATCTCGATGGCTTCTCTGTTAAGTCTGGCATAGTATGAAGATGTTGCGGCAAGAACCTGAGTTTCTTCAAGCATGATCTTATGGCCTCCTTCCTTAAGCGCATGTTCGGCTACCGCTGATTTTTCGGTATAACCTAGTCGACAGCTAGCCTTATGTTCTGCAATTCTTGTGTTTATTGATCGCTTCGTTGTTCCTATGTATACACTCCCACATGTGCATGGTATGCTATAAACCCCCGGTGTAGTGAGTGGGTCTCTTTTATCCTTCATCGTTCTCAAATACTCCTGTTTCTTTCTTGTGGGCTTGTAGATGGTCTTGACGTTTTCTTTTCGTAACATTTTTCCTATTCTGTCTGTTATTCCAGGCACATATGTTAGAAAAGCTCTTGCTATCGGTTCAGGTTCTTGTTTTGCCCTATTTCTTCTTATTGTTCTTGTTATTTCTTCTTGACCACCAACAGAAGACCATGTTCGTTATAGAATTTTCGACACCTGCCAAGGCGAACATCGACTCTAAGGAAGAGGAAAAGGAGACCAAATATCAGGAGTTGCTCGGACAACTTCGCAAGCTCTGGCCAGACTACACTGTAAGTCTGCTGGTTATGGTCATTGGATCCCTAGATGGAATGAGGAAATCGCTGCTCTCGGCACTGCACAAAATACCGGTGTGCCGTGCGGCGGCGCATATCTTAGCCGCCAGAATGCAGAAGGCAGTCATCCTCAGGTCCCTTCGTCTACTTAGGGAGCACAATTCGCTGACCCAGTGATTGCTCACCTCACGGTGTAAGGAGTAGGTCACTGGGTAATGAAACAGTAGCTCGGTGTGTCGGAGCCCGGGCTTCACTTTTTTGTTTTTGTATACAATGCATTTCAATGAAAACTATCCACCTTGAATAATTTTAGACAAGAGACTCTTTTTAGTGAAAAATGATTCTAAAATATTTACAAATAAATATTCTAAGCGTCCCTGTCTTTAGCTTGAAGGTGTTTGGATTTAAAGCTTTCTTTTGCCGGTTGAAATAAAGCTACATTCACATTGACTTTCAACTTGAAGTAATTGACATTTCATTTCTCTCCATTTACATTACCAAATTTAGAGGTTAAAAAAACGTGTAAACTACTGTAAATAAACTGAAAGAAACTACTAGAACCTAGAACCAAAGTAGAAATTAAATTCAAATAATGGACTATCAGTTAATTGTCTTACTGGGCACTGCCGCATTGTTGGCTACTTTGGCGAGGTATAAAATGTGAAGTAAAAAAATAAGAAATAGGAGGATGTGGATACCTGGCAGTATCATCTCCATCGTGAATTCATAATACTGATTGATAATATTGATAGCGAAGTGATTTAAAATCACAGAATGACAGATCCACGACTTTTCTAACCTAAAAAATTTATTTCTGCTTGGCTTTTGCAAGCTGCTTGCGCCTGTCCAAATTGCAATTCGAAGTGAACTTCAAATTTTGTGCAATGTAAATGTCAGCACAGTGTTGACATAGGTTAAGCACATAAATTTGCTGTCAAATTGCTAATGGGAGTGAATTTAAATGTAGCCTAAGTTTAAACAAACGTTACAGCGTCCGCCAACTATATTACTGCCACGCCATCTACACAAAGTCGGTTGTACCACCGTAATGTCAGTTGTCATCTGTTAACAGGCCACTGGCAATGGGCCTATACCACATTTTTGGTTTATTGGCTTAAACGAACCCTGACACCACGTAGATGCCATAAATAATTTTACAAAATTTTTCTATCGTATTTATAACCGAAAAAAATTGCTCTAAATATTGAATTTTTTGAATCCATACACTTCCCGCCCAGGTCGTGACGTCACCTGTAGGGAACCAATAAGAGCTCACTGGTACAAAACAGTAGCATCTGCTTGTAGTCATCGGACCACGAAAGGACGCTTCTCATTGGTTCCCTACAAAAAGGACGCTTCTCATTGGTTCCCTACAGGTGACGTCATCATCGGCTATTTTAAATTACAGTACAATTTTCTTTTTAGTGTGATTCTCATTTGGATCAAGTTTTCTGCTGACTTTTTACAGTAAACGGTCCTATGTATCATCAAAAATAATACCGCAGTAAATAAATTGATCAATTTGAGATCACGGTATAGGCTCATTGTACAGAGTATTATCACCAATTCTGCCTTCTCGTTAGAATCATTCTAATATACCAACGAAGTTTAGTTACGGAAAACTAATATATTAGATGATATATAAAAAATAGAAAAAGAAGAAATTGTAAAGCGCCCTCACATCTGCTGCACATGGTGTGGAATGGACCCACATGTACTAGGTTGATGGGAACGTACATGAAATATACCCTGACAGGATACCGGCAGTGGTAAAAAACAGAAAAAAACCGAACGGTCTGATAGAAATTTGATACTTCGTTATACTTTGTTTTCTTTTTGTTGATGCTGAGGTAAAGGGTACTGAAATAATCATCAACACGTTTTAGATTGAAAACTCTAAAATTTCTTGCATTATGCCTGTTTACCTATTTGTCGTAGGTGGTACACAATAACCAATTATCAAAAGATTTATTTTTTTTATAACCGAGCAGACCGCGTAGGCAGTGCCTAAATACCAGAGTACCGCGGCTGCTGTGAAAAGGTTATGTTAGGGGAAGTTTGTTAATTAACGCGGGATTTGAATGGGTCAATCACATCTCCTGGCAGTCCATTCCAAGCCTTGGACACCCTGGGAATAAATGTGCGGTTGTACCGCTCGGTTCTTGATGTATGAAGAACGACCGCCTTAGGATGAGATGCAGCGGTCGCGCGGGTGCATCTGATAGGAGCGGTGAGCGGCGGAACGATAGAGGATATCTCAGAGGAGCAGATTCCGTTTGAATATCGGTAGAAGAGCGAGAGGTTACCAACAACACGCCGGTGATAAAGTGGCTGGAGGTGGTGCGTTAAGGCCGGGTCGCCAATTACTCGAATTGTCCTTTTCAGGACGGCTCTAGTATAGACAGGGTAGTAGGGGCAGCAGCTCCTCAGACATGAGAGCAATACTCTAGGCCAGCAGGGCTTTATACAGGGTGATAATTAAGTATGTTAACAAACTTTAACCACGAATAGTACTCCGAAAAATAGAAAGAAAATGTCATATAAACATGGGTCCGGAAATGCTTCCTAAAGGAGCTACGCTCCTTTGCATGGGGCACCCTGAAGACGGTTTTCCCTCGATATTCTCGAAACCATTCATAACAAAATTACGAAATTCGGTACGATGGGTAAACTTTTGACGCTGAATCTGATTCTGAATTCCATAATTTTAATCAGAGGCGTATCATACGGGAGGAGTTAGGGGTAAAAATAACCCCATTTTCAAAATGGTAATTTTTTTGACATTTTGATTTTAGAATATGGTATTTCAGAGATTTCTACGTAAAAATGGTCTCTTGGTACATCTCGATAGGGCTAACCGTTTTCGACAAAAATGCAAATTATTGAATCGATGCAGGCATAAATGGTCATCTATTTAGTAAGTGTGCTGTGCTATTTACAATAGCCTGCATCGATTCAATAATTTGCATTTTTCTCGAAAACGGTTAGCCCTATCGAGATGTACCAAGAGACCATTTTTACGTAGAAATCTCTGAAACACCATATTCTAAAATCAAAATGTCAAAAAAATTACCATTTAGAAAATGGGTTTATTTTTACCCTTAACTCCTCCCGTATGATACGCCTCTGATTAAAATTATGGAATTCTGAATTCAGAATCAGATTCAGGGTCAAAAGTTTACCCATCGTACCTAATTTCGTAATTTTGTTATGAATGGTTTCGAGAATATCGAGGGAAAACCGTCTTCAAGGTGCCCCATGCAAAGGAGCGTAACTCCCTTAGGAAGCATTTCCGGACCCATGTTCATATGACATTTTCTTTCTATTTTTCGGAGTACTATTCGTGGTTAAAGTTTGTTAACATACTTAATTAACACCCTGTATAGCATGAGGAGATTACATGGTGAGAAGTACTTTCTGGCTCTAAATAAGTACCCAAGCTTTTTACCAGCAGCTGTTGCAATTGACGCAACGTGTTCATGCCAGATCAGATTTTCTGTAACGTTGACTTCTAGCAGCTTGAATGAATGGCAGAGACCGGTTGTTCATTAGAACCTGATGTTGACTTGGCCACTTCTTGTTTGATAGCGTACAATACTGGGTCTTGGAGGCATTAAATTTAACCATATTCTTAAGCCCCCAAGCGGTAATGGTATCGAGATCCTTTGAAAGTGAAGCTGCCACTGCCAGTTTAATTTAATAAGTTCATTAAATATTCTTGGTGGTATTGTTGATAAAGAAGCATAACAACATCCATTATCATGGTAATTAGACACCATAAAACGCCACTTTTATACACGCGTCGATGTTTAATCAACTGCCACTGCCCATACCTGGTCTAACCAGAGAAGGATTCTACCGTTATGTTGGGAACCATTAGCATCAATTAGACAACAACCCAAGTGACATATGGTGTTTTTCGTAATGTAAATGCCCAAATATTGGGACGTAGGCGCTGGATCCACTGCCAGGCGTCTATTGAAGGAGTCAAATACATTCATTCAGTACTTTCTAGGCATTCATATCATCATCATAGACACAATGTCTTAACAGACATGTTGTGAACTCGTAAAATGCATTAAGTCGGAGCTAGAGTATTGCCGACGCGAATATTATCAATAGTTTTGAAAACTGTAGCTCGCTATCGTTCGCGATTTACGGTCAGTTCAGTGGCGCTCTTGATACTCATATCCAGCAACTGTTTCGTCGTATCCATCCAGCGTATAGGGGAACGGCCACGGCGCCGCCCTCTCGGGGCATGACCCTGAACTACAACTTTCTGCATATTATCGCTTCTATGAATATGTCGGAAAAATGTAAGCATTCTCGTCGACACAATGGAGGATAGTCTCTTTGGATTAGCGAGCTCATCCAGTATGGAAACGTTAGTTCGATGGACGGTATAAGGAACTCTCAGCATTCTCCTCAACGTCCACATTTAAAAAGCATCTATGCGAGCTCGATCTGCCTTATTAACAGTCCAAGTTTCCGAGGCATACAAAAATATGGAGAACACAAGAGACTGAACCAGCGGCATTTTGGTAGCTTAGTAATGCTATGGTCAAGCCATATTTTAGTAAGCTTTGTCATGGCCACACGTGCTTGTTGAATGCGCCGTCGAATCTCATTTTCACAGCTATCTGAATTGTCGATCAAAGAACTGAGGTACACAAAACAGTCGAGTCTAAAAAGGGATAAATAAAATAAGTAAAACAAGGACAATAAACAAATTGTCTGTAGCGATTATATAGGATTTATATAGACCATAAATATATTCACACGAAAAGTAATTCTTAATTCAGGAATTCTGATAATCTTGATAAAGACATACTTGCGTCAAGAACATCTGCTCTCACTCTAAGAAAATTTACTGGCGCCATGTGTATAGTGTTGAAAACCATGTTAGTGTAATTGTTTTTTCTTTTTTTCAGGGATACCTAGAAGTTTGGCGGAATGACCCTGACTGTCCCTTAGCTCAGCATCTTCCATATTTGTTCAACAATCTAGAGGAAATCTACAAATTCAACCGGTGAGTGTTGATCCATTGCATTTAGATACTCGTATGTGAGAAATACCTACATTCTATAAATAGAACCCTTCTGAATATTATTGCATATTTTATGTATGAATGGTTTAGGTGCACTATTTTTTGTATAAGTGAATATCAGAAAAAAGTAGGAAAGAATTTACTTAAGTAACTTCAAAAGGCGCTCTCACTGTGGAATTTGTTGGTATAAACATTTAATTTTTTTATTATATTGACAAAACCGGATTTTTCCCGGACTAGTAATCAACAAATTTAACATTTTATCTTAGAAAAAGAAAAAAAAGTTGTTGACCGCGGTGAGATTCGAACCCACGTCCTTTCGGACTGGTGCCTAGCGTCTCAGACGCTCGGCCACGCTGCCTGTGCTTCGGGAATATTAATACACCGTACATAATACGTCGTCAGTTACCTGTCGTAATTTGATTCAACTTTTGTTTAAACCGGAAGCGATATTGACAAAACCGAATTTTTCCGAGACTAGTTTTTTCATGCTGATTCCGAATCTGAATTTGGTTTTTCTCTAGCACCTATAGTTTTGGCTATTTTTTGTATACGGACAGACGGACGGACGGACGGACAGACAGAGGCTCTGCATAAGCTCGCTTCAGTGAGTCAGTGAGAGCTAAAAATTGCATTGAAGCATGGCCGACTCTACACTAGGCCGGAGCCTTAGATGTGGCAACGTGGCTTAGCTGTCAAATAGTAGGCCTATAGTTTCAGAATAATTATTACATTTTATATGTATTAGAGTTCATCTCGGTTAATAAATTAAGAAAAATACTTTTTAGAACTACTACTACTAATACCACTTACATCTGATGTCTGGTTCATCGTAGTCAAACACTACAAAATAAAAATAAACGCAACCTGTTTCCTGCTGCCACTTCCACTTCCACTTAAATGAACACTCAATTTACTTTGTAAATTGTCACTTGAGCTAGAAAAATTCACTATTAGGTCACTGTGAAGCCTTTCTTGCTGGTCTTGATTCCCTTTCACTATCAAATCTTTTTGTATGTATGCCCAGATGCATGCCCATATGAGTTCTATTAACTGTATTTTTCTGTGATATTTGGGAGGTCCAGAAAACATTGTAGGTACCACATTGTGCTTTAAAATAGGTCTTATCCTTTGAAATGTTTATAAATTATTTTCTTTATTCTTATAAATATAACCAGCCCTTACGAGGAACACCGTTCACCCACTTCTGTTTATGTCCTTTATTGGAAGCACAATTGCTAGTGCAACCTGGTACTACACACTTTGCAGGCATGTTTTATCTTTATAGTTTCGTTTGTGCAGGTAAATAATTAGAAACATATTAAAAATCACCTTGCAATGTTCTTTTTACTCTGGAAGGTTATGTTCGGCCATGGTTTGGTATGTCCTCTATTGGAAGCACAATTGCTATTGCAACCTGGTACTACACACTTTGCAGGCATCTTTTTATCTTTATAGTTTCGTTTGTGCAGGTAAATAATTAGAAACACATTAACCATCACCTTCCAATCCTATTTTTTGCTCTGGCAGATTACACTAGTGACTTAACAACAAATAAAAGCTCGGCCCCCGATTCCGTGTTGCCATATTTCAATGCTCCGGCCTAGTGAGTAAAGTCGGCCGTCGGCGATGATTGAAGCTATTATAAAACTTAGAAGACTGTGACTTTGCGATGTGACTAAGCATGAAATGGGTCTGTGATTCCATTCAGAGATAACTGAAATGTAAAATTTGATAGCCTTTATAGTCATATAAGATTCTCAATATCAATATCTTGTAATTTTCATTTTATTTAAAAATTTATATCTTATCCGTTGTGTCCTTCATTAACCACCCTTCAGTAAGTAGGCTTTGGAAAATTAACAAATCTAAGCTGATCTATGACTATGTCCTATGTCATAATTTCATTCTACCATGTTGAATATCTTTTTGAAAGTTAGCATGTATCTTCTGTATTTGAAGTAACAACCATGCTTTGGACTAATTATGCCCCTATTTTCTTCCTTTTTCTTAACACACCGATAAGTGAGAGAAGTATTGTGATCGCGAAAATTTTCGATTTTGAGATAATATACTTTTTAGGCGTGTCTAACGAAAATCCACGTCATTTCCGTCGGTCTGACTGTCTGTTGACGTTTTTATAAACGTAAATTTAGGCAGCGATACGCTGTGAGGTCGGAGTGGGTAATGCTGCTATTATTTTGGAAATCGGTACATGAGCGGAGGAGTATTTAACAAAAAAACAAAAATAATCATATAAACTTTGCTTTCAGACGTTTAAGCGGTTCTTGATTGTTTTCTTTTTTTTGGGCTGCGGTGAAATTGGGAGGGAGGTGTAAAACTGAAAAATTTGTTGTATTCATAATCCATTTGCCTGTGTTTAAAAATCGAGGAAAACGAAAATGAGTGTACAAAATATGCTAAAATAGAAACTCATTATCCAATATGCATTGATCTGTTATGTTTATTTGAAAGACACTCAAATTTAGATATAAGCGATTCATTCCTTGAGAAAAACAGTGAAATAAATGTTTGTAAAAAAATATTGGGGGCGGTAATTACCTCTGTCACACCCGCTCCCCTTGTATAGGCCTATGTTATAGATGAAGTCCGAAATATATATTGAGTTGTTTACATTTTTTGTGCTCTTACCGAGTACCGACTCTACATAGTATGCCTTTTGCCTTCACAAGACGATAACCGTAATCCCTTTCGGCATTTTTTGCTGTGCTGCCCCCTGGCTGGTACGGTTAGTAGTGTAGTCAAAATTGTATATTGTCTGTGTATAATCAGATGTCAATATACAATGAATAGATCAATTTATTGTTTTTAGCTATTGAAAATTGTTATTTGCGATTATTTTGATCTCCTACCACTTTCTGAATTATTATAATATATGTTTTGTATAAATAATTACGTGTTTATCATTACTCAGGTCTACATAATAACGTAACTGCACTATAGAAGTGTCGGCACTGATTGAAACTTGAAGGAAATGTAAACAACTCCTATATTTCTGACTTCATCTATACCTGCCTTTAGACTACACAATAGTGTCATCCCAGTGGCCAAAACCAATGCGGCTTTACGTAAAAGACAAAAACACCAAAAAATAAAATCTCAACAGTCTTTATTGGCTATAAATAATCTAACTAACAAAACACGTTAACGCAATGAACTTAGAAAGCATAGTTGGCATACCCAGAAGCATAAGTGATATGAGACACAGCTGGGGCAGCTGAATAGGCCACTCCTAGAAGAGGTCCATGGGCAACCGCAGCTGGGGCGGCATACGTGGCGTGGGCAGCAATTGCTGGGGCAGCATACGCAGTCGGGGCAGCATACGCGGTCGGGGCAGCATAGGTAGCATGGGCAGCAATAGCAGGGGCAGCATAAGCAGTCGGGGCAGCATAGGTAGCATGGGCGGCAATAGCAGGGGCAGCGTAGGCGGTAGTCAAGGCAGGGGCGGCGAACCTCAATCCGGGGTTGGACACCCTAACGTCGGCCTTGGACACGCTGGAGTAGGGCGTGTCCACGGTCTTGTGGTAGGCGGAGATCTGTCCGAGGTTGCCGAAGCTACGGTAGATGTTGGAGGACTGGGAGGTCAGAGCACCGGGGGTGGCCACCGAGTAGGCCGTGGGGGCGGCGTGGACGGCTAGTGCGGGGGTGGCGGGCTCCAGGAAGCCAGCGTTGGCGCACGCGAGGGCGGCCAAAGTGATCATCAGCTGGAACAGAATGATGTGTTAGTAACTGTGCTCTAGCAGCTGCAAGGGTGTATCCTAAGCTTTCTGAACAAATGAAGGAGGTCATTCCTCACTTGATTTTAAGATGAAAATGTCGAACACAGTTTTTTTCTTAAGTCGCTTAGTTTTCAAAATACAGGTTGTTGAAAATTTATTTTTTTTTGTGATATATTTTTTATTTTTGTTCTAAAATACACAATTTCCAATGTTATACCTACGTGCGTAAAAATCCTCTTAAATGTCTGAACATTATAATTAACGAATACATTTGAAACATTATACCTACAGAAATTCTGCAAGTGGGGAAGACAAGGCTGGAGGCAGGTGCTGCTAAGACAATCTTTTAAGAACTAAACTTATCCTGAAATCGGTTTTTTATTTTTATTTTAACTCGTTTAACCAATCTTGTTGAGATTTGGTAAGGCTGTTTGAAGTGATAAAAAGGCTTATTAGGCTATAAACAGATGAAGATTGTCAAGTACAGTGGCTTTCCAAGTGGTACATTGTACAGGGTGAGTCAAGCTCAACGCCTCGGACTCTTGTGACCAAACGATACCACTATTCGAAAAATCGACTTTGCGAGTGTATGTAGGTGGAGTTGTACTACATTTTAAAAATAATGACTTTTATACAGTGTGTCTAATAAAAGCGTGACATATCAAAGTTATGTTTTTTAAATGGAACACCCTGTATATTATTGGATATTTAGATTTCCAGGTCAATTTGAGTATGACTTTATGCATCACACATGAGATTTAAATCGAACCGTTTAAGTGCAAATCACAATTTTTGGTATAAGTAGATGTCAGAAAAAAAATGAATATCGCAGCTACTATAAAGCTTGAGGGCTGTGACTTTGCCGTGTCACTAAGCATGAAATGCGTCAGCTTATGTTAGACGGCCGAGTTTGAATTACATTTCTACTTAGAGAAGTCGGTATCAAATGTCAAACTCAAATCAAATGTAAAGTTTGACAGATTTTCTAATGATATCCGGTTGTAAACATCAGTCTCTGATAGTTTTGATTTAATTTCAAATTTTCAATCAAACCGGTGTTTCTCAATTTTCTTACCTATAGGCAACTAGCAGATACATACTGACGGACTAGGGTAAAGAAACAAAATTATAAAAATGACACAACAAATCAACTCTAACCAAAAATAAGAGAACGGCAGAAATGGATATTTTTCACAACTACCAGCTACTGCAATATTCTAAAGATTGACAATTAATAAAACCATTATGAATTTTGAAATTAAAGGAAATCTTCCACTGAATGTTGCTGGCAGTTTCATAGCTTCAGAATAAAATTTCACATTTAATGATTTGAAAATGTAGTAACCGATACCTCTGACTGGAGTTCTGCATATTCTTCAGTACCCGTAAGCAAGATCGCCGAAAATGAAGAATGAATTAAAAATCTGCTCAAATTATTAAACATAATATACCTGGAAGAAAATTAAAATATGATTTGTCAGTATTCCTTTTTTTGCGATCTTGCTAATAGATACTGAAAAATTTAAAGGACTACAGTGAGACAGTCAGAGGTATTGTGGTAAACAACACAAAAAAAGGTTCGAATATGGACAGAGTCTATCGCAGACTCTGTGAAAAAATGTTTCTAAAAATGTTAGTATTTTCTAAAAAATATAATTTGGGGACTCGACGACTTTTGAAATGCTATAAATTGCATCAAGCCAAATCAGCTAAGCAAAAAGTATAACGCAAAAAAAATTAAAAAATGTACAATTCGCTTACCATAATATTCTGAATTTGCTGAGAATGACCCAAAAAATTCATCTTATATTTTTTGAACACACCACGTAATTAAGGAAAAAAGTACAATTACTTACTGTGAATGACATTTTGTTTTGGGGGTTCGTAACTGCAGTACTATTAATTGAATAAAGATGATATATTGATGGACAAGTTGTGTGTACTGGTGACCAATGCGACAGATACTGTGATTTGTATCATACATGTTTAGATACATGTTTTGAGATATTAGGGCCATAAAATTAATGCCAGGGGTATCTCGAACATTTTCATTATACTTTGAGATAATTGTTGAAGATTTTCTACTAAATATTTTATTGTTGTACTACTACAGAAGATTTCAGGGAAACATCATAATGAATATTTTTTGAAAGAAAATAAAATAAATGAATATCAAATAAAAAAAATATATATTTTTTGAAATATAATATTGACCGTATCCCAGGACTTTATAATTAAATATATTGTTAAATATTGGGTAACAACGTTGAGGATAAAAATTGTAAATAAGAAAAAAAAAACAAAAAAGTTCTGCTTACTTTTTTAACACACCACGAAACTAAGAAAAAAAATAAAGTTATACTCACTCTGAATGCCATTTTGTTGTAGGGGTTCGTAACTGCAGTACTAGTGAATACAGATGAGGTATTGATGGACAAGTTGTGTGAACTGGTGACCAATTGGCATACGCCCAGACTTTTATAGTAACCAAAATACGCGTAGGGCAGGTTTTGTTCGAGACAGACCGAGACCCAAATAATTACAAACCAGTTGTTATAATTTCGTTGTGTAAGTTGAATTTCGGTCACCCAGTGTGCTTTGTGGTACCACTAATCGCCCGATCAAGGATGCCAGTTCGGGTTTTGAGATTCGCTTTCAGCTGGACAGCTGACGCCCATACTGCTCAAATTATGTAATCAAGTTGAACTTTTGGTTAGTTACATGCACAGACTATACCCCCACTGAGTTACATGACAGTCGTCTAAATGCACATTGTTTCCAAAATAGAGTTTTATATACCATTTTGTTCACTATTTACAGCGCTACTATTTTATATATTATTCGCTTACAAAACCCGACATTAGACGTAAGATATTTGGTGAAGAAAATAGGGTACTTGCAGAAAAAATATTATGTCGTTTACGCGTTCCTTAGAGCCTAATAAACATGACAAAATCACTTGTTTGGTTTTTTGGAATCGGCTGTGAGAGATATTCCAAAAATTATTTCAAATGCCGGAAAATGCCGCGCAAACAACCTATGACGTCAGTGATATCCTATAGTGATGGGATGTAAAGTATTGATATTCGATATCGATAGCCAGTGCTAACCTAACATTTTGACATTGATCATTATAACCACAAAACACAGTCACACACAAAAGTACAAAAGTCAAAAGAATAAAAGTTAGGCTTCTATCTTTGGATTCATTCATAATGGGATGCGCCGAAATAAAATCATGGCTTCGATTAGTTGCGAATCTCGGTCACAAATAGGATGAACTGTAATACCTATCAGATATAAAAATGTATTGCAACGAAAATGCTAGTGGGTTAATTGCATGTTTTGAATATGTTTAAGTATCAATAAATTGAGTCGCATTGTTAAAGAATTCAG
The DNA here is from genome assembly GCA_951848785.1 of Callosobruchus maculatus. Classification (NCBI taxonomy): domain Eukaryota; kingdom Metazoa; phylum Arthropoda; class Insecta; order Coleoptera; family Chrysomelidae; genus Callosobruchus; species Callosobruchus maculatus. Next base: position 2,298,060 of record CATOUR010000084.1, on the reverse strand, counting down.
ATCATATCTAGTTTGCAGTTGAATCTCACTGACCTGCGCTGTAGCAGTATCGATTGTCGATATCGATAAGATACCTGTGACGTCAGCCCTTCTTTTAAGTCACGTGGAAAAATTTGAATATATCCTTATTTTATTTTGCAAATATCTTTTTTTAGCCGTCAGTAAAATCATGTTTTACTTCCCACACCGATAGATGAGGGGAGTATTGTGATCTCGAAAATGTTCGATTTTGAGATAATACGCTTTTTGGGCGTTTTATGATGTGTACATAACGAAAATCCACGTCACTCATTTCCGTCGGTCTGTCTGTCTGTCTCTCGCGTTTTTCTACCCTCGTAATCTCAGTAAGCGCTGCATGGATTTTGATGAAATTTGGGCAGCAATATGCTGTGGGATCTTAGTAAGTAATGTTCCTATAATTTTGAAAATCGGTGCATAGGCGGCGGAGTAATTAGCAAAAAACAAGAAAAATTAAATATTGCTGAAACTTCGTTTTTAGGCGTTTTAGGGGTCCCTGATCATTTTCTAATTTTTTTTGGGTGGGGGTGAAATTGGGGTGGTTAGGGGGTGGGGGTTGTAAAATTGAAAAATTTGTTGCTTTCATAATAGACTGTCCACTGACCTGTGAAGGAAGACCTGGCGACATAAATAACTTTTTTAGGTCCATCCGAACATTGCCTTGTCTATTACAGAAAGCAAAAGAAGCTTTACGCTAGACTTTGCCACCAGTTTAAGCTACATACATATTATTTTTGTATTATCGGAGAAAATAAAGACGCTTTATCATTATTATTATACAATCTGTTCCGCCATCATATCGACAAACTTTGAGGTATGAAAATACAATTAAAGTTATCGAGAAAAAATGCGAAAAAAAAGGCGTCAACATTTTTATCAATTTTTTATTACATTTTCAATTTCTGTATCACGACTCCATGGGTTCGCGCAGTTGTAATGCCATAGCTTGGTCATTTATCGACCGAATTACAACTTTTTGGACCCATTTGTTTTGGTTACTTCCAAATAATTTGAAAAAAAGCCGTATTAGTGTCTATTTATTAAGACAGTTTAATGTTTAGCACAATGTTTCCTGTCTAACCACATGCAATTCCTGTATGTAGCACTAAAATCTGTATCAAAGACCAATAAAAACAATGTGCATACCAAATTCTTGCTTATTTCAAAATTAGTCATAATAAAAAAGCCTATTCCGTCGATGATTTTAGTGGTACATAAACGAATTGCGTGTCGTTAGACAGGAAACATCCTGCTAAACATTAAACTGTCTGTATAAATAAAATTCTTTGAAATTAACCATAACAAGCACATTACAATTTTTTTAGTTTGGTGATTTTTTTTGGCCTTAGAATTTAAGAGATATCGTTTTTTTGCCTTAGTTGATATGCTCAGGACCATTCTGTCGAAAATTTTAGTGCTACATACACGAATTGCATGTACCTAGACAGGAGACATACTGCTAAATATTAAATTGTCTTAAAAAATAGGCACTAATACGACTTTTTTTCAAATTATTTACAAGTAACTAAAACAAGTGCATTACAAAAAAATTATTTTTTTGTTTGGTGAATTTTTTTAGCCTTAGAAATTGTCAGATATTGTTTTTTATTTACTTTAGTTGATATGCCCATTCCTATAAAATGAGTCCAAAAAGTCGTGAATCGGTCCATAAATAATCAAGCTATGGCGTTACAACTGCGCGAACTTATGGAGTCGTAATACAGAAATTGAAAATGTAATAAAAAATGAATCAAAAGGTTGATCCTTTTTTTTTCGCATTTTTTCTCGATAACTTTAATTGAATTTCCATACCTCAAAGTTTGTCTACATGATGGCGGATCACATTGTATACCTACCTCTTACATCCTCGCACTTTCTCACAATACTACAGAAGACATAAAAGTTAGCTACAAATCAAAAGCGAAATCTCGGTACTGAGCACTTGCGCCCATTTTTTGAGAGGTCTGATCTACATACGAAAGAATAAATCAAGATAGGCATTCATAATTAAATGAGCTAATTAGGCTATTATAAGATTAAATCCTATAGGCATTCGACATCTGCTTTCAATAACACTGGCGCCAGTCTTATTTTCGATAGACCTGACAGTTTTACGAGAAGCGGCAGTTATATCGATTAATTTATGTGTCGATCATATTCATTAGGTTCGTCAAATGCAAGTTTCACTCTTCTTGCTGAAAGTAGACGGAAACTGCTATGGAAAGCAAGGATTAGTTGGAAACTAGTCTTGTAATTTTTGCGTTTGTTACTATATAGCCAGATTTTTGGAATTTTATAAGCTGAAAGTTTTATCCCAACTAATTGTTCTCAGTTCTTTTATGGTTGTAAGAACGTTTACACAGCATTTCTTTCACAGCACAATTTTTTTTTATAACTGAGCAGACCGCGTAGGCAGAGCCTAAATACCAGAATACCGCGGCTGCTGTGAAAGGGTTATGTTAGGGGAAATTTGTTAACGCGGGATTTGAATGGGCCAATACCCGCAGGCCCAATAAATACATCTTCTGGCAGTCCATTCCAAGCCTTGGATACCCTGGGAATGAATGTGCTGTTGTACCGCTCAGTTCTTGATGTATGAAGAACGACCGTTTTAGGATGAGATGCAGCGGTCGCACGGGTATATCTGATAGGAGCGGTGAGCGGAGGAATGATAGAGGATAGCTATGAGGAGCAGATTCCGTTGGAATATCGGTAGAAGAGCGAGAGGTCACCAACAACACGCCGGTGAGAAAGTGGCTGGAGGTGGCGCGTTAAGGCCGAGTCGCCAATTAGTCGAATTGCCCTTCTCTGGACGGCATCTAGTACAGACAGGACAGTAGGGGAGCAGCTCCCCAGACACGAGAGCAATACTCCAGGCAAGGTCTTATCTGGGCTTTATATAGCGTGAGGAGGTTATATGGTGAGAAGTGCTTTATGGCTCTGAATAGGTACCCAAGCTTTTTACCAGCAGTTGTTGCAATTGACGCGACGTGTTCGTGCCAGATCAGATTTTCTGTAATGTTAACTCCTACCAGCTTGAAGGAGTCACTCCTTGGCAGGGCCCGGTTGTTCATTAGAACCTGGTGTTGGCTTGGGCACTTCTTGTTTGATAGCGTACAATACTGGGTCTTGGAGGCATTAAATTTAACCATATTCTTAAGTCCCCAAGCGGAAATGGTATCGAGATCCTTTGAAAGTGAAGCTGCCACTGCCAGTCTTCTGCGTTCCAGCTCGACCACAGAGATCGGTCTATTGCTCATCATGCCTGCATGCAGCGTACTGTCATCTGCAAAACTGTGGATTGGGTTTGTAGTGCTAGAGAGTATATCATTAATGTGAAGCAGAAACAATGTCGGAGCCAATACCGATCCCTGCGGAACCCCGGCATAACTATTATTCCATCTGCCAACTCGGTATATTTTCGGATTTTTTCTGCAATTGTATGGTTGTGGTCCAAGATGTGCGCAATATCTATTTTTTTTTAACTTTGTCTATTACAATAGTGTCTGGTCTATTGTTTATTACAGTTTTATCCGTTGTGATGCCCCGATCCTAGTGTATTTTATAGTTTTGATTTTCATTCACTGATTCAGGTATTGTTCTAATGTTGTGTTTGTGGAGTAAGCGTTTGTGAAGGATCTTGGCTGTGAGGTCGTGTCTATTCAGATATTCTGCTTGGGCCAAGCTGGAACACCCTGACGTTATGTGTTGTATTGTTTCTGGTGCTGATTTGTTATACACTTTTGGTAATTTCTTGTTAGTATAACCTGATCCTGTACTATTATTATTATTCTGATTTGCTAAGTTCATCTCGCATGATAGGGGTAGCAACAAGTGGTGACGGGCTGTGCCAAGTCAACATCTGAACTATTACTGGTCTGAATTTAGGAAGGATCTCACAATACTACAGGTCTTCAGGATGACAGATTTTTGGAATATTTTGTGTATCTTTTCGTCCAAGCCTAGCTGGTGCAGGTGTGGTGTGAATGTGTTAGGTGTAAGGCCTGAGACCGACATAATTAGGGGGACAATAGCAACTTTGTTTTGTTTCCAGAGTCGTTTGGCTAGGTCTGTGTATTTAGATATCTTCCCAGCGCAGGTGGTTTGAACATTCGTATCACTAGGGATAGTAATATCTATTAAATAGGTAACTTTGTCTGCCTTTGACTGAAAAACTATATCTGGTCTATTGGCTGTGATAGCTTTGTCTGTGTGTATTTCGACGTCCCAGTATAGTTTGTATTGATTGTTGTCGAGTGTATTATTATAATATGGATCTGTGTTTTCGATTATTTTGTTAGTTGTGTATGTGGCTAGGGCGTGGTGTATGATTTTGGCTGCAGAGTTATGTCTGGCCGTGTACTCGGTTCCAGCGAGGGTTTTGCATGCACTTTATTATTATTATGAAATGTTTCAATAAAGTTATCATTGTTATTATTATATCTGCAGGTCGTTCCTGGAGGACCTTCGCAAAGCCGACTGCGACCCAACGGAAACGGCAAACTGCTTCCTGGTGCACGATAGCGGTTTCTCAGTGTACACCCAGTACTGCACCGCCTATCCGCGCACCATGGAAGTACTCAGCAGGCTCACCAACGACGACCGGATGGCCGCCATCTTCAGGGAACGACAGATGGCGCTGGGACACAAGCTGCCTCTAGGGTCGTACCTCCTTAAGCCGGTGCAGCGGATATTGAAGTACCACTTGCTGTTGCAGGTTAGTACCACACGTTGCCACGTTTTCGTTAAAAGTGGAACATCTATAGATTGCGCAATTGAGGTTTTGAATTAAGAAAAAAATTACTTTTTTTTGTGATAAATGGAAAGATCATATATAAGTTTTATAACAAAACTGTTTTTGTTTTCTTTTTTTTGCGCAATAATTCAAAAGTTATATCAAAATAAAAATGGGTTTTTGAATCGGGTACCGAAAACACGCCGACGGCTCCCGAACCCGTGTGACGTCACCATGGCGGTAAGGATGCTCCTTTGACCAACGACGTCCTACTCAGATACTAGATTCTAGATTCCCAGCCAATCGCGAAAATACGTACTGCTAAACTGGTAACTAGTGTATATTTGTTGCAACACAGTCGATGAATGACGTTTGCAGCTCGAGACGAAGTCTACGATCGAAATAAATATATTTTTGAATGTTTGAAGTTGAAGTCAGATTCCAGTAAGTACCTAATCAAATATGTTTCGTTGAAAAGATCTCCTCAATCGAAGGATGGCCCAGTGGTTAGAGCGTCCGATAGTGGATCTCAGGGTCTTTGGGGTCTTTGGATCGAAACCCAGGCCTTCCAACTTTTTTTTATTTTTTTTTTTTATCAGAAAATTTATTGGTGTGCTTTTTGCACTTGTTACGCACACTTTTTCTACGATCAACATAAATATGTGTTTGAATCAAATTTTCTTAGACATATTACTTGCACTGCACAGTGCTTGTTAAAATTTTATGAAAATTTAATATTGTTAAACTTCATTGCCCAAAGTATATATAATAATATCAAGTGATAAGCAGAATGTGATTACGAATTTGAGTTGCTTTTTTACATTAAAAAACTTAACAATGAATGAATGAAGGAATTTTGTTTTATTAACCAACTGTTACATTAAAAAAAATAATGGCGATTGATATTGACGGACAAACCTCATTTCCACTGATTTTTTGAATTGTTCACCGCCTCCTGTACTTAGCTTTTGCACTGTGCAGTGCAAGTAATATGTCTTAACAAAATTTGATTCAAACACATATTTATGTTGATCGTCGAAAAAATGTGCGTAACAAGTGCAAAAAGCACATCAATAAAATTTTTTATAAAAAAAATTAAAAGTTGGAAGACCTGGGTTTCGATCCAAAGACCCTGAGATCCACTATCGGACTCTCTAACCACTGGGCCATCCTTCGATTGAGGAGATCTTTTCAACGAAACATATTTGATTAGGTACTTGTTCACTGGAATCTGTAATCTGACTTCAACTTCAAACATTCAAAAACATATTTATTTCGATCGTAGACTTCGTCTCGAGCTGCAAACTTCATTCATCGACTGTGTTGCAACAAATATACACTAGTTACCAGTTTAGCAGTACGTATTTTCGCAATTAGCTGGGAATCTAGTATCGGAGTAGGACGTCGTTGGTCAAAGGAGCATCCTTACCGCCATGGTGACGTCACACGGGTTCGGGAGCCGTCGGCGTATTTTCGGTACTCGATTCAAAAACCCATTTTTATTTTGATATAACTTTTGAATTATTGCGAAAAAAAAAGAAAACACAAACAGTTTTGTTATAAAACTTATATATGATATTTCGAGTTATCACAAAAAAGTACTTTTTTCTTAATTCAAAACCTCAATTGTGAAAATTAAACTTATTACTGAGTACTTTGTAAACTCCAAAGTGTAACCTTGAGCTGTTTACCAAACATTCCGACCAGACGCTTATAATGCATATACAGGGTGAGTTTTTAGTACCGAATCGACCCTGTATAAGTGGCGACAAAATACACCCTTGTCTAACTCCCTTTTGTATTTCAACGTCATCTGTTGATCCTGCATTATGGACTCGAATATTTGCTTTCTGTTTCCAGTACATAGACCTCTAACCTCACTTATTCTCCGCTTTCCAGCGTCTGTCCAAGCAATGCGCAAGCGCACACAAGCCAGCCGTGGACCTGGCGTTGACAACAATGACAGGCATCGCGTCAGACATCAACAGCATGAAGCGCAAGCACGAGCATGCCGTTAGGGTGCAAGAGATCCAAGCCCAGCTGTACGGCTGGCCAGGCAGGGACCTAACGGCCCTAGGGGAGCTAATCGCCGAAGGGACCTTCAGAGTGGTAGGGGCCAGGGGCCGAAGGCACGTCTTTCTCTTCGAGAAGGTCCTGTTGATGGCTAAGAGCAAGCAGGATGGCGCTCTCGCTTACAAGACGCATATAATGGTGAGTACTGAGGATTATCTAGGGCATGGAAGCGATGGAAGCAGCGCTTCCACTCAGATGCTGTTACTAAATTGCAATTAATAACTCCACTCCTACAGAAGATAGTGCAAAAAGTTGTCTATAAAAGTTGTAGCCTAGGATATGCTCCTTGCTCAGAAAATATTTTGATTTATACAGGGAGATCCATAAATACGTGGTGAGTCAAACATACATTTTTTTTTAAATGAGACACCCTATATACAGGGTGAGTCAAGTTCAACGCCTCGGACTCTTGTGACCAAACCATACCACTTTTCGAAAAATCGACTTTGCAAGTGTATGTAGGTCGAGTTTGACTACATTTTAAAAATAATGACTAATAAAAGCGTGACATATCAAAGTTGTGTTTTTAAATGGAATACCCTGTATATTATTGCATATTTAAATTCCCGGGTGAATTGTAGTGTGACTTTATGTATCACATATGGGACTTTAAGCGAACCGTTTAGGTGCAAATCACAATTTTGGGTATAGGTAGATGTCAGAAACAAATTAAATATCGCAGCTATTATAAATCTTAGAGGGCTGTGACTTTGCCGTGTTACTAAGCATAAAATGTGTCAGCTTATGTTAGACGGTCGAGTTCGAATTACATTTGTACTTTGAGAAATCGGTAGATCAATTAAGGAAACTTCAGTCAAAGGTAACTTGATTTTTTCAAATAGGAATGCATAATTTTTTTATACGATCAAATGTGCAATTTGGTAGGCTTTCTAATGATATCAAGTTGTGAATATCAATCTATGGTAGTTTTTATTAAATTTCTAGATTTCAATCAAATCAGTGTTTTTCAATTTCCCTACGTATAAACAAACTAGCAGGCCATGAAATATAAACAAAATCGTATTCAGATGGAAGAAAACAACTAACTTAGCAAAAATATCCAGAAGAACTAGAGTAAAAGAACAAAATTATAAAAATTCCCTACAACAAATCAACTCTAACCAGAAACAACGGCGGTAACATGTCTAAGGTGAAAGAGAACCTGGAGTACGACAGACATGGATAATTTTTACAGCCTAGTAACGACTGCAATGTACTAGAGAAAAATTTCCAAAATCACTAAACTCTTTGAAATGAAAGCAAAACTTTCAGCGATCGTTGCCGTCAGTCTAATATCTTCGGAACGCAATTTCACATTTATTGGTATAAAACAGTAGTCATTTCTCAAAGTCAAAGGTATGATACCTCTCACTGTCGTCCTTTAAATTTTTCAGTATCTATTAGCAAGGTCGCAAAAAAAGGAATACTGACAAATCATATTTTAATTTTCTGCCAGGTAAATTATGTTTAATAATTTGAGCAGATTTGTAATTTATTCTTCATGTTCGGCGATCTTACTTATGAGTATTGAAGAATTTGCAGAACTCCAGTCAGAGGTATCGGTTACTATTTTTTTAAATCATGAAATGTGAAATTTTATTCTGAAGCTATTAAACTTCCAGCAACATTACGTGGTAGATTTCCTTTCATTTGAAAATTCATAATGGCTTTGTGAATTTTTAATCTTTAGAATATTGTAGTAACTGGTATGCTGTGAAAAATATCCATTTCTGTCGTACTCCAGCTGCTTTTTGACTTTGGATGTGTTATGTCTATTATTATGGTTAGAATTGATTTGTTGTAAGTGTTGTAAGATAAATTTTGTCGCTTTACCCTAGTTTGTCCGTAACTATCTGCTAAGATAGTTGTTTTGTTCCATCTAAAGTTTTTTGTTTATATTTCATGGCCTGCTGAGTTGCTTAGAGGTAGGAAAATTGAAAAACACCAGTTTTATTGAAAATTTGAAATTAAATCAAATCTACCAGAGATTGATATTGACAACCGCATATCATTAGAAAGCTTATCAAATTGCACATTTGGTCGTATAAAAAAAGTGAAGCACTCATTTGAAAAAATCAAGTTACCTTTGATTGAAGTTTCCTTAATTGATCTACCGATTTCTCCAAGTACAAATGTAATTCGAAATCGACCGTCTAACATAAGCTGACACATTTTATGCTTAGTAACACAGCAAAGTCACAGCCCTCTAAGATTTATAATAGCTGCGATATTCAATTTTTTTCTGACATCTACTTATACCAAAAATTGTGATTTGCACCTAAACGGTTCGCTTAAAGTCCTATGTGTGGTACATAAAGTCAAACTAAAATTTATCCAGGAATCTCAATATGCAATAATATACAGGGTGTCCAATTAAAAAAACATAACTTTGATATGTCACGCTTTTATTAGACACCCTGTATAAAAGTCAGTATTTTTAAAATGTAGTCCAACTCGACCTACATACACTCGCAAAGTCGATTTTTCGAAAAGTGGTATCGTTTGGTCACAAGAGTCCGAGGCGTTGAGCTTGACTCACCCTGTATTGTTCCATATTTAGATTCTACTAATAATTCCCGTTTTTAAAATATAAGGTATTGTAACATTATACAGGGTATTTCAAAAGTTATGACCCTTTTTAAATCCAAATCACTGCTAAATGAACGTGGTGTATATTGAAAATTAATAAATAAAAATTATTTTTTTTACATGGAACGATAAAAAATATCCTCTAGTTTTAACTCAGGCTGTAAAAAAAGTCGCCGACGCATATTCATATACAGGGTGAGGTAGAATACAAAAACTAGATTTTCTCTTTTTTTAAATCCAACCCCCTATATTTTATTATACCAGAAAATTGCTTTCAATATGCTCTTTCATATTTGAATTGCATTCCATGTACTTACATTCATCAGTTTCTGAGATATTCCGATTTTTCTGCAATGTTTAAATATACCTTCTACTTGTGTACTGAAATTTATTTATTTTGAGAAAGTTCTATCGAATTTTATTTGTATTTATCGAATAACTAAAATATAGGGTAGGAAGCAATATATCGGAATTGTAGTAATAGTAGAGAATTATAATTTTAAATAATAATAATAATAATTTTAATAAAAGAATTATTTTTTCCATATACCGAGAGTTCATATCATCAATTATCTAATAAAAAAATTTCAATATACCGAAAATTCATATCATATTATCTAATAAAAAAAATCGCAAATATTCCAGCGATCAGTGGTTGTTACTCAGAAAAATTCCAGTAATAGCTCAGATAGGTAGAGAAAATAAGAATTTGTATGATTATTAAATTCGTTATTTTGGACGTTAACAATAATGCGATTTTTGTTGAGTGACTCAAAACATTCATTAATCAAAAGCACTATATTGATGTAGCATGTTTTGCAATCCGATTAATATTGATTACGTTTACCTTAGTCAACTTTGGCTGTCGTAAAAAACTATTTTTAGAATACTGTGAATCACCTTTGTTCCGTATGCTAATCGCGTGCTATCTCCTTAATACAGTCCACAAAATGGACTGTTAAAATGAAATAAATTTTTATGCTTCAATAAATTTTATGACTTCTCGATAGCGCACATAACCTGCATGCATCTAGAAATATTTATAATGATCAGATGTTTTTGATATTTCCATTCCAGTGTTGCCAGCTAAGGTATGCAAACTTTTTTATTTTTTTATGAAGGAACCTTTTTTTTATTATCTGCTTCCCGCAAAGGCTTAAAGACTATGGCACTGTAGAAGCGCTGCGAAAGGATAAGCGTCGGTGCACGTTAGATTTGAAAACCTGCAGGTTGTAGCCGTCGGGAAAAAAATTCCCCGTAATCTCACTTCACAGCGTCGAAGTTCTCCAAAAGAAGGAATGCTGGAGAGACTGGTTCGGGGAGTAGACATCTCGACCTGGTAAGGACGATCTCGCAGAGCCTCTCTAGTGTTCCTGGTTCGGACGGCCTGTGGTGTTATTATCTGAGAGAGCTCACTCGAACATCTTCCGTGATAGAGTCTGTAAAACAGGGATAGGTCAGCCACCCTCCTTCTATGTTCCAGGCTGTGGAGATCCTTTGTGAGGTTAGGCGTATCTATTAATCTAATCGCTCTTTTCTGGATAGTGTCCAGAAGCTTTAGAGAGTGCTTCGGAGCGCATCCCCACACATAGGAGCAATACTCCAGCGATGGTCGGATCTGTGCCTTGTAGAGCAGCAGCAGTTACTCTGGTGTATACAACTTCCTACAGCGGAACAAAACTCCAAGCTTCTGGGATGCCGTTTTAGCAATACTGTCGACGTGGTCGTGTCAGGACATGTTATTGTTGATGTTGATTCCCAAAAGCTTGACGGAAGGTGATTCGACTATGGGGTGACCCTCCATTTCCATGGTTGGTAAGCCATCGTGAGACTTCTTTGTAAGTGTTGTTGCCCGAGTTTTTTGTACGTTGAACTGTACTTTATTTGCTAATCCCCACTCGACAATTGTTTTGATATCTGCGTTGATCTGTGAGGCATGCTGCTGTCGCCGACGTACCGTCTCCTGGGATGATAGTGGCTTGCCTGGTTCCATGCACGACACTAATGTACTGTCATCTGCGAAGCTGTAGGTTGAAAGCCTATGGCGCTGTAGAAGCGCTGCGAGATGATAGAGGAGGAGAGAGAGGATTATAGAGCAGCAGTAGTTGCTCGGATGTATACAGCCTTCTACAGCGGAACAAAACTTCGCAATTTCGCATCTTGAAATATGGTTTACAACAGTTGAATTCTGAATTTAGCCATTTTGGCAAAATCTTTGGGCTAATTGTAGTTGCATCTTTACCTGTAAGTTTACTCCTTAAATAATCATTGATTGAAACAATTTACGTAACCTTAAAAATAATAAAAATTACTTAAGTCAAGTTATAAAAGGATCAACATTGGGCGCCAGAACTTATTAAATTTACACTCCAAAGCAGCTGGTGATAATGCTTATGTTTTTAGGTCTAAATATTGATCAAAAATTGAATTTCTTGAAAGAAACACTACCTACTAAAAGTTGTTATTTTGCATTATTCCAAAGTAGGTTGAGCTACGACATCCCATTTTGGGGTATCTGTTCTCATACCTACTTAAATAAATGTTAGTCTTACAGAAGCGAGTAGTTAGATGCATCGCCAAGAGTACACCTAGAGCTTCATGTAAGCCACTGTTTTTAGAACAACATTATGACCGTAACTGCACTATTTATTTTGAAAACGACATCACTAATATTCAAAATAAAACAAAATTTGAGACCATAAATATAGAATATAAGACTAAAGATTGATTTTAAATTAATCACCCCCAAATCATCACTAATTAAAGATGCAATGATATACAATGGAGTGAAGATTTATAACAAACTTCCCAACTCTTTTAAAATTCAAAAAAATTTAAAAGTTTTCCATAAAAAACATAGAAATTTTTTTTTACAAAAACCTTATTATACACTAAATCAGTTCTAAGACGAGTTTTAGTGGATATTTCACATTTTGTTGTTATATAGCTTTGTCAATAAGAATATTATAATTTCTTAGACAATGAAGTAAATACTGCCAAATAGAAGAAAACTTGTGTGATTGAATATTTTTACTTGTGCAATTTCAGTGTTCAAACCTGATGTTAGTGGAGCAAGTCAGAGGAGAACCCCTTTCCTTCCAAGTGCTACCCTTCGACAATCCAAGGCTGCAATCTACGCTGAAAGCAAGATCTCTGCAACACAAACGGGAATGGACCTTGCAGATCAAAAGGGCCATCCTGGAGAATTACACGTCGGTCATACCGAATAGAGTCAGGCAGCTTGTTCTGCAGTTGGGGCAGGATCTCAACGAAAAAGGTAACCTTACAAAAACAAATGGCGTGAAGTGTGTTCCCACATATTATGGGTGCTATAGTGCATTTCAGAAATGTATATCCCGAGTTTGGGGCAATCAAAAATCCAAAAAACAAAAATTCAAAAATACACAAATCCAAAATTCAAAAACCCAAAGATTATTTGTAAAGAGTGAGTCAAGAGTTTGTTTATTACAATAAAATGAGTCACTACTATCGTTTTTTTATTGTATCTCGTATTAATCAGGTTTTAATTTAGTTTATTTTGGAGAATTTTTGCACTTCAGTATGGCAAAAGTATCTGAAAACAAATTTTGCACAAATGAAACATCTCTGAGAACCGTTGCTAGACATAATATTAGCACTATATTTATATTGTAAAGAAAACCGTCTATAAAACCTTGAAATTTCTACCTCATTCGTGAAATCCTGATATTGGAACCAAAATTGCCGATTCTTACAAATAACCGTGAGATCTGGCAACTATGGCTGCCAGAGCGTCGTCCTAAAAGGATGCCCCAGCTCAGCGTTTGCAGTGTTGCAAAATTCGGCATAAGCCTCAGGGTAACAACTGGACTCTATGGTAGTAAAACACTATTTCTAATAGGCCAACATCTTTTCTTACCTTGTCATATTGACCACAATCATAATTATTTACTATCGTCTTAATTGTATAGTATCCAGAAATATTCTATTCTACGTTAAAAAAGACGCTATTTTGATGGTTCAGGAATGATTACAGCAAAATCAATAGATAAGTTGACCTCTACTGTGTTACTGCATATTTCTTCATCATAAACGCAAATTCTGAGATCTTACATAAATTTTGAGGAGCTGGCAACGCCGACATAATTTTCATGCGACTTATTTATGGTAGAAGCTCGACTGTCATACGTTTGTTTTGTTTGTGCGTCTTTTACGCTTGGTCAGTAAAATCGAATTTGCTATTTGTTGGTAACTGGTAACTTGCCTTACGGACATGCTCTGCTACACTCGAGTGTAGTTTAACAGTTTTTCGAGATGGAACTCAAAAGGTGCAGTGTTTGTAACATTGGTTGCATTGGAAGGATTTTCAGGTTAGTTGGCCTTACCAAGCATTGTTTACAATTTGAACTGTCACTGCGAGGTCACAGCTGATCAATGTTTGGAGGCTGAGTGTCAAAGATGACGGCTTTGAGCACACCATGCTGAAGTGGTTTGTTTACTACCTTTATGTTCACTTGTTACTCTGAGGCATAAGCATACACCGTTGGGTTGAAATGACTCATAGTATCGTAAAATTTCAACAAGGTGGTAACCTTGCTAAATCTACGCTCAATGCGAATTGTATAGTCACATTATATCTATATCCGGAATAAAAATCACTTCTCATTGGCTGATTGCTTAGGTTCGAGAAGATTAAAAATGACTTCTCTTTAAAGGCATGATTTTCAAACTCTAGTTTTACTGGGCAGAAAAAACTTGAATAAACAGTACTGTTATTACAATCCTAATACGAATCAAACTATTTTAAAAGAACTTTTCTGGAAATGGTACATATTAAAAACACCCCTAACAATTTAAATAAGAAGTCTGACATTGATGGTTTGAGCTGTATTTACTCTCATATCTTAAATATGGAGAGTTTTCTTCTCTATATATTTTTCACTAAGATTTTTATTATCCTATAGGCCACCGTGTATTCACGTTTTACAACTGAGATCTTGGTTATCTAGTGTTTTTTGACTTTTCAGGTTTTTGTTTTCTCACAGTTGGTATTGCTTCAACTGTCAATATAATTAATATTAAATGACAGCTGTTTGACATATGACTAAACTATCCGGATCCAGATCAGTGTTTCCGTAAAGGCCTTATATTTCATATGTCAATCGTTTTCCCTTGCTGCTTTCTGTCTCCACATTTCACAAAGTAACGGCCATTTTATCACCTGTTAGACCATGAAGGTCTTTATTTAAGAAAGTCTAGATCATAAAATGTGTGTTTTTAAGCCACGGATTTAGCAATACCTACGGGTTTTAAAATTTAAACATGTAAAGGTCGTTTCTGTGTGTTTGTAATTTACAATTATATGTTGTTTGTTTCCTGACCTGTTAGTGGAAGATGCCATGATAGTCTAGTTCTTTAAAATTTTATGAAAAATTGTGACGATTATTAGCTGCATTAAGAAGTCGTTTGCACTCAATGCAATTGCTGTTTTAAATTGGCAAACCTCAACGTTGTGAGTATATCTTTTTAAAAATTTATTATATATTTTGAAACTAAATTCTTCTTTTTCTTCTAACTATGTAGAAAGCCCTGAAGATGGCAATAAGCATTGCCGAAAGCTTGGCTGTTAGCACCAGAGTCTCCTCTATGATGTGACCCAGTCTCTTTTTTCAAAATTTTGGCCACAACCCCAAGATTTTCTCATCTAAATTAAGTTTTTTGGCCATAAGCTTGCTTCGTGTTATTACAATCTGTATGCAAACAATCAATATCAGCGAATAAACAGGCTATATTAGGACGTTGGAAAATACCTTTAAGAGCTATTTGCTATCACCCCTCTATCTCTATTCATCACGTTACCTGACCTCTTTATGATCTTGTTTCAGATGCTGAAATAACCGAAAAATGGTCACCCCTAAAACCGTCCACCACCCCCCACTATCTGGAACGCAGGAGCAGGATGAGGAAGACCAGAGACTTCTCCAACAGGAGAGCCTCCTCCCAAGACCGATCCTTCGTCTCTCTTGGCAGCTGGAGGAGGAAATCAGAGCCTAGCATGATCCCGCAGTACAACTCGAAAACGATCCCCAAGAAAATCACCAAGTTGAAGAAGAGCAAAGAGCAGGCGATGAACGCAACTTTCTACACGGATTTGAGCGATTCCGAAACCTGCGATGCGATTGGCGAGAGCACTGAGAGTCTGGCGCAAAATGGCGGCGATACGAGGCTTGAAGAAAGAGAGGACGAGAAGACTGACGAATACCCCGTTAAGACCAACTTGGAGAAGATCGTTTCGGAGATCTTGATGCAGAATCAGAAGATGTTTAGTAACAGACAGACGACGAACAGGTAATTGATACTGTGGTTCATTTAATTGTGTTCCAGTCTTTGGTTTGATTGGGCAGAAAAACACTTGGTACGGATTGAAATATTTATTGACACTAACTTTATGCACTGGTATGACTACGCCTAAATGATCATTTCAAACTGGCAACTGGCTACTTTTAAGTTGCAATGGGTTAATAGGGAAACTCTTTTAAATAGTAATATAAAATTCCATAATTGCACTGGACTATAGTTGGCGCGTTCGCAGATGGCAGCGGACAGTAACCACGCTAATGCTGCATGCGACTGTTCATGTGAAGTCTATCTTGGGATTGAATATACTGTAGTATAGACAGGGTAGTAGGGGCAGCAGCTCCCCAGACATGAGCAGTACTCCAGGCAAGGTCTTATCTGTGCTTTATATAGCGTGAGGAGGTTACATGGTGAGAAATACTTTCTGGCTCTAAATAGGTACCCAAGCTTCTTACCAGCAGCTGTTGCAATTGACGCGACGTGTTCGTGCCAGATCAGATTTTCTGTAATGTTGACTCCTAACAGCTTGAATGAGTGACTCCTTGGCAGAGCCTGGTTGTTCATTAGAACCTGGTGTTGGCTTGGGCACTTCTTTTTTGATAGCGTACAATACTGGGTCTTGGAGGCATTAAATTTAACCATATTCTTAAGCCCCCAAGCGGTAATGGTATCGAGATCCTTTGAAAGTGAAGCTGCCACTGCCAGTCTTCTACGTACCAGCTCGATCAGAGAGATCTGTCTATTGCTCATGATGCCTGCATGCAGCGTACTGTCATCCGCAAAACTGTGGATTGGGTTTGTAGTGCTAGAAAGTAGATCATTAATATGAAGCAGAAACATGTCGGAGCCAATACCGATCCCTGCGGAACCCCGGCATTGATGCTATGAAAAAAAGAGGAAAAGCCGTCTACCACGACAGAGATTTTCCGACCCGAGAGGACGTCTGCGAGCCAACCGCAGAACTTAACAGGGAGCCCATAAGACGGGAGCTTGTTTAGGAGAGCTACATGCCACAGTTGATCGAATGTAGTTGGTCGGATCAGTTTTGGATCCCTTTTTTGGCACCGGCTGGATGCAAGCCGTTTTCCAGTCTTTTGGGAAAATACCGGAATCGTAAGACAACCGAGGCGGGTAAATATGGGAGCGAGCTCCGGTGCGCACTTCTTGACAACAATGGAGGGGATCATGTCGGGCCCATTCGCCTTATTAATGTCATGTGACTGCAGCACCTTCCGAACTATTTTTGTTCTGAATGTTATTTCGCTCATGGCTTGGGGTACTCTCGGTATGGATGGTAACTGGGCACTGGATGGGACTTTTACAGTGGAGTTTGCTGCGAATGTCTTGCCAAATATTTCGGCCTTGTCCTTGGAAGCAGTTGCTACTGTTCCATCCGCACATGTGATCGGTGGGAAGCTACTCCTCGAGAAGTTACCCTCTATTTGTTTGGCCAGAGTCCAGAAGGAGCGGCTGCCATTGGGATGTAACATTACCTTCTTTTTTATTTTGGCATCGTATTGGCTTTTTGCATGTCGGATGGTTTCATTGTATCTGTTCCTGGACTCAATATCAGCCTGTCTGTTTTCGACGGTGGGGTTCTGTAAGTTCGGTGGGACAGAACTTCTTGCAGACGAGCTGTGTCACAGGACTTGTTGAACCAGCCGTTGGAATCTGGTTTGTATGATTTGGTTGTATGCGGGATGTATGCTTCCATGCCGACATGAATAACCTCTGTAACTTCCGAGCAGACAGTTGATACATCTTTGTGAGGTTAAGCGTATCGATTAGTCTAATTGCTCTCTTCTGGATAGTACCCGGAAGCTTTAGAAAGTGCTTCGGAGGGCAACCCCGCAAAAGTAGCCGTATCAAACCGGTAGCATATAATCTCTTTTTTCAGACGCAACGTGACAAGTGATCCAACAACATCTGCATGGTATGAAGAGAAGGTGAATCTGCCAGCAAAGTCTGACTCACTGCCTCGGTCTTTTCAGCTGAGTGATAAAATTGAGACTGACGCCGACAGAGTGGTGGAATGCAAGAACGAAAGGCTAGTGCATGACGTTTCAGCGAAGGAAAACTCGGGCGGTGATGTTGACAAGTGAGTAACATTTTATAGCCAAAAATTACATGGAAAGCTTTTTAACCTATAAAAACTGTGTAAACGTATTCAAATGAAATCCCCATCTAAAGTGTGTTTTTTCCTGCAGAACAAAAACCCTCAACAACATGCCAGCATAACAAAACTGCAGGTTTTCGAAAAGAAAATCAAATTGTCAACTGCCTTCCACATATAGAAAACAACCCTTCAGTTCATGCAGCATGCAATGGACTAGTATCATGAATTTTTTTATGGCTGTATATGATATAGTATGGCATAAGAAGCTTCTCATATTTTTCCGCGATTTTTTTGGGGACGGGAAAGTCGAGAAAATGAAAATTTTCTAGTCGCGTGACGTCACGGGACAATAGGGGAACAGCCAATCGGAAGACGGGTATGTTTGCCGTGTTGCCATTCTACCTTAAGTCCCAATATTCAATGCATACCTTTATGTGATCCTCTACACCTGCTAAAAAATACATAGTTTGATATATACGGTCGGTGAAGCCAACAAATTTGCATCGGTTAGAAGGAGTAAACAAGAACTATGTTTGTTTGCACAGTCCTAAAAGAAATGATTCAGCGGCAGCTTCATGATCGTGGAAGGTCGCACAGTGGCCGCGATATGGTCCGGGAGATGGCGTCAAATTTCATCGGACCATTAAACTGAGGCTGGATTTTTTAGTGTAGACTTTCCTAATGTTGATGAGAAAAAATATCTATGTTAGCTGGTCCAGATCCGTGACCTAAGATTTTGAGAGCCTGTGTAAGTGGCAAAAAGGGGACCTACGTGGCTGCGCGATGAACAGCGTCTGCCTTCGATAGTGGGGCAGCAGCAACCTTGTGCGCGGTTAGCGCTTGGGTGGGTGACTGAATTGCACCGGGCGCACGGGCATTCAGTTTCGACCCCGTGAAAATTACGTCAATACCGCCATTTTGAAGTTGACGAGGCAACAATTCAGTGCTGTTGTATGGCGCGCATCGCACCGATTGGATAACTTTAAATTCCTTTTTCTAAACTTTAAAATGGATTTCTAGTACACAAAACGATGCAGAGAGTAACAAAATGCAACAGTACACCGATGTTTGTATATGTTACGCTCAATACCCGAATTCGGGCAATGCCCGAAAAAAACATGCAGAACTAGTTTTGAGCAAGGAATATTTCCCAAACCCGAAATATGAATTTTATACTGCTATTGAGTATTACCAAATAGGCAGAACTAGTTTTGCGCATCTTGTAATACACAGAACTAGTTTTGCGCAACTTGAAATGCACAGGACTAGTTCTGTATATTTTCTGAATGATCAGCACAAATTCTGCTTCTTCCATTTAATCAGCGCCAGCGACGGAGTCAATATAACGTTGGCGAAGTTAAATATATTTTAATAAATACAAACAAATAATAAATCGCCAACTGAGGCTTAAATTTTTTATTTGATTGTGTGAGCATCAAAATGGCTTGTGCTTCCAAACCTGTTTTTGCGTTTTCACAATTGGCAAAGAAACCTAACCTAAGCTAACCTAATACCTAAACGATAGATTTTTTCTGGTTTTTGACACACAATGCATAACGAATGTTCACTTTGGTTGTCATTCCGTACCACAGAACTAGTTCTGTGCCTTTCAAGTTGCGCAAAACTAGTTATGTGCATTTCAATATGCGCAAAACTAGTCTGCCTATTTGGTAATGCTCAATAGCCGTATAAAATTAATATTTCGGGTTTGGGAAATACTCCTTGCTCAAAACTAGTTCTGCGTACTTTTTTCGGGCATTGCCCGAATTCGGCTATTGAGTGTAATAATGATTCAATCGTTGTTTTCTAACCCAGGATACTCGTCCATTGTCAACTGCCTTCCACATATAGAAAACCCTCAGTGAATGCATGCAATTAGAAAATTGTCGATGTTTCAGTGAAAAAATCAAAACTAAAAATGTTATGAACTGTTGGTTCTTGGGCTGTTTGGCCGGCGTCGACACGCTCCGCTGCTTGACGTTACGCCAACACGAGTGGTCGACATCTTCAGAAGCTGATGTCACCTGTTCGGCGTGTTCCGAGAGTCTCTCTCGAGAGAGTCGATGCCGGTCGAACAGCCCTACTACCATGGCATTATAATTTAGTTGTTCGTTAAATAAAAAACAAATTCGATGGTATTTTCTCAAAATAATTAAATTTCAGTACACAAATAGAAGCTATTTTAAATTTACTGAAAAATTGAAGTATCTCGGAAAATGATGGACGTAGGTACAACAAGTGCTATACAAAGATGAAAGAGCAGATTAAAAGCAATTCTTTGGTATAATAAAATATTGGGGGTTACATTTAAAAAAAGAGAAAATCTGGATTTTGAATTCTATATCACCCTGTATACGAATATGCGTCGCGGGCTTTTGTTTGCCGATTTTAAAATATATATATCATCATCACCAGCCACCAAATTACATATTTCAGTAGAAAACGGCAAATGTTATTGGTCGCGGATATGGAGAAACACTGGAGGGAAAAATATGTCCACCATATTTCCTGATAGAGCAGCTCTGCGCGCCCCTGATGTAGTTCGAATAATTTTGCTTCCCCTATCGCTGGGGCCTGTCTTCAGCTCCAAGGAAAAGACGTAAATATATTTGATTTGGGTAAAAAGACTCACTATTTTATAATAAATCCAGTGCTAGCATAGCAAATTGAAAGAAAACTGTTTTAAAATGTCTCCCACGTTGTGCGATCTTGTGCAAGATTCCCAATATGAAGATAATCACAAAGCTGTTATACTTAAACTGAGTTCGACAAATAATTTCTAAAGGACCCACTAGGATTATTTATACATCTATACTCTAAACTCAGAACCAACAGTTCATCGCATCACGGCCGCGAAAGTCTTACACAATACATAAATAATCTTACTCTCGCCCCGTTCAGCGAGCTGTCGTCCCGCCTAGATGATAACGGCGAGCACCCGGAGCACAAGATCTACCGGAAATCGGCGATCCGGTTCAGCCTGCTGCAGCGGCTGCGCCACATAGTGTCCGAGGAGCAGCGCCGACACCAACGACATCCGCCGGACCCCCCGCACCGGAGCTGCTCCCGGAGCATCGGCGAGAAGATGGCCAACCCGGATTACGCGGACCCCCAGAAGCTGCTGCTGGGCTCCAAGGTCAACCTGGCGGCGGGGGAGAGTCGGCTGGAGGAGGAGACCGACATGATGGGAGAGGTGGAAAGGCTCGATCTCACCATTAACGAAAAAGAGGTACGTGTAACCCACCTTGGAATGAGCCTGTGTGGATAGTACCTAAATTCTGTTTCACCTTATTTTTAAAAAACCAATGGGGTTGTAAAATCATATTTTTTTATTTAAATCTTGTAAGGTGTCAGAAAGAGAAGAGTACTGTAAAACAAGCCAGCAGGGTCAACAATTCGATGGATGAACGAAAAAGGGGTATGAGTTGTCAACCAGCTAATGCCTAGGTTAAGCCCATGTGGATAGTACCTAAATTCAGTTTCACTTGATTTTTAAAAAACAAATGCGTTTGAAAAAAAATCATATTTTTCATTTAAGCCTTGTAAGGTGTCAGAAAGAGAAGAGTACTGTAAAACAAGCCAGCAGGGTCAACAATTCGATGGATGAACGAAAAAGGGGTATAAGTTGTCAACCAACTAATGCCTAGGTTAAGCCCATGTGGATAGTACCTAAATTCAGTTTCACTTGATTTTTAAAAAACAAATGCGTTTGAAAAAAAATCATATTTTTTATTTAAGCCTTGTAAGGTGTCAGAAAGAGAAGAGTACTGTAAAACAAGCCAGCAGGGTCAACAATTCGATGGATGAACGAAAAAGGGGTATAAGTTGTCAACCAACTAATGCCTAGGTTAAGCCCATGTGGATAGTACCTAAATTCAGTTTCACTTGATTTTTAAAAAACAAATGCGTTTGAAAAAAATCATATTTTTTATTTAAATCTTGTAAGGTGTCAGAAAGAGAAGAGTACTGTAAAACAAGCCAGCAGGGTCAACAATTCGATGGATGAACGAAAAAGGGGTATAAGTTGTCAACCAACTAATGCCTAGGTTAAGCCCATGTGGATAGTACCTAAATTCAGTTTCACTTGATTTTTAAAAAACAAATGCGTTTGAAAAAAATCATATTTTTTATTTAAATCTTGTAAGGTGTCAGAAAGGAAAGAGTACTGTAAAACAAGCCAGCAGGGTCAACAATTCGATGGATGAACGAAAAAGGGGTATGAGTTGTCAACCGACTAATGCCTAGGTTAAGCCAATGTGGATAGTAACTAAATTCAGTTTCACTTGATTTTTAAAAACAAATGGGGTTGAAAAAATCATATTTAATGTAAGTCATCTAAGGTTTCAAAAGCAAGGTAAAACAAGCCAGCAGCATGAACAATTTGATGGATGAACGAAAAAGAGGTACGTGTAACCCACCATGGAATAAGCCTATGTGGATATTACCTAAATTCAGCTTCACTTGATTTTTAAAAAACAAATGGGGTTGAAAAAATCATATTTAATGTAAATCAACTAAGGTTTCAAAAGGAAGGTAAAACAAGCCAGCAGCATGAACAATTTGATGGATGAACGAAAAAGAGGTACGTGTAACCCACCCTGGAATAGGCCTGTGTGGATAGTACCTAAATTCAGTTTCACTTGATTTTTAAAAAACAAATGGGGTTGAAAAAATCATATTTAATGTAAATCATCTAAGGTTTCAAAAGGAAGGTAAAACAAGCCAGCAGCATGAACAATTTGATGGATGAACGAAAAAGAGGTACGTGTAACCCACCATGGAATAAGCCTGTGTGGATAGTACCTAAATTCAGTTTCACTTGATTTTTAAAAAACAAATGGGGTTGAAAAAATCATATTTAATGTAAATCATCTAAGGTTTCAAAAGGAAGGTAAAACAAGCCAGCATCATGAACAATTTGATGGATGAACGAAAAAGAGGTACGTGTAACCCACCATGGAATAAGCCATGGCCGACTCTACACTAGGCCGGAGCCTTAGATGTGGCAACGTCGCTTAGCTGTCAAATAGTGGGCCGGTTACCGTGGGCCGAACGGCGGGTATTCCGCGGAAAATTTAAATTGTTTCATAGTTTCAGAATAATTATGACATTTTATATGTATTAGAGTGCATCTCGGTTGATACATTAAGAAAAATACTTTTTGACAAAATAAGAATGGTGAAAAATGCCAGTAGTAACAGTACAAAAATGTACATATATTTAGATTTAGAGATTTTCCCTTCTGTTAGAGATTTCTTATTTCCATTAGATTTCCTCTTTTTAGTTTTGTCAGTCTGTATTTTGTCTTGAACTGTTTCAGTGTAATTATTAATAGAAATATTTGCTACATTAACAACATTAATTCAAGCATAATTTCATCAGCTTGGGGTTGATTACATGAACAAATGTGTCTAAACTTACTTTTATACCTATTGGCCTGAAATCAAAATTTTAACAATATCT
The DNA here is from genome assembly GCA_951848785.1 of Callosobruchus maculatus. Lineage (NCBI taxonomy): Eukaryota > Metazoa > Arthropoda > Insecta > Coleoptera > Chrysomelidae > Callosobruchus > Callosobruchus maculatus. Next base: position 2,274,730 of record CATOUR010000084.1, on the reverse strand, counting down.
ATTGTGAATAAGGACTGTAATTTGAGCTGTATACTCTGATGGAAGGGTTACGCCTCCCAACTATAAGCTGTATGTGTTTAATATACCTATCGAATAATTTTGTCCTTCATGTTCTACCTATAAATTTTGTAATGACAAGAACATTTATACAGGCTGATATTTCATCAATTTGTAAAACAATGTACTTCTCCGAGAATAATAAACCCTCTGCAACAGTTTTAATGTAAGGCATATTTTCTGTCAGGTGCAATTTTTAATGAACAGCAAAGTTTTGAGGAATATTTAGGACGGTGGTAAAATTGGCAACTTAGTCTCTCTCACAAAATTGTAAACTTTCTTTAGCTGGACATAGAAAAGGTTTTAACATTAAATCAACAGAAAACCTATTCGAAAATAGTGCGCCAAAATATTTTCTATTTGAGACCAAAAGGATATCCTTAATGACAGTGGTAAAATCTAACTCAAATTACCAACAAATTATGATTTATTGATTTAAAGGAATGTCTATATTCATTGATACTAATACCACCTACATCTGATGTCTGGTTCATCGTAGTCATACACACTACAAAATAAAAATAAACGCAACCTGTTTCCTGCTGCCACTTCCACTTAAATGAACACTCATTTTACTTTGTAAATTTGCACTTAAGCTATAAAAATTCACTGTAAGGTCACTTTGAAGCCATTCTTGCTGGTCTTGATTCCCCTTCACTATCAAATCTTTTCGTAGGTGTGCCCAGATGTGTTCTATTAGAACTGTATTTTTCTGTGATATTTCGGAGGTCCAGAAAACATAGTAGGTACCACATTGTGCTTTAAAATAGGTCTTTTTTTTTTACTTCTGTGTCATCGGCATCGACTACTTATCCTTGGAAATGTTTGTAAATTATTGTCTTTATTCTTATAAATATAACCAGCCCTTACAAGGAATACCTTTCACCCACTTCGGTTTGAAATGCTCGTCTTGGGGTTGAGGAAAATTGAACATCCTAATATGTCCTTTATTGGAAGCACAATTGCTATAGCAACCTGGTACTACACACTTTGCAGGCATCTTTTTATCTTTATAGTTTCGTTTGTGCAGGTAAATAATTAGAAACACATTAAAAATCATCTTCCAATCTTCTTTTTTACTCTGGAAGATTACACTAATTAATGACTTAAAAACAAATAAAAGCTCGGCCCGCTATTCAGTGTTGCCATATTTCAATGCTCCGGGCTAGTGAGTAGAGTTGGCCATGAATAAGCCTATGTGGATAGTACCTAAATTCAGTTTCACTTGATTTTTAAAAAACAAATGCGTTTTTTTGGGGTGGTTGGGGGTGAGGGGGTTGTAAAACTGCAAAATTATTGTATTCATAACAGGCCGTCCACTAACCTGTGAAAGAAAGGCCAAGCGTCATAATACACTTTTTTAGGTGCATCCGAACATTACCTTGGCTATTCCGGGAACCAAGGGACTTAGAATTTTCTGATGTATACATGCGAGTGTATTGCTTCTGATCATTCTGTATGGTGTAACTAGGAAACTATTAGATTGATTTCAATTAAATTTTCACACAGTATTACTACCGCTGCGAGGATGGAAGATCTTTATGATTTTTGAAAATCGTGTCAGCGGCAGCGCAGCAATAATAGAAAAACTAAAAATATACAAACAGCTCAAACTTCGTTTTTAGGCGTTTTAGGGATTTCGTGATCATTTTCTACTTTTTTGGGTGGGGGTGAAATTGGGGTAATTGGAGGGTGGGGGGTCATAAAACTCAATTTTTTTGTATTCATAATAGGCTATCCATTGAAATATTTGTTTGGTGTTTTTATGGTGGTGTTAGTACAACTGAGTACAATGCAATATTTATAGTTTCTCGGTCTGCTAGACATATTCTAATACGAGTACCAATAAACTGCAGTGTATCGTTTTGTCACCGTCGGCGTCGCCTACCCAACTGAAAACAAGGAATAACAACATGAACGAGGAGGCCGGCGGCAGCGCGGTGGCTTGCGGGAGCAGCATCCTCGACAGGGACACAGGCTTGCGTTGTGTCGTGTAACATCACAGCGGCTTCGCGCGGAGGATACGGCAATTCAAACTTTGGAGGACTATAACTTTTCTATTAATGGAGATAATTACAAATTTTTTTGCCGTTGTTCTCTAACTCTTTAGGACTATCTGATTAAATATAATTTGAAAAAATGGAAACTTCCTCATTCGATGGTGTTAATCAAACTTTTATTTCCTTCTCCAGGTGCTGAACGAAATCGACAAACGGCTGAACGGAAGCAGTGAAGGGAGCAGCACTGAAGTTCCTGATACCGGTCAAGAACCGCCAACGACTGTAGTCGAAGAACCGCCAGTCACCGCCCCTTGCCTCGACTCTAGTCAGATCTCGGACAGCTACTACGAGAGCCTCCTGGAGGACAACTTGACCGAGGAGTACGTGAAGGACTCCACCGGCCGGTTGGTGGCCAAACAGGACAGCTTCAGCGGCAACGAGAACAGGTGCACCGTCGTGTTCGCGCAAAAGTACAAATACTTCGAGGACCAGTGCGGCACTACTTCTACTACGCAGAAGGTAAGACTGGAAGTATATACAGGGTGAGTTTTTAGTACCGGCTCGGTCGATAACTCCACTACTGTAGAAGATAGCGAAAAAAGTTGTATATAAAAGTTGTAGCCCCAGATATGCTCCTTGCTCAGAAAATATTTAGATTTATTCAGGGTGATCCATAACTACGAGGTGATGCAAACATGCATTTTTTTAAATGAGACACCCTATATATTAATCCGTATTCAAATTCTACTAATGATTTCCGTTCTTCCAATATAGGGTACTGTTACATTATACAGGGTATTTCAAAAGTTATGACCTTATTTATCTCCAAATCGCTGTCAAATGGGCGTATTGTATATCAAAAAGTGATGAATCAAAAATAATTTTTTTTACACGGATGGATAAAAAAATTCATCTAGTTTTGAAATCGGCTATAAAAAAAAGCCCACGACGCATATTCGTGTACAGGGTGATGTGGAATGAAAAATCCAGATTTTCTTTTTTTTTCAAATGTAACCCCCAAAATTTTATTACACCAGAGAATTACTTTCAATATGCTCTTTCATCTTTGTATAACACATGTTGTACCTACGTCGATCAGTTTCCGAGATATTTCGATTTTTCGGTAAATTTAAAATATAGCTTCTATTTCTGTACTGAAATTTATTTATTTTGAGAAAGTACTATCGAGTTTGTTTTTTGTTTAACGAACAACTAAATTATAAAGTCATGATAGTATTTGATGAAGTCAAAACCCTGAATCATCGAGATAATAAAGTCAAGTATGCTGAGGAAACTATTTTGTAGGCGTAATGCATAATTATCAAGCAGATTTATCGGGTATGCTTTTAAAAATTGACGGTTTTCATAACCTACTCAATAATTCCGTACTGTGTGAAAAACGAGCCTTAAAAATTAATTTTTTCATTGGGGGTATTCAGGAGAATCTTTGAGAAATTGCCTACTTGCCTCTAGAATATATCAACTACGAACAGCAATATCCAGAACGGAAGCACTCTAAAACTAATGCGTTTGAAAGTTTAAAGAATCATTTTATTTGGACCGTGTCGTTTAATATTTCATAGCCTACCTGATAGATCTGCTTGATGATTATGCATGACGTCTGTAAAATTGTTTCCTCAGCACACTTGACCTATATTATCTCGTTAATCCAGTGCTTTGACTTGATCAAGTTAGTACTTGATGCTGTACTTGTACTTATGGCCTCACGTTTTAGTTGTTTGTTAAGCAAAAATAAAATTTAATAATATTTTCTCAAAATAAATAAATTTTAGTAAACAAAAAATAGAAGCTATATTTAAATTTGTAGAAAAATCGAAATATCTAAGAAACTAATGAACACAGCCATAACAAGTGCTATACAAAGATGAAAGAGCATATTAAAAGCAATTTTTTGGTGTAATAAAATATTGGGGGTTACATTTAAAAAAAGAGAGAAAAAATCTAGATTTGGCATTCTACATCACCCTGTATACGAATATGACGGGTGTTATCGACCGAGCCGGTACTAAAAACTCACCCTGTATGTTACGGTTAAAGTGCCTACTTGGATAGTTTTTAAACTAGCTGGATAGTATCTAAACTGTCCAAATACCTGGTCAATTTAGTGGAAAGTTACCTTTCAATCAAATAGCAAGAAATGTTGGTTAGTTTGTATACTCTATCTAGCGGGTTTGTAAACTAGCCAAGAATTGCCATTAAAGTATAAACCACAAAAGAATTATACAAATTGTTCAGGGTTCTTGGCTAGTTTACAAACTGACTGTAGTATTTGGATAAAGTGTGAACTGAATATTTCTAGTAACTACCAACTCGTTTATAAACCTTTTTCGCTAGGAATTATTTAAATTAAATTAACGGAAGGAAATAGAGAGTTCGCACGCTAACCAACATAGTACTAGGAATATTTAGTTCACACTTTATCCAAATACTGTGATTAGTCTGTAGACTAGCCAAAACCCCCAGTTAATTTATGGAATTCATTTGTGGTTTACACTTTAGCTACAATTCGTGGCTAGTTTACAAGCTCTCTGGATATAGTACAAATTAACCAACATTCATCGATAGTTTAATTGAAAGGTAACTTTCCACTAAAATAACCAGGCGTTTGAATAGTCTGTATACTAAAGTAAGCACTTTAACCGTAACATAAACAATACATCACTAAGCACTGATATTATGTTTAAACCACGCACTAAATTAACACAAAACTGCGTCTTTTTTTTTTATGGTCAGCCTCCCGCAAAGTATGAAAACCTATGGCGCCATAGAAGCGCTGCGAGAGGATACTATTTTGAAGCGCTGCAGGTTGTAACCGTCGGGAAACAAATTCCCCTGCAATTCATTCCATAGCGGCGAAGTTCTCCAAAACAAGGAATGCTGGAGGGGACTGGTTCGGGGAGTAGGGACCTCGACCTGGTAAGGATGAGCTCGCAGAGCCTCTCTAGTGCTCCTCGTTCGGACGGCCTTCGGTGGTATTATCTGGGAGAGCTCACTTGAACGTTTTCCGTGATAGAATCATCTGTAAAACAGGAACAGATCAGTCACCCTTCTTCGATGTTCCAGGCTGTGGAGGTCCTTTGTGAGGTTAGGCGTATCGATTAGTCTAATTGCTCCCTTCTGGATAGTGTCCAGAAGCTTTAGAGTGCTTCGGAGCGGATCCCTACACATGGGAGTAATACTCCAACGATGGTCGGATCTGTGCCTTGTAGAGCAGCAGCAGTTGCTCTTGTGCATACAGCTTCCTACTGCGAAACAAAATTCCAAACTCCGAACGGGTAAAAGCTTCTGAAGATGCCACCTTATATAGAACCAGCAATATATACACCGTGTCCCAGGACGAATCCCGAAAACTTTAAGGGATGATTTCTGGTACCGACTTATGTTATAATATATTTAAATTATACGTTTATCCTCAGTAGCTAAAAATTTGAAATGTCCTTAATCAGATCGCGAAATGGTTAATGTGTGGTCGCCCTTATCATATTCGTTCGTCACTATACTGTATTCACAGCCAAGCTAGACCAAATGAAAACAAGCCCGCGTGCGTGATCGGCTCATGTCGGTAGGGTCCCTAATAGTCCAGTACACTGTGTGTGAATTGTATGTTATAATCCGGCAAGTAAAAACCCCCAAGACTGACTGGAAATAAGAGCCAAATATGCGATGTCAAGTGTTCATTGCCTAAATGATCATTTCAAACTGGCAAATGGCTACTTTTAGGTTGCAATGGGTTAATAGGGCAACTCTTTTAAATAGTAATATAAAATTCCATAATTGCACTGGACTATATCTGGCGCGTTTGCAGATGGCAGCGGACAGTAACCACGCTAATGCTGCATGCGACTGTTTATGTGAAGTCTGTATTAGGATTGAATATACTGTAGGTCACCAGCTGAGGTAAACAATTAACAAAAACATGAAAAAAGATCTGTTAGCGTAACGGTACTAAATGCTGTAAAAATAAGGCGGGCCACACACGTTTCAATCATCTTTACAACAAACCTTCAAATGTTGATTTCTATGTAACAAATGCGAATTTCAGAATAATTCCTTTTGATATCGGCTTCACATGCCGAAACCTACGTGCGATTTTTTTTCGGGATTCGTCCTGGGACACTCATACACGTTTTTGTCGTGGTTAACTATGATAAATAAACAAATAAACGACTCGTTTCAGGTGGTGAAAAGGCCGACGAAAGCTCCACCGCCGATTCCGGTAAAACCGGCCAGACTGAGCATCAGAACCAGCACCAGCGACGGTTGTTTGGGAACCAGACCGCTCGCGAACGGACAGAACGATGAAAACGTGGAGCGACAGGACGATGCGGTTACCCCCACCACCAGTTGGGTGAAGGCGATGGTGGGGAGGTTCGAATGATATTCGGGGAATCACCCGCGGTGATCTTGTGCAATGCAAACGTCGACGGTCCCTAGATAATTTCAAGATGCTGTTTTTTTATCGGATGCAGGGTTTGAAAGGGAATTGTAGTGTTATCTTTAACGAATTAAGGGGTCTATTCTGTAAATGTATGGTTATTTTAAACAGGGTCGTTAAAAAGTTAATTATAACAGCCAGGTTAAAATTTTAACCATCATTGGTATTCGGTAAACATAAAATTTAACTGGGCGGTTAACAGACAGTGTGAAATCTGATGAAACAGTGTTATTTCACTAAAACCTCACACGGTAACTATGCATGTGGGAAAATGAAGCTGGTGTACTCACTATTGTATAATGGGGTATTTTCCGAAAAAAAAATTATGGCGGCACATTGATGTGACGTCCCCAAAAACCATGTAACTAACATTTTTACTTTTTACTGTGAACGCGAAATGGCTTAAAAGCCTGCAAAGTTCAAACATAAAATTTCGCGCCAAAGCTGTGACGTAATAAATCTAAGCGTGACGTAATAAGTCTTTCGTGCAGCTATCCTTAGAATGTGACTGTATTTTGTCGTCTGACCATCTTTTCTCCATCTACAGACATAACCTCCGCTTCGTATTGATATTGACAGATGTTTGTTTACCTCATTTCATGATCTATCTTGGTTAAATGAGATACCGTGACAGTCGTGACACCAGGGGAGGTTATGTATGCATGACACTAGTGACAGGCTGTTAAAAACGAGTGTTGCCGAATGACGAGTAAAATTGTGAAAAGTAACTATGAAACATTCTCAGAGTAAACTGCTAATTACATAACAATGCAAAAATGGAATAGCTGTGCAATATAACATTCATAGTCTACAAAAAGGAAACTAAATAAACATAAAATAAAGTTTATGTCCTTTATAGAAAAACTATGCAAAATATTAGCAACGTGACAACCTTGAATCTACGCTCAATTCAAATTAAAATAGTCACATCCTATCTACGTCCGGCATAAAAATCACTTTTGATTGGTTGATTTCTTAGGCGGGAGGTTTAAGAGATATAAATGAGCTCTTTTCAAGGGGATGATTTTCAAAGTCTATCTTTACTCCACGTGGGCAGAAAAAAATTGAGCAAACACTGCCATCATTACAAATTAGAAACAAGCAATCCATTTCAGCCATTAAACAGGCAATATTAGCAAGTTGGTAAATACCCCATTATGAAATATTTTATACATAGTAGAAATCATATTCCGCACTGATGTTTTCTAAATGTCTGGCAACATTGGATGTTTTGGCAAGGCATCCCAGTTGAATGTTGACAGTTGACATTTCATTGAAGGCAAATGGGTGTGAGGTTGTGTTTTTGATTTTGCTGAAATTTTAAAATAGAAAAAAGTGGGACCGCTCAACAAAAAAAATACCCGCAAAGTGAAAAGTGTTGGTAGCAACCATGTCCCAAAATAAATTAACCGCATCAAAGACAAATCCTCGAAAAAAGAAAAACACCACATATATCAGGTTACTCGTAGAATAAGATCACAAACTTGAAAGTTTAGAGATTATGCACAGAATGTTAAAATTACCATAGAACCATGTATTGGAGTGGCTTATTGACACCACGACAATGACTTTGAAAGAAACGGTAACTTTCAACAGACTGTGCTACCAATGCGCATGCCCTTGTCCTATATTCGTAACACAATATTTGACGGTTGCATACAAGGAAAATAACCTATCATTCCCATTTTCACGATCATTTTTTTGTCAAATTTTTTGTCCAATATTTAGGATGGAAAATAAGACCATGACACGCAGCCCTTAAGACGTCAATGGTTTACAATTTCTCGTTTTCGAACTCTGCATTCTACTCCTGTCTATTTTCAAGACTATAGATCAAACGAGTCATATTTTCACTGCCATAAGTTGCATTCGATAGTTTGGGACCAATGTAATTCTATATTATCCTATCTTTTTTTATATTTTTTACATGATATCTGCATTTTCGGGTACTGCAGCTAAAATATAATCATCAGCTGTTATAACCTAAGAGGAGTTTTAAATTAATTTTACATTTATATCTTTAAACTTCTAACGTGCATTCCGCAGTTAATTCTTGAAACTATCTTTGAACCGATCGACGTAAAATTAGTCTAAGGATTCTGATACTTTCCCAGTAAAAATATTTGCTGCATCATTGTATCACTTTTGAGGTGAGATTGAAAAAGTCTTTTATAAACCAAAGTATGATCGGACCATTCAGACAATATGGAATCGTTTTAATGACAATATTAATTATGTGCTTTAAATTGGTTTTGAAACGCGTCCAAAAAAGAAAGCTTACATCTGAAGATGGCAAATAGAAGACATTATTTTGTAGAATAAAATTCTTTAAGACTTTTTTTAGGTTTGATATTCGGTTATCCTTGTGATTGAATCAATTCTTTGTTATCCGGATATTCGACTGACAACGCTTGACAGGTGATAACCTCACTTTCAATGAACATTAAAATGTTTAATTTTCAAGATACAGGGTGTCAAAGTTTTACGTTTATTTTCGTTTTTTCTCAATTATTCAACAATAAAATGGCCCAATATCCAAAATTACGTATTGGAGGGTTTGGTTTTGCTATCATGAAAATAGAGGGCGTCACCTACGGCGCATCATCACATCACAATAACATCACAACAAAAAAGGAATACAATCCACAGTTTGATGACTACAACTATTTATATGGTTAGGAATTTAGTTCATTTATGAAAAAAGTAAAATACACTGCTCAAAATAATTAGCGGAACACATATTCACTTCTCAATAACTTTTTTAATTGAAACGATATACATATCTGGTAACGTATAACTTAAAGACTTGCATTTTGTTTGAATAAAATGCAAAAACAAAGCATATTTGACACATCACTCTTAAGATAACACTTCCTGTTTAAAGAAACGACAAGAAACCAAACAAGAAAATTTAATTCAAAATACTGTAGTGTGCTTTGGAATAGTAAACAATGTTGACAGTTCATCACTAATTGTTAAGTTTTACCCTGGTAATCGAAATGAGGCATTTAAATGAGACAGAAGTTGTTCGCGTTGTTGTTGCTGTCGAGAATGGCACCAGTATTCGTCAAGTTGCAAGAAATTTTAACGTTAGCCCTTCCGTCAACCATCGTGTGTGGAATCGATACCTAGAAACCGGAGAATACAAAAGACGCATTGGACAAGGTCGTAAAAGGAAGACAAACCGAATTCAGGATCGGTTTTTAGTCTTATCCTCCTTGCGTACCCGCACATCTACAGCAAAAGATCTTCAAGTTAGGCTTAGAACAACTCATGGCGTGGAGTTATCCGACCAAACAGTTAGGAATAGACTGAAAGAAGCCAACCTGAGACCAAGAAGACCTGTGCGAAAACCTGCTTTAACTCCGTACCACATAAGGACGCGTTTAAATTTTGCTCGTGAACATGTCGCATGGCAGCTTCGACAGTGGAGACCAGTACTCTTCACAGATGAGTCACGATTTCGTTTGAGTCGTTGTGATGGTCGAGTACGTGTATATAGACGTCCACATGAACGCCATTCTGCTGCTACCATACAAGAAGTCGAAAAATTTGGTGGTGGATCTGTGATGGTTTGGGGCGGAATTAGTCTTGATGAAAGAGCAGATCTTGTGGTAGTTCCTGGAAGACTGAACGCTCAAAGATACATCGATCTCATTCTGGAGGATCATGTTATACCAGCCGCTTATGGGATAGGCCAAAATTTTGTGTTTATGCAAGATAACGCAAGACTTCATACTGCAGCCATCACCATGAACTTCCTTCGGCACCACGGGATTCATACCATGAATTGGCCTCCGCTAAGTCCAGATCTAAATCCCATTGAACATCTTTGGGATTTGTTAGATAGACGAGTTCGAAGGCGCCCAGATCCACCTCAAACCCTCCAACAGCTAACAAATGCACTAATCGAAGAATGGGAAAATATACCGCAAGAAGACATCCGTAGGCTCGTACGAAGCATGCCTCGGAGATGTCAAGCAGCAATTCGTGCTAATGGAAGACATACGCGTTATTAATGTTAACACGCGTTAACAATTTTAGGTTGTACAGGCAAGAGATGCTTGCTTGCCCCACTTTATTGCTTGTAGTTCTTTCGAATTGGTGCCGTAATCTTGAAAGTGTCATGTAAAATTTGTTTTGATTTAGCAAATTTATTCGAAGAAAATGTAAATCTTTTAAATAAGTGTTATTACATTTGTATATTGTTGCAATTAAAAAAGTTATTGAGACGTTAATAAGTTTTCCTCTAATTATTTTGAGCAGTGTATATAACCTAACCTAAAAAGTATTTTTTACGTATTAAAATGGCATTGTCAATACATCATCTTCAGATTAGCTTTTTTTTTACATTGCATACCTATTCTATATGTAGAGTTGATGAACTCACAATCTAGCAGATACATAGGACTATTTCTAAATAATGTTTTAAATTATTTATTGTACAGAAGTGCACGAATTTTATGTAAATAGTTTATTGTACAGTGTTTGATGGAATTAAAATAATATTCTTTTTCAATTGGCTGCAATCGTATATTTGTAACCCACAAGACGAAATGGAATTGATAAAAATATTTTTTTAATTTCAAACCACCGTATATTAGAAAAACATTCTTTGAATCAGTTAAATGTATTTCCATTGTGCTATATTCAGGCTGTTTGATATTAATTTTAGAATTGGTTGTTGCTATTGTGTACGTCTTTTTTGTGTTCTGTGTTACGTTATAACGTACTGTATAGGATAAGTATTATGAATGCTGCACAATTTTATCTTAGATGAAAATTCTGCGTTGAATTATCCAGGATTAAAAGATATTTAAAATATAAATGTGCCAAATAAGTATATATTTTAATCTGGAAGTTTAAATTATTGTTGAACATAAGTACTAATAGTTTTGTAAACTGTTTTAAGAATAAATATTAAAAAATACCCGTACTGTTTTTCTCTTACCTCTCTCCCCCCACAGGCAACAAGTTGGTATTGGTAGATTAAATCAATCTTTTTTTTTCAGTTTTTATAGGTATCTACCCTCAAAACATTCTTGTAGATCATTTCAGAAAATAATGGGTCATATTCAAACCATCATAGCTTCTAAACTACTTTACTTAGGATGTACAGCTATTACTTCACGAAACATCATGTACTATCGCTTAGAAATAAAAAAAATGTAGGTTAACAGCTTAGATTTTTTGAAAAAACTAAAATTGTAAAAAAACGCAAAAATTACATATTATTTTCTTTGAATAATTTTTTTGGCCTGATATAATATGAAATTTGGAAAATGTTTACCATTAGTTTATCGACATGATTCGCTATCAAATGTGACTTATTTTGTGCTTTTAGGACCTCTACATAGGTAGTACAACACTCGTACATCAATTGCACAAAAAAAATGGCTGCCATTTTATTATGATGGGACAAAAACTACTTATGAGGGGTGATTCCTTAGACAAGGAAAGAGAGAGGACGGAACGCGCGACTGACATTTCTGTTACCAAATGACACCAAAGCGCTAGTTCCAATTTAAGTAATTAACTTAACCATATGCCATGCATTTAAAACATTTTTTTTGTATGTCAACCCCTAAAACACACCCCCAACTTTTTTTTCAAATAGCACCCCATAGGTTTTCCTACGTAAATTATATACCCATTTTATTTAAGATCTTGTGGTGCCTTTAATTTTATATGCAAACTTATTTTTTCCGTAAAATCAAAAGCATAAGACAAATGAAATGATAATTTGTTTGACCCCTGATATTTTTGTAACAAAAACGGATAAAAAAGAAAAGTAAGTGGGTTTTTGAAGGGTAGTATCATTCCTTGCTTATGAATCATTTTTTTCTTACTTAAACCCCTGGAATCCACCCCTAGCTAGTCCTTTCAAATTTCGATCCACAATTTTGCCTGGAAAAATAAATTCTTTACTTGAAATTAATTATCGTAGTGCCTTACTTTTTATGCCCCTACTGCAATTTATCGTTAATTTTGGCACCCGTTTGCGGAGCACACCCTGCACGCGGGGTTGGCGCGGCCTGATGTAACCATAAAACTTTTTCACGTTTTTGCACTTAGTTTTGTTGTCACATTTTTTTATTAGTTGATTCATGATAATAAAAAAATATTTTCCATACATGTGTTTTAATTAATTTATGCTTACGATTTCATAGATTAAACGAAAAAAATTAACGATAAATTGCAGTAGGGGCTTAAAAAGTAAGGCACTACCATAATTAAATTCAAGTAAAGAAGTCATTTTTCCAGGCAAAATTGTGGATTGAAATTTGAAAGAACAAGCTAGGGGTGGATTCCAGGGGTTTAAGTAAGAAAAAACTGGTTCATAAGCAAGGAATGACAGGTCATTCACTACCCTTGAAAAACCCACTTACTTTTCTTTTTATCCGTTTTTGTTGCAAAAATATCAGAGGTCAAACAAATGATCATTTCATTTGTCTTATGCTTATGCTTTTACGGAAAAAGTAAGTTTGCATATAAAATTAAAGGTACCACAAGATTTCAAATAAAATGGAGATATCATTTATGTAGGAAAACCCATGGGGTGCTATTTGAAAAAAAAAAGTTGGAGGTGAGTTTTAGGGGTTGACGTACAAAAAAAATGTTATGAATGCATGGTATGATAGACCCTATAGTACCTTCGAAAGTACCACTCAGTTCTTGCTTGAACCGTTTTTCGTTACGAAAATATCACGTGTCAAGGAAATTCTGGGACACCCGGTATATCTCTGTACTAGATATCGAGATATTTGCATAAATTTCGGATACACCAAAAAATATGAACATAATTTTACCTGTGAAAAATGATTCCTGGCTCCTTCCTGCTGCTGTGGCTTTTACAACGGTAAGCTGCACACCGTACCATTACGCACACAACATTTCACAATGACTGGTCTTAAAAACGTTAAATATCGCAAAAGACACCACCTTGTCACCACCATCCGTTTTCCACCAAAATTTTGACAGCTATTCATTCATTGGTACCAGCTAATTCATATAACATCTAATGGGAGTGGGGTATCCCCTCTCTTTCCTTATCTAAGGGTGATTCGTTGATAAAAATTAACATATTTTATCCCTCTAAAGGCTTCGACATTGATGACTCGACACATTGCATATGACGTTGTACAACCCTGTAAAACCGTTCCTACTTATCTTCTTGTAGGTCCAATCCAGATTGTCCATTCTCTGATTCTCATCCAGTCGTCCAAATGAACGGTTCTAACCTATCTTCAATGTCCAAGTAGTTGTTCAAGGTTTCCATGGATTCTAACAGCTGGTTCAAAAGCATGTGGCATCTATTCAGCTGATGCGACAGCTCTTGTACTTTTGACAGTTTTTCCGCATATTTGGCGAACCGTTTTTGTTTTTCCGTCGTGACTCCGACTATTCTGGCTATCTCCATGTCAGTCTGAAAAAAAAAATCATATTCCATCATGTTGCGATTAAGGCCCAGTTTAAAATCGGTAGTTAACTAGAGGTTAAAAGAAAACTACTGGTTAGTGAACACTTTGCGTTTCATAGGGCTGGTCATGGCCGACTGTACTCACTAGGCCGGAGCATGAAATATGGCAACACTGAATCTGGGGGCCGAGTTTCCATTTGCTGTTATGTCATGTGTATTCTTCCAGGTGCAGAAAATATGGTTGGAAGGTGATTATTAATGTATTTCTAATTATTTACCTGCACAAACGAAACTATAAAGATAACAAGATGCCTGCAAAGCGTGTAGTACCAGGTTGCAGCCCAGTAGAGGACTACCAAACCATGGCCCAACATCACCTTATTCCAGATTAAAAAGAACGTTACCTTGCTAGGTGATTTTTAATCGGTTTCTACTTATTTACCTGCACAAATGAAACTATAAAAATAAAAAGATGCCTGCAAAACGTGCAGTACCAGGTTGCAGCCCAGTAGAGGCATGGTGGTTACGATTGGTATTTACCATTTTAAATAATTTTGTATATTCGAATCTCCCGCGTTTTGACTTGCGAGTTTGAAGTCTGACGGTTGACGCGGAAGAAAGAGAGAGTCGTACTTCAACTACCGAGGTGAACGGACGTGTGCGTGATATCCGTCACCCCGTGTGTAGCGGGTACCTCCAACAAGGGCGACCACAGCCTTACATCGCTCAGCTAACTAGGAATCTGGATAGAGCAACGCAGTACCCAGCTGGGGAAGACATCCGACGCCAACCAACAAGGGGTGAGTCAACCGATGCATGATTAACCTTCAATTCTCGTGAGTCATCTGCGGTTATTTGCCAATTTAGTTGGTCCTTCACAATTGGCTACAATTACTTTATTGATCGAATTGTAACCATTTTTTGGTCCTTCGAGCCGGATAAATAAATCGCGCTATAGTAAAATAGTCTACGTAAAATCTAAATTGGTACGTATCCTTGACAAAAAACGGAGTTTTTTTGTGACATCGGAATTTGTTAGTGTTGCGCGCTGTTTGTAAAAATTGGTTATATTCGAAAACAAGCAACTTTTGGTGTATTGTGTTGGTAATACATATCTGGGGAGTTTTCTGGGCATTTGAAATTGACATTTTGCGAATTGCGTGAGCGCAAAGTTGTTTTGATTCAGTTGGTTACATTCGGTTGGGGGTTCGAAAACCGGCGTTTCGACAATATGGTGTAGTCGACGGAGATTTCGAAAAAGAATAACAACTGAAAATTTTGTGATTTGTGTGTGGTTGCCGTATTGTTTGTGTAAAGAAGTTGTGTTTACTAGCAGATTGATTCTAAATTTGATTATTTTGGTCTTGTGTTTACATTGAATCGTTACCTGATACCTGAACATGCCTAATGCAAATGTTGTGAAGTTGCAACGGCAACGCGCGCTAGTTTTAAAATCTATTAAAAATGTTCTTGAGGCGGCCAAGAAGGCTCGTGATAATGGCGAGTATCGGACGGAGTTTTTTCTCAGGTATGGAGAGCTGGATGGGTATGTAACGAGGTTTGAGAATTTGCAATATGAAATAATAGCCTTGGTAGATGAGTCTGCCTTAGAGGAGGAGGAAGCAGTTCATACAATGTTTGATGATATGAGATATTCAATAAGGGGCATTCATAAAGATCTTTCTGATGAGATGATGGCTCGTAGTGAGCATGAAACATCTGCAGTGGTCGTAAGAGAAAATTGTTTGAGGCTTCCCAAAATTGAAATACCGAAGTTTGATGGTGACCTTACAAGGTGGCCTACGTTCATCGACTTATTCAATACTCTTATTCATAGAAATAATTCGCTGTCAAAAATAGAAAAGTTTCAGTTCTTGATTTCTTATTTAGAAAAAGAGGCAGGTCTAATAGTAAGGAATGTGCCCATTACTGAGGATAATTATGAAATAGCCTATAATGCATTAATGAGTCGATATCAGAATGAACGTGTTTTATTGAGCAATTATTGGTTTTCAATTTATAATGCTTCTCCCTCTAGGCATGATTCTGCAGTTGAACTTCGAAAATTGTTGTCAATATTTTCTGAAAATTTGGTGGCTTTAGAGATGAGTAACTTGAACCTATGGGATTTTACCAAATTCAATTTATTGTTGCAGAAATTACCTTCTTCCCTTAAAACGCGATTTGAACTAGAACATAATGGGAATAATGTTCCGGGGTTTGACATGCTTTTTGGATTTGTTGAGAAAACCTGTCGAGCTCTGGAAAATACATCCCTTACTTCCGCATATCAAGGGAGTAATGTGTCTAATGCTAGTGGTGGGTTTAGAAAGAATAATAGTCCTGCTAATCCCAAGGGAAGGCAGACACTTAGTTTTTCGACTGGCACATTAACACAGGAAAAGTGTAATTTTTGCAAGGGTTCACCACATTCGTTGATCAAATGTGATAGATTCTTGCAGGCAGAATGTCGTAAGAGGCATGCCTTTGTCAAGCGGACTAGAATGTGTTTTAATTGTTTGGGAGCTACTCATCTAGTAAATAAATGTAAATCAAAAGAACTTTGTGGGGTTTGTGGTGGAAAACACCATGTACTATTGCATTTTCCGGACACTAAAGTGACAGATTGTGATGTCAGTGGTAGTACCTCTAATGAATCTGAGAGTCATGTTCAAGTCATGGCAAGTAAGTTGTCTGTGCAGCCTAGAATGTTGCTTGCTACTGCACTAGTCTCAATATTGGATTCTGAGGGTAGATCCACCAAATGTCGTGTTTTGTTAGATTCTGCTAGTCAAGCCAATTTTATTAGTGAATCTTGTGTGAGAAGGTTGAATCTTACTCGTAAGGAGTATTCAACCCCTGTTGTTGGCATTAATGGAATGTCATCGAATGTGAGTTCGGGAAAAGTCTCTTGTGTTATCTTTCCCTACAGCAAACCGTATCCTAGCTTCAATTTGGAAGCTATTGTGATACCTCAGATTTGTGAGAAGGTACCTCAAATTCCTGCTGTTGTTCAGAAGTGGAAGTATTTAGAAAATCTTTGCCTCGCAGAGCCTTTGGCTGCACATGATGAAATGGAAATTGATCTGCTTCTAGGGGTAGAAGTATTTGGTGAGATCTTACGTTCCGGTTATGTGAGAGGACAGAATGGTGGTCCACATGCTATTAACACCGTATTTGGGTGGGTGTTAATGGGCAAGTTGGGTGGTGTTTCCACTAATAGTGTGCTGAATTTTCTAACTTCTGTGGGGGAATTGGATTGTACATTGAAAAAGTTTTGGGAAATTGAAAGTATCCCTAAGTGTGTCGCATTGTCTGAAGAGGAACAGCAGGCTGAGGAATTCTTTACGTCATCTTGTTGGCGTATGGACTCAGGAAGATATGTGGTGAAGCTTCCCTTTTCTGAATTCCCCCCAGTTCTGGGTGATTCCTATTCACAGGCTTTACATAGATTTAAGCTGTTGGAAGGACGTTTTCGTCGTGATTCCGTCTTACATGAAGCATATTGTGATTTTATGGCTGACTATTTGGAGCAAGGCCACATGTCTGAAGTTGGGAACCAAGTGGGGTCTAATAGTGAGTATTACATTCCTCATCATGCGGTGGTGAAAAGGAATGCGAATGGTGAAATAAAGCTTCGGACTGTCTTTGATGCTTCAGCTAAAACTACCAATGGAAAGTCCTTGAATGATGTTCTTCTAGCAGGTCCCAAGTTACAAAATGATATCGTCTCAATATTGTTATCTTTCAGGTTGTATTTGTATGTGTTTACCGCGGATATACGGCAAATGTATCGACAGATTTTAGTTGAGGAGTCTCACACTAGTTATCAAACTATTTTGTGGAGACCTAACGGTGACGAGCCTATAAGGAAATATCAGTTGAAGACCGTTACCTATGGAGTAACGTCTAGTCCTTTTCTAGCGATTAGGACGTTGCTGCAACTGTGTAGGGATGAGGGTGAAAGGTTTCCGTTAGCTGTAAATATTTTGGAGAATTTCTGTTATGTTGATGACGCCATTGGAGTAGCAAACTCCAAGGAAATTGCCTTGGATACTCAAAACCAGTTGATTGAATTATTGGCGTTGGGAAAGTTTGAACTGAGGAAATGGGCAAGTAATTGTTCTGAAGTACTTGCTCAGGTACCTGAGGTTCATCAGCAGCCACTTGTATTTGATAAGGATTCTCTTGGAATAAAAGTGTTGGGTTTGCAGTGGTGTCCCACTACGGATTGTTTTTCTTATTCTGTACATCCTCAGATACGGTCCTGTACAAAGAGGAATATTTTGTCAGAAATAGCAAGACTGTATGATCCTCTAGGATTCTTAGCTCCAGTAATCATTGTTCCCAAGCAAATACTTCAGCAATTGTGGGCTTTAGGGATAGGTTGGGATGATGAGCCACCGCTGGAAGTTGCAAACCAGTGGAAAACTTTTGTGGCTGAGTTACCTGAGCTATCTTCGTTGAAAATTCCTAGACATATACTTCATATAGAGGCAAAGTTTACAGAAATTCATGCTTTTTGCGATGCTTCGGAGAAGTCGTATGCAGCTGTAGTTTATCTGAGACAGGTTTCCACGGAGAACAGTATTTCTGTACATTTGGTGTGTGCCAAAACTCGAGTGGCGCCTTTGAAAAGACTGTCGATTCCACGACTGGAATTGTGTGCAGCCTTATTAGCCGCCGAGCTGATTGATTGTGTATCCCATATAATGGTAACACAGAAAATAGATAATGTTTGTGCTTGGACGGATTCGAAGGTAGTTGTGACGTGGGTCAAATCTTCTCCGCATAGGTGGCGGAGCTTTGTAGCCAATCGTGTAGCTATAATCCAGGAGAAGGTAGCTCCTGATTCATGGTATCATGTGGTTGGGAAAGAGAATCCTAGTGACTGTGCTTCTAGGGGGACTTTTCCTCGGCAATTTCTAGAACAACCCTTGTGGTGGGAGGGGCCAACTTGGCTTAAGCTTCCTCGGGATGATTGGCCTGTAACTTGTGTAGGTGAGCCTTCCTGTACAGATGTACAAGAAGAAGCAAAGGTTGTTTGTATTACTATTCACGGCTCTAGTATTGTTTCAGAATTGTTGAATAGATATTCTTCCTTACGCAAAATTGAGCGTGTTGTTGCTTATTGTTTGAGATTTCGTAAAAATTGTTTGTGTCGAAAAAGGGGTTACCCGCGTGAGATAGGTAATTTATCCGAGGCTGAATTGTATGAGGCTATGGTGGTTCTGGTCAAAGACGTGCAAAGAGTTGAATTGGATAATGAACTGCGGAAAGTTCGTCGAGCGGAGGTCTGTCCCAAAGCTATACAGAAGTTAGCTCCTTTCATTGATTCCCAGGGTGTCCTGAGGGTGGGCGGTCGCTTGAGACAGTCTAGTCTAAGCTATGATCGGAAGCATCCAATTCTGCTCCCTAGGAAGCATCGATTGACTTATCTCATTATCCAAAGTGTGCACAATAGGAGTTGTCATCCTGGACCACAAACTTTGCATTATCTGTTAAGGCAGAGATATTGGATACTATCTGCCAAACGGGCTATAGCTTCAGTGTTATCTCGATGCATAAAATGCTTTAGAGTTAAGCCTCCTCCAGTGGTCCCCATAATGAGTGATTTACCTTCCGTTAGAATTTCGGAAGTCAAACCTTTTTCCCATAGTGGCGTAGACCTTTTTGGTCCTTTGAGGATGTCTTTAGGTAAAAGACGAGGCATTAGTTCTCAAAAGGTGTATGTGTGTCTTTTCGTGTGTATGGCTACTAAAGCAATACATTTAGAAGTTGTGTCAGATCTAACTAGTGAAGCTGTTCTTGCAGCACTTAGGCGTTTTATAGGGCGGCGAGGACGTTGCAGTGATATTTATAGTGATCAAGGTACGAATTTTGTTGGTGCTTATAAAACTTTACAGTTGTTGGGTGCTAAAGCTTCTGAAGCTTTGCAAATTAAGTGGCATTTTAATCCTCCAGCTAGTCCTTCCTTTGGAGGTATATGGGAGTCCGGAGTGAAATCTGTGAAAACTCACTTGCGGCGGGTGATAGGTGCGCAAGTGTTGACTTATGAGGAATTGAGCACCACTTTAATCCAAATTGAGGCAATGTTAAATTCGAGACCCTTGTGTAGTTTGAGTTCTGATCCTAACGATGTAGGCAGCTTGACTCCGGGTCATTTCTTGACATTAGAGCCCCTGAATGCTCCGCCTGACGAAGATTTGTTGTGTGTGAAACATAGTCGGTTGAACAGGTGGCAGTTAGTGCAACAGATGCAGCAACATTTTTGGCGGCGTTGGCATATGGAGTACCTCCACACCCTTCAGCAACGACATAAGTGGAATACACCACATAATCCTCCCTCGGTCGGCCAGTTGGTTCTTCTCAAGGATGAAAATACCCGTCCTTTACAGTGGCCATTAGGCAGGATTATTAAGTTATATCCCGGTACGGGAAACATTTCGAGAGTCGCCCAAGTTAAGACGAGTAAAGGGCTGTTAGACCGTCCTTTATTGAAACTGTGCCCTTTGCCGGCACAATAGGCCATGATTTGCTTGTATATGATAATTTGTTTTTTTTTTCTTTTCGTGTTGTGTTATGGGTGGGATAATTCCACTAATTTTCTTTTGTGGGTAATATAGGAATTACTATGATTGGAAAAAATATTTTTTTTTTATATTTTTTGGTGGGCGGAAAATGGTTACGATTGGTATTTACCATTTTAAATAATTTTGTATATTCGAATCTCCCGCGTTTTGACTTGCGAGTTTGAAGTCTGACGGTTGACGCGGAAGAAAGAGAGAGTCGTACTTCAACTACCGAGGTGAACGGACGTGTGCGTGATATCCGTCACCCCGTGTGTAGCGGGTACCTCCAACAAGGGCGACCACAGCCTTACATCGCTCAGCTAACTAGGAATCTGGATAGAGCAACGCAGTACCCAGCTGGGGAAGACATCCGACGCCAACCAACAAGGGGTGAGTCAACCGATGCATGATTAACCTTCAATTCTCGTGAGTCATCTGCGGTTATTTGCCAATTTAGTTGGTCCTTCACAATTGGCTACAATTACTTTATTGATCGAATTGTAACCACATGGGTAGAGGACTACCAAACCATGGCCCAACATAACCTTATTCCAGATTAAAAAGAACGTTGCAAGGTGATTTTTAATGGGTTTCTTCTTATTTACCTACACAAATGAAACTATAAAGATAAAAAGATGCCTGCAAAGTGTGTAGTACCAGGTTGCACTAGCAATTGTGCGTCCAATAAGGGACATAAACATAAGTGGGTGAAAGGTATTCCTCGGAAGGGCTGGTTATATTTATAAGGATAAAGACAATAATTTACAAACATTTCAAAAGGAGAAGACCTATTTTAAAGCACAATGTGGTACCTATAATGTTTTGTGGACCTCCCAAATATCACAGAAAAATACACTTAATAGAACTCATCTGGGCATGGCCTGGGGCATACCTACGAAAGGATTTGATAGTGAAAGGGAAATCAAGACCAGCAAAATGGCTTCACAGTGACCTAATAGTGAATTTTTCTAGCTCAAGTGACAATTTACAAAGTAAATTGAGTGTTCATTTAAGTGGAAGTGGAAGTGGCAGCAGGAAACAGGTTGCGTTTGTTTTTATTTTGTAGTGTCTGACTGTGATGAAACAGACATCAGATGTAAATGGTATTAGTAGTAGTAGTTCTAAAAAGTATTTTTCTTAATTTATGTTAATAAAGATGAACTCTGATACATATAAAATGTAATAATTATATAATACATATAAAATGTAATAATTATTCTGAAACTATAAGGCCACTATTTGACAGCTAAGCCACGTTGCCACATCTAAGGCTCCGGCCTAGTGTAGAGTCGGCCATAGGCTGGTTTATCAATGCTCAGTTAAAAGTTCCAGTTACCTACCTGACAGTTTGGCATAGCCAACAGTTAAAGACCCTGTTAAGTAAATTACTGTTTATCGTGACTTTCTGTAACTGAAAGTTATGTAGCTAAGAGTTTGCGTTGAGTTGGCCACACTGCTAAAATATCCCTAATTCGTTGTTGAATCCTATTGGCTAGAACAAACTGTCGGTTATGGAAAATTTTAATGGCAGATGAATACTGAATAGCAGTTCCTAATCGTAAATATCGGTGTGTATATAAATCGGATTAAAATGAGTTCAGCTCCAGAATCGCTAGCAAAGGCTGACGTAAAAAATAAAACTTCCAAATTTCACTGAAAGTGAAATGCAGCTGCTCATAAAAGTTGTAAATATGTATGATAAGATAAATAAACGCACAGATGGTGCAACATGGAGGATCTTAAGTCTTACCGTTATCCGTTGTCAGCATAATAAACCAATAAAAAAAATCCCTACTCTAGATACAAAATATAATCCATACTCAAAATATTTATACAGCAGCAGCTTCAAAACCAAAACCAAAGGAAAAAAATAAAAAAGTCAGGTTAAGGCTGCAATCGCAAAACATACTCTACTCTACTGCAATTAAAATCTTAGCTGCCAGATAACCTCATAACTGACACTTTCAACTTCCAGTCACTTTAGCTGTTACTTTAGCTGGCAGTTAACGGTCAGCAGGAGAAAGATAAACACTGCAATTGCTAGTTAACAGATAACTGTCAGTTGAATTAACCTAATTGAGCATTGATAAACCGGCCCATAATCGGCGGTTTACGTCAAAAGCTCTGGTTATCCAGTAGTTAAGTTAACCCAAGGATAAAGTATCGGTTTTCTCTACGTTTGTTGTGGTCAACCCCGATGACACATAAGCTAGCTTTGGAGGTTATAAATACATGCATTTTGACACTGACGTCTAGGACGTCGAAGGATTTTGATTATTAGTCACTTGTGACACAAGTCAAAAATATGAATACAAAGGTTAGGTATAACCTAACCCTTTGACAAATAATTGTCAAAGGGTTAGGTTATATTCACAGAACACAATAGGGTACTTGCATAAAAAAATATTATATCGTTTACGCGTTCCTTAGAGCCTAGTAAACATGACAAAATCACTTGTTTGGTTTTTTTTTGGAATCGGCTGTGAGAGATATTCCAAAAACTATTTCAAATGCCCGAAAATGCCGCGCAAACAACCTCTGACGTCAGTGATATCCTATAGTGATGTGATGTAAAGTATTGATATTCGAAATCGATAGCCAGTGCTAACCCAACATTTTGACATTGATCATTATAACCACAAAACAGTCACACACAAAAGTATTATACAAAAATCAAAAGAATAAAAGTTAGGCTAGATTACTAATTCACTTTGTAGGGATGGGCTTGAATTAGATCCTATTTTTGGATTCATTCATAATGGGATGCGCCGAAATAAAATGATGGCTTCGATTAGTTGCGAATCTCGGTCACAAACAGGATGAACTGTGATACCTATCAGATATAAAGATGTATTGCAACGAAAATGCTAGTGGGTTAATTGCCTGTTTCAAATACGTTTAAGTATCAATAAATTGAGTCGCATTGTTAAAGAATTCAGATCATCTCTAGTCGAATGCGCAGTTGGCAAACCACAAAGAAAATATGGTTGCATTCGAGCAGCTGATATGATTTCGTTTTGCATTTTGCATCTCGCAGTATTGCTCAATGAGGAACTACGGCTGTAGTAGGATAAAAGAGAAGTCTCATTTCATTTGGGAATATGTATACCCATAAAACAAAACACGCTCGTAAATTTAATTATTGATATATGGCCAACGTAAATATTTAAAAAGAAATTTGGCAACATCAGAAATAGTTTGCAGTTGAATCTTACTGACCTGCGCTGTAGCAGTATCGATTGTCGATGTCGATAATATACCTGTGACGTCAGCCCTTGTTTTAAGTCACGTGGAAAAATTTGAATATATCCTTATTTTATTTTGCAAATATATTTTTTTTGG
The DNA here is from genome assembly GCA_951848785.1 of Callosobruchus maculatus. Lineage (NCBI taxonomy): Eukaryota > Metazoa > Arthropoda > Insecta > Coleoptera > Chrysomelidae > Callosobruchus > Callosobruchus maculatus. The sequence continues at coordinate 2,250,883 of CATOUR010000084.1, read as the reverse complement.
CCGTCAGTAAAATCATGTTTTTTGTTTCCTACTGCTTCTTGATATGGTTTTCTTTACGCTATGTATACTCCCGAGGCGATTTCACGACCTCTGCAAGTACCCTATTATGGCAGTACTCTGAGGCCCACCCGTGCTGCCACATTGAAGATAAATAACCTTAACCACTGGTTATCTTTCTGAAACAGAGCGATCCGATAACTACTGGTTCACTTCTATCTGTCAGTTAAGTGACTACCAGGGGTTACCAATGATTGTGAAACTGGGCCTAAGAGAATTACAAGTTGGTCTAAATCTTAATATTTAAAACAACAAGGTGGAGTCCAGGTTCCGACTTCCGACACACCAAGCTGCTGTTCCATTACCCAGTGTTCCTCATACCATTATAACAATCTCACTCTCGAACTTCAACCCTCTAGATTTAGACCTTAGGAAAAGAAATCAACTGCTTAGACAAGACATGCTCTTCTAGATGTTGGCAGAAGATTCCATGCATTGGCTTATCTTTGTGAATGTCTTATATTTAATTCTACTTCAGCAGCTTTGAACCAGGTCCTTGTTATTATTATTACCATTATACTCACCTCTCGTACTTTCTGAGTGAGTTGATTTTGCTCGGTAGCAACCAGGTTTGCAGCAGACGTCAAATGATGTTGATACCTCAAGCAGAGGTTCCGTAAAGGTGTGGGGTCAAGCCTCTCCAAAATTTCAGGATCTCTAGCTGCTGGTAGACTCAATGTGGCTCTCATTATCGGCAGAAACATTGGAATGCCTGTACAAAGTGGAGCATATACTTACAATAACAACTAATCATACAGAGGTACTATACAAACTTGAAGGGCATACTAGACTTATAGCGTTTTCGACTTATTGCCCTATCACTGCACTCATAGGAACTGAGTGTCAAAATTATGTGCGTCTTAGATTTGAGTGCAAATCTAGTGTGGTTTTTTGTTTTCGACTTATCCGCTTAATTGCACTATAGTGCAAATTATCGCCACGAACTCTCTGAGCTCGTGGAGATTTCAGTGCATTTTTGACGTCTAATTAATTAATTGTTATAACTATAACCTATTTTATTTGTCAGAGAAAATAATTTTTTGAATTAAGAACTGGGTAGTGGGGTAGTATACAAAGTGGCATGAAAGGTGCGGAAAGTGTAGTTGGAAGAACTGCGAATATCGTCATGTTCGGATGATGAGGAAATTGAAGCATATCTAGTTAAATTGCAAACAACGGCTGCGGGTGTCCCAAAAATACAAATATTTGTTGAAGATGTTGTTCATATACTGAGGGAAGAAGAGATACAACAAGTATTTACCAATATAGATATTCATTTTTGGTGCAAAAGCCATATTGCACAAAATGCTGTTAGTTTTTATGTCGATAAACAGAATAAATTAATAAGGCGGATTCAACCTATTCAAATTCCAAAACCACCACAGAATGAAATTGAGCACTCATGATGCAGTTGGCTGACAGAACAGTTACTTGAATTGCACTGAAATTTGGTGTATGTTCGACTTACCAGTTCAGATTTATTGCACTCCTGGGCACCAGACGAGTTTTCAATGTACACTGTAGTGCAATCATGGTTAAAATCAGTGCAGTAAGTCGAAAACGCTATTAGAAATGCGACAGAATCAACTTTTGCAGAACATCATCGTGACACTGGACATGTAGCGATAAAATCTCATACCTTGTAGTCTCACAACGTCTGGGTCCTTCTCTGTACCTGGTATTGCAACGGTACTACCTCGGACAACAACAATGTTATGAGGAGATTTAGACTTTAGCTGCTTGATTTGTTGTATTTTTCTGGTAGCTTTAGGTTTCACCAACTGCTTATTTGCCAGCTTCGGTGAGTCTGAAAAACAAAAGATATTAAATGTCATTAACCTATGATCTAGTGGCTTGAGGAGACCAAGTTATAAAAAAATTGCTCAGAAATGGATACTTAAAATCACACATTAAAATCTAAATGTTGCCAAACTACCCTAAACAAGCATATCAAACCCAAGCAGTTTGTGAAGGTCCAAGATACACCAGAAGATCCATCTGCATATACAAATGGTTTTTAAACTATGTAGGTTTTGTGTTTTGTGAAGTAGTTCAAAGTTTTGTATACCTCGGTTCTTTGATCGACAATTCGGGTAGCTGTGAAAATGAGAATCAACAGCCCATTCAACAGGCATGTGTGGCCATGACAAAGCTTATTAAAATATGGTGTGTCCATAACATCACTAAAGCTACAATAATGTTGCTGGTTCAGTCTCTTGTGTTCTCCATATTTTTATATGCCTCGGAAACTTGGACTGTTAAAAAGGCAGATCGAGCTCGCATAGATGCTTTTGAAATGTGGACATGGATGAGAATGCTGAGAGTTCCTTATACCGCCCATCGAACTAACGTTTTCATACTGGATGAGCTCGGTAATCCAAAGAGACTATCCTCCATTGTGTCGACAAGGATGCTTACATTCTTCGGACATATTCACAGAAGCGATAATATGGAGAAACTTGTAGTTCAGGGTCATGCCCCGAGTGGGCGACGCCGTGGTCATCCCCCTACACGCTGGGCGGATACGACGAAACAGTTGCTGGATATGAGTATCAAGAGCGCCACCAAACTGACAGTAAATCGCGAATGATGGCAAGCTACAGTGCTATTGATAATATTCATGTCGGCAATACTCTAGCTCCGACTTAATGCAATTTACGAGTTCTCAACATGTCTGTTAAGACATTTTGACTATGATGATGAGGTTTACATAATATATTCGATAATGCCTAAATAAGTCTGTCCTGAAGAGAATGGCTTACCCCCAATTGGTCTATTCACTGTATAGCTGATGTAAGGTAGGTCAATATCACTACATAAACTAGGTCCTGGAGAAATAGATCCTGGTCTTACACTATCTGCGTCTGGTTCGTCAGTCACTGAGGAGCTAGGATTCGCAATAGTATGCTGTCTTCTGATATTTATCTGCTTCTGTTTATCTAGACTGCCTTGCCGCTGGGCCCCTTGTGTTGAATGTTCTGATCCCATTATTGACTGTATTCAGCAATTGGGCATTTGTTATTCAAATTGGTTAATTATATAGGAACAGCTGATGAACTGTTTATTTCAAATCATACCGTCGATTCGTCGATGCCTCGGTGGTTGCTTGACAATCGACATGTCATATGTCAATGTCAGCATCAATTGTTTTACGCGGCTGCATAATCACAGAGCAAATATCGAGAACCGATCTACAAAATCTACCAAGCTCGGTGTTCAATTCTCCCAAGAAATCGTTAATTGAGGTCGTTAAGCGCCATATTGGATTAAAGAGCACTATCAACAAATAGCAACTAAATTATATTTGTCGATATTGGTAGTGATAGTAGCAGTGGCGGCTGGTGAGGTAGTGCCACAGTGCCATGGCACCACCTTAATTTTCGACAAAAACATATCTATCGATCTCTTACACTTTCATTATTCTATGTTAGTATCCTACGACTTTTTCTGTTTTATATGAAATGGCAATCGCGACTCAGCGCATAGATGCTTGCACCAGGCAACACGTGGCATCGTCGCAACTCACATGATGAGAGCTGGCGACGCGACGAAACGGCGAGATGGCAACAGCCTACCGTGCCGTTTCTTATAAGGCACAAACATAGTGATAGAAGTCTTATCACAAGCGCTTTGGAGTGACAGAGAGAACGCTATGCCCTATGCTGGACGTTTGGATAGATTTTAAATACGAAAATCCGAAGTAGATCATGCCAGGCACATTACTCATATTTCCATTCATGGTTCACTATTTTTGTTTTGTTTCGATTTGTTTATGTTTGATGCTGATGTCGACTTTTCTCGTTAAAGGTTTGAAATTTAGATCTTATTAGTTTGAGTGAGTTGTGCGCTGTTTTCGGATCGGTATCTCTTTTGAGTTTGATTAAAATATATCATTGGAGCGAAAATGAATAAAATTGGCGCATTAATAAACTCATTTAGTAATCTTCCGCTGAAAGAAAAATTGAAAAACTTATTGGTAATGGACAAAAAACGCGTTGTCATAAATTTAATAACTATTCATGATGAAAACAATTGGATAAGTGACTGTGAAGAAGTTAGCAAACTGTTTTGTTTTGTGTATGTTCTATTTGGAGGCGATGACACTTGGGCGAAAAAAGGCACGGATGATCTTATTCATATATGGGAGAAAATGAAGACCCAAGAGAAATCTAAAGTGCATATGAATAATGTTTTCAGTTTATCGATGCTTGGTAAGTCGAACATAAAGACTCTGTTAAATTCGGCTTATCGGCTAGTTATAAGTATTTTTTTTTCAATTTTATATCGGCTTGAAATGTTGGCTGTCATTCTGGCACTACCTCTCTAAGTTGGCACGAGCCGCCACTGGATAGTAGTGAAAAAGCTAACAAACTGGGATGTTACCAAGATTATATCCATCGTCAATACTTATGAGTTTATGTAATGAGGAAGTGCTAAAACTGTTTACTTATCTTTTGTAATTTTACGATAAAAACGATTTCAAAATGCAATATTTTTATTTCTTTGTCTTAGGTACACATTTTAAAAAAAATCAAACCTGTTTAAAAAGTAGCAACAATACCTTTTTTAATAGTAAGTGGAAATAAATAATGTTTTACATAAAGTAAAAAATGTATTTCTAACAAACTTCAAAACAAAATTGCTTTAAACTCTAAATAACTATACAAAAATTGTACTTTTATAAAATAATCATACCTATATAAAACCAACTCTTGTGCTTACAGGCCATTGCCAGCTGAACAGACATTACTCATGGTTATGTGATAGTTAAATTTTGAATTGCTACCTCATGTACCATAATTCCCTAAAATTAACCTCCTTGAATTATTGTCCAAATTAAAAAAAAGGTATTCCACGATGAAGAAGTGACGTCGGCAGTTAATAGCTATTTTGAGGGGCAAGATGGTTCCGATTATAAAGCCCGCCACAGACACTCATGCTAATCGTACGTTTTACTTGTACAGTCTTAAGTCGTCATGCAAGATGTAGTGTGTGTGGCATCAAATCGTCCGTCTTAGTTACTGCGTTCCGTCAATTGTTTGGCTTGAGCAAAATCGACCAACGATTGATATTTTCTGTGAGTGTTCCAACTTGCATCAGAAAAAGACTGCATGTCTGTATGCTAACCGCGATTTACTTCCAAATTTATTAGAAAAATGGCTGATTTGAGACTGATATCGGAGAGTTTCTTACAGATTCCATAGAGTTATATAGAAAACATGAGTGTTTGTGGAAGATAAAGAGTAAAGATTATTCAGATAAGCAAAAGAAAAATGCTGCTTATGACATATCAATCAGAAAATTGAAAGAGATAGAGCCAGAAGCCAACAAGGACAACAAGACAAAACTCCGATCTCATTAATAACCATTTCTTTGTCCATCTGCACCTATTTTTTTGCTTCTTTTTCTTTTTTATAATCAATACGGCCGCCGCAGCTGCTAACAATTTACTGTGATCGTCCATGTTTGATTTGCAAAACTGAGGGATAAGACGGAATGTCTGTGGACTGTGTCGTCTTCCGTCTTGCATGACGACTTAAGACTGTACAAGTAAAACGTACGATTAGCATGCGTGTCTGTGGCGGGCTTAAAAAGGGGATCAGATATATTGAACATAGTTGGAAAAAGTGTATAGAGCTGAAAGGAGATTATGTTAAAAAGTTAGGATATTTTTGTTCAAAATTCATGTTTTTGTTTGGTAGGGTAATTTCTTGTTTGAAAAAGTAATGAATTAATTTTACCAGCACGTCTTTGCAATCAAGGGTGTTTCAGCATATGTCTATCAAATTTACACTTCGCAATTGTTTTGTAGATACAATGCACACATTCATATATTTTAGTAGAAATGGATCCAATAGCATCAGGATGTTTTCTGAGTATATGTCCATCAAGAGCTTGTTTACTTGAGAGAGTGATATTACAGTGAGTACATGTGCTAAAATTGTACCTATATGATATTTCTGGGTGTTTCGACATATGACAAGCTAAATGGGATTTCCTAACTGTTTTAAATGCGCAATGCATACATTCATGTATTTTAGTAGAAATGGATCCCATGGAAACAGGATGCTTTCTCAGCATATGGTTATCCAGAGACTGTTTACTTCTAAAAGCAGCATCACAGTGAATACAAGTGCTAAAATTGTATCTATCTGCCGTTTCTGGGTGGTTTAACATATGACGAGCTAAATGGGCTTTCCTAACAGTTTTAAATGAGCAATGCGTACATTCGTGAATTTTCCTAGAAATAGGCATAATATATTCTGGATGTTGCTTAAGTTTATGGTTATCCAGATTTATTTTGTGTTTGTATTTAGCATTACAGTAAATACACATGCTAAACTTATAACTGTCTGCTGTTTCAGAATGTCTGAAAATGTGATTATCGAAATTAGCTTTTATGACAGTTTTATATGAACATTGTGTACATTCATGTATTTTATGAGAAACAGATGCGATGTATTCTGGATGTTTCCTAATTATATGGTCATCCAAATTTACCTTATTTTTGTATTTAGCGTTACAGTGGACACAAGCGCTTAACTTATCATTAGTCTTTGAGTGTTTCAACATATGATTATCAAAACTACTTTTCACAGTAGTTTTGTACCTACAATGTGTACATTCATGTATTTTACTAGACACAGAAGCAATCAAATGAGGATGTTTCCTGACTATATGGTCATCTAGGTTTAATTTACGTTTAAATGATGTATTACACTGTGTGCATGTCAGCTTATCTGCTGTCTTGGGGTGTCGATTTTCTTCGCAAGGGATTTCCAGAGATCTGGAAAAGATAAAATATCTTGAGGGCGAGCAGGTGATGATTTGGTTGCAAGGTGATCTCAAACTATAGCTTCATGCAATGGGAAGAAATAAAACAATATCACCATTACATGTGGGAAATACTGAGTCAGTCAACTTGACTTCATTTTTTTTAAGTGAGTTATGCTGCACCATACTCCTATCATTCTAGCAACATTGTTTTCTAGTTCTTTTTCTTCTTTAAATGCATTTACTTATTTTAAATTAATGTTTTGTCAAATATTTTGTACTTTGTTTAAGGCTACATAGGTGGCCAAAATATGTGCTAAAAGTCCTATCTTTTAGCATATGTAGTTATGTTGTTACACCAGTAATATTTGATCGATCAGAAAGATATACCACAAGATACACTCTAGAAATGACATCAATACCAGTGTATTTTCTGCCTTCATGCCAATAAGAATTAACCTTCCCCAACAAAATATTAAAGGCTTAGAAATCTTTAGTTGTACAATTACCTCTCCGCATCTATTTCTCCATTTGCATCATTTAAGTCATCATTTTCATCTTTAACGATCAACTCCTCAGACCCAATTTTGAGTTCTTCATAGTTCACATCCTCCCCCAACTTATCTTTAGTATCTTTCGTCTCAAGATCATTTTTCCAATTTTGGACAATGTGCCCTTCTTTACTTCTGGAACAAACAGTGAATATAATAATTTATCAAGAATAATGTATATACATACTTGTTTTATTTTTTAAATTGGTTATTTCAGGTCTTTTTTTTTTCTCTGGGAGCCATCAGTACTTAAGCCTTTAAGGCCTATTGTACTATAACTTCCCAGAGGGGGGACGGTGCACGGCCAGCACCGTTGGAATGATACCATCATCCCGGACGGTCCGACGGGGGTCCCCCGTCTGGGCCTTCCGGTCGACCATCCAAAGTGCCGGACGCGTAAGATGCTCCGCTCAGCGCTCGTGTGGGCGACACCGACAGCCAGTCCAAACTGTTCAGTCTCCCTGGTGCAATTGAGTCAACCACCCAAGCGCTAACCGCGCACAAGGCTGCTGCTGCCCCACTATCCAAGGCAGACGCTGTTCACCGTGCAGCCATGTGGGTCCCCTATTTCAGGTCTTGAATAGTATTGTCTCATAATTCTGCAAGTGTCACGTTATAGAATCAATTATAATTTAATGTAGTCTTGCTAGATATTTCAGTATTCAAATATAAAAAGTGCAATACATAAAGGCGGGTTCTGACAATTCAGTTTTGAATCAGTTTGACTGATTCAGTGATACTGAAAGCGATGTTTGTTCTCACTGTTTAGTTTTAATGAATCATTTTAACCTATTTAGCATTGATAAAAGTAACATTTGTGTTCATTTTTCAATACTGATTCAGCCAAAATGAATGAAAATTAGGACCGGCTTTCAGTTTGACTGATAGCATAAACCCACTGATCAATTTTACTGAAAAGGTGTTCAGTATCACTGAATCAGTCAAACTGATTCAGCGAAACTGAATCGTGAGAACCCGTCTTAAGTTATACTCAACAACATTCAATTAACTGATGATGAACCAAATTTCTATAAAATTTGGCATTAGTATTAGTAAACACTCAAAATGACAACTGTACCTGTTCACCACTGTATCATTTGTATTTGCACATTTAATTGTTGGCCTCCTAGATACTTCAATTCCAAATAGTTCACTCACTACTTCCGCTGTTTCAGTCTTAATCTTAACTTCACCCACTTCTATTTTCATAGGCATAGGCTCTTCAACAGCTAGCATTTCATTCTGCATGGTAATATGTTGCACTATTTTAGTAGTAGTGTTGTATCACAAATTCAGTAAATTCACAAACTTCCATAGATATCATAACAACGGCTATTAGGTTAGAATGTCAATGCAAACTTCCATGGGGAATGTTGAATAAAGCCAAATTCAGATGCACACGACATCCGACGATACGACGGTACGAAACTGTTCTTATTGGTTGAAATATGTTGATTTGACATCATTTTGAACATTTCAACCAATAGGAACAGTTTCGTATCGTCGGATGTCGTGTGCATCTGAATTTAGCTTAACCATTAAACTTCACAAAATAGAAAATAAGTAGCATCCAACGACGTCCTACTGAGTAGCATCAGTGTAGCATAAAGAAGAATTTAAATTTTGAAACTAACATCACAGCATCTATCAACGTCAATTCAAAAGGTTAGATGACGACTGTTTTGTGGCTGCGCAATCACAGAACAAATATCGAAGACCGCAACATCTACAAGATCTACAGCACCTACCAAGTTCGGTGTTCCGATTCTCCCCAAAGCATCGTTATCAATAAGCGCCATTTTGCATTAAACTATGGACGAATGGCAACTCCAATTATATTTTTCGATATTGGTATTGATCAACGACGTCATACTGATAGACTACGCTTTGTATACCGAATGTTTGTAAGCGTTTCTGGCGGTGCGACGGAAGGGGGGAACATCAGCTGTATTGACATAGACACACCCGACGTTGCCAGTTGTGCATTAGGGCATGCTTGGTGCATGCAGCAATGTTTGTAAAATATAAAAATGGCGTTAGTTCTTGACAGAATTGCAAAATTAAACGTGTTTTACAAAAGAGTATCTTCAGAGTACTTTTTCTATTACAGATAAGCAAGCCACAATCATATTTTTACTTTTTTACAACATACGTTCCATACATTTTTCTGAAAATTCATTCCAAATGATTGTCAACTTGGCATGCTGCGATGTCACTTGTAAACAATGACGTCGTTGCTTGTAAATATTCCGTTGACATTCCCAATGTTTGGAATGCCGACAAACAATTTGCCTTGGATGCGTAGTCTATCAGTATGACGTCGATGGTATTGATAGTAGTGTAGCTACCAAACTGGGTTGTTAGCAAGATTACATCCGGCGTCAATACTTATCAGTTTATTTAAACGGGGAAGTGCTAAAACTTTTTAATTCACTTTTGAAATTTTACGATAAAAACGATTCAAAAATGCAATATTTTTATTTCTTTGCACATTTAAAAAACAAACCTCTTTAAAAAGTAGCAACAATACCTTTTTTAATAGTGAATGAAAATAAATAATGTTCTACATAGAGTCAAATTTCTAACAAACCTCAAAAACAAAATTACTTGAAACTCTTAACTATACATAAATCATACTTTTATAATAATCATGCATATAAAAACAACTAATACATCGATATTTGTTTTTAACATAGTAGAAATTCAGGAATGTGGTAAAAAGTCGTAATAGAAATTAATGGACACTAGACAAGGTCAAGTCCGCTCTGGATAAAGTGAGCTTACAAAGAACTGGCGAAAGCTCCAGACAAGCAAGGCGGCCTACACAGGCCTATACAAGAGCCACATACTATAGCTTTACAAACAAAGGTAGAGGTAGACAGATGCTCATTGCTCAACCTTCTGATAGGGGTGCTTACAGGCCATTGCCAGCTGAGCAGACACTTATTACTCGTCGTTATGTGGTAGTTAAATATTGAATTGCTACCTCATGATTCATATTCCCCAGAATTAATTAATCTCCTCGATTTATTGCCTGTTACCCAAACTTGGAAAAATTATTTTCGAACGATGAAGAAGTAAAGTCGGCAGTTAATAGCGATTTTGAAGGGCAAGGTGGTTCTGATTATAAAAAGGGTATCGAATTTATTGAACCTAGCTGGAAAAAGCGTATGGAGCTGAAAGGAGGTTATGTTGAAATGTTAAGATATATTTTTGTCCAAAATTCTTGTTCTTGTTTGGTTGGGTACTTTCTTGTATGAAAAAGTAATAAATTAATTTTACCAGCACGTCTTTGCAATCAAGGGTGTTTCAACATATGTCTATCAAATTTACACTTCGCAATTGTTTTGTACATACAATGCGCACATTCATATATTTGACTAGAAATGGATTCCTTGGAATCGGGATGTTTTCTGAGTATATGGCCATCAAGAGCTCGCTTACTCTTGAAAGTAGCATTACAGTGAATACAATTGCCAAAATTGTATCCATCTGCTGTTTCTTGGTGTTTTGACGCATGACGCGCTAAATTGGATTTCTTAACAGTTTTAAATGAGCAATGCGTACATTCATGTATTTTATAAGAAATGGATCCAATAGCATCAGGATGTTTGCTGAGTATATGTCCATCAAGGGCTTGTTTACTTGAGAAAGTAATATTACAGTGAACGTGCTAAAATTATTGTATCTATCTGCTCTTTCTCGGTGTTTTGACATATGACGAGTTAAATGGGCTTTGCTAACAGCTTTAAATGAGCTATGCGTATATTCCTGTATTTTAGTAGAAAAGGATCCAATGGAATCCGCATCCTTTCTCAGCATATCGTTATCAGAGATCGTTTATTTATTTATTTATTTATTTTATACTCCCACATAACACATAAAGTAATTACAATGTAAGAGTGCCTACTAAAGAAACAAAAAAGAACAAGTACCTGTACATTTAACAGACTTACGCTAAGACCACATGCATAATTAAAATTATATCCAGCGATTGACTAGGCATACATACTGTTTATAAATATTTGCCTAAAGCTAGCTTTGATTGCTGCTACATTAGTAGTAAATAAGTCTATATCACAGCTTTCTAATAAAATATTACATTCCTCTAACATGTTTCGAATTGGTGAGCAACTCGAAGTACATGTAGAAAACAGTCTTAGGTCTCTTATTCTTAGAGCTATCTTAGGCACCCTAAAATTAATTCTATTGATAAGCCATATCTCACTGTATTTAAAACTGTTAATGATACAGAACACAAATACAACCGACTGTATAGATCTTCTTAGACATAAAGTATCAAGATTAAAGTCAACTAGCATTGATTTATATGAGATCATATATGGATATATGATATACTTCTTAACATGCAGATATCTTAAAAACCTTTTTTGAACCTTTTCAATGGAATTGGAATGAGTTTTTGCGTGGGGTGACCATATCACAGCTGCATATTCCAAGTGTGGTCTTACAAGAGAGTTATACAATTTGATAACAGTATTTATCCTAAAGAACCTTGTATTCCTTATTACAAATCCAAGTGCCCTATATCCTCGATTGACAATAGTCTCGTAATGCTTATTAAATCTCAAATCTGTTTGAAATAGAACACCTAAGTCCTTACATTCGGTTTTCCTTGGTAGCATACAATTATTGATAGTGTATTTATGGTCAATAACTTTCTTTTTACGAGTATATGTAATAACCTGACATTTATCTATATTTACTGACATTCCACTATTACTAAACCAGAGAGTTACTTGATCCAAGTCATTCTGCAGTTGTTGACAGTCTTTTCGGCTTTACTGGGTTTACTTCTAAAAGCAGCACTACAGTGAATACAAGTGCTAAAATTGTATCTATCTGCCGTTTCTCGGTGTTTTGACACATGATGAGCTAAATGGGCTTTCCTAACAGTTTTAAATGAGCAATGCATACATTCATGTATTTTACTAGAAATAATAATAATAGCGTTTATTGCCCAACAGAAGTTTCCATTTACAGGACAAAATTTAAATATGAAAATAAATAGCCAATGCTGAAGAATATGTACAAAAAATGTAATTAAATATAAATTCGAATGAGCTACCTAAGTAACCTACCTAAGAAACTGTCTTAAAATACCTTTTAATTCTACCAGAGAGCACGTAAATATATCACAAACATTACATATACTATTAAAGTTCATGCACATGACCCTTACAGGTGACTTCAATATTAAATTGGAGTTTGCGCGGCTGCAATAGAATAAATTGTTATATCTCGAGCTGAGTCTAGGGACTGAATACTGAAGCTGTGACAGCAAATCAGACGAGATAATAATTCCATGTAAAAGTTTACAGAGGAAAATAACAGAATTATGTTTTCTTCTTTCTTCTAATGATGTAATGTTAAATCTGCTTAGCAGTGCTTGGTAGTCTGATCCTCTTTCAGGATATACCCTGTCGATCTTGAAAGCTAAGTATTTTAGGAATTTCTTCTGAACATGATCAATGACGTTTATAAGGCATTTATAATAAGGATTCCATATGAGCGACGCATACTCCAACTTAGATCTTACATAAGCGAAATATAGAAGCTTTAATGCTGCAGGAGCATTAATTAATTTGCAATTTCGTATCATAAAGCCTAGAGATTTATTCGCGCTACATACAATTTGATTTACGTGACAGTCAAAACTCAATCTACTATCAAATGTTACACCTAAATCACATACAATTTCATATCGCCTGATATCGAATCCAGAAAGAGAGTAGTTATATAAAATCGTTTGTTTCTTACGTGAGTACGTAACTACTTTACATTTACCGCCATTCAAGTGTAATTTATTTCTTCTACACCAACCTTCTAAACTAGATAACTGATTCTGTAAGTACTCGCAGTCATTAATACTATTTATTTCAACAAATATTTTCAAATCATCTGCGTATAATAATCTACCGCAATCAAGGGTACTACATATATCATTAACAAATAGCAAAAACAGTAATGGGCCTAGGTTCGATCCCTGTGGGACTCCTGAATGGATCCCTTGGAATCAGGATGCTTTCTGACCGTATGGCCATCAAGGGCTAGCTCACACCCGTATGCACCGTAAGTCAATTGCGCGATTAGTTACGTAAACCTGGATTAGATTACTTGTTTACTATGCACCGCAAACTGACAATTTTGACACTGTCACCGTCAAAACAATCTTGCGAACACAACCTTGCCGTATCTCCAATCTGGATTGGTTACACCCGTATGCACCGTAAGTCAATTGCGCGATTAGTTACGTAAACCTGGATTAGATTACTTGTTTACTATGCACCGCAAACTGACAATTTTGACACTGTCACCGTCAAAACAATCTTGCGAACACAACCTTGCCGTATCTCCAATCTGGATTGGTTACACCCGTATGCACCGTAAGTCAATTGCGCGATTAGTTACGTAAACCTGGATTAGATTACTTGTTTACTATGCACCGCAAACTGACAATTTTGACACTGTCACCGTCAAAACAATCTTGCGAACACAACCTTGCCGTATCTCCAATCTGGATTGGTTAATCTCTCGACGGTGCATGCTAGATGCCAAAGATTAGCAAAACGCGATTGGGGAACTAGGATTAGAATCGCAAAACGGTGCATACGGGTGTTACTCTTGAAAGTAGCATTACAGTGAATTCACGTGCTAAAATTGTATCTATCTGCTGTTTCTGTGTGTTTTGACATATGACGAGTTAAATGGGATTTCCTAACTGTTTTAAATGCGCAATGCATACATTCATGTCTTTTACTAGAAATGGATCCAATAGCATCAGGATGTTTGCTGAGTATATGGCCATCAAGGGCTAGCTCACACCCGTATGCACCGTAAGTAATTGCGCGATTAGTTACGTAAACCTGGATTAGATTACTTGTTTACTATGCACCGCAAACTGACAATTTTGACACTGTCACCGTCAAAACACTCTTGCGAACACAACCTTGCCGTATCTCCAATCTGGATTAGTTAATCTCTCGACGGTGCATGGCTAGATGCCAAAGATTAGCAAAACGCGATTGGGGAACTAGGATTAGAATCGCAAAACGGTGCATACGGGTGTTACTCTTGAAAGTAGCATTACAGTGAATTCACGTGCTAAAATTGTATCTATCTGCTGTTTCTGTGTGTTTTGACATATGACGAGTTAAATGGGATTTCCTAACTGTTATAAATGCGCAACGCATACATTCATGTCTTTTACTAGAAATGGATCCAATAGCATCAGGATGTTTGCTGAGTATACGGCCATCAAGGGCTAGCTCACACCCGTATGCACCGTAAGTCAATTGCGCGATTAGTTACGTAAACCTGGATTAGATTACTTGTTTACTATGCACCGCAAACTGACAATTTTGACACTGTCACCGTCAAAACAATCTTGCGAACACAACCTTGCCGTATCTCCAAACTGGATTGGTTAATCTCTCGACGGTGCATGGCTAGATGCCAAAGATTAGCAAAACGCGATTGGGGAACTAGGATTAGAATCGCAAAACGGTGCATACGGGTGTTACTCTTGAAAGTAGCATTACAGTGAATTCACGTGCTAAAATTGTATCTATCTGCTGTTTCTGTGTGTTTTGACATATGACGAGCTAAATGGGGTTTGAAAACAGTTTTGAATGCGCAATGCATACATTCATGCATTTTAGTAGAAATGGATCCAATAGCATCAGGATGTTTGCTGAGTATATGGCCATCAAGAGCTTGTTTAATTGAGAAAGTAATATTACAGTGAATACACATGCTTAAATTGTATCTATCTGCTGTTTCTCTGTGTTTTGACATATGACGAGCTAAATTGGCTTTCCTACACCCGTATGCACCGTAAGTCAATTGCGCGATTAGTTACGTAAACCTGGATTAGATTACTTGTTTACTATGCACCGCAAACTGACAATTTTGACACTGTCACCGTCAAAACAATCTTGCGAACACAACCTTGCCGTATCTCCAATCTGGATTGGTTAATCTCTCGACGGTGCATGGCTAGATGCCAAAGATTAGCAAAACGCGATTGGGGAACTACGATTAGAATCGCAAAACGGTGCATACGGGTGTTACTCTTGAAAGTAGCATTACAGTGAATTCACGTGCTAAAATTGTATCCATCTGCTGTTTCTGCGTGTTTTGACATATGACGAGTTAAATGGGATTTCCGAACTGTTATAAATGCGCAATGCATACATTCATGCATTTTACTAGAAATGGATCCCTTGGAATCAGGATGCTTTCGGAGCGTATGGCCATCAAGAGCTAGCTTACTTTTAAAAGTAGCATTACAGTGAATACAAATGCTAAAATTGTATCTGTCTGCTGTTTCTGGGTGTTTTGACACATGACGCGTTAAATGGCCTTTCTTAACAGTTTTAAATGGGCAATGCGTACATTCATGTATTTTATTAGAAATGGATCCAATAGCATCAGGATGTTTGCCGAGTATATGTCCATCAAGAACTTGTTTACTTGAGAAAGTAATGTTACAGTAAATACACGTGCTTAAATTGTATCTATCTGCTGTGTCTTGGTGTTTTGACATATGACGAGCTAAATTGGCTTTCCTAATGTATTTAAATGAGCAATACGTACATTCATATATTTTAGTAGAAATGGATCCCATGGAATCAGGATGCTTTCTGAGCGTATGGCTATCAAGAGCTAGGTTACTTTTAAAAGTAGCATTACAGTGAATACACGTGCTAAAATTGTATCTATCTGCCCTTTCTGAGTGTTTTGACATATGACGAGCTAAATGGGGTTTGAAAACAGTTTTGAATGCGCAATGCATACATTCATGCATTTTAGTAGAAATGGATCCAATAGCATCAGGATGTTTGCTGAGTATATGGCCATCAAGAGCTTGTTTACTTGAGAAAGTAATATTACAGTGAATACACCTGTAAAAATTGTATCTATCTGCTCTTTCTCGGTGTTTTGACATATGACGAGCTAAATGGGCTTTCCTAACAGTTTTAAATGCGCAATGCATACATTCCCGTACCTTCCTAGAAACAGACGCAATATCTTCCGGATGTTGCCTCAGGATATGGTCATCCAGATTTACTTTATTTTTGTATTTAGCATTACAGTGGATACAAGCGCTTAACTTATCGTTAGTCTTTGAGTGTGTCAACATATGATTAACAAAACTAGTTTTCACAGTAGTTTTGTACCTACAATGTGTACATTCATGTATTTTACTAAATACAGAAGCAATCAAATGAGGATGTTTCCTGACTATGTGGTCATTAAGAGATACTTTATGTTTAAATGCTGTATTGCACTGTGCACACGTCAGCTTATCTGCTGTCTTGAGGTGTTGATTTTTCCCGCAGGGGATTTCTAGAGATCTGAAAAAGATATATCTTGCAATCTATACCAATAGCAGACGGAAAAACTGATTGTTGCATTTAACCATGTTTTTTTAAGTAACTTATGCACCATACTCTTATCATTCTAACAACATTGTTGTCTAGTTCTTTTTCTCCTTTAAATGCAATGCTCCTAGGTGCTGTGACAGTCTGCTCTTCTACCGCTTTCCACAAAAATATAACTCCGTTATCTCCGTTATACAGAGCAGTGGCGGCTCGTGGTCATCGATGTCGGAGGTTCACTAGCTCCCCCTCCCCTGAACCACCATGAAATTTTCTTTGAATATCAAAACACCTTTTGGATTTAAAAAGGTAGATATAAACAAGAAAGAGGGTATGATAAATATATTCACTCAAAACATATTTAGACGTAGACCTGAAATAAAATAAAAGGTTTTACGATGTTTCATTAATGTGTACGTTATTTAAACGTTCAACGGTTTAAACATTGTTTAAGTCAACATTCTGTTCGTATTTGAAGCAAATTTGTCAATAACAGCATCACTAAGCCCCAGTTGTATAGTCTCAGTTCAAGCACAGTTCAAGGTTGAACTTAGTT
Source organism: Callosobruchus maculatus (assembly GCA_951848785.1). Lineage (NCBI taxonomy): Eukaryota > Metazoa > Arthropoda > Insecta > Coleoptera > Chrysomelidae > Callosobruchus > Callosobruchus maculatus. The sequence goes on along the minus strand of CATOUR010000084.1, from coordinate 2,233,541 downwards.
CAAATATGGAAGTCCAGTTGTACAAGGTCAGTTCAACTCTAAGCTCGGTTCACTAATTTATATTTTTAAGGTTCAGCTGAGCGCTCGAATTTGGGCGCTTAAACCGAGTTCTAAGGACCTAATGTGTCGTAACCTAATTTAATAATTTGATTTAGAGAAAATTTTGCAAAATCATTTGTTGTAAATTAAAGTACGTAATGGCTCAGCAGCTCAGAGAAAATCTCCTGGGACTAACAGATGATGAAGACTTCGTTGAAGCAGTAGAAATATTAAGAAACGCAAGAAGGCGTCAAAAGAAATACAGAGATAGAGTTGACCATTTTTTGGTGTGGAATGACGATGAATTCATTCAAAGGTTTCGACTTTCTAAACAAGGTGTTCGATTTGTTATAAACCAGGTTAAAGCACAAATAAAGTCTCCAACAGAATGGTGAGTACTTTTTTGTTCATGTAATGAATCAAAAGTATTTTGTAATCCTATTGTTTTTTAGGAACTGTGCTGTAACTGCTGAAGAAATGGTTCTTGTCACATTGAGGTATTATGCGACTGGAAACTTTCTTTGAATCGTTTTATACGTATCTTTACCTGAAAAACTATTGTTTATACAGTTACCATCAACCCATAACCAACAAAACAGCATTCAAACAACTAATTTTTGACAGAACAAGGCCAACTACGCATGCGTTAATGTTACCAACCTAACTACTTCTTTCTTGAACCTGGTTTTGTAGAGCTGGGATTATAAATAGGTCGAAAATTTTATTTCTGCTTGGCTTTTGCAAGCTGCTTGCGCCTGTCCAAATTGCAATTCGAAGTGAACTTCAAATTTTGTGCAATGTAAATGTTAGCACAGTGTTGCATAGGTTTATCACATAAATTTGCTGTCAAATTGCTAATGGGAGTGAATGTAAATGTAGCTAAGGACGTCGATGGATTTTGATTATACTCTGTAATGATATAAATCAAAAATATGAAAAGAAAGGTTAGGTAAGTTAGGTTTCTTTGTCAAAGGGTTAGCTTTTATTCACGGAACACCATTATGGCAGTGCTCTGAGATCAATCCGCGGTGCCAACTTAAAAATAAATAAGTTCAACCATTGGTTTTCTTTGTGAAACAGAGCTCTCCAATAACTACTAGTTGATAGGTATTAGCTGACGTCGGTCAAGTGACTACTAGGGGTTACCAATGATTGTGAAGCTGGGCCTTAAAGTTGTTAATTTTAGTCTTTTCAATCTGATTCTGTATGGAAGGTCTCGTATCTCGGTATTTTTGTAACTCGTGTTTGAATGTTTTCTAATAATTCTATGTCCTTAATATAACGGGGACTCTAGCTTTGGTTATAATATATACCTCGTGTAATTGAAGGGTCCAATCCAAGAACGCTTCGTCAGACGGACTGCCACGTGTTCTATAAATGTTTATATTTTTGTTGTTTATATGTAATATGAAGAACTTTTTTTCTGTATACTCTCAAACTGAGACACTGTAAGTACTCTGCCTTAGCACCAGCGGTTTGGGGTAAATAGTCCTGATGATATCCGAATTCGAAAATGATCTGTGTTCAGAAGACCAAGGGTCAGTACAGTAACCTTGAGCATAGTCAGCATACAGATCACGCTCCTGAACATACACTCGAAAAACGAAAAATATGCAACCACAGAATGGCGAAATATCTCTGTCATGTATTCAATAAGTGACTATGTCCTAAATGTGGTTCAACGGTACTTAAGGGTTAAACACAACAATAGCTTTATCAGTTTTTCTGCCTGCTACTGGATAAAGTACAGGATTACTTATAAAAATTGCAAAATGTTAACTCTGACCGCCTCCTGTATTGTATGCATTGTGGCCTTCATCATATATTTTCTTCAGGAGATTCCTTTTGTTGGCTCTTATTTTGGATTTATCAACAATGCATAACAACACATTGTGTTCTATAAAATTTCAGAATTGCTGATTTGAAAACTAGTTTTCAAAAAACAATCAACTTTGCTTATTTTAAATTATCAATGTTTTGTCAAATATTTTGTACTTTGTATAGCAGTAATACTTGATGGATCAGTAAGATATACCATACGATACACTTTAGAAATTACTTCAATTCCAGTGTATTTTCTGCTTCCATTTTTACCTGTTTAAGCGGACAGCTTCATGCCAATAAGAATTAACCTTCCCCAACAGAATATTTTATGGCTTTGAAATATTTAGTTGCACAATTACCTATCCACATCTATTTCCCCATTGGCATCATTTAAATCATCATTTTCGTCTTTAATGATCAACTCCTCAGACTCAATTTTGAGTTCTTCATAGTTCACATCCTCCTCCAATTTAACTTTAATATCTTGCATCTCTAGATCATTTTTCCAAACTTTAACAACCTGCTCTTTTTTAATTCTGAAATAAATATGATGATTTCATGAAGCATATTGAACTGGACTAAAAAAAATATTAAAACTTGGAAACCTCACATAGACTCAATAAGAACTAAAACCATGATTATTTTTCGAAATATATATCCTATGCTAAAGGGAACAACCAAACACAATCTAAGTAACAAGTTACAAAATTGCAAGTGATACAAAACAAAATTCTTAGAACAATTTTGAATGCACCTTGGTACGTTTCTAATGCAACCTATAGAGATCTTGATATTCCTTTTTTGTCAGATTTTATTAAAGTAAAAGTTCTGGATGCGCAATATCTCTGATAAGGGCTGCAGTGTCATATAACCCTGCATCCATAGGGAAACACAAGAGCTAGATTGCCACTTATTCTATAGCAGCTATTTTTACTGTATTCTTCATCTATAAATTTACGATACTCTATCATCAAATCTCAATACATGAATCTATTTCTATAGAAAATTTTTGTCACAACCTATATCGTTTGGAATGTTTGTTTAAAACATTTTTCGAAGAGACTCACTCTTCTGTCAGTTAAAACATCAGTAATATTTGGGCAAAAGGCCCCTGGCCTACCCTGATGCTTAACAGAAGTCAAGTCAAGTCAGGCTCAGGTGGATGTACTTATTTTGTTCTTAAAACTGGTCATTTCAGGTTTTTAATAGTATTACCACAGCATAGTAAACAACCAGCACAATAACTCAGGTTGGCAGTAATTACAGGCGCATCCCCTCTTTTAGATGATTTCTTGTAGGGATGCTAACGATACTTCAATACTTCTGCACTAATATCGAGTATTTTTGTCATCGATACTTTTTAAGGCATTCCAAGCTGGTATCAATACTTTTGTATCGGTATCGAATCTTGAGGGGTGAACTCAGTTGCACAAAATGCTCTGTATGTACCAATCGCGCCTATTAGGCTAAAAAATATCGAGTTGGTACCGGTATCAATATTTTCATTTTCGCATCTCTACCCAAACTTCACATCCCTAAAATCATCTCAAGGTCAAATTCTGTGGGAACCTTTATATGGGAAATCCTCAGAGATATTATGCTCGTTGCTGGTTGTTTACTAATTTTACTATGCAATATGCATGCTGTGGTATTGTCTCATAATTCTGCAAGTATCACGTTATAGAATCAATAATTTTATGTAGTCTTGCTAGATATTTCAGTATTGAAATATGAAATGTGCAATACATAAGTTAGGATCAACAACTCAATTAACTGATGATGAAACAAATTCCTATAAAATTTGGCATAATCACTCAAAATGTCACAAATGTACCTGTTCACCACTGTCTCATCTGTATCTGCATATTTAATTGTTGATCCCCTAGTTTGTTCAATTCCAAATAGTAGTTCACTCTCTACCTCTGCTGTTTCAGTCTTAATCTTAACTTCACCCACTTCTATTTTAGGCTCTTCAACAGCTAGCATTTCATCCTGCATGGTAATCTGTTGCAGTATATTTATAGTATCACAGTTTTATCGTATCACAAACTTCCACGGGAATGTTGAATAAACTGGAAACTTAACCACTAACCAGTAAAATTTACAAAATGCCAAGTAGCTGAAGCTGAAGTAGAACGAGTGTAGCTAACCAGCTACAGCTAGCATAACATAAACAAGAATTCAAAATCTGAAACTACATGTCAACCGTCAAAGTCAATACAAAAGGTTAGATCGGTTAGATGTCGACTGTTTTGTGGTTACGCAATCACAGAACAAATATTGAGAACAACCGCAACATCTACAAAATCTACCAAGATCGGTATTTCAATCCTCCCCAAGCATGGCCGACTCTACACTAGACCGGAGCCTTAGATGTGGCAACGTGGCTTGGCTGTCAAATAGCGGGCCTATAGTTTCAGAATAATTATTACATTTTATATATATTAGAGTTCATCTCTGTTAATAAATTAAGAAAAATACTTTTTGAACTACTACTACTAATACCACTTACATCTGATGTCTGGTTCACCGTAGTCACACACGACAAAATAAAAATAAACGCAACCTGTTTCCTGCTGCCACTTCCACTTAAATGAACGCTCAATTTACTTTGTAAATTGTCACTTGAGCTAGAAAAATTCACTATTAGGTCACTGTGAAGCCATTCTTGCTGGTCTTGATTTAATAGTCAGTGATAAAAACGATTCAAAAATACAATATTTTTATTTATTTGCCTTACAAACACATTTAAAAAAATCAAACCTGTTTAAAAAGTAACAACAATACCTTTTTTTAACAGTGAGTGAAAATAAATAATGTCTAAATAAAGTAAAAAGAATTTCTAACAAACCTCAAAACAAAATTACTTTAAAATTATAAACAACTACACATAAATTATACTTTTATAACAATCATAGATATAAAACCAACTCGTAAATCGAAATTTGTTTTTAAAATGGTAGAAATTCAGGAATGTTGCAAAAATTCCTGATAAAAATTAATGGGCACTAGAGGTCAAGTCCGCCCTGGATGAAGTGAGCTTACAAAAAACTGGTGAAAGCTTGGTTAGAGAGGGATGACTCGGTGACTCACAAGTCACAAGCAATAAGACGGTTTACAGCGGGTCTTTACAAATGCCACATACTATAGCTTTACAAACAAAGGTAGAGGTAGACAGATGCTCATTGCTCAACATTTTGATAGGGGTACCTACAGGCCATTGCCAGCTGAGCAGACACTTATTACTCGTCGTTATGTGATTGTTAAATTTTGAATTGCTACCTCATAATTCATATTCCCCAGAATTAACCTTCTCGATTTACTACCTGCTCCCAAACTTGAAAAAATGATTTTCGACCGATGAAGAAGTGATGTCGGCAGTTAATAGCGATTTTGAAGGACAAAGGTGGTTCTGATTATAAAAAGGGTGTCGAACTTATTGAACCTAGCTGGAAAAAGTGTATGGAGCTGAAAGGAGATTACGTTGAAAAGATATATTTTTGTCCAAAATTCTTGTTTTTGTTTGGTTGAGTACTTTGTATGAAAAGGTAATAAATTAATTTTACCAGCACGTCTTTGCAATCAAGGGTGTTTCAACATATGTCTATCAAATTTACACTTCGCAATTGTTTTGTACATACAATGCGCACATTCATATATTTTAGTAGAAATGGATCCAATAGCATCAGGATGTTTTCTGAGTATATGTCCATCAAGAGCTTGTTTACTTGAGAGAGTAATATTACAGTGAATACACGTGCTAAAATTGTATCTATCTGCTCTTTCTCGGTGTTTTGACATATGACGAGTTAAATGCGCTTTGCTAACAGTTTTAAATGAGCAATGCCTACATTCATGTATTTTAGTAGAAATGGATCCAATGGAATCAGGATGCTTTCTCAGCATATGGTTATCAAGAGATCGTTTACTTCTAAAAGCAGCATTACAGTGAGTACAAGTGTTAAAATTGTATCTATCTGCTGTATCTGGGTGGTATAACATATGTCGAGCTAAATCGGCTTTCCTAACAGTTATAAATGAGCAATTCGTACATTCATGTATTTTATAAGAAATGGATCCAATAGCATCAGGATGTTTGCTGAGTATATGTCCATCAAGGGCTTGTTTACTTGAGAAAGTAATATTACAGTGAATACACGTGCTAAAATTGTATCCATCTGCTGTTTCTGGGTGGTTTAACATATGACGCGTTAAATCGCCTTTCTTAACAGTTTTAAATGAGCAATGCGTACATTCATGTATTTTATTAGAAATGGATCCAATGGAATCAGGATGTTTGCTGAGCATATGTCCATCAAGAGCTTGTTTACTTGAGAAAGTAATATTACAGTGAATACACGTGCTAAACTTTGAGGTATCTGCTGTTTCTGGGTGTTTTGACATATGAAGAGCTAAATGGGCTTTCCTAACAGTTTTGAATGAGCAATGCGTACATTCATGTATTTTAGTAGAAATGGATCCAATAGCATCAGGATGATTGCTAAGTATATGTCCATCAAAAGCTTGTTTGCTTGAGAAAGTAACATTAGAGTGAATACACGTGCTAAAATTGTATCTATCTACTGTTTCTGGGTGTTTTGACATATGAAGAGCTAAATCGGCTTTCCTAACAGTTTTAAATGCGCAATGCATACATTCATGTATTTTAGTAGAAATGGATTCCATGGAATCAGGATGCTTTCTGAGCGTATGGTCATCAAGAGCTCGCTTACTTTTGAGAATAGCATTACAGTGAATACAAGTGCTAAAATTGTATCTATCTGCTGTTTCTCGGTGTTTTGACATATGATGAGCTAAATGGGCTTTCCAAACAGTTTTGAATGCGCAATGCATACATTCATGCGTTTTAGTAGAAATGGATCCAATAGCATCAGGATGTTTGCTGAGTATATGGCCATCAAGAGCTTGTTTACTTGAGAAAGTAATATTACAATGAATACACCTGTAAAAATTGTATCTAGCTGCTCTTTCTCGGTGTTTTGACATATGACGAGCTAAATGGGGTTTGATAACAGTTTTAAATGAACAATGCGTACATTCATGTATTTTAGTAGAAATGGATCCAATAGCATCAGGATGATTGCTAAGTATATGTCCATCAAAAGCTTGTTTGCTTGAGAAAGTAACATTACAGTGAATACACGTGCTAAAACTGAATCTATCTGCTCTTTCTCGGTGTTTTGACATATGACGAGCTAAATGGGCTTTCCTAATAGTTTTAAATGCGCAATGCATACATTCATGTGTTTTAGTAGAAATGGATTCCATGGAATCAGGATGCTTTCTGAGCGTATGGTCATCAAGAGCTCGCTTACTTTTGAGAATAGCATTACAGTGAACACAAGTGCTAAAATTGTATCTATCTGCTGTTTCTCGGTGTTTTGACATATGATGAGCTAAATGGGCTTTCCAAACAGTTTTGAATGCGCAATGCATACATTCATGCGTTTTAGTAGAAATTGATCCAATAGCATCAGGATGTTTGCTGAGTATATGGCCATCAAGAGCTTGTTTACTTGAGAAAGTAATATTACAATGAATACACCTGTAAAAATTGTATCTAGCTGCTCTTTCTCGGTGTTTTGACATATGACGAGCTAAATGGGGTTTCCAAACAGTTTTGAATGCGCAATGCATACATTCATGCGTTTTAGTAGAAATGGATCCCATAGCATCAGGATGTTTGTTGAGTATATGGCCATCAAGAGCTTGTTTACTTGAGAAAGTAATATTACAATGAATACACCTGTAAAAATTGTATCTATCTGCTCTTTCTCGGTGTTTTGACATATGACGAACTAAATGGGCTTTCCTAACAGTTTTAAATGAGCAATGCGTACATTCATGTATTTTACTAGATACAGAAGCAATCAAATGCGGATGTTTCCTGACTATATGGTCATCTAGGCTTAATTTACGTTTGTATGCTGTATTACACTGTGTGCACGTCAGCTTATCTGCTGTCTTGAGGTGTTGATTTTGCCCGCAGGGGATTGCTAGAGATCTGGAAAAGATAAAATATCTTGCAAACTATACCAATAGCAGACGGAAAAACTGATAAAGCTATTGATGCATTTAGCCATGTTTTTTTTAAGTAACTTATGCACCATACTCTTATCATTCTAGCAACATTGTTTTTTTCTAGTTCTTTTTCTTCTTTAAATACAATGCTCCTAGGTGCTGTGACAGTCTGCTCTTCTACCGCTTTCCACAAAAACATAACTCCGTTATACAGGGCAGTGGCGCCTCGATTTAAAAAGGTAGATATAAATGAGAAAGAGGATATGATAAATATATTCACTCAAAATATATTTAGACTACGTAGACCTGAAGTAAAATAAAAGGTTTTACGATGTTTCATTAATGTGTACATTGTTTAAACGTTTAACGGTTTAAACATTGTTCGTATTTGAAACAAATTTGTCAATAACAGCATCACTAAAGTTTGAAATTCCATCTAAATTTTTTTCCAACTTTTTGCTCTGATAACTTATAGAGTTAAAATTGTTTCGTAGCTTTGGTTATAATATATACCTCGTGTAATTGAAGGGTCCAATGCAAGAACCCTTCGTCAGAATATGAAGAACTTTTTTTCTGTATACTCTCAAACTGAGACACCGTAAGTACTCTGCCTTAGCACCAGCGGTTTGGGGTAAATAATTCCGATTATATGCGAATTCGAAAATGATCCGTGTCCAGCAAACGAAGGGTCCGTACGAGGGTAACCTTGCGTATAGTCAGCAAACAGGTCACGCTCCTGAACATACACTGGAAAAATGAAAAATATGCAACCATAGAGTGGCTAACTATCTCTGTCATGTATTCAACAAGCCGATATTGCCTCCAGTGTGCGAAAATAGTATGTGTATGTTGCGTCAAAGAGTGTTGACTTGCGTCAAATTTTGTTATTTTTAGCTATTGTATGAGCCTAGTTACAAAAACTTTAATTTCTGGTTTTGCAATTCGTTTTATTTGTTACAGTCTCATTAATTATTTTGTATAAATATAAAAAATAATGTGCATAGTCTGACAGACGAAGGGTCAGTAACTATGTCCTAAATGTGCGGTACATCGGTACTTAAGGGTTAAACACAATAGCTTTATCAGTTTTTCTGTCTGCTACTAGAAGTACAGGATTACTTATAAAAATTGCAAAATGCTAACTCTGACTGCCTCCCATATTATATGCATTGTGGCTTCCATCACATATTTTCTTTAGAAGATTATTTTTGTTGGCTCTTATTTTGGATTTATCAACAGTGCATAGCAACACACTTCTATAAAATTTCAGAATTGCTGACTTGAAAGCTAGTTTGCAAAAAAACAATCAACTTTGCTTATTTTAAATTAATGTTTTGTCAAATATTTTGTACTTTGTATAGCAGTAATACTTGATGGATCAGTAAGATATACCATAAGATACACTCTAGAAATTACTTCAAGTCCAGTGTATTTTCTGCCTCCATTTTTACCTGTTTAAGCCAACAGCTTCATGCCAATAAGAATTAAACCTTCCCCAATGAAATATGGCTATAGGCTTTGAAATCTTTAGTTATACATCAATTACCTATCCACATCTATTTCCCCATTGGCATCATTTAAATCATCATTTTCGTCTTTAATGATCAACTCCTCAGACTCAATTTTGAGTTCTTCATAGTTCACATCCTCCTCCAATTTAACTTTAGAATCTTGCATCTCTAGATCATTTTTCCAAACTTTAACAACCTGCACTTTTTTAATTCTGAAATAAATATGATGATTTCATGAAGCATTTTGAACTGGACTAAAAAAATATTAAAACTTGGAAACCTTACATAGACTCAATAAGGACTAAAACCATGATTATTTTTCGAAATATATATCCTATGCTAAAGGGAACAACCAAACACAATCTAAGTAACAAGTTATCGTTATGTCCATTGATAATATGTCCAACTATAACTTATGCATGTGCTGCGTGGTGTTTTGCAGCTAAAACGCACATTACAAAATTGCAAGTGATACAAAACAAAATTCTTAGAACAATTGTGAATGCACCTTGGTACGTTTCTAATGCAACCTATAGAGATAATGATATTCCTTTTTTGTCAGATTTTATTAAAAGTTATGGATGCGCAATATCTCTGATAAGGGCTGCAGTGTCATATAACCCTGCATCCATACGGAAACACAAAAGAGCCAGATTGCCACTTATTCTATAGCAGCTATTTTTACTATATTCTTAATCTATAAATTTACTATACTCTATCTTCAAATCCCAATACATGAATCTATTTCTATAGAAAATTTTTGTCACAAACTATATCTTTTGGAATGTTTGTTTAAAACATTTTTCGAAGAGACTCGCTCTTCTGCCAGTTAAAATATCAGTAATCTTTGGGCAAAAGGCCCATGGCCTACCCTGATGCTTAACAAAAGTCAAGTCAAGTCAGGCTCAGGTGGATGTACTTGTTTTGTTCTTAAAACTGGTTTTGAATAGTATTATCACAGCATAGTAAACAACCAGCACAATAACTCAGGCTGGCAGTAATTACAGGGGCATCCCCTCTTTTGGATGATTTTTTGTAGGGATGCTAAGGATACTTCGATACTTCTGCACTAATATAGAGTATTTTTGTCATCGATACTTTTTAAGGCATTCCAAGCTGGTATCAATATTTTTGTATTGGTATCGAATATTGAGGTGTGTAATCAGTTGCACAAAATGCTCTGTATGTACCAATCGCGCCTATTTGGCTAAAAAATATCGAGTTGGTACCGGTATCGATATTTTCATTTTTGCATCTCTACCCAAACTTCACATCCCTAAAATCATCTCAAGGTCAAATTCTGTGGAAACCTTTATATGGGAAATCCTCAGAGATATTATGCTGGTTGCTGGTTGTTTACTAATTTTACTATGCAATATGCATGCTGTGGTATTGTCTCATAATTCTGCAAGTATCATGTTATAGAATCAATAATTTTATGTAGTCTTGCTAGATATTTCAGTATTGAAATACGAAAAGTGCAAAACATAAGTTAGGATCAACAACTCAATTAACTGATGATGAAACAAATTCCTATAAAATTTGGCATAATCACTCAAAATGTCACAAATGTACCTGTTCACCACTGTCTCATCTGTATCTGCATATTTAATTGTTGATCCCCTAGTTTGTTCAATTCCAAATAGTTCACTCTCTAACTCTGCTGTTTCAGTCTTAATCTTAACTTCACCCACTTCTATTTTAGGCTCTTCAACAGCTAGCATTTCATTCTGCATGGTAATCTGTTGCAGTATATTTATAGTATCACAGTTTTGTGGTATCACAAACTTCCACGGGAATGTTGAATAAACTGGAAACTTAACCACTAACCAGTAAACTTTACAAAATGCCAAGTAGCTGAAGCTGAAGTAGCACGAGTGTAGCTAACTAGCTAGCATCATTGACATTCTAACCTATTAGGTTATGATATCTATGGCTAGCATACAATAAACAAGAATTCAAAAAAAATCTGAAACTACATGTCAACCGTCAAAGTCAATACAAAAGGTTAGATGTCGACTGTTTAGTGGTTACGCAATCACAGAACCTATACTGAGAACAACCGCGACATCTACAAAATCTACCAAGATCGGTATTTCAATCCTCCCCAAGCATGGCCGACTCTACACTAGGCCGGAGCCTTTAGATGTGGCAACGTGGCTTAGCTGTCAAATAGCGGGCCTGTAGTTTCAGAATAATTATTACATTTTATATGTATTAGAGTTCATCTCGGTTAATAAATTAAGAAAAATACTTTTGAGAACTACTACTACTAATACCACTTACATCTGATGTCTGGTTCATCGTAGTCAGACACTACAAAATAAAAATAAACGCAACCTGTTTCCTGCTGCCACTTCCACTTAAATGAACACTCAATTTACTTTGTAAATTGTCACTTGAGCTAGAAAAATTCACTGTGAAGCCATTCTTGCTGGTCTTGATTCCCTTTCACTGTCAAATCTTTTCGTAGGTATGCCCAGATGCATGTCCAGATGAGTTCTATTAACTGTATTTTTCTGTGATATTTGGGAGGTCCAGAAAACATTGTAGGTACCACATTGTGCTTTAAAATAGGTCTTATCCTTTGAAATGTTTGTAAATTATTGTCTTTATTCTTATAAATGTAACCAGACCATACGAGGAATACTGTTCACCCACTTCTGTTTATGTCCTTTATTGGAAGCACAAATTGCTAATGCAACCTGGTACTACACACTTTGCAGGCATGTTTTATCTTTATAGTTTCGTTTGTGCAGGTAAATAATTAGAAACACATTAAAAATCACCTTGCAATGTTCTTTTTGCTCTGGAATAAGGTTATGTTGGGCCATGGTTTGGTATGTCCTCTATTGGGTTGCAACCTGGTACTACACACTTTGCAGACATCTTTTTATCTTTATAGTTTCATTTGTGCAGGTAAATAATTAGAAACACATAATGATTATTTCGATATAAGTGGTGATAGTAGTGTAAAAGCTACCAAACAGGGTTGTTAGCAACATTATATCCGGCGTCAATATTTATCAGTTTATGTAAACGGGGAAATGCTAAAGCTTTTTAATTCACATTTGTAATTGTACGATAAAAACGATTCAAAAATACAATATTTTTATTTATTTGCCTTACAAACACATTTAAAAAAATCAAACCTGTTTAAAAAGTAACAACAATACCTTTTTTTAACAGTGAGTGAAAATAAATAATGTCTACATAAAGTAAAAAGAATTTCTAACAAACCTCAAAACAAAATTACTTTAAATTCTAAATAACTACACATAAATTATACTTTTATAACAATCATAGATATAAAACCAACTCGTAAATCGAAATTTGTTTTTAAAATGGTAGAAATTCAGGAATGTTGCAAAAATTCCTGATAAAAATTAATGGGCACTAGAGGTCAAGTCCGCCCTGGATGAAGTGAGCTTACAAAAAACTGGTGAAAGCTTGGTTAGAGAGGGATGACTCGGTGACTCACAAGTCACAAGCAATAAGACGGTTTACAGCGGGCCTTTACAAATGCCACATACTATAGCTTTACAAACAAAGGTAGAGGTAGACAGATGCTCATTGCTCAACATTTTGATAGGGGTTCTTACAGGCCATTGCCAGCTGAGCAGACACTTATTACTCGTCGTTATGTGATAGTTAAATTTTGAATTGCTACCAGCTGTCGGCAGTCCGCAGTTCATAGCGATTTTGAAAGGCAAGGTGGTTCTGATTATAAAAAGGGTATCAAATTTATTGAACATAGCTGGAAAAAGTGTATGGAGCTGAAAGGAGATTATGTTGAAAAGTTAAGATATATTTTTGTCCAAAATTCTTGTTTTTGTTTGGTTGGATACTTTCTTGTATGAAAAAGTAATAAATTAATTTTACCAGCACGTCTTTACAATCAAGGGTGTTTCAACATAATTATGTCTATCAAATTTACACTTCGCAATTGTTTTGTATATATGTTAGGAGCAAACACCGATTACGGCCAGTGGACGGAAAATATGGTCAAGACGCGTTTTGGCTGCTACCGTTTTGCCAATGTCCGAATTATCGCTTTCCGGCTGTTCAATGTAGCCCAGAACGCGTTTTGGGCCAACTACGATTGCCAGAACACGTTCTATATTCTACTACGAATAAATAAATCTCAATTATTTGCCGTGTTGTTTCAATATTTCCTCTGAGGTTAGAATCCATAACAAAATGAATAAAAGCACTTGTAGATCTTAGGTTCGTGAAAAAAACTGAAAGAATCATACCTCTTATGTCCAGCTCCCACATGAGCGGAATGAATAATGTCAAATAACTCGTGCGTCATGCAAAAATAACGCAGTTCGGCTGTTTCGTCTGTCCTTCTTTCAATTAGCTTCTCGATATAGCCAATTTTTAAAATACCATATCTTTTCAATCGTCGTCTTTGTTTCGAAGATATTGTGTCACCGTTACTTTTACAAGCTTTTGCCGCCGTAAGTGTTTGGTAGTATCTTTCTCTTGTACAAATATTACTACGATCATTGCTAAAACTTATGACTCTTTGCAGTTCGTCATTAAAACATAACCTTAGGTCTTCCATGACACTCTCTAGCTACTGTCTAACCTGCACAAAGATCAAATACTAAATGAATACACTAGCTCCAGAGGTATCGTTTACAAGCTAAGACACTCACAAAATCCACCACGCGTTATGGCAATCGCAGTGAAACGGGACGCGTTTTGGCAATCGTAGTCGACCCAAAACACGTTCTGGGCTACATTAAACAGTCGGAAAGCGATAATTCGGACATTGGCAAAATGGTAGCAGCCAAAACGCGTTTTGGCCATATTTTCCGTCCACTGGCCGAAATCGGTGTTTGCTCTTAACATATACAATGCGCACATTCATATATTTTAGTAGAAATGGTTTCAATAGCATCAGGATGTTTTCTGAGTGTATGGTCATCAAGACCTCGCTTACTGTTGAAAGTAGCATTACTGAGTACAAGTGCCAGAATTGTCTCCATCTGCTGTTTCTGGGTGTTTTGACACATGACGAGCAAAATGGGCTTTCCTAACAGTTTTAAATGCGCAATGCATACATTCATGTATTTTAGTAGCAATGAATCCAATGGAATCAGGATGCTTTCTCAGCATATGGTCATCTAGGTCTTGCTTACTTTTGAAAGTAGCATTACAGTGAGTACAAGTGCTAAAGTTGTATCCATCTGCTGTTTCTGGGTGGTTCAACATATGACGAGCTAAATCGGGTATCTTAACAGTTTTAAACGCACAATGCATACATTCATGCATTTTACTAGAAATGGATCCCACGAAATCAGGATGCTTTCTGAGCGTATGGTCATCAAGAGCTCGCTTACTTTTGAAAGTAGCATTACAGTGCATACAAGTGCTGAAATTGTATCTATCTGCTGTTTTTGGGTGTTTTGACATATGACAAGCTAAATGGGCTTTCCTAACAGTTATAAATGAGCAATGCGTACATTCGTGTACTTTCCTAGAAATAGGCACAATATATTCTGGATGTTGCTTAAGTTTATGGTTATCCAGATTTATTTTGTGTCTGTATTTGGCATTACAGTAAATACATGTGCTAAACATATATCTAACTGCTGTTTCAGAATGTCTGAAAATGTGATAATCGAAATTAGCCTTTATGGCAGTTTTATATGAACATTTTGTACATTCATGTATTTTATGAGAAACGGACGCGATGTATTCTGGATGTTTCCTAATTATATGGTCATCCAGATTCGCTTTATTTTTATATTTAGCATTACAGTGGATACAAGCGCTTAACTTATCGTTAGTCTTTGAGTGTTTCAACATATGACTATCCAAACTACTTTTCAAAGTAGATTTGTACGTACAATGCGTACATTCATGTATTTTACTAGATACAGAAGCAATCAAATGAGGATGTTTCCTGACTGTATGGTCATCTAGGTTTAGTTTACGTTTGAATGCTTTATTACACTGTGTGCACGTCAGCTTATCTGCTGTCTTGAGGTGTTGATTTTGCCCGCAGGGGATTTCTAGAGATCTGGAACATAGAATATCTTGTAACCTATACCAATAGCAGACGGAAAAACTGATAAAGCCATTGTTGCATTTAACCACGTTTTTTTAAGTAACTTATGTACCATACTCTAATCATTCTAGCAACATTGTTTTCTAGCATGGCCGACTCTACACTAGGCCGGAGCCTTAGATGTGGCAACGTGGCTTAGCTGTCAAATAGTTGGCCTATAGTTTCAGAATAATTATTATATTTTATATGTATTAGAGTTCATCTGGGTTAATAAATTAAGAAAAATACTTTTTAGAACTACTACTACTACTACTACTAATACCACTTACATCTGATGTCTGGTTCATCACAGTCAGACACTACAAAATAAAAATAAACGCAACCTGTTTCCTGCTGCCACTTCCACTCCCACTTAAATGAACACTCAATTTACTTTGTAAATTGTCACTTGAGCTAGAAAAATTCACTATTAGGTCACTGTGCAGCCATTCTTGCTGGTCTTGATTCCCTTTCACTATCAAATCTTTTCGTAGGTATGCCCCAGATGCATGCCCAGATGAGTTCTATTAACTGTATTTTTCTGTGATATTTGAGAGGTCCAGAAAACATTATAGGTACCACATTGTGCTTTAAAATAGGTCTTATCCTTTGAAATGTTTGTAAATTATTGTCTTTATCCTTATAAATATAGCCAGCCCTTCCGAGGAATACCTTTCACCCACTTCTGTTTATGTCCCTTATTGGACGCACAATTGCTAGTGCAACCTGGTACTACACACTTTGCAGGCATCTTTTTATCTTTATAGTTTCATTTGTGCAGGTAAATAGGTAGAAACACATTAAAAATCACTTTGCAATGTTCTTTTTACTCTGGAATAAGGTTATGTTGGGCCATGGTTTGGTATGTCCTCTATTGGGCTGCAACCTGGTACTACACACTTTGCAGGCATCTTGTTATCTTTATAGTTTCGTTTGTGCAGGTAAATAATTAGAAACACATTAAAAATCACCTTCCAATCTTATTTTTCACTCTGGAGGATTACACTAATGACTTCACAACAAACAAAAGCTCGGCCAACGATGCAGTGTTGCCATATTTCAATGCTCCGGCCTAGTGAGTAGAGTCGGCCATGTTTCTAGTTCTTTTTCTTACTTGAAATGCAATGCTCCTAGGTGCTGTGGTAGTCTGCTTTTCTACCGCTTTCCACAAAAACATAACTCCGTTATCTCCGTTACACAGAGCAGTGGCGGCGCGTGGTCATCGATGTCGGAAGTTCACTGTTTAAATATTGTTTAATCAACCTTCTGTTCGTATTAGATGCAAATTTGTCAATAACAGCATCACTAAAGTTTGAAATTCCATCTACATTTTTTTCCAATTTTTTGCTCTGATAACTTATAGAGCTAAAATTGTTTCGTAAATACTCCACCTTAACACGGCTCATATTCAACAATATACTAATTTGAATAGTTATTGCAACGTAAAATCCTGCGAACGGCATCAAGATTACTTGAAAAGCAGATAACGGAGCACAAGAATAGTGTGCGCCTCATCCTATTAAAATTTGCGATACCCCTTTCCCCGCTGGTAGGAATACATAACCTAGAATATGGTTTGAGCCCCGCCTTCACTACCGCCATGGCCGTCTCTACTCACTAGGCCGGAGCATTGAAATATGGCAACGTTGGAGATCAGGCCGTGTTTTCATTTGTTGTTATGTCATGTGTATTCTTCCAGGTGCAGAAAATATGGTTGGAAGGTGATTATTAATTTGTTTCTAATTATTTACCTGCACAAACTAAACTATAAAGATCACAAGATGCCTGCAAAGCGTGTAGTACCAGGTTGCAGCCCAGTAGAGGACTACCAAACCATGGCCCAACATCACCTTATTCCAGATTAAAAAGAACGTTGCAAGGTGATTTTTAATGGGTTTCTACTTATTTACCTGCACAAACGAAACTATAAAGATAAAAAGATGCCTGCAAAGCGTGTAGTACCAGTTTGCAGCCCAGTAGAGGCATGAGTAGAGGATTACCAAACCATGGCCCAACATAACCTTATTCCAGATTAAAAAGAACGTTGCAAGGTGATTTTGAATGGGTTTCTACTTGTTTACCTGCACAAATAAAACTATAAAGATAAAAAGATGCCTGCAAAGTGTGTAGTACCAGGTTGCACTAGCAATTTTGCGTCCGATAAGGGACATAAACAGAAGTGGGTGAAAGGTATTCCTCGGAAGGGCTGGTTATAGTTATAAGGATAAAGACAATAATTGACAAACATTTCAAAGGATAAGACCTATTTTAAAGCACAATGTGGTACCTATAATGTTTTCTGGACCTCCCAAATATCACAGAAAAATACAGTTAATAGAACTCATCTGGGCATGGCCTGGGGCATACCTACGAAAGGATTTGATAGTGAAAGGGAAATCAAGACCAGCAAGAATGGCTTCACAGTGACCTAATAGTGAATTTTTCTAGCTCAAGTGATAATTTACAAAGTAAATTGAGTGTTCATTTAAGTGGAAATGGAAGTGGCGGCAGGAAACAGGTTGCGTTTATTTTTATTTTGTAGTGTCTGACTGTGACGAAACAGACATCAGATGTAAGTGGTATTAGTAGTAGTAGTTCTAAAAAGTATTTTTCTTAATTTATTAGCCGAGATGAACTCTAATACCTATAAAATGTAATAATTATTCTGAAACTATAGGGCCACTATTTGACAGCTAAGCCACGTTGCCACATCTAAGGCTCCGGCCTAGTGTAGAGTCGGCCATGCCACCGCACGTGCGATTGCCGAACGGCCGTCGCGTCAGCTGGCTGGTCGGCTCTAGTCGGGTCACACCGGAGAACCCCAATTGTCAATAGCGTACAACAAAATATTAGGGAGGTGCAGGCATGATAAAAAATAAATATTGATTTTTATTATTTTCAATTTTTTTTTGGGGGGTGCACGTGCTCATGTGCTCTCATGGACGAGCCGCCTCTGATACAGAGTAGGTTTCTTCTAGGTAGTTTTGCTGAATTTTCTCTTTCAAGCTATTTGGAGTGCCTGCATGAAGATAATTTTGGTTTTGTCTGAACATATGTTTCAGCTAAGTCTCCTCTATGTCTTCTCTCTTAAAGTTGTTACTTTTAGTCTCTTGAATCTGACTCTGTATGAAAGGTCTCGTATCTCAGTTGGTATTTTTGTAACTCGTCTTTGAATGTTTTCTAATAATCTTACATCCTTAATGTAATGGGGACCCTACCTTGGGTTATATATACCTCGTTTAAAGGAAGGGTCCAATGCAAGAACCCTTCGTCAATGTTTATATTTTTGTTGTTTATAATATGAAGAACTTTTTTTTGTATACTCTCAAACTAAGACACTGTAAGTACTCTGCCTTAGCACCAGCGGTTTGGGGTAAATAGTTCTGATGATATCCAAATTCGAAAATGATCTGTGTCCAGCAGACCAAGTGTCAGTACGAGCATAACCCTTTTTGCGTATAATCAGCATACAGATCCCGCTTCTGAACATACACTGGAAAAACGAAAAATATGCAACCATAGAATGGCTAAATATCTGTCATGTATTCAACAAGCCGATATTGCCTCCAGTGCGCGAAAATAGTATGTGTGTTACATCGAGGAGTGTTGACTTGCGTCAAATTTTGTTATGTTTAGCTATTGTGTGAGTTACCAAAAGTTTAGTTTCTCCTCTTGCAATTTCTTTTATTTGTTATTGTTTTAGTAAAAGTTCAGATGTAAAATGATAGCCACACTTAGTTTAGTTTTTCTCTGTTCCCTTTTATTTGGAAATATAACTTCTTTTAACCTTTTTCAACACCGTCACATAATAAATGAACTACCAAAATCACATTATATTTTTTCAATTCATGGCATTTCTGTTATCTCAAGACATACTAAATTTCTGTGACAGGTTCCAATGATGTCTCATTAATTATTTTGCATAAATATAAAAAATAATTTGCATAATTTGACAGACGAAGGGTCAGTGACTATGTCCTAAATGTGGTACATCAGTACTTAAGGGTTAAATATAACAATAGCTTTATCAGTTTTTCTGCCTGCTACTGGATAAAGTACAGGATTACTAAAAATTGCAAAATGCTAAGTCTGACTGCCTCCTATATTGTATGCATTGTGGCCTTCATCATATATATTTTCTTCAAGAGATTCCTTTTGTTGGCTCTTATTTTGGATTTATCAACAATGCATAACAACACATTGTGTTCTATAAAAATGTCAGAATTGCTGATTTGAAAGCTAGTTTCCAAAAAACAATCAACTTTGCTTATTTTAAATTAATGTTTTGTCAAATATTTTGTACTTTGTATAGCAGTAATACTTGATGGATCATTAAGATATATCATAAGATACACTCTAGAAATCATCAATTCCAGTGTATTTCCTGCCTTCAGTTTTACCTGTTTAAGCCGACAGCCTCATGCCAATAAGAAGTAAACCTTCCCCAAAAAAATATTAAAGGCTTTGAAAGTTGTACAATTACCTATCCACATCTATTTCCACATTGGCATCATTTAAATCATCATTTTCGACTTTAATGATCAGCTCCTTAGACTCAATTTTGACTTCTTCATAGTTCACATCCTCCTCCAATTTAACTTTAGTATCTTCCATCTCAAGATCATTTTTCCAAACTTTAACAACCTGCTCTTTTTTAATTCTGAAATAAATATGATGATTTTATGAAGCATTTTGAACTGGACTAAAAAAATATTAAAGGCTTTGAAATCTTTAGTTGTACAATTACCTATCGGCATCTACTTCTCCATTTGCATCATTTAAATCATCATTTTCATCTTTATTGATCAACTCCTCGCACTCAATTTTGAGTTCTTCATAGTTCACATCCTCTCCCAACTCAGCTTTAGTAACTTGCATCTCTAGATTATTTTTCCAATTTTGTACAATATGCAATATACTTCTGGAACAAACAATGGATATAATAATTTATGAAGAATAATGTACTTGTTTTTTTCAATTGTGTCATCAGCATCGACTACTTTGGTCATTAGCCTCATGTTCTGTGTAGGATTTGTTACAGTTTCCTGGCGCCACATAGGAACAGCACTCCAGCACTGTTAATTAGAAGCCAACAGTGAAATTACTATGGGCACCCAAAGCAAAATATATAGGATTGACATTGATACAACTCTAACTGGGAAACCTCACATAGACTCAATCAGGACTAAAACCATGATTATTTTTCCAAATATATATCCTATGCTAAAGGGAACAACCAAACACAGTCTAAGTAACAAGTTATTGTTGTATCAATCAATAATATGTCCAAATATAGCTTACGCTATGTCCAAATATAGCTTACGCATGTGCTGTGTGGTGTTGTGCAGCTGAAACACACATTACAAAATTGCAAGTGATACAAAACAAAATTCTTAGAACAATTTTGAATGCACCTTGGTACGTTTCTAATGCAACCATTCATAGTGATCTTGATATTCCTTTTTTATCAGATTTTATTAAACACTTTGCAAGTGAAAGTTATGAACGGACAATATCTCATTCAAATCCTCTGATAGAGATGCAGTGTCATATGACCCTGCAACCATACAGAAACACAAAAGAGCCAGATTGGCACTTCTATAGCACCTATTTTTACTGTATTCTTAATCTATAAATTTACTATATCTTCAAATCTCAATACATGAATCTATTTCTATAGAAAATTTTTGTCACAATTTTCGAAGAGACTTGCTCTTCTGCTAGTTAAAACATCAGTAATTTTTGGGCAAAAGGCCCCTGGACTACCCTGATGCTTAACAGAAGTCAAGTCAAGTCAGGCTCAGTTGGATGTACTTGTTTTGTTTTTAAAACTGGTTATTTCAGGTTTTGAATATTGTTTCATAATTCTGCAAGTATCACATTATAGAATCAATAATTTGATGTAGTCTTGCTAGATATTTCAGTATTGAAATATAAAAAGTGCAATACATAAGTTAGGATCAACAACTCAATTAACTGATGATGAAACAAATTCCTATAAAATTTGGCATAATCACTCAAAATGTCACAAATGTACCTGTTCTCCACTGTCTCATCTGTATCTGCATATTTAATTGTTGATCCCCTAGTTTGTTCAATTCCAAATAGTAGTTCACTCTCTACCTCTGCTGTTTCAGTCTTAATCTTAACTTCAGACACTTCTATTTTGATAGCCTCTTTAACTGCTAGCATTTCATTGTGCATGGTAATCTGTTGCACTATATTTATAGTATCACAAACTTCCATAGGGAATGTTGAATGAACTGGAAACTTAACCACCAAACCATTAACCAGTAAACTTCTCAAAATAAGTAGTATGAGTGTAGCGTAAACAACAATTCTAATTCTGAAACTGACATGTGAACGTCAATTCAAAAGGTTAGATGTCGACTGTTTTATGGCTGCGCAATCACAAAACAAATATGGAGAACTGCAGCATCTACAAAATCTACAGAACCTACCAAGCTCTGTGTTCTAATTCTTCCCAAAGCATCGTTATTGATGTCGTTAAGCGCCGTGTTGCATTATAGTGCGCTATGAACGAATAGCAACTCCGATTATACTTTTCGATATTATCATATTAGTAGTGTAAAAGCTACCAAACTAGGTTGTTAGCAAGATTATATCTGGCGTTATACTTATCAGTTTATGTAAACGGGGAAGTGCGAAGACTTTTTAATTCACATTTATAATTTTACAATAAAAACGATTCAAAAATGCAATATTTTTATTTCTTTGCATTACAATCAGATTTAAAAAAATCAAACCTGTTTAAAAAGTAGCAACAATACCTTTTTTAATAGTGAGTAAAAATAAATAATGTTCTACATACAGTAAAATGTATTTCTAACAAACCTAAAAACAAAATTACTTGAAACTCTAAATAACTATATATAAATTATACTTTTATAATAATCATACATATAAAAACAGCTCATGAATCGAAATTTGTTTTTAAAATAGTAGAAATGTAAAAAATCTCAAGTGCGCCCTGGATAAAGTGAGCTTACAAAGAACTGGCGAAAGCTCCAGACAAGCAAGGCGGCTTACAGGCTTATACAAGAGCCATATGCTATAGCTTTACAAACAAAGGTAGAGGTAGACAGATGCTCATTGCTCAACCTCTTGATAGGGGTGCTTACAGGCCATTGCCAGCTGAGCAGACACTTATTACTCGTCGTTATGTGATAGTTAAATTTTGAATTGCTACCTCATTATTCATATTCCCCAAAATTAACCTTCTCGATTTATTGCCTGCTCCCAAACTTAAAAAAATGATTTTCGAACGATGAAGAAGTGATGTCGGCAGTTAATAGCGATTTTGAAGGGCAAGGTGGTTCTGTTTATAAAAAGGATATCGAATTTATTTAACATAGCTGGAAAAGTGTATACAGCTGAAAGGAGATGATGTTGAAAAGTTAACATATATTTTTGTCCAAAATTCTTGTTTTTGTTTGGTTGGGTAATTTCTTGTACGACAAAGTAATGAATTAATTTTACCAGCACGTCTTTGCAATCAAGGGTGCTTCAACATATGTCTCTCAAATTTACACTTCGTAATTGTTTTGTACATACAATGCGCACATTCATATATTTTAGTAGAAATGGATCCAATAGCATCAGGATGTTTGCTGAGTATATGGCCATCAAGACCTCGCTTACTCTTGAAAGTAGCATTACAGTGAATACAAGTGCTAAAATTGTATCTGCCTGCTGTTTCTAGGTGTTTTGACACATGGCGTGCAAAATGGGTTTTCTTAACAGTTTTAAATGAGCAATGCGTACATTCATGTATTTTATTAGAAATGGATCTAATAGCATCAGGATGTTTGCTGAGTATATGTCCATCAAGAGCTTGTTTACTTGAGAAAGCAATATTACAGTAAATACACGTGCTTAAATTGTATCTATCTGCTCTTTTTCGGTGTTTTGACATATGACGAGCTAAATGGGCTTTCCTAACATATTTAACTGAGCAATACGTACATTCATGTATTTTAGTAGAAATGGATCCCATGGAATCAGGATGCTTTCTCAGCATATGGTTATCAAGAGATCGTTTACTTCTAAAAGCGGCATTACAGTGAGTACAATTTTTAAAATTGTATCTATTTCCTGTTTCTGGGTGGTTTAACATATGACGAGCTAAATGGGATTTACTAACAGTTTTAAATACGCAATGCATACATTCATGTATTTTAGTAGAAATGGATCCAATAGCATCAGGATGTTTGCTAAGTATATGTCCATCAAGAGATCGTTTACTTCTAAAAGCAGCATTACAGTGAATACAAGTCCTAAAATTGTATCTATTTGCTCTTTCTTGGTGTTTTGACACATGACGCGCTAAACGGGCTTTCTTAATAGTTTTAAATGAGCAATGCGTACATTTATGTATTTTGTTAGAAATGGATCCAATAGCTTCAGGATGTTTGCTGAGTATATGTCCATCAAGACCTTGTTTACTTGAGAAAGTAATATTACAGTGAATACACGTGCTAAAATTGTATCCATCTGCTGTTTCTGGATGGTTTAACATATGACGAGTTAAATGGGCTTTCCAAACAGTTTTGAATGCGCAATGCGTACATTCATGCGTTTTAGTAGAAATGGATCCCATGGAATCAGGATGCTTTCTGAGTATATGGTAATCACGAGCTTGCTTACTTTTGAAGGTAGCATTACAGTGAGTACAAGTGCTAAAACTGTATCTATCTGCTGTTTCTGAGTGGTTTAACATATGACGAGCTAAATGGGTTTTGATAACAGTTTTGAATGCGCAATGTGTACATTCATGTATTTTATTAGAAATGGATCCAATAGCATTAGGATGTTTGATGAGTATATGTCCATCAAGAGCTAGTTTACCTGAGAAATTAATATTACAGTAAATACACCTGTAAAAATTGTATCTATCTGCTGTTTCTGGGTGTTTTGACATATGATGAGCCAAACGGTACTTCTTAACAGTTTTAAATGAGCAATGCATACATTCCTGTATTTTCCTAGAAACAGACGCAGTATTTTCCGGATGTTGCCTCAGTATATGGTCATCCAGATTTACTTTAGTTTTGTATTTAGCATTACAGTGGATACAAGCGATTAATTTATCGTTAGTCTTTGAGTGTGTCAACATATGATTATCAAATCTACTTTTCACAGTAGTTTTGTACGTACAATGCGTACATTCATGTATTTTACTAGATACAGAAGCAATCAAATGAGGATGTTTCCTGACTATATGGTAATTAAGGGAAAATTTATGTTTGAATGCTGTATTACACTGTGTACACGTCAGCTTATCTGCTGTCTTGAGGTGTTGAGTTTGCCCCCAGGAAATTTCTAGAGATCTGGAACAGATAGAATATCTTGCAATCTATACTAATAGCAGACGGAAAAACTGATTGTTGCATTTAACCATGTTTTTTAAGTAACTTGTGCACCATACTCTTATCATTCTAGCAACATTGTTGTCTAGTTCTTTTTCTTCTTTAAATGCAATGCTCCTAGGTGCTGTGACAGTCTGCTCTTCTACCGCTTTCCACAAAAATATAACTCCGTTATCTCCGTTATACAGAGCAGTGGCGGCTCGTGGTCATCGATGTCGGAGGTTCACTAGCTACCCCCTCCGCTGAACCACGATAAAATTTTCATTGAATGTCAAAATATCTTTTGGATTTAAAAAGGTAGATATAAATGAGAAAGAAAATAAGATAAATATATTCATTCAAAACATATTTAGACGTAGACCTGAAATAAAATAAAAGCTTTTACGATGTTTCATTAATGTGTACATTGTTTAAACGTTTAACGGTTTAAACAATGTTTAAGTCCAACCTTCTCTTCGTATTTGAAGCAAATTTGTCAATAACAGTTTGTCACTAAAGTTTGAAATTCCATCTACATGTTTTCCAATTTGTTGCTCTGATAACTTAGAGCTAAACTTGTTTCGTAAATAATCCACCGTAAAACGGTTCATATTCAACAATATACTAATTTGAATAGTTATTGCAACATAAAACCCAGCGAACGGCATCAAGATTACTTGAAAAGCAGATAACGGAGCACAAGAATAGTGTCCGCCTCGTCCTATTAAAATTTGCGATACCCCTTTCCCCGCTGGTAGGAATACATAACCTAGAATATGGGTAAGCCCCGCCTTCACTAGCGCGCGTGAGATTGCCGAACGGCCGTCGCGTCAGCTGGATAGTCGGCTCTAGTCGGGTCACACCGGAGAACCCCAATTGCCATTAGCGTACAACAAAATATTAGTTAGGTTCAGGCATGATAGAAAATAAATATTGATTTTATTTTGAAATTTTTTTATTATTATTGTTCAACACAAAGAAAAACATATTTGAGATGATAAAGCTTATAAAATAGAATAGAGAATAAAACAGAATGAAATTTAAATTAAAACAGACAGACAGTTAATCATTGAATTTGCCGGTCCTGTTTGGTATCCAGTCCTCCAAAGGGATCGTGACCTTCTTGAGTCTCTTCAGCGTCGTTGCACCAGAGTTTCGTATGGCGCAAGACGTCCAGCATACGAAGACCGGTTACACATATTCGATCTTCAGCCCTTTGGTGAGAGGCGCACCCGCGGTGATTTAATAATTACCTACCGAGCTCTGCATGGTCTTTTTGGTGTAACCTATCTAGTTTATTTCGCCTCAATATAAACAACTTGAGAGGTCACAACTTCAAGCTAAAGAAAGAACCATTTAAAACTTCCACCAGACAACACTTTTTAAGTAACAGGGTATTTGATCAGCTGCCTGCGGATGTAGTGAACAGTCCTTCTGTGAACAGTTTCAAAATCAGATATGACAATTGGTGCTCTGTGCATACCTAACTTTGCATAAATCTTATTTTTCTTTTCTCTGTATCATTGCTAGCTGTTAGAATTAGTTTTTTTTTTAGTTTTTAGTTTGTTATCTGTATCTGTTGATGCTATTAGAGTTTATAGCACTGTGTGCTCAACTCTTGTTACTATGTAATAATAATAATAATAAAAATAAAATAACAGAAGTGCTATCACATATTCACGATTGTGGCATTATCACATAATTTACACATCAAAACAGAACTGATTCACAAACAAACTTACTAGTTGGTGTAATGGGTAAAATTTGTTTTTGCTGCTTTGAGCTCCTTGTCCACCCTTGCTTTGAACCCGTTGACACTGTTCACACTAACCGTTGAGTCTTGAAGGCTGTTCCACATGTATGCTACCCTGTTGATGATAAAGTTTTTTCTGGGTAGTTTACTACTTTTCTCTTTCTCTAATTTCTTAGAGTTTTGGGGTGCACGTGCTCATGTGCTCTCATGGACGAGCCGCCTCTGATACAGAGTAGGTTTCTTCTAGGTAGTTTTGCTGAATTTTCTTTTTCAAGCTATTTGGAGTGCCTGCATGAAGATAGTTTTGGTTTTGTCTGAACATATGTTTCAGCTAAGTCTCCTCTATGTCTTCTCTCTTAAAGTTGTTAATTTTAGTCTCTTGAATCTGAATCTGTATGGAAGGTCTCGTATCTCAGTTGGTATTCTTGTAACTCGTCTTTGAATGTTTTCTAATAATTCTACGTCCTTAATATAACGGGGACTCTAGCTCTGGTTATAATATATACCTCATGTAATTGAAGGGTCCAATGCAAGAACCCTTCGTCAGAATATGAAGAACTTTTTTTCTGTATACTCTCAAACTGAGACACCGTAAGTACTCTGCCTTAGCACCAGCGGTTTGGGGTAAATAGTTCCGATGATATGCGAATTCGAAAATAATCCGTGTCCAGCAACGAAGGATCCGTACGAGCGTAACCTTAGTATAGTCAGCATACAGATCACGCTCCTGAACATACACTGGAAAAACGAAAAATATGAACCATAGAATGGCAAAATATCTCTGTCATGTATTCAATAAGTCGATATTGCCTTCAGTGCGCGAAAATAGTATGTGTATGTTGCGTCAAAGAGTTTTGACTTTGGTCAAATTTTGTTATTTTTAACTATTGTATGAGCCTAGTTACCAAAAGTTTAGTTTCTCCTTTAGCAATTTCTTTTATTTGTTACAGTTTTAGTAAAAGTTCGGATGTAAAATGATAGCCACACTTAGCTTAGTTTCCTCTCTGTTCCCTTTTATTTGGAAATATAACTTCTTTTAACGTTTTTCAACACTGTCACATAATAAATGATCTACCAAAATCATGTTATGTTTTTTTTTTCAATTCATGGCATTTCTGTTATCTCAAGACATACTAAATTCCTGTGACAGGTTTCAAGGATGTCTCATTAATTATTTTGCATACATATAAAAAAATAATTTGCATAATCTGACGGAAGAAGGGTCAGTGACTATGTCCTAAATGTCGTACATCAGTACTTAAAGGTTAAATATAACAATAGTTTTATCAGTTATTCTGCCTGCTACTGGATAAAGTACAGGATTACTAAAAATTTCAAAATGCTAAGTCTGACTGCCTACTATATTGTATGCATTGTGGCCTTCATCATATATTTTCTTCAGGAGATTCCTTTTGTTGGCTCTTATTTTGGATTTATCAACAATGCATAACAACACATTGTGTTCTATAAAAATTTCAGAATTGCTGATTTGAAAGCTAGTTGTCAAAAAACAATCAACTTTGCTTATTTTAAATTAATGTTTTCTCAAAGATTTTCTACCTTGTATGGCAGTAATACTTGATGGATCAGTAAGATATATCATAAGATACACTCTAGAAATTACTTCAAGTCCAGTGTATTTTCTGCCTCCATTTTTACCTATTTAAGCTGACAGCTTCATGCCAATAAGAACTAGCTTTCCCCAACAAAATATTTAAGGCTTTGAAATATTTAGTTGCACAATTACCTATTCACATCTATGTCTCCATTTGCATCATTTAAATCATCATTTTCTTCTTTAATGATCAACTCCTCAGACTCAATTTTGAGTTCTTCATAGTTCACATCCTCCTCCAATTTAACTTTAATATCTTCCATCTCAAGATCATTTTTCCAAACTTTAACAACCTGCTCTTTTTTAATTCTGAAATAAATATGACGATTTCATGAAGCATTTTGAACTGGACTAAAAAAATATTAAAGGCTTTGAAATCTTTAGTTGTACAATTACCTATCGGCATCTATTTCTCCATTTGCATCATTTAAATCATCATTTTCATCTTTATTGATCAACTCCTCACACTCAATTTTGAGTTCTTCATAGTTCACATCCTCTCCCAACTCAGCTTTAGTAACTTGCATCTCTAGATTATTTTTCCAATTTTGGACCATATGCCCTTCTTTACTTCTGGAACAAACAATGGATGTAATAATTTATGAAGAATAATGTACTTGTTTTTTTCAATTGTGTCATCAGCATCGACTACTTTGGTCATTAGCCTCATGTTCTGTGTAGGATTTGTTACAGTTTCCTGGCGCCACATAGGAACAGCACTCCAGCACTGTTAATTAGAAGCCAACAGCGAAATTACTATGGGCACCCAAAGCAAAATATTTAGGATTGACGATTGATACAACTCTAACTGAAAAACCTCACATAGACTCAATCAGGACTAAAACCATGATTATTTTTCCAAATATATATCCTATGCTAAAGGGAACAACCAAACACAGTCTAAGTAACAAGTTATTGTTGTATCAATCAATAATATGTCCAAGTATAGCTTACGCATGTGCTGCGTGGTGTTGTGCAGCTAAAACACACAATACAAAATTGCAAGTGATACAAAACAAAATTCTTAGAACAATTTTGAACGCACCTTGGTACGTTTCTAATGCAACCATACATAGTGATCTTGATATTCCTTTTTTGTCAGATTTTATTAAACACATTGCAAGTGAAAGTTATGAATGCACAATATCTCATTCAAATCCTCTGATAGGGCTGCAGTGTCATATCACCCTGCATCCACAACACAAAACAGCCAGGTTGGCACTTCTATAGCACCTATTTTTACTGTATTCTTAATCTATAAATTTGCTATAACTCTGTCTTCAAATCTCAATACATGAATCTATTTCTATAGAAAATTTTGTTACAAACTATCTTTTGAAATGTTTGTTTGTTTGATACATTTTTCGAAGATACTTGCTCTTCTGCCAGTTAAAACATCAGTAATTTTTGGGCAAAAGGCCTCTGGCCTACCCTGATGCTTAACAGAAGTCAAGTCAAGTCAGGCTCAAGTGGATGTACTTGTTTTGTTTTTAAAACTGGTTATTTCAGGTTTTGAATAGTATTGTCTCATAATTCTGCATGTATCACGTTATAGAATCAATAATTTGATGTAGTCTTGCTAGATATTTTAGTATTGAAATATAAAAAGTGCAATACATAAGTTAGGATCAACAACTCCATTAACTGATGATGAAACAAATTCCTTTAAAATTTGGCATAATCACTCAAAATATCACAACTGTACCTGTTCACCACTGTCTCATCTGTATCTGCATATTTAATTGTTGATCCCCTAGTTTGTTCAATTCCAAATAGTTCACTCTCTAACTCTGCTGTTTCAGTCTTAATCTTAACTTCATCCACTTCTATTTTCATAGCCTCTTCAACAGCTAGAATTTCATTGTGCATGGTAATCTGTTGCACTATATTTATAGTATCACAAACATCCATGGGGAATGTTGAATAAACTGGAAACTTAACCACTATCTACTAACTAGTAAACTGCTCAAAATAAGTAAGTAGTATGAGTGTAGCATAAACATAAACAACAATTCCAATTAAACTGACATGTCAACGTCAATTCAAAAGGTTAGATGTCGACTGTTTTGTGGCTGTGCAATCACAAAACAAATATGGAGAACCGCAACATCTACAAAATCTACAGAACCTACCAAGTTCGGTGTTCTAATCTAATTCTTCCCAAAGCATCGTTATTGATGTCGTTAAGCGCCGTGTTGCATT
The DNA here is from genome assembly GCA_951848785.1 of Callosobruchus maculatus. Classification (NCBI taxonomy): domain Eukaryota; kingdom Metazoa; phylum Arthropoda; class Insecta; order Coleoptera; family Chrysomelidae; genus Callosobruchus; species Callosobruchus maculatus. The sequence goes on along the minus strand of CATOUR010000084.1, from coordinate 2,203,126 downwards.
ATAGTGCGCTATGAACGGATAAAAAATCCAATTATATTTTTCGATATCATCATATTAGTAGTGTAAAAGCTACTAAACTAAGTTGTTAGCAAGACTGCTTTTTATTAACATTTGGAAATTCACGATAAAAACAATATAAAAATGCATTATTTTTATTTCTTTGCCTTACAATCACATTCAAAGAATAATAATCAAACCTGGTTAAAAAGTAACAATACATTAAATTTTTTAATAGTAAGTAAAAATAAATGTAATGTTTTGCTAAATGTGCTTTCAAGACAGATTGTATTTCAAACAAAATTAAATTAAACTCTCTTTTAAAAACGGCTATACGTAAATTATACTTTTATAACAATCATACATATAAAACCAACTCTTAAATCGAAATTTGTTTTAAAAATTGTAGAAATTCAGGAATGTCGCAAGAAATCGTGGATGTATAGTAGCCACTGATGAATATAATGTTTAAAATTGAGTCCCCTATATGTCTTCTCTTTGCCTTTATAACCCTTCCCCCGTGTGGGGGCGGGTTAGAATATCTCCCATCGTATATCCTGCGTGTCGTAAAAGGCGACTAAAAGGAATCGAACTACCGTCGGTATAAGCAGTAACCTCTTCTCAACCAACAGCTTTTGGTCGACGAGTTGAGAAGAGTCAGCACACGTTCTTGTCCTTGGGGTGAGAAATTGTCCCTAAAGGCGGATGAACCAGTAGATACATCTGGTCAACGGCATGAGGATGCAGAAAGCAAACGGGAAACTACTGCATTAAAGATTTTAAAGTTATCCCAAGAGAAACTCGTAAAATGAGTACATTTTACGAGTTCACAACATGTCTGTTAAGACATTGTGACTATGATGATGTCTTCTCTCTATTAAAGTTGTTAATTTTAGTATAACAGTTCTATGTCCTTAACATAATGGGGACTCCAGCTTTAGTCGTATGTAACTCGGGTAACTGATTTTACCGGCACGCGACATCTTTGCAATCAACGGTGTTTCAATACATGTCTTGCAAAAGCAGTCCTCCGATTTATTTTATATGCACAATGCATACATTCATATATTTTAGTAGAAATGGATCCAGTGGAATCAGGATGTTCTTTGACCGTATGTTTATCAAGAGTTTGCTTATTTGTGAAAGTAGCATTACAATAAGCACATGTGCTGAACTTATAACTATCCGCTGTTTCTGGGTGTCTTGACATATGAAGCTCTATTTGATGTTTCGAGACAGTTTTAAATGCGCAATGCGTACATTCATGTATTTTAGTAGAAATGGATCCAATGGAATCAGGATGCTTTCTGAGCGTATGGCCATCAAGAGCTCTCTTACTTTTCAAAGTAGTATTACAGTGAATACACGTGCTAAACTTAGAAGTATCTGCTGTTTCTGGGTGTTTTAACTTATGACGAGCAAAATCAGCTTTCTTGATAGTTTTAAATGCGCAATGTGTACATTCATACGTTTTATTAGAAATCGATCCAATGGAATCAGGATGTTTTCTGACCGTATGGTCATCAAGAGATCGTTTTCTTTTGAAAGTAGCATTACAGTGAATACACGTGCTAAACTTAGAGATATCTGCTGTTTCAGGGTGTTTCGACATATTATGATAATCCAAACTAGTCTTCATGACAGTTTTATACGCACAATGCATACATTCATACATTTTAGCAGAAATGGATCCAATGGAATCAGGATGCTTTCTGAGCATATGGTCATCAAGAGCTCGCTTACTTTTCAAAGTAGCATTGCAGTGAATACACGTGCTAAATTTAGAGGTATCTGCTGTTTCTGGGTGTTTTAAGTTATGACGAGCAAAATCAGCTTTCTTGACAGTTTTAAATGCGCAATGTGTACATTCATACGTTTTATTAGAAACCGATCCAATGGAATCAGGATGTTTTCTGACCGTATGGTCATCAAGAGATCGTTTTCTTTTGAAAGTAGCATTACAGTGAATACACATGATAAACTTAGAGATATCTGCTGTTTCAGGGTGTTTCGACAGATTATGACAATCCAAACTAGCCTTCATGACAGTTTTATATGCACAATGCATACATTCATATATTTTAGTAGAAATAGATCCAATGGAATCAGGATGCTTTCTGAGCATATGGTCATCAAGAGCTCGCTTACTTTTCAAAGTAGTATTGCAGTGAATACACATGCTAAACTTAGAGGTATCTGCTGTTTCTGGGTGTTTTAAATTATGACGAGCAAAATCAGCTTTCTTGACAGTTTTAAATGCGCAATATGTACATTCATACATTTTAGTAGAACTGGATCCAATGGAATCGGGATGTTTTCTGACCGTATGGTCATGAAGAGATCGTTTACTTTTGAAAGTAGCATTACAGTGAATACATGTGCTAAACTTAGAGGTATCTGCTGTTTCAGGGTGTTTCAACATATGATGATCCAAATTAGCCTTCATAACAGTTTTATATGCACAATGCATACATTCATATATTTTAGTAGAAATGGATCCAATGGAATCAGGATGTTTTCTGAGCGTGTGGTCATCAAGAGATCGTTTAAATTTGAAAGTAGCATTACAATGAGCACATATGCTGGACTTATAACTATCTGCTGTTTTCGAAGAAGCGATCAAATCAGGATGCATCTTGACTATATGGTCATCCATGGTTAATTTGTGTTTGAACACGGTATTACAGTGTGTACATGTCCACTGATCTTTTGTCTTGAGGTGTTGATTTTGCATAATGGTCATTTCCAAAGATCTGGAAAAGATAAAATATCTTGTAATCTATACCAACTGCAGGAGTAAAATAAAGTTATTGTTCTGTATAACCACATTTTTTTTTCAAGTAGATTATGGACTGTATTGTATGATTTTAGCAGCAATGTTTTCTAGTTCTTTGTCTAGTCTATCTTTAAATGAATTGATACAAAGCACTATTACAGTCTGCTCAAGTGTCCTCTGCTTTTTCTCCCTTAAAAGTTGTTTATTTTAGTCTCTTCAATCTCACTGTGTCTTGTTCATCAGTTGGTATTTTTGTAACTCGTATTTGTATCATTTCTAACACTTCTATGTCTTATAACATAATGGGGAATCCACACTCGTGTATAGTTTGCGTATAATTTCTATAGTCATCTTTGAATGAGTGTTTTGTTTAATAGAGCATACAAATGAATTATCTTTTTTGGCGATCTTTGAAATGTGGTTTTGCCATTTCAGGTCAGAAGTGACTGTGACCCCCACATCGTTTTGCTCTGTAACAATTGCCAGTGTTATATTGTTCAGTACATCATTTTCATTTCGATTATTAGGACCAATTCTTTACTTCAGCTTTATGAAGATCTTATAGAAATAACAGAATCACAGTAAAATGTTTCTTTGGACATACACAGTTTTTACGTATTTTTGTACTTAGGACCTTACAGCAGTTGTCTTACTCAAAATAGTGCTTTTTAAGTTACTTTCTGTTCTTTATGTGTTACTCTGTATATAACTCATATCATTCTATTTTCTGTACTCAATAAATCTATTTCTCGAAAGTTTTCTTTTTCTTGCTTTAGACATGTTTTATGTAATATCTCGGTTTGATAATTTAGGCACTTGGACCCTTTTGAATTTCCACTCTTCAATTAATAATGTGTAGCAAGTATGTTGAAAAATAGATATATTTTTGTCAAAATATTTGAGTTTTCTTTGATGGGGCACTTGTCGGATCATATCCAATGAAGTAATAAGTAATAATAATAATACAAGCACACTACATCTGTGCAGTCAACGATGTTTCAATACATGTCTTGCAAAACTGCTTTCCATAGTAGTTTTATATGCGCAATGCATATATTTTAGTAGAATTGTCATCAAGAGATCGTTTACTTTTGAAAGTAGCATTAGAGTGAAATCACGTGCTAAACTTAGAGGTATCTGCTGTTTCCTGGTGTTTCGACATATGATCATCCAAATTACTCTTCTTGACAGTTTTATAAGCACAATGCATGCATTCATATACTTTAGAAGAAATGGATGCATTGGAATCAGGATGTTTTCTGAGCGTATGGTCATCAAGAGATCGTTTTCTTTTGAAAGTAGCATTACAGTGAATACACGTGCTAAACTTAGAGGTATCTGCTGTTTCTGGGTGTTTTAATATATGACGGGCAAAATCAGCTTTTCTGACAGTTTTAAACGTGCAATGTGTACATTCATACGTTTTATTAGAAATCGATCCAATGGAATCAGGATGTTTTCTGACCGTATGGTCATCAAGAGATCGTTTTCTTTTGAAAGTAGCATTACAGTGAATACAGATGCTAAACTTAGAGATATCTGCTGTTTCAGGGTGTTTCGACAGATTATGACAATCCAAACTAGCCTTCATGACAGTTTTATATGCACAATGCATACATTCATATATTTTAGTAGAAATGGATCCAATGGAATCAGGATGCTTTCTAAGTGTATGTTCATCAAGAGCTCGCTTATTTTTGAAAGTAGCATTACAGTGAATACACATGCTAAACTTAGAGGTATCTGCTGTTTCAGAGTGTCTCAACATATGATAATCCAAATTAGCTTTCTTGACAGTTTTATAAGCACAATGCATACATTCATATACTTCAGAAGAAATGGATTCAATGGCATCAGGATGTTTTCTGAGTATATGTCCATCAAGAGTTTTTTTACTTTTGAAAGTAGCATCACAATGAGCACATGTACTGAACTTATAACTGTCTGCTGTTTGTGGGTGTTTTAACATATGTCTGGCAAATTTAGACTTAAAGATAGTCTGATAAGTGCAATATGCACATCGGTGTATCTTATGTTCACCTAGATTTGAGGTATCTGCTGTTTCAGGATGTCTCGACATATTATGACAATCGAAATCAGCCCTCTTGACAGTTTTATATGCACAATGCATACATTCATATATTTTGGTAGAAATGGATCCAATGGAATCAGGATGTTTTCTGACCGTATGGTCATCAAGAGATCGTTTACTTTTGAAAGTAGCATTACAATGAGCACATGTGCTTAACTTATAACTATCTGCTGTGTCTGGGTGTTCTAACATATGAAGCGCTAGAGTATGTCTTCTGACAGTTTTAAATGCGCAATGCGTACATTCATGTATTTTAGCAGAAATGGATCCAATGGAATCAGGATGCTTTCTGAGCGTATGGTCATCAAGAGCTCGCTTACTTTTCAAAGTAGCATTACAGTGAATACACGTGCTAAACTTAGAGGTATCTGCTGTTTCAGGGTGTTTCAACATATGATGATCCAAATTAGCCTTCATAACAGTTTTATATGCACAATGCATACATTCATATATTTTAGTAGAAATGGATCCAATGGAATCAGCATGTTTTCTGAGCGTGTGGTCATCAAGAGATCGTTTTCTTTTGAAAGTAGCATTACAATGAGCACATATGCTGGACTTATAACTATCTGCTGTTTTCGAAGAAGCGATCAAATCAGGATGCATCTTGACTATATGGTCATCCAGGTTTAATTTGTGTTTGAATGCAGTATTACAGTGTGTACATGCCCACTGATCTTTTGTCTTGAGGTGTTGATTTTGCATAATGGTCATTTCCAAAGATCTGGAAAAGATAAAATATGTTGTAATCTATACCAACTGCAGGAGTAAAATAAAACCCAATAAAGTTATTGTTCTATATAACCACATTTTTTCAAGTAGATTATGGACTGTACTGTATGATTTTAGCAGTCCTTTGTCTAGTCTATCTTTAAATGAATTGATATAAAGCACTATTACAGTCTGCTCAAGTCTCCTCTGTTTTTTCTCCCTTAAAGTTGTTTATTATAGTCTCTTCAATCTCACTGTGTCTTGTTCATCAGTTGGTATTTTTGTAACTCGTATTTGTATAATTTCTAACAGATCTTATAGAAATAACAGAATCACAGTAAAATGTTTCTTTGGACATACACAGTTTTTACGTATTTTTGTACTTAGGACCTTATAGCAGTTGTCTTACTCAAAATGGTGCTTTTTAAGTTACTTTCCGTTCTTTATGTGTTACTCTGTACATAACTCATATCATTCTATTTTCTGTACTCAATAAATCTATTTCTCGAAAGTTTTTTTTTACTTTTTCTTGCTTTAGACATGTTTTATGTAATATCTCGGTTTGATAATTTAGGCACTTGGACCCTTTTGAATTCCCACTCCTCAATTAATAATGTGTAGCGAGTATGTTGAAAAATAGATATATTTTTGTCAAAATATTTGAGTTTTCTTTGATGGGGCACTTGTCGGATCATATCCAATGAAGTAATAAGTAATAATAATAATACAAACACACTACATCTGTGCAGTCAACGGTGTTTCAATACATGTCTTGCAAAACTGTTTTCCATAGTAGTTTTATATGCGTAATGCATATATTTTAGTAGAATTGTCATCAAGAGATCTTTTACTTTTGAAAGTAGCATTAGAGTGAAATCACGTGCTAAACTTAGAGGTATCTGCTGTTTCAGGGTGTTTCGACATATGATCATCCAAATTACCCTTCTTGACAGTTCTATAAGCACAATGCATGCATTCATATACTTTAGAAGAAATTGATGCATTGGAATCAGGATGTTTTCTGAGCGTATGGTCATCAAGAGATCGTTTTCTTTTGAAAGTAGCATTACAGTGAATACACGTGCTAAACTTAGAGGTATCTGCTGTTTCTGGGTGTTTTAATATATGACGGGCAAAATCAGCTTTTCTGACAGTTTTAAACGTGCAATGTGTACATTCATACGTTTTATTAGAAATCAATCCAATGGAATCAGGATGTTTTCTGACCGTATGGTCATCAAGAGATCGTTTTCTTTTGAAAGTAGCATTACAGTGAATACAGATGCTAAACTTAGAGATATCTGCTGTTTCAGGGTGTTTCGACAGATTATGACAATCCAAACTAGTCTTCATGACAGTTTTATATGCACAATGCATACATTCATATATTTTAGTAGAAATGGATCCAATGGAATCAGGATGCTTTCTAAGTGTATGGTCATCAAGAGCTCGCTTATTTTTGAAAGTAGCATTACAGTGAATACATATGCTAAACTTAGAGGTATCTGCTGTTTCAGAGTGTCTCAACATATGATAATCCAAATTAGCTTTCTTGACAGTTTTATAAGCACAATGCATACATTCATATACTTTAGAAGAAATGGATTCAATGCCATCAGGATGTTTTCTGAGTATATGTCCATCAAGAGTTTTCTTACTTTTGAAAGTAGCATCACAATGAGCACATGTACTGAACTTGGAACTGTCTGCTGTTTGTGGGTGTTTTAACATATGTCTGGCAAATTTAGACTTAAAGATAGTCTGATAAGTGCAATATGCACATCGGTGTATCTTATGTTCACCTAGATTTGAGGTATCTGCTGTTTCAGGATGTCTCGACATATTATGACAATCGAAATCAGCCCTCTTGACAGTTTTATATGCACAATGCATACATTCATAAATTTTGGTAGAAATGGATCCAATGGAATCAGGATGTTTTCTGACCGTATGGTCATCAAGAGATCGTTTACTTTTGAAAGTAGCATTACAATGAGCACATATGCTTAACTTATAACTATCTGCTGTGTCTGGGTGTTCTAACATATGAAGCGCTAGAGTATGTCTTCTGACAGTTTTAAATGCGCAATGCGTACATTCATGTATTTTAGTAGAAATGGATCCAATGGAATCAGGATGCTTTCTGAGCATATGGTCATCAAGAGCTCGCTTACTTTTCAAAGTAGCATTACAGTGAATACACGTGCTAAACTTAGAGGTATCTGCTGTTTCAGGGTGTTTCAACATATGATGATCCAAATTAGCCTTCATAACAGTTTTATATGCACAATGCATACATTCATATATTTTAGTAGAAATGGATCCAATGGAATCAGGATGTTTTCTGAGCATGTGGTCATCAAGAGATCGTTTTCTTTTGAAAGTAGCATTACAATGAGCACATATGCTGGACTTATAACTATCTGCTGTTTTCGAAGAAGCGATCAAATCAGGATGCATCTTGACTATATGGTCATCCAGGTTTAATTTGTGTTTGAATGCAGTATTACAGTGTGTACAAGTCCACTGATCTTTTGTCTTGAGGTGTTGATTTTGCATAATGGTCATTTCCAAAGATCTGGAAAAGATAAAATATCTTGTAATCTATACCAACTGCAGGAGTAAAATAAAGTTATTGTTCTGTATAACCACATTTTTTTCAAGTAGATTATGGACTGTACTGTATGATTTTAGCAGCAATATTTTCTAGTTCTTTGTCTAGTCTATCTTTAAATGAATTGATACAAAGCACTATTACAGTCTGCTCAAGTCTCCTCTATGTTTTTTCTCCCTTAAAGTTGTTTATTTTAGTCTCTTCACTCTCACTGTGTCTTGTTCATCAGTTGGTATTTTTGTAACTCGTATTTGTATCATTTCTAACACCTTCTATGTCTTATAACATAATGGGGAATCCGCACTCCTGTATAGTTTGCGTATCATTTCTATAGTCATCTTTGAATGAGTATTTTGTTTAATAGAGCATACAAATGAATTATCTTTTTTGGCGATCTTTGAAATGTGGTTTTGCCATTTCAGGTCAGAAGTGACTGTGACCCTCAGATCGTTTTGCTCTGTAACAGTAGCCAGTCTTATATTGTTCAGAACACAATTTTCATTTCGATTATTAGGACCAATTCTTTACTTCAGCTTTATGAAGATCTTATAGAAATAACAGAATCACAGTAAAATGTTTCTTTGGACATACACAGTTTTTACGTATTTTTGTACTTAGGACCTTATAGCAGTTGTCTTACCCAAAATGGTGCTTTTTAAGTTACTTTCCGTTCTTTATGTGTTACTCTGTATATAACTCATATCATTCTATTTTCTGTACTCAATAAATCTATTTCTCCAAAGTTTTTTTTTACTTTTTCTTGCTTTAGACATGTTTTATGTAATATCTCGGTTTGATAATTTAGGCACTTGGACCCTTTGGAATTTCCACTCTTCAATTAATAATGTGTAGCAAGTATGTTGAAAAATAGATATATTTTTGTCAAAATATTTGAGTTTCCTTTGATGGGGCACTTGTCGGATCATATCCAATGAAGTAATAAGTAATAATAATAATACTAGCACACTACATCTGTGCAGTCAACGGTGTTTCAATACATGTCTTGCAAAACTGCTTTCCATAGTAGTTTTATATGCGCAATGCATATATTTTAGTAGAATTGTCATCAAGAGATCGTTTACTTTTGAAAGTAGCATTAGAGTGAAATCAAGTGCTAAACTTAGAGGTATCTGCTGTTTCAGGGTGTTTCGACATATGGTCATCCAAATTACCCTTCTTGACGGTTTTATAAGCACAATGCATGCATTCATATACTTTAGAAGAAATGGATGCATTGGAATCAGGATGTTTTCTGAGCGTATGGTCATCAAGAGATAGTTTTCTTTTGAAAGTAGCATTACAGTGAATACACGTGCTAAACTTAGAGGTATCTGCTGTTTCTGGGTGTTTTAATATATGACGGGCAAAATCAGCTTTTCTGACAGTTTTAAACGTGCAATGTGTACATTCATACGTTTTATTAGAAATCAATCCAATGGAATCAGGATGTTTTCTGACCGTATGGTCATCAAGAGATCGTTTTCTTTTGAAAGTAGCATTACAGTGAATACAGATGCTAAACTTAGAGATATCTGCTGTTTCAGGGTGTTTCGACAGATTATGACAATCCAAACTAGTCTTCATGACAGTTTTATATGCACAATGCATACATTCATATATTTTAGTAGAAATGGATCCAATGGAATCAGGATGCTTTCTAAGCGTATGGTCATCAAGAGCTCGCTTATTTTTGAAAGTAGCATTACAGTGAATACACATGCTAAACTTAGAGGTATCTGCTGTTTCAGAGTGTCTCAACATATGATAATCCAAATTAGCTTTCTTGACAGTTTTATAAGCACAATGCATACATTCATATACTTCAGAAGAAATGGATTCAATGGCATCAGGATGTTTTCTGAGTATATGTCCATCAAGAGTTTTCTTACTTTTGAAAGTAGCATCACAATGAGCACATGTACTGAACTTATAACTGTCTGCTGTTTGTGGGTGTTTTAACATATGTCTGGCAAATTTAGACTTAAAGATAGTTTGATATATGCAATATGCACATCGGTGTATCTTATGTTCACCTAGATTTGAGGTATCTGCTGTTTCAGGATGTCTCGACATATTATGATAATCGAAATCAGCCCTCTTGACAGTTTTATATGCACAATGCATACATTCATAAATTTTGGTAGAAATGGATCCAATGGAATCAGGATGTTTTCTGACCGTATGGTCATCAAGAGATCGTTTACTTTTGAAAGTAGCATTACAATGAGCACATGTGCTTAACTTATAACTGTCTGCTGTTTCTGGGTGGTCTAACATATGAAGCGCTAGAGTATGTCTTCTGACAGTTTTAAATGCGCAATGCGTACATTCATGTATTTTAGTAGAAATGGATCCAATGGAATCAGGATGTTTTCTGAGCATATGGCCATCAAGAGATCGTTTTGTTTTGAAAGTAATATTACAGTAAACACATGTGCTGAGCTTATACCCTGCTATTTCTGGGTGTTTTAACTTATGTCGAGCAAAGGTAGCTTTCTTGACAGTTTTAAATGCGCAATAAGTACATTCATACATTTCAGTAGAAATGGTTCCAAGGGAATCAGGATGTTTTTTGACCATATGTTTATCAAGACTTTGCTTATTTGTGAAAGTAGCATTACAATAAGCACATGTGCTGAACTTATAACTATCTGCTGTTTCTGGGTGGTGTTTTAACATATGAAGCGCTAGTTCATGTTTCGTGACAGTTTTAAATGCGCAATGCTTGCATTCATGTATTTTAGTAGAAATGGATCCAATGGAATCAGGATGCTTTCTGAGCGTATGGTCATCAAGAGCTCGCTTACTTTTCAAAGTAATGTTACAGTGAATACATGTGCTAAATTTAAAGGTATCTGCTGTTTCTGGGTGTTTTAACTTATGGCGAACAAAATCAGATTTCTTGACAGTTTTAAATGCGCAATGTTTACATTCATACATTTTAGTAGAAATGGATCCAATGGAATCGGGATGTTTTCTGAGAGTATGGTCATCAAGAGTTTGCTTACCTTTGAAAGTAGCATTACAGTGAATACACGTGCTAAACTTAGAGATATCTGCTGTTTCAGGGTGTTTCGACATATTATGATAATCCAAACTAGCCTTCACGAAAGTTTTGTATGCACAATGCGTACATTCATGTATTCTAGAAGAAATGGATGCAATGGAATCAGGATGCTTTCTGAGCGTATGGTCATCAAGAGCTCGCTTACTTTTCAAAGTAGTATTACAGTGAATACACGTGCTAAGCTTAGAGGTATCTGCTGGTTCAGGATGTTTTAACATATGTTGAGCTAAATCAAATTCGCTGAGAGATTTAAATGCACAATGTGTACACTCGTACATTTTAGTAGACATGGATCCGATGGAATCAGGATGTTTTCTAACCATATGATCATCAAGATCTAGTTTTCTTTTGAAAGTAGCATTACAGTGAATACACGTGCTAAATTTAGAGGTATCTGCTGTTTCTGGGTGTTTTAACTTATGTCGAACAAAATCAGCTTTCTTGACAGTTTTAAATGCGCAATGTGTACATTCATACATTTTAGTAGAAACGGATCCAATGGAATCAGGATGTTTTCTAACTGTGTGGTCATCAAGATCTAGTTTACTTTTGAAAGTAGTATTACAGTGAATACACGTGCTAAACTTAGAGATATCTGCTGTTTCATGGTGTTTCGAAATATTATGATAATCGAAATCAGCCTTCATGACAGTTTTATATGCACAATGCATACATTCATATACTTTAGAAGAAATGGATGCAATGGAGTCAGGATGTTTTTTGAGCATATGGTCATCAAGAGATCGTTTGCTTTTGAAAGTAGCATTACAGTGAATACATGTGCTAAACTTATAGCTATCTGCTGGTTCAGGATGTTTTAACATATGTTGAGCTAAATCAAATTCGCTGAGAGATTTAAATGCACAATGTGTACATTCATACATTTTAGTAGAAACGGATCCAATGGAATCAGGATGTTTTCTAACTGTATGTTCATTAAGAGATAGTTTACTTTTGAAAGTAACATTACAGTGAATACATGTGCTAAACTTAGAGATATTTGCTGTTTCAGGGTGTCTCGACTTATTATGATAATTCAAACTAGCCTTCACGACAGTTTTATATGCACAATGCGTACATTCATGTATTTCAGTAGAAATGGATCCAATGGAATGAGGATGCTTTCTGAGCATATGGTCATCAAGAGCTCGCTTACTTTTCAAAGTAGTATTACAGTGAATACACGTGCTAAACTTAGAGGTATCTGCTGTTTCTGGGTGTTTTAACTTATGACGAGCAAAATCAGCTTTCTTGACAGTTTTAAATGCGCAATGTGTACATTCATACATTTTAGTAGAAATGGATCCAATGAAATCAGGATGCTTTCTGAGCATATGGTCATCAAGAGTTCGCTTACTTTTCAAAGTAGCATTACAGTGAATACAAGTGTTAAATTTAGAGGTATCTGCTGTTTCAGTGGAATTATAACCATCTGAAGTTTTATAATGCTGGGGCATATGTTTGTCCATGTGATTCTTGATAGTAGTTTTGTACGTGCAATGAGTACATTCATGTATTTTACTAGATACAGAAGCAATCAAATGAGGATGCATCCTGACTATATGGCCATCCAGGGTTGATTTACGTGTGAATACTGCATCACATTGAACACACCTCAGTTTATCTTCTGTCTTGAGGTATTGATTTTGCTCGCTGGGGATTTCTAGAGATCTGGAAAAGATAAAATATCTTGTAATCTATACCAATAGCAGGACTAAAACCCAATTTTTTTCTGAAAATATAGGCCCACTATTTGACAGCTAAGCCACGTTGCCACATCTAAGGCTCCGGCCTAGTGTAGAGTCGGCCATGTTTGATTACATAATGGTCCCTACTACACGAATAAAGGGTAAATTCTCAAGAATTTTAATTGTGCAGGTAGTAGGTACGATGTACTTATAGCATTTTCATTACTTTACACGATTTTTGGGAGTCAAGTTGCACGAATTTCTCTCCACTTCATCTGGAAACACTGGTTATACGAGTTCGTAGACCAGCCACGTCCACTGTGTTGTAATATGAAAATGATCGATTGCTCTCTTCTGGATTGTGTCCACAAGCTTTAGAGAATGCTTCGGAACACATCCCCATACATGGGAGCAATTCACCGACGATGGTTGGATCTGTGCCTTGTAGTGTAGAAGTAGGTACTCTTGTATATACAGCTTCCTACAGTGGAACAAAACTCCAAACTTCTGAGATGCTGTTTCAGCAATACTGACAACATGGTCACGCTAGGACATGTTATTGTTGATGTTGATCCCAAAAGGCTTGACGGAAGGTGACTCGACTATTGGGTGACCCTCCATTTCCACAGTTGGTAAGCTATAGTTGTGCATAACCATGTTTTTTTAAGTGGATATGCACTGTAGGGTACCATTTTAGCACCGCTGGTTTCTTTTCTTTCACTAAAGAAAGATGGTTAAACACAACAATAACTTCATCAGTTTATCTGTCTGCTATTAGATAGAGTACAGGATTACTAATAGGAACTGCAAAATACCAACTCTGTCTGTCTGCCATATTATATGCAGTTGAGGCTTGATCATGTAGCTCTTCAGGTGATTCCTTTTGTTCGTTCTTATTTTCACTGCTTAAAAAACTAGTTTGCTAAAAAATAATCCATGTCACTTATTAGAAATTAATTTCTTGTCAAATATTTTTTACTTTGTTAACAGGGGTGGCCAAAACATCAGTAAGAAGTCTACCTTTTAGCACATGTAGTTATATTGACAGTCCAGTAATACTTGATGGATCAGAAAGATATACCATAAGATACACCCTGGAAATCACATTAATACCAGTGTAATTTCTTCCTTTGTTTTTACCTGTTTAAGCTGATGGCTTCATGCCAGTAAGAATTAAACCTTCCCCAACAAAATATTAGAGGTTTTGAAATCTTTAGTTGTACAATTACCTATTCACATCTATTATTCCATTGTCATTATTTAAATCGTCATTTTCATCTTTAATGACCAACTCCTCCGACTCAAATTTGAGTTCCTCATAGTTCACATCCTCCTCCAACTTAACTTTAATATCTTGCATCTCAAGATCATTTTTCCAATCTTTAACAACCTGCTCCTTTTTAATTCTGAAACAAAAAATGATTTCATTAAGCATTTTGAACTAAACTAAAATAGTATGAACACATTAATGTTTCAGCATATGTAGTTATATTTACTAAAGGTTGATTGGTCATAGAGATAATCTCACATATAACATCTAGGAATTTAGCTCCCTTAACAAAGTAATAAAGGCCTAGGGAAATTTGGTTAAACTATGACCTATTCACAGCTATTTCTCCATTTTCATCTTAAATCATCATTTTATAAAGGGTTTTTCAATAAGGATGGGTTGATGTTAAAATGAAATGTAACAAGCTGTGTGAGATATCAAATAATTTTTGTTTTTATTTGGAAGGCCCATGTATGCCATTAGGTGTGGAATATCACATCGTTCAAATGTCCTCCGCGGCTTCTCACGGTGGCACGGATCCGAGTGGTCCAATTTTCAATCACTCTGCTGCATAAATCCGGCTGAATTCGAGCCATGGACTGGATTATGTTCACCTTAAGGGCAGCGGTAGACTCCGGCTTATTGGCATAGACCTGTGACTTCAGAAAACCCCACAAGAAAAAGTCTAGTGGGGATAAATCGCACGATCTTGGTGGCCAATTCACGTCACCTCTGCGAGAGATAACCATACCCCCAAATTGTTCGTGCAGAAGGGCCAACGTGGCGTCCGCTGTGTGGCAGGTAGCGCCATCCTGCTGGAATTACATGTTGTTCACCTCCATGTTGTTTAACTTGGGATAAATGAAATCCATTAGCATTCTTCTGTAGCCCTCGCCGGTAATGGTAATGGCTTCACCAACGCCGTTTTCAAAAAAGTACGGACCAATAACGCCGCCGGCCCAGAATCCGCACCAAACAGTAACTTTCTGTGGATGCATTTTGGCCTGGTGAATCTCGTGAGGATTAGCGTTGTCCCATATACGGCAATTCTGCTTGTTAACATAGCCATTCATCCAAAAATGCGCCTCGTCACTAAAGATGATTTTTCGGCCGAAATTGGGGTCTTCTTCCAAACGCTCCGAAGCCCAGTCAGCGAACACACGACGTTGTCTATGGTCATCATGTTTGAGCTCCTGGGTAAGTTAGATCTTGTATGGATGTAGGCCCAAGTCCCGGCGCAAAATTCTCCAGGTTGAAGTCTGCGAAAGGCCGAGTTCTTGTGAACGGCGAGGAATTGACTTCTTTGGGTTCTCTTGGACGCTTTCACGGACAGCGGCAATGTTCTCGGCTGATCTGGAACTCCTTGGACGTAAGGGTGTTGGCTGATTTTTAACTGAACCAGTCGTCTCGAATTTACACACCAAGCGTTGCAAAGTCGACTTTGAAGAACCCCCGCATATTCCATAAAATGGGCGTAACGCGCGCATGGTCTGCACTAGTGAACACTCATTTTGATAATAAAGTTTTATCAATTGTACTCGCTGCTCAATTGTGTAACCTGTCATGGTGATTTGGCATAAGTCACTAATCATAAATGACTAGATTAGACACACGCTGTCAAAACAACATGGCCGCCACAGCCTACCAAGATCGACCCGTCCTAATTGAAAAACCCTTTATGATACATTTATAAAGAATAATGTAATTTTCTTTTATTTTAAAATTGCTTCAGGTTTTGATAGTATTGTCTCATAATTAGTTTCTTTCAGGTATCATGTTATATTGTTCATTATTTTGTTTATAGGTCATTACATTAGATTTACAATTTAGAATAGTATTTCATATAAAATAATATAATAAAGACATGTAATATTGGGTAAGTCAATATCATATAGGTCAAGTGGGGATTGAACTAATACAGCTATCACATTAGGCTTGGTCGTCTGTTTCGTAATAGTGTATTGCTCAATCCCACATATCATGAATAGAATATTATTTAAGTATATAACTTAGATCAAAATACAAAAACAAAATTACTAATATATATTAACTAGTGTTTCAGAAAATATACAGAAATTAATATAAGTTAATTCTTGAATTTTTCCTCATTGTTTAGTGGTCCAAAAAGCGAATAGGTTAGAAAAATTTTAGTGTATATTTTCTACATCCCCATACCTTATACAAGGCGCAGCCTTCGAGGTAGCAGTATTTGTAATGTACATTACAAATGATAAATAAATAAAAAAACCGATAAAGAGACAAATTCCTACATAAATAGTCACTCAAAATGTCACAACAAACTGTACCTGTTCACCACTGTATCATTTATATTTACATATTCAAATGTTGGTTCCCCAGTTTGTTCAATTCCAAATAGTTCACTCTCTACCTCTGCTGTTTCAGTCTTAATCTTAAATTCACCCACTTCTATTTTCATAGGCTCTTCAACAGCTAGCATTTCATTCTGCATTGTAATATGTTGAACTATATTTACACTATTTACAGTAGTTGTATCACAAACTTCCATGGGTGGAATCTTAATGAGATGATGAAAACGGCAAAAACGCCTTAAATTAAACCTTAGACAAACCAAAAACTAACCATAACCATACAAACATTACAAACAAATTCTGATAGTGTCCTGTCAATGTCAATTTAAAAGGTTAGATGTTAATTGTTTTGTGGCTGCGCAATCGCAGCAATCACCGCAATCACAGAACAAATATTGAGAACTGCAACATCTACAGAACCTACCAAGATCGGCATTCCAATTCTTCAAAGCATGGCCGACTCTACACTAGGCCGGAGCCTTAGATGTGGCAACGTGGCTTAGCTGTCAAATAGTTGGCCTATAGTTTCAGAATATTTATTACATTTTATATGTATTAGAGTTCATCTGGGTTAATAAATTAAGAAAAATACTTTTTAGAACTACTACTACTAATACCACTTACATCTGATGTCTGGTTCATCACAGTCAGACACTACAAAATAAAAATAAACGCAACCTGTTTCCTGCTGCCATTTCCACTTCCACTTAAATGAACACTCAATTTACTTTGTAAATTGTCACTTGAGCTAGAAAAATTCACTATTGGGTCACTGTGAAGCTATTCTTGCTGGTCTTGATTCCCCTTCACTATCAAATCCTTTCGTAGGTATGCACCAGGTGCATGCCCAGATGAGTTCTATTAACTGTATTTTTCTGTGATATTTGGGAGGTCCAGAAAACATTATAGGTACCACATTGTGCTTTAAAATAGGTCTTATCCTTTGAAATGTTTGTAAATTATTGTCTTTATCCTTATAAATATAACCAGCCCTTCCGAGGAATATCTTTCACCCACTTCTGTTTATGTCCCTTATTGGACGCACAATTGCTAGTGCAACGTGGTACTACACACTTTGCAGGCATCTTTTTATCTTTATAGTTTCATTTGTGCAGGTAAATAAGTAGAAACACATTAAAAATCACCTTGCAACGTTCTTTTTACTCTGGAATAAGGTTATGTTGGGCCATGGTTTGGTATGTCCTCTACTGGGCTGCAACCTGGTACTACACGCTTTGCAGGCATCTTGTTATCTTTATAGTTTCGTTTGTGCAGGTAAATAATTAGAAACACATTAAAAATCACCTTGCAACGTTCTTTTTACTCTGGAATAAGGTTATGTTGGGCCATGGTTTGGTATGTTCTCTACTGGGCTGCAACCTGCTACTACACGCTTTGCAGGCATCTTGTTATCTTTACAGTTTCGTTTGTGCAGGTAAATAATTAGAAACACATAAATAATCACCTTCCAACCATATTTTCTGCTCTGGAAGAATACACATGACTTAACAACAAATAAAAACTCGGCCCGCTGATTCAGTGTTGCCATATTTCATGCTTCGGCCTAGTGAGTAAAGTCGGCCATGTTCAAAGGCATCGTTTTGCATTAAAGTGCGCTATGAGTCGGCCATGACAGAACCTACCAAGATCGGTATTCCAATTCTTCAAAGGCATCGTTTTGCATTAAAGTGCGCTATGAACGAATAGCAACTCAATTATATTTTTCGATATTGGTAGTGATAATAGTGTAAAAGCTACCAAACTGAGTTGTTAGCAAGATTATATGCGGCGTCAATACTTATGAGTTTATGCATGGCCGACTGTAGAGTCGGCCATGGTTTATGTAAACTAGGAAATGCTACGCGCAATCACTGGACAAATATCGAGTACCGCAAGATCTACAAAATCTACAGAGCCTACCAAGCCCAATACTCAATTTTCAATTCTATCAAAAGGTCGTTAAGCGCCGTATTGAATTACACCAAACTCTTAAAACAACTATATATAAATTATACTTTTATAATCATACATATAAAAACCAATCGAAAGAGTAAGGGCCAACGATACAAGTTTGCGGTACAGCACACCAAACCGTTATTTATGGGCTGTGCAGCGATCTTTCGTCTAACTGTTGCGTATTTTCATTAGCCCAATAGGTGCTTCTATCTCACGTGCGAAATTCATTCGTTGTGCATAATCTCCGGGCTGTACTACTTTCTGTTCTTTATGTGTTACCCTGTATATAACTTATATTATTCTATTTTCTGTACTCAATAAATCTATTTCTTGAAATTTTTTTTAACCTTTTCTTGCTTTAGACATGTTTCATGTATTATCTCGGTTTGATAATTTAGGCCCTTGGACCCTTTTGAATTTCCACTCTTCAGTTAATAAGGTGTAGCAAGTATTGTGGAGATCCGGAACGCGCTCCTGGCTGCCATACCTTAGAACGCACCTTTAGCTGTCACAGGACGAAGAATGGCATTGACACATAGAAAAGAAAAGCGATCCAAATTTGTTAATTGTTATAAGTGTATGAGTGTAATCATTCGATGAAGTTCAGATAAGTAATTTATTTGATTATTATTACGTCATATATATTGTTCAATGTTGTTATTTGTCAGATCATGAGTGACTTTTCCTAGAGCAAACAATTCCTTAACAGTTCCATGTTCATTCCATGAGTCTAAGCTAAAGATACTGTTCTGTGATGCCTTTGTGTTTTGTCACTTGGATAAACTTGTTGTAGTCGTTGTCATGGATTTGTTTATTGATTACGGGAGGGGATTGTTTTTGGAAAAAGTAAGAAGCGAGACACCAAAATTTCAACAAAGGCATTTTTGAGTCTTTTTCACGAATATCTGCAGGTATGTTGTCTTTTGACTTTATATTATTAACTAATGTGGTCTGGCTACAATATTTGAAGTGTTTCACAACCTATACTATAAATCCGGCTGTTAAGACGATATTATATGGCGTTGGGTCTCTGATTTACGTCTACTCTGGGTATTAGGTCCTGAGGGATTGCAGGCTGGTGGTGAGCAGAGACACCTGTGTGGTATTTAGGTGTCTCTATTTCAACCTTTACTGATCCTCTTTATTTATATACATTTATTTTATGGTTGTGGAACCGTGGAGAGTTTGCCGGGACAGCCTAATCACTTAAATAGGTGGGATGAATCACGTGCGATCAGCTATACGGTTTTCTCTAACCAGCCCTTTTATATGTTGTTTATTGTTTATATTTATTTATTAATCTATTTATATGCTTATATACCATCCTTGCTATGCTATGCTTACATTTTAGATATCCTATTCCAATTACCTCCTTTATTTACTTCTTTATGTGTCCGTTATATTTATTTATTTATATATGTTGATATTTTACATTTTTCCATATCCTATCCATGTTTCTCTCCCTGACGTTGAACAGAGACTTAGCCCACCATGTATTATTATTATAATTTATCATTTAGACTGTGAGTTTTTATAACCAGTACTTTATTATACAAATATCAACAATAAGAGCCAGTTGACCACTATTATTAAGACATTTTTGAATCGTATATTTCAACATATCAATATAAATATTTCACCAGTAAAATATATGAAATACAAAGCACTCTTGATTAATAAATACAAAACAAATGTTAAGAAACAAATAATAAAAAAACAATATCATAACATTTCTGTGTTTTGATTTCATTTTCTCTGAGTTGGTACACATGCATGCTAAAAGAATCTGGTTATTACGGGCACACACACAACATTGGGTTCTAAATTCCACCACTAGACATCTTGATCACTTTGGCTATTTCAAAATTTGGAATCGATTTTGACAGTGACCTGTTGCTCACGACAGTATGTTGAAAAATAAATATATTTTTGTCAAAATATTTGAGTTTTCTTTGATGGGGCACTTGTGGGATTATATCTAATTAAAGTAATAAGTAATTAATACCTAATAATAATAATAATAGCACACTACATCTGTGCAGTCAACGGTGTTTCAATACATGTCTTGCAAAATAGCTTTATATGCGCAATGCATACATTCATATACAGGGTGTCCCAGAAAGACGGTCCCATAGAAGAACCCCCATCTCACTGAGTCAAAATATTGCGAATAAACACAACATACCTATATACCAAGTTGCACCGTTTGACCGTGAGAGGGCTTCAAAGTCAAGAATAATTTTTCAATTTTTGTTGATAACTTCACAACGACATTTGCGATTTGAATGAAATTTGGTAAACGTGTAACACCATAAAAATGCCACATTTTAATACTTTTAACTCTAACACTATGATGTTTTAGCATGGTGAACCGATGTCTTCGCCACTTACATTGACCACTATTTTTCTTATTTTTAGTGCTTTCGGTTTGAAATTTTTCCACAACAAAGATACATCATTGACAAATATTTTTTGACTCTTAGTAAATTTTCGTATGTGCCACGGTTTAACAGTTAAAAATAATTCTGTGATACTTCAGTAGTAGCGCACTGGTCTATTTTATCCGGAATTTAATTGATTGCATTTTGTTAGTCTTTCGCTTGTAAAATTATCGTTATCAGGGTAAATCAGTTATGCTTCTAAATGTGTCGGTTCTGTACTTTTTCGCACAAATTGACAGTAAATAAATTGAAAAAATGTTATTGATATTTCGCAATTTCAACAAACATTAGATATCAAAAATTGAACGGATAGTAAATTCATTAATGTCAAACTGAAGCCAAATCAATCTACAAGCAAATCGCAGATGAAGAGTAACAATTTTTGTGATCGGTTTATGAGATCGTGTAAAACCGTTAAATGTATTGACCAAACAAATGTAGGACTAGAGCAGATTCGTATTATCTATTTATGTCATCAGTTGTTCAAAATGATCACCATTCACTTCTCTGCATAAATTTATTCTCCTTAAAAAATTGAACTGCATTCTTCTTAGAGAATCGTTGGCGCACGGCGGTTACAATTCTGTTCCATAGCTGTTCTTCTGTGTCTATTCGCTCCTTATAAACCTTGTCAGCTATGGCCCCCCAAAGGAAAAAGTCGCATGGAGTAAGATCTGGCGAGCGCGGTGGCCACTGAATTGGAGCATCTGCACCTCTTCCAATCCATTCTCCAGGATAATGCTCGTGCAAGTGATTTCGTACTGCACGTGTGAAATGTGCAGGTGCACCATCTTGCATGAACCACATATTCCTTCGTAACTCCAGTGGGACATTTTCTAACAGTTGTGGTAAATTGTTGAAAATAAAGATAGAATAAAATGCAATCAATTAAATTCCGGATAAAATAGACCAGTGCGCTACTACTGAAGTATCAAAGAATTATTTTTAACTGTTAAACCGTGACAGATACGAAAATTTACTAAGAGTCAAAAAATATTTGTCAATGATGTATCTTTGTTGTGGAAAAATTTCAAACCGAAAGCACTAAAAATAAGAAAAATAGTGGTTAATGTAAGTGGCGAAGACATCGGTTCACCATTCCAAAACACCATAGTGTTAGAGTTAAAAGTATTAAAATGTGGCATTTTTATGGTGTTACACGTTTACCAAATTTCATTCAAATCGCAAATGTCGTTGTGAAGTTATCAACAAAAATTGAAAAATTACTCTTGACTTTGAAGCCCTCTCACGGTCAAACGGTGCAACT
Source organism: Callosobruchus maculatus (assembly GCA_951848785.1). Lineage (NCBI taxonomy): Eukaryota > Metazoa > Arthropoda > Insecta > Coleoptera > Chrysomelidae > Callosobruchus > Callosobruchus maculatus. Next base: position 2,180,917 of record CATOUR010000084.1, on the reverse strand, counting down.
TGGTATATAGGTATGTTGTGTTTATTCGCAATATTTTGACTTAGTGAGATGGGGGTTCTTCTATGGGACCGTCTTTCTGGGACACCCTGTATTTCAGTAGAATTGTCATCAAGAGATCGTTTACTTTTGAAAGTAGCATTAGAGTGAAATCACGTGCTAAACTTAGAGGTATCTTTTGTTTCTGGGTGTTTTAACATATGTCTGACAAATTTAGACATAAAGATAGTTTGATATGTGCAATATGCACATCGGTGTATCTTATGTTCATCTAGATTTAAGGTATCTGCTGTTTCAGGATGTCTCGACATATTATGACAATCGAAATCAGCCTTCTTGACAGTTTTATATGCACAATGCATACATGCATATATTTTGGTAGAAATGGATCCAATGGAATCAGGATGCTTTCTAAGTGTATGGTCATCAAGGGATCGTTTACTTTTGAAAGTAGCATTACAATGAGCACATATGCTTAACTTATAACTATCTGCTGTTTCTGGGTGTTCTAACATATGAAGCGCTAGAGTATGTTTCCTGAGAGTTTTAAATGCGCAATGCGTACATTCATGTATTTTAGTAGAAATGGATCCAATGGAATCAGGATGTTCTCTGAGTATATGTCCATCAAGAGTTTTCTTTCTTTTGAAAGTAGCATTACAATGAGCACATCTACTCAACTTATAACTATCTGCTGTTTCTGGATGTTTCAACATATGTCTGGCAAATTCAGACTTAAAGATAGTTTGATATATGCAATATGCACATCGGTGTATCTTATGTTCATCTAGATTTGAGGTATCTGCTGGTTCAGGATGTTTCGACATATTATGATAATCGAAATCAACCTTCTTGATAGTTTTATATGCACAATGCATACATGCATATATTTTGGTAGAAATGGATCCAATGGAATCAGGATGTTTTCTGAGCATATGGCCATCAAGAGATCGTTTTCTTTTGAAAGTAATATTACAGTGAACACATGTGCTGAGCTTAAAGCCTGCTGTTTCTGGGTGTTTTAACTTATGTCCAGCAAAAGCAGCTTTCTGGACAGTTTTAAATGCGCAATATGTACATTCATATATTTTAGTAGAAATCGTTCTAAAGGAATCAGGATGTTTTTTGGTCGTATGTTCATCAAGAGTTTGCTCATTTGTAAAAGCAGCATTACAATAAGCACATGTGCTGAACTTATAACTATCTGCTGTTTCTGGGTGGTGTTTTAACATATGAAGCGATAGTTGATATTTCGTGACACTTTTAAATGCGCAATGCGTGCATTCTTGTATTTTAGTAGAAATGGATCCAATGGAATCAGGATGCTTTCTCAGAGTATGCTCATCAAGACCTCGCTTACTTTTCAAAGCAGCATTGCAGTGAATACACGTGCTAAATTTAGAGGTATCTGCTGTTTCTGGGTGTTTTAACTTATGGCGAACAAAATCAGTTTTCTTGACAGTTTTAAATGTGCAATGTGTACATTCATACATTTTAGTAGAAACGGATCCAATAGAATCAGGATGTTTTCTAACTGTATGGTCATCAAGATATAGTTTACTTCTGAAAGTAGTATTACAGTGAATACACGTGCTAAACTTAGAGATATCTGCTGTTTCGTGGTGTTTTGACACATTATGATAATCAAAACTAGCCTTCATGACAGTTTTATATGCACAATGCATACATTCATATACTTTAGAAGAAATGGATGCAATGGAATCAGGATGTTTTTTGAGAGTATGGTCATCAAGAGATTGTTTTCTTTTGAAAGTAACATTACAGTGAATACACGTGCTAAACTTTGAGGTATCTGCTGTTTCTGGGTGTTTTGACATATGACGAGTTAAATGGGATTTCATAACTGTTATAAATGCGCAATGCGTACATTCATGTATTTCAGTAGAAATGGATCCAATGGAATGAGAATGCTTTCTGAGCGTATGTTCATTAAGAGATCGCTTACTTTTAAAAGTAGTATTACAGTGAATACACGTGCTAAACTTTGAGGTATCTGCTGTTTCTGGGTGTTTTAACTTATGACGAGCAAAATCCGCTTTCTTGACAGTTTTAAATGCGCAATGTGTACATTCATACATTTGAGTAGAAATGGATCCAATGGAATCAGGATGCTTTCTGAGCATATGGTCATCAAGACTTCGCTTACTTTTCAAAGTAGCATTACAGTGAATACAAGTGTTAAATTTAGGGGTATCTGCTGTTTCAGTGGAATTATAACCATCTGCTGTTTTATAATGCTGGGGCATATGTTTGTCCATGTGATTCTTGATAGTAGTTTTGTACGTGCAATGAGTACATTCATGTATTTTACTAGATACAGAAGCAATCAAATGAGGATGCATCCTGACTATATGGCCATTCAGGGTTGATTTACGTGTGAATACTGCATCACATTGAACACACCTCAGTTTATTTTCTGTCTTGAGGTGTTGATTTTGCTCGCTGGGGATTTCTAGAGATCTGCAAAAGATAAAATATCTTGTAATCTATACAAATAAGTTGTACAAGGAATCAAACATATAATATAATAAAAAAAATACATCTCCACACTATCACCCAACACTCGGCATTAACTGAAATCTGTTTCAACTCCATTTATGAAAAAGAAAATTGGGCACAAATGTTTTAAATATTTAGCTGCAAAATTTTTTAAATATCTGCATACCTAAGAACAAGTGTTTATGAAAAAACGTTTTTTGTACAATTGAAAACATGGATGTGCACTAAAGATAGACAACATATTAGAAATTTGTACAAAAATGATACTTGATCTATAATAATTGCGCAGAAATCGTTTAAAAATAGGTTTTTTAGTGTGTATGTGTGACCAATAGTGACTTTATCCCGAACAGTGACTAAAACCAATTTTTAATTAATAAAGACAATCATCTCGTTTGCGACGATTTGCACAAACAAGCTACTTAAGTAGCTTCTGTGCATCTTTGTTTATTTATTATATTAAGTACGGTTGAACATTATATTTGTTTATTTGTAATTGATAAATAAACTATATTTAAAAAAAAAACAAAAAAGTACAGCCCGGGCTCCGACACACCGAGATGCTGTTCCATTACCCAATGACTACTCCTCCTCACACCGTGAAGTGAGCAATCACTGGGTCCGCGAATCGTGCGCCCTAAGTAGACGAAGGGACCCACGGATGACTGCCGTCTGCATTCTGGCGGCTAAGATGTGCGCCGCCGCACGGCTCACCAATATTATTATATTTCAAAAAACAAAAAGTGCAGCCCGGGCTCCGACACACCGAGCTGCTGTTCCATTACCCAATGACTACTCCTCACACCGTGAGGTGAGCAATCACTGGGTCCGCGAATCGTGCGCCCTAAGTAGACGAAGGGACCCAAGGATGACTGCCTTCTGCATTCTGGCGGCTAAGATCTGCGCCGCCGCACGGCACACCGGTATTTTGCGCAGTGCAGAGAGCAGCGTATTCCTCATTCCACCTAGGGATCCAATGACCATAACCAGCAGACTTACAGTGTAGTCTGGCCAGAGCCTGCGAAGTTGTCCGAGCAACTCCTGATATTTGGTCCGCTTTTCCTCCTCCTTAGAGACGATGTTCACCTCGGCAGGCGCCGAAAACTCAATAACGAACATCGTCTTCTGTCGGTGGTCGAGAAGGACTATGTCGGGCTTGTTTGCCTGTACAAGCTCGAGCGTGGGGAACGAGTAATTCCAGTAAATCCGGCATCTCTCGTTCTCCACAACGGACTCTATATCCCCTGGAGCGTATGGCAGCACCGGTGTCTCATCGATACCGTATGAGTGCCTTAAATGATAGTAGAGCACTCGTAGAGCCGCGTTGTGCCGATGGACGTAAGCCGTCCCAGCGTACGCCGACAAGAGATGCATAAGCGTCTCTGGCGCCTGTCGGCAAGCTCTACAATGGGTGTCGAGTACATCTACACCCATAACCCTTTTACGGTACACCAAGGTGTTGAAGACACCGTCTTGGCAAGCCATTATAAAGCCCTCAGTCTCCGACTTCAACCCACTAGACCTTAGGAAAGAGAAGGTCAACTGCTCAGACAAGCAATGCTCTTCTAGACGTTTGTAGAAGATTCCATGCATTGGCTTATCTTTATGAAGTCTTAAGAGGAAGTCGTCTTCGGCAGTTTTAATGTGGGATTTTAATTCTGCGGGAGCAAGTTCCGTAATGGACTGCTGACACCTCCGCTTGAAGTCGAGTGTGAGGCTGAGCTCCTCGGCTGCTCGTTTCGCTGCGCTAAAAAAAAAAGGCTCCTTTTCCCGCATTCTCGTGCTCTCGCACAAAGCGGATCAGGGGATCGGTGCTGTTCGTTACATAGCAGGCAGTGGCCAGTACTACTCTGTTGTGCAGACGCTCCAAACTCAATAGTCCACGCCCTCCCAGGTGTCGCGGGAGGTATATTCGCGGGACAGAGGACTTAGGATGCAGGCTTCTCTCCATATTCATCCTTTTGCGGGTCCATTATTATTATTATTACTCTGCGCGCTTAATTTTTTGGGACACGGTTGCTTCCGACTAGACACTGGAACAACATCTCACTTTGCGGGTGGGCACAAATAAATGAAATCATTGCTGCAACTTGTTTTTTTTTGTTGAGTGATCCCGCATTTTTTCTATTTTAAAATTTCAACGAAAAACAAAAGAAAACAACCTCACACCCACTTGCTTTCAATGAAATGTCAACATTCAACTGGGATGCCATGCCAAAACTTCCAGTGTTGCCAGACATTTAGAAAACATCACTGCAGAATATGATCTCAACTATATATAAAATATTTCATATACAATAGCGAGTACAACAGCTTCATTTTTCCATTGTTACCGTGTGAGGTTTTAGTAAAATAACACTCTTTCATAAGATTTCACACTGTCTGTGAACAGTCTAAACATGAGATATGACAACATCACATGCTTAGGTGGTTGCCTGTATACTAATTTTTAACCGCACCAGTTAAAATGATGGTTAAATTCTTAATATTGCTGTTATACTTAACTTTTAAACGACCCTGTTTAAAATAACCAGAAATTTACACCCTATGATGGGAAACTCGCCCATTTTTCACTTTTATTTCACAATTTAACTACGGAAAACACGATTTTTTAAGAGATCAAAAATTTACACGAACGACTTGCTCATTACTTCAATGGGCAGTCTCCAAAAAACAAGGCGTGTGTGGCTAAATGTTACGCTCATAGCTTCATGTCTAACTAAGTGTAGAATATAGCCCCGAAGAATGTAACCCCCTCAACAAAATACTAAAGGCATACGTATATTTGGTTATACTATTACCTATTCACAGCTATTTCTCTATTTGCGTCCTTTAAATAATCATTTTCTTGTTTAATGATCAACTCCTCAACCTCAATTTTGAGTTCTTTACAGTTCACATCCTCTTCTAACTTGACTTTAATATCTTGCATTTCAAGTTTATTTTTCCAATCTTTAACAACGCGTCCTTCATCACTTCTGGAACAAGCAGTGGATACGATTTTTGAAAAAAGTAATTTTATCTTTTAAATTGTTTATTTCAGGTTTTGATACTATTATCTCATAATTAGTTTATAAAAAGTATCATGTTATAGAATTATAAAGTGGTAACAGGACGTCCATGTCTATTTCACATAACAGGACTGAGGTAGATCTGTTATTCGGTTTGTGTTTTTGGTTTCTTTTCTTTTCGCAATAATTAAAAAGTTATATCAAAATAAAAATGGGTTTTTGAATCGAGTACTGAAAACACGCCGACGCGACGGCTCCCGAACCCGTGTGACGTCACCATGGCGGTAAGGATGCTCCTTTGACCAACGACGTCCTACTCCGATACTAGATTCCCAGACAATCGCGAAAATACGTACTGCTAAACTGATAACTAGTGTATATTTGTTGCAATACAGTCGATGAATGATGTTTGCAGCTCGAGACGAAGTCTGCGATCGAAATAAATATATTTTTGAATGTCTGAAGTTGAAGTCAGATTACAGATTACAGTAAGCAAGTACCTAATCAAATATGTTTCGTTGAAAAGATCTCCTCAATCGAAGGACGGCCCAGTGGTTAGAGAGTCCGATAGTGGATCTCAGAGTCTTTGCGGTCTTTGGATCGAACCCAGGCCTTCCAGCAGCGCAAGTAAATATGTCTATCAAAATTTGATTCAAACACATATTTATATTGATCGTATAAAAAATGTGCGTATCAAGTGCAAAAAGCACATCAATAAATTTTTTGATAAAAAAAATAAAAAAAAAGTTGGAAGTCCTGGGTTTCGATCCAAAGACGCTGAGATCCGCTATCTGACTCTCTAACCACTGGGCCATCCTTCGATTAAGATGTTTTCAACGAAACATATTTGATTAGGTACTTACTTACTGGAATCTGTAATCTGAGTTCAAGTTCAAACATTCAAAAACATATTTATTTCGATCGTAGACTTCGTCTCGAGCTGCAAACTTCATTCATCGACTGTGTTGCAATAAATATACATTAGTTACCAGTTTAGCAGTACGTATTTTCGCGATTGGCTGGGAATCTAGAATCTAGTATCGGAGTAGGACGTCGTTGGTCAAAGGAGCATCCTTACCGCCATGGTGATGTCACACGGGTTCAGGAGCCGTCGGCGTGTTTTCGGTACTCGATGCAAAAACCCATTTTTATTTTGATATAACTTTTGAATTATTGCGAAGAAAAAGAAAACAAAAACAGTTTTGTTATAAAACTTATATATGATCTTTCCATTTATAACAAAAAAGTACTTTGTTTCTTAATTCAAAACCTCAATTATCTATACAAAATATATATAATAATAATTCAGAAGGTGGTAGAAGTTCAAAATAATCCCAAACACCAATTTGAAATAGATAAAAACGAAATAAATGGTATATTGACATCTGATTGTTCACAGACAATATACAAATTTGACTAGACTAATAACCACGCCAGCCCCCTGGCCAGCCCAGCAAAAAATGCCGAAAGGAATTACGGTTATCGTCTTGTGAAGGCACAAGGCATACTTTGTAGTTTTGGTACTCGGTAGGAGCACAAAGAATGTAAACAACTCTGACCTCATCTATACTCTCATCAAGAGCTCGCTTACTTTTAAAAGTAGCATTACAGTGAACACATGTAAAAACCTTATAGCTATCTGCTGTTTCAGGATGTTTTAACATATGCAGATATAAATCAGCTTTTGTAACAGTCTTAAATGTGCAAAGTGTACACTCATACATTTTAGTAGAAATGGATCCAATGTCCAATGGAATCAGGATGTTTTCTGAGCGTATGGTCATCAAGAGCTCGCTTATTTTTGAAAGTAGCATTACAGTGAACACATGTGCTGAACTTATAATAACTATGTGATGAGCCTGGGTGTTTTAAATTATGACGAGCAAAATCAGCTTTCTTGACAGTTTTAAATGCGCAATAGGCACATTTATATATTTTAGAAGAAATGGATGCAAGGGAATCAGGATGTTTTCTGAGCGTATGGTCATCAAGAGCTCGCTTACTTTTGAAAATAGCATTACAGTGAACACATGTGCTGAGCTTATGCTTATGATCAGCTGTTTCTTGATGTTCCAACATATGTTTGACAAACTGAGACTTAAAGACAGTTTGATATGTGCAATGTGCACATCGGTGTATCTTATTAGACACAGACGCTGTAGAGTTAGGGTGCTTCTTAACTATATGGTCATCTAGATTTGATTTACGATTGAAAAGTGCTTCACATTGATCACACCCGAGTTTGTAACTATCTGCTGTTTCATCATGCTGAGTCATATGTCCAATAAATTTAGCCTTCAAAGTTGTTTTATATGAACAATATTCACATTTATGTATTTTAGTAGAAACAGATGCAATGTATTCTGGATGTTTCTTAAGCATATGGTCATCCAGATATATTTTATGTTTGAATTTAGTCTTACAATGAATACATGTTTTAAACCCATAGCTATCTGCTGTTTCGGGATGATTTAACATATGTGGATCTAAATCAGCTTTCCTAACAGTTTTAAATGAGCAAAGAGTACAAGCATGCATTTTAGTAGAAATGGATCTAATGGAATCAGGATGTTTTTTCAGCATATGGCCATCAAGAGCTCGCTTATTTTTGAAAGTAGCATTACAGTGAACACATGTACTGAGCTTCTTCTGATGTTCCAACATATGTCTGACAAGTTTAGCCTTAATGACAGTTTGATATGTGCAATGCGCACATCGGTATATCTTATTAGACACAGACGCAAGAGAATTAGGATGTTTCCTAGCTATATGTTCATCTAGATTTGTTTTACGTTTGAATATAGTATCACATTGAACACACTTAAGTTTGTAACTATCTTCTGTTTTGTGATGTTGAGACACATGTTCGTCCAAGCAACTCTTCACAGTAGTTTTGTATGTACAAAGTGTACAGTCATGTAGTTTACTAGATCCAGAAGCAATCAAGTCAGGACTGAGGTTAGGATGCATCCTAACTATATGGTCATCCATGGTTAATTTGTGTTTGAACACAGTATTACAGTGTGTACATGTCCACTGATCTTTTGTCTTGAGGTGTTGATTTTGCACAGTGGTCATTTCCAGAGATCTGGAAAAGATAAAATATCTTGTAATCTATACCAATAGCAGGAGTAAAGCCCAATAAAGTTATTACTGCATACAACCACGTTATTTTTTAAGTAGGTTATGCAAGGTTATGCACTGCCCTGTATGATTCTAGCAGCAATGTTTTCTAGTTCTTTGTCTAGTCTATCTTTAAGTGAATTGATACTGCTGAAGTCTCCTCTGTCTTTTCTCTCTTAAAGTTGTTTATTTTAGTGTCTTCAATCTCACTGTGAATGGAAGATCTTGTTCATCAGTTGATATTTTTCTGACTCGTATTTCTATCGTTTATTAATAAGTATCATCCAATAGTATTTTATCAATATTGGAAACAAAACGTCAAAGCTGGATGACACTGTTGTCAAAAATATCTTAAAATTAATTAATCAAAATCTAGCAGAAAATCAGAACAAAGCGATTGTTTTGCAAATTAATGCCAGATTTTTCATGTTTACCTTATAATTAGTGTACAATTACTAATCACAAACTGCGACAATTTGTGACAGAATCATAAAAGTAGTATCAATCACAGCAACCTTATTTGGTGATTAATAATCTAACCTGAGTCAGTCAGATGGATTATAGACAAATACATACTTTTATGAAGAAACTTCCATCTACTGGATGCATGTTTGTTAGAGACCTTCTTAAAGAAATTTAATATTCACAGAGGATGTAAAGGTGCAGTGGGACTTTCGCTGAAAAGTTTAAAAAGCACCTGATTCACTTTCTGACTATACGAGTTATTCACTTATAGACAGGTGATAGCTTCCTTGTTTACAAAGCCCACAAGCTTTGCCGTTCAGTATAGGCAACCAGTAATGCACACTGCAAATCGTGAGCTTAGCCTTGTGAAATGCAACAAAATTGTTATTTTTACTTTTTACTATAATACAAAGGAATATTGCCTGTATTTATAATTATTATTGATAGTAAATTGTTGTTTTATCCAAATAATGCAGCAATTTGGATTTCTTGTCATCATCATTTGATAGACCAATAATCCAGTGATCAAATGTACTGCTTTTGTGGAATCTGGTTGGTTGAGATTAGCAATAAAATGCAATTTTTCATTCATTTAGGATGGAAAATCAGACTGGAAAAGTTACTAGATGGTTCACAATTGTATATAAAGCATGTCATTTTTGAGCTTTTTGAGGTAAACTTCAAGAAAAATCAATAATTTTCAGAGAACTTTGACAGATGCATGAGCATGTTCTTGAATGGGCTGCTCTGATTGGTTGAAGCCTTTGTTAAAATGTGCATGTTGATAAAATCGGGCCTAGATCTACCTTTTAACATATGTAGTTATACTGACAGGCCAGTAACACTCTAGAAATTACATTAATACCAGTGTATTTTCTGCCTTTATTTTCACTTGTTTAAGCTGACAGCAACATGCCAAAAGGAATAAAACTTCCCCCAACAGCATATTTAAGGCTTTCAAATCTTTAGTTGTATAATTACCTATTCACATCTATTTCTCCATTGGCATCATTTAAATCTATATTTTCATTTTTAATGATCAACTCCTCAGACTCAATTTTGAGTTCCTCATAGTTCACATCCTCCTCCAACTTAACTTTAGTATCTTGCATCTTAAGGTCATTTTTCCAATCTTTAACAACCTGCTCCTTTTTAATTCTGAAAAAAAACAATGATTTGGTGAATCATTTTGAACTAGACTAAAAAAGTAATGAACATATTAATCTTTCAGCATATATAGTTATATTATTTAAGGGCCACCAAAGGTTGATTTATCAGATACATAACCATAGGATATATTATAGAGCTACATTAATACCACTGGGGTCTATTGCACAACGGCGCCCCGCGCGATTTGAGAATTTTTTTATCAATGTAAAGAGGGTGGTCTGTTATGTGATTTTTAAAAATAAAATTTGCGAAAGAAGCACATTTTTTGGAAAAAAATTGATAAAACTGTATTTTCAACATATTTCAGTAACGCATGCACACAGAACAATACAATTTTAGAAGTGAGATACTGACTGACAGATGATAATAAATGCAGTGTTGTCAACATTTACTCTATATTTACATTCTCTTCGACCATACATGTACTAAGATTGAAACGTTACAGAGAAAATTGGCATGGCCCATGCGCAAGTATAACAAAAAAATCGTGAAAAGTTCTACATTTTTAACTATCTAAATTTAAAGATATCTTATTTCGAATGTTCCTTTGATTCTAGCTGTTGTTTGTATTTAAGTATTATGTATTATTGTTTGTTTTATTTAGTTTCTGTATTAGCTTTTTATGTAAAATCGGTGGCTTTAATATTGTTTGTGATTAAGATTCATTGTTATATTTGGACGATATCAGCTCCATTAAATCATTGAAACGTGCGACTTACGTTGGACCATTGCCACAAAAAACCAAACAGGTGACAATCTTACTTGAGGTAGGGTTGGTTAGATTTTTCAACATATTTGATATCAGTAATGTCTGGGGGGCGAACCCACACAGACCCTCCCATAACCACCTGGTACAAACCTAATTAAAACTAAAATATCCTAAATTTAGATATCTTTTATATTTCACCCAACCTAGTAAGCATATTTTAACACTAACTTCAAAATCCATTTCAGTTTCTGCCAAAACAAAATCAGGTCAAACTTAATCCCTTTTGAACATCTGTGTATGAAAGTCCCAAAATGATTTATCTTCATCCTTTCTAAAACATATTGACTGAATTTTCTGTTTTTCAGTCACTAACCTAAAAAAAATTGCAACTGCATAATTTCGTGAAGTACATTAACTGATAACTGCTGCTCGCTGGCAACACTGCATCTTTGTGACACTATTGAAGTCTGTCATGCGGGTTTTCGATTCTAAAATTGTCTTGTACTGTTCGGGTACATTTTGAAAGTATGGTGAAAATACCGAATTTTAACTATTTTTTTTTTCATAAAATGCTTCTTCCACCAATTTTCTTTTTTAAAAGTACATAATAGTCCCTCCCCTTTAATTCAAATATGAACTTTTACCAAATTACGTGGGGCATTGTAGCACCATACCACTGCATTTTCTTCCTTCATTTTTACCTGTTTGCACTAACAGTTTCATGCCAACTAAGAATTTAATATAACCCCTAAGAATTGAACTCCCTTAACAAAATATTAAGGGCATAGGAATATTTGTTTACACTATCACCTATTCTGAGCTATTTCTCCATTTGCATCCTTTAAATCATCATTTTCATGTTTAACGATCACCTCTTCAACTTCAATTTTGGTTTCTTCACAGTTCACATCCTCCTCCAACTTAACTTTGCTATTGTCTATCTCAAATTCAGTTCTCCAATTTTCAACAATGTGCCCTTCTTTACTTCTGGAACAAGCAGTGCATATAATAATTTTTATAGAATTCATGATTTAATGTACTTCTGCTAGATATTTCTGTATTCAAATATAAAAAAGTGTGATACACAAGTTATGATTTAATTAACTCATGATGAGACCACGATGAGGCAAAGTCCTACAAAATTTGACATAAATAATCATTCAAGACGTCGAAACTGTACCTGTTTATGGCTGTCTCATCTGTATCTACACATTTAATTGTTGGTCCCCTAGTTTGTTCAATTCCAGATAGTTCACTCTCTAACTCTGCTGTTTCAGTCTTAATCTTAACTTCACCCACTTCTATTTTCATAGCCTCTTCAACAGCTAGCATTTCTTTCTGCATCGTAATCTGTTGAACTATATTTACAGTAGTTGTATCACAAAGTTCCATGAGTATGTTGAATATGCTGGAAACTGCAGAAAATTTAAAACAGCGAAAACACTTAAACCAAAACTGACCACTTAATCAGTAAGCTTCACAAAATAAGTAACAACAGACAACAGTAGAATTCAAATTCTGAAACCACTCTGAAACTGACATTCAACGTCAATTCAAAAGGTTATAATTATGTTAACTGTTCTGTGACTACACAATCGCAGAACAAATATCGAGAAACGCAACATCTACAAAATCTACAGAACCTACCAAGCTCGGTGTTCAATTCTCTCGCAGCTTTCGCTAACCATGGCCGAACCTACTCACTAGGCCAGAGCATTGAAATATGGCAACACTGAATAGTCAGCCGAGCTTTTGTCATTAGTGTAATTCTTCCAGAGTAAAAAATAAGATTGGAAGGTGATTTTTAATGTGTTTCTAATTATTTACCTGCACAAACGAAACTATAAAGATAAAAAGATGCCTGCAAAGTGTGTAGTACCAGGTTGCACTAGCAATTGTGCTTCCAATAAAGGACATACCAAACATAACCTTCCAGAGTAAAAAGAACATTGCAAGGTGATTTTTAATGTGTTTCTAATTATTTACCCGCACAAACGAAACTATAATGATAAAAAGATGCCTGCAAAGTGTGTAGTACCAGGTTGCACTAGCAATTGTGCTTCCAATAAAGGACATACCAAACATAACCTTCCAGAGTAAAAAGAACATTGCAAGGTGATTTTTAATGTGTTTCTAATTATTTACCTGCACAAACGAAACTATAAAGATAAAAAGATGCCTGCAAAGTGTGTAGTACCAGGATTCACTAGCAATTGTGCTTCCAATAAAGGACATAAACAGAAGTGGGTGAAAGGTATTCCTCCTAAGGGCTGGTTATATTGATAAGAATAAAGACAATAATTTACAAACATTTCGAAGGATAAGACCTATTTTAAAGCACAATGTGGTACCTACAATGTTTTCTGGACCTCCGAAATATCACAGAAAAATACAGTTCTAATAGAACACATCTGGGCACACCTATGAAAAGATTTGATAGTGAAAGGGAATCAAGACCAGCAAGAATGGCTTCAAAGTGACCTAATAGTGAATTTGTCTATACTGTATTCACAGCCAAGCTAGACCAAATAAAAACAAGCCCGCGTGCATGATCGGATCATGTCGGTAGGGTCCCTAATAGTCCAGTACACTATGTGTGAATTGTGTGTTATAATCCGGCAAGTATATATATATATATATATATATTTATACAAGTAGGTTAAGCTAGTGACGAATCCTATACAAATTGTATTTTGTCTACAGGTAAATAAATTTATTATTATTATCTGACTTTCTAAGTTCCTCTCGCATAGTTGCGGTAGCAACAAGTGTTGACGGGCTGTGCCAAGTCAACACCCGGACTATTATTGATCGGAATTTAGGAAGGATCGTACAATATTACAGGTCTTTAGGATTACAGACTTTTGGAATACTTTGTGTAACTTTTCGTCCAGGCCCAACTGTTGAAGGTGTTGTGTAAACGTGCTTGGTGTAAGGCCTGAGACAGACATAATGAGGGGGACAATTGTGACTTTGTTTTGTTTCCAAAGTCGTTTTATTTCCATGGCAAGGTCCGTGTATTTAGATATCTTCCCAGCGTAGGTGTTTTGGATATTCACATCATTGGGAATGGCAATATCTATCAAATAGGTAATTTTGTCGGCCTTTGACTGGAAAACTATATCTGGTCTATTGGCTGGGATAGTCTTGTCTGTATGTATTTCAACGTCCCAGTATAGTTTGTATTGATCGTTTTCGGGTACTGATGTCGGAGTGTAATTGTAATACGGATCTGTGTTTTCTATTAGCTTGTTTGTTGTGGCTAATGCTTGGTGTATGACCTTGGCCGCAGAGTTATGTCTGGCTGTGTATTCGGTACCGGCAAGAGTTTTGCACCCGCTTGTTATGTGATCTATTGTTTCTTTTTGTTGCTGACATTTTCTGCAATTATCGTCTGTTATGGATGGATCTTTAATTATATATTTTTTGTAGTTTCGTGTTGCAATCACTTGGTCCTGGATAGCAAGCATGAAACCCTCCGTTTCTGGGAACAGCTGGCCATCCTGCAACCAGGCGTATGACTGTTTTTGGTTAATGTGGTCTTGGGTGACACGGTATCTATGTTTGCCGTGCAGTGCTTTCTGCGACCAGGTGTTTATTTTTTCTTGTTGTGATTGGATATGATTGTATGGGTCTGCTACGTGATCTGGACTAGAGAGGTTCAGTGGTGTATAGTTTTTGTCTGCTTTTACTATTGCTTTATGTAAGTTAGTTTGTTTGGTGTGGAAGAAATGTCTTAGTGTCTGTATCTGTGTTGTGCGAAGTGACTGTATATCTATAATTCCTCTGCCACCTAGTTTTCTGTCTATGGCGAGCCTCTCCTTGCAAGCGTTCGGGTGTGACATCCTGTGTTTTGTGAGTTCTGTTCGTATAAGCATATGGATGTTTTCTATGTCCGTGTGTGACCACTTGATGATGCCAAAGGAGTATGTGAGTACCGGTATCGCAAATGTATTAATGGCTTTTGTGAGATTTTTAGAATTCAATTTTGTTTTTAATAGTTTAATGAGGCGGTCTTTAAACTCTTGTGTTAGTTGTGCCTTAACTTGTGTATGGTCTATCTTAACGTTCTGATTGAAGCCCAGGTACTTGTACGTTTCGTCTTTATCCATGTTGTCCAGTGGTTGGCCAGTTACTACTTCCTTTTCGGGTTGGTTTTTCCATTGGCCTTTATTGATGTGGAGCACCTTGCATTTACTCATTCCGAATTCCATCCTGATGTCTGATGTATAAACTTCTGTTATTTTGAGTAATTCTCTCAGTTGTACTTCTGTGGCGGCATATAGTTTTATATCATCCATGTACAGGAGATGATTGATTTTGTGTTGATCTGCTTTATGGTGTCTGATGTTGAAACCATGGTTTGTGCTGTTAAGTGTGTTGGAGAGCGGATTTAGGCAGAGGCAGAACCATAGTGAACTAAGAGAGTCACCCTGGAAGATGCCGCGTCGTATATGTAGCTCATCCGTTTGAATGTGGCCATCGTGAGTTTGAAGGTGTATGTTTGTTCGCCATGTTTCCATGGTGCTCTTAAGAAACTGACGAAGTCCTGGGTTGATTTTATATATTTGAAGTGTTTTCATTAGCCAGCTATGGGGTACAGAGTCGAATGCTTTTTTGTAATCTATGAAACAGGTATGGAGATTCCTATGCTCTTTTCTAGTTTGCTCCATGATCACACTATCAATTATAAGTTGTTCCTTACAACCCTGGCTGTGTTTTCTACATCCTTTTTGTTCTTCAGTCAGGATGTTGTTTTGCATTAGGTGTTGTTCAATCCTTCTGCATATTGTTGCAGTGATAATTTTGTACAAGGTGGGGAGACAAGTGATTGGGCGGTAGTTGGCAGGGTTCTTGGTATCTGCATTTTTGGGTTTTATATACGTTATTCCTTGTCTGAGGAATTTGGGAAGCCTATTAGGTTGGAGTATGGCTTTATTGATTTGGTCTGTGAGCATTTCGTATGTTGAACTGAATTGTTTGTACCAAAAGTTTTGCACATTATCAACGCCTGGACACTTCCAATTGTGAGTATGTTTTATCGTTTCAGCTATTTCCTCAGTTGTAAGAATAACGTTTCCCTGCTCCGTTATGTGTTGATGTTTTGTCTCTTCTTGTCTGATCCATGGATTATTATTATTATTATTATTAAGTAAAAACCCCCAAGACTGACTGGAAATCAGATCCAAATATGCGATGTTGTGTTCATTGCCTAAATGATCATTTCAAATTGACAACTGGCTACTTTTAAGTTGCAATGGGTTAATAGGGCAACTTTTTAAATAGTAATATAAAATTCCATTATTGCACTGGACTATAGCTGGCGTGTTCGCAGATGGCAGCGGACAGTATAACCATGCTAATATTGCTAATGCTGCATGCGACTGTTTATGTGGAGTCTATCTTTGGATTGAATATACTTTAGTTCGTCGAATGTTAAAAGCGGAGTACGGAAGTTAAATCGGAATATGTACAATAAAAACAAATGGATTTGTGGATGTGATAAGAAAAACGAATTTTTTTTGTTTCTCATGTATTTTGTTTGGTGGCGATCCTACCTGGACGGAGAATGTCCACATAGGACGCAAAATGATCCTTTTCCATGTTAAAAAGGATTATGACGTTTCTAAGAAACTCTATGAAAGAACTCAGTCCTCTTGTTATCGGCCAAAAAAAGTTTTTAAATAGCATTGACAGTTTTAACAAACAAGTTAATGACACTTTTGCAAAAAATAAGGACACGACGGTTTGATTTTATATACCAGACAATTTAAAAGTGTATTTTTTGTTTTTGTACATAGGTCATATTCAGATAAAATTTTGGGTAAGTGTTTATACTGTTGTTTTATTATACACTGCTCAAAATAATTAGAGGAACACTTATTAACGTCTCAATAACTTTTTTAATTGCAACAATATACAAATGTAATAACACTTATTTAAAAGATTTACATTTTCTTCGAATAAATTTGCTAAATCAAAACAAATTTTACATGACACTTTCAAGATTACGGCACCAATTCAAAAGAACTACAAGAAATAAAGTGGGGCAAGCAAGCATCTCTTGCATGTACAACATAAAATTGTTAACGCGTGTTAACATTAATAACTGTCTTCCATTAGCACGAATTACTGCTTGACATCTCCGAGGCATGCTTCGTACGAGCCTACGGATGTCTTCTTGCGGTATATTTTCCCATTTTTCGATTAGTGCATTTGTTAGCTGTTGGAGGGTTTGAGGTGGATCTGGGCGCCTTCGAACTCGTCTATCTAACAAATCCCAAAGATGTTCAATGGGATTTAGATCTGGACTTAGCGGAGGCCTATTCATGGTATGAATCCCGTGGTGCTGAAGGAAGTTCATGGTGATGGCTGCAGTATGAAGTCTTGCGTTATCTTGCATAAACACAAAATTTTGGCCTATCCCATAAGCGGCTGGTATAACATGATCCTCCAGAATGAGATCGATGTGTCTTTGAGAGTTCAGTCTTCGAGGAACTACCACAAGTTCTGTTCTTTCATCAAGACTAATTCCGCCCCAAACCATCACAGATCCACCACCAAATTTTTCGACTTCTTGTATGGTAGCAGCAGAATGGCGTTCATGTGGACGTCTATATACACGTACTCGACCATCACAACGACTCAAACGAAATCGTGACTCATCTGTGAAGAGTACTGGTCTCCACTGTCGAAGCTGCCATGCGACATGTTCACGAGCAAAATTCAAACGAGTCCTTATGTGGTACGGAGTTAAAGCAGGTTTTCGCACAGGTCTTCTTGGTCGCAGGTTGGCTTCTTTCAGTCTATTCCTAACTGTTTGGTCGGATAACTCCACGCCATGAGTTGTTCTAAGCCTAACTTGAAGATCTTTTGCTGTAGATGTGCGGGTACGCAAGGAGGATAAGACTAAAAACCGATCCTGAATTCGGTTTGTCTTCCTTTTACGACCTTGTCCAATGCGTCTTTTGTATTCTCCGGTTTCTAGGTATCGATTCCACACACGATGGATGACGGAAGGGCTAACGTTAAAATTTCTTGCAACTTGACGAATACTGGTGCCATTCTCGACAGCAACAACAACGCGAACAACTTCTGTCTCATTTAAATGCCTCATTTCGATTACCAGGGTAAAACTTAACAATTAATGATGAACTGTCAACATTGTTTACTATTCCAAAGCTCACTACAGTATTTTGAATTAAATTTTCTTGTTTGGTTTCTTGTCGTTTCTTTAAACAGGAAGTGTTATCTTAAGAGTGGTGTGTCAAATATGCTTTGTTTTTGCATTTTATTCAAACAAAATGCAAGTCTTTAAGATATACTTTACCAGATATGTATATCGTTTCAATTAAAAAAGTTATTGAGAAGTGAATATGTGTTCCGCTAATTATTTTGAGCAGTGTATTTTTCAAGGTGCCGATAAATTTTGATTATTTTTCATATTTTGACGAGCCACCAGTGCCACCACTGTTTTTGTCTATTCCCAAACTGGAAAATTATGTGGAACAAGACGGTTCTGATTATAAAATGGGTATCGAATTTATTTAACGTCGATGGGAAAAGTGTATAGAGTCGATAGGAGATTAGAAATAAAGATATTTTTGTCCAAAATATTTATTTTTTTCCTATTAAAGGTGTTTCAATGCATGTCTTGCAAAATTACCTCTCCTTCTAGTTTTATATGTACAATGCATACATTCATATATTTTAAAAGAAATGGATCCAATGAAGTCAGGATGTTTTCTAACCATATGGTCACCCAGTGACACCTTACACTTGAAAGTAGTATTACAATGAACACATGTGCTGAACTTACAACTATCCGCTGTTTCTCGGTGTTTTGACATATGTCGAGCTAAATTAGTCTTAATGACAGTTTTATATGCACATCGTGTACATTCATGTATTTTCCTAGAAATAGACACCATGTATTCTGGATGTTGCTTAAGTATATGATTATCCAGATTCATTTTACGTATGTATATAGCATTACAGTGAGTACATGTGATGAACTTATATCCATTTGCTGTTTCTGGATGTTTCAACATATGTCTTGTAAAATTAGCCTTGATGACAGTTTGATAAGTGCAATATGCACATTGGTGTATCTTACTAGACACAGACGCAACAGAGTTGGGATGTTTCCTAACTATATGTTCATCTCGGGTTTGTTTACTCGTGAATACTGCATCACATTGAACACACCTGAGTTTATGACTATCTGCTATTTTGTAATGCTGAGACATGTGTCTGGTCAAGTGATGCTTCATAATAGTTTTGTACGTACAATGTGTACATTCATATATTTTCCTAGACACAGAAGCAATCAAATGAGGATGCATCCTGACTATATGGTCATCCAGGGTTGGTTTACGTTTGAATGCTGTATTACACTGTGTACACGTCAACTTATCTGCTGTCTTGAGGTGTTGATTTTGCCCGTTGAGGATTTTTAAAGATCTGGAAAAGATGAAATGTCAGTCGTCTTAATGCAAAACCCGACAAGTCCACGGAAAAAAGTGTCACAGAAATCGAGAAAAACCTAATACAGCGTTATTATAAGTGAAAATAATACTAAAACGTGTGGTGATCCGGAACGCGCTCCTGGCTGCCATACGTTAGAACGCACCTTTAGCTGCCAGGCTGCCGAAGTTTGACATTGACGGCCGTGAAAGATGGTAGAAAAGAGAAGCGATACAAATTTGTTAATTGTTATAAGTGTATGAGTGTAGTCATTCGATGAAGTTCAGTTAAGTAATTTATTTCATTATCACTATATCAGATATTCTGATATTTGTCAGATCATGAGTGACTTTTCATAGAGTAAATAGTTCTATATTAATTTTCATTCTGTGACTCAAAGCTAAGGTTCTGTAATGCTTTTGTTTTGTCACTTGAATAAAGTAGTGGGTCGTGGTAATCCTTGCCATAGTTTTGTTGATTGATCACGAGTGGGGCTTGTTTTTGCAAACAGGGAGAATTGAGTCACCAAATTTTACACAATGCATTTTGGAGTCTTTTTCACGAATATCTGCAGGCATGTTGTCTTTTGAGTTTGTATTATTAACTAATGTGGACTGGCTACGATATTTAAAGTGTTTCACAATGTATACTATACATCCTGCTTTTGAGATGATACTATATGGCGTTGGGTCTCTGATTTACGTCTACTCTAGGTATTAGGTCCTGAGGGATTGCAGGCTGATGGTGAGCAGAGACAACTCTGTCTTATTTAGGTGTATCTATTTCAACCTTTACTGATCCTCTTTATGTATATACGATATTTATTTTATGGTTGTGGAAACCTAGGTGACTGTCCCCGGGACGACCTAATCACTTACCGTAGGTGGAAGTGGGTTTGACTCACGCGTTCACGAACCATACGTCTCCTCTAACCAGCCCTTTTATATGTTGTTTATTGTTTATATTTATTTATTGATCTATTTATGTGCTAGATACCATGCTTGCTATGCTGTTATGCTTGCTATGCTGCTATGCTTGCGATGTTATGCTTATATTTTATATACCCTATCCCATTTACATGCTTTATTTACTCCTTTATGTGTTGGTTATATTTATTTATTTATATATGCCGATATTTTACATTTTTCCACATTCTATCCTCATTTCTCTCCCAGACGTTGAACAGAGACCTAGCCCACCATGTATTATTATTATTATTTATCATCTAGACTGTGAATGTTTATAACCATTTCTTTATTATACAATATCAATAACAACAGCCAGTTTACCACTATTATTAAGACATTTTTGAATCGTATATTTCAACATATCAATATAAACACTTCACCAGTAAAATATATGAAATACAAAGCACTCATGATTAATAAATACAAAACAAATGTTAAGAAACAAGTAATAAAAAAACCATATCATAACATTTCTGTGTTTTGATTTCTTTCTCTCTGAGTTGGTACACATGCATGCTAAAAGAATCACACACAGGCCATTTGGTTCTAAATTTCACCACTAGACGTCTTGATCACTTTGGCTGTTTCTAAATTTGGTATCGGTTTTGACAGTGACCTGTTGCTCATTATAAACGAGAGGATGATAATCTACGATGGACTAGGGTCTTAGGTCTCCACGTCCCAAAATCTAGGACAGAGTTTTTCTAAAATCCAGACACGTCTGGTTTTGCACGTAAGGAACTGTGACATGTGTTTTGAGTGCTATTTTTGTGGAAGGGATCAACATAAATGAAACACCTACCACTTTAGACCTTTTACTGAATACAAAGAAAATTAGACAAACGCTGAGCTCAACGACTGAAACTATAAACATAATGCTAGATATTAAAGAGGATAATTTTAAGGTTTACAAGGTTTAAATCTCAAAGTCCTAATTTTCTGACAAAGTGCTTCAGAACTAACTGTATAATTTAAGAAGATAACTTCAAGTTTTAATAATTTAAAATGGATTCGTCTTAAAAAGTCGCTAGGCAAGCAAGCAGAACATGCAGGCCAATTGTTTGCGCAAGTATTTTACTAGAAGTAGACATAATGTGCTCTGGATGTTTCCTCAGTATATGAACATCCAAATTTCTTTTGCCATTATTAAGGCCAAGTTTCACAATCATTGGTAACCCCTAGCAGTCACTTGACCGACAGATGGAAGTCAACCAGTAGTTATCGGAGAGCTCTGTTTCACAAAGAAACCCAATGGTTGAACTTATTTATTTTTAAGTTGGCACCATGGATTGATCCCAGAGCACTGCCATAATGGTGTTCCGTGAATAAAAGCTAACCCTTTGACAATGAAACCTGACCTTTCTTTTCATATTTTTGATTTATGTCATTACAGAGTATAATCAAAATCCATCGACGTCTTAGACGTTAGACGTCAGTATCAAAATCCATGTTTTTATAACCTCCAAAGCTGTCATCGATTGACTACAATGGAATAGACGCCAAGATAATCCATACCGCATCCTTGGGTTAACATAACTATTGGTTGACCAGAGCTTTTGACGTATACCGTCGATTATAAAATGGATTACTTTCGCTAACCACTAGTTTTCTTTTGACCACTAGTTAACTAACGATTGTGAAACTGGGCCTAAGTGTTACATCACAGTGGACACATACGCTAAACTTATTGCAGCAATAAAAAAAAAGAATAAATTAATTTCACCAGCAACGTACATCAAATTTTTGCAATTATTATAATTATTATTATTATATTTGTATCTGTATTTACATATACCTGCCTACTCAAAGGCTACGCCTTGTGTGAGGTATTGGTTTCGACATTGAACATGTACATGTTACACTCAATAGCCGAATTCGGGCAATGCCCGAAAAAAATACGCAGAACTAGTTTTGAGCAAGGAATATTTCCCAAACCCGAAATAATAATTTTATACGGCTATTGAGCATTACCAAATAGGCAGAACTAGTTTTGCGCATCTTGGAATGCACAGAACTAGTTTTGCGCAACTTGAAATGCACAGAACTAGTTTTGTGGTACGGAATGACAACCAAAGTGAACATTCGTTATGCATTGTGTGTCAAAAATCAGCAAAAACCTATCGTCTGGGTTAGTTTAAGTTAGGTTTCTTTGCCAACATGCTAACGTTCCTGCGATATAAGTACGAATCGTGAAAACGAAAAAAGAGGTTTGGAAGCACAAGCCAATTTGATGCTCACACAATTCAAATAAAAAATTTAAAACAGCCTCAGTTGGCGACTTATTTGTTAGTATTCATTAAAATATATTTAACTTTCCAACTTTATATTTATTTGAGTCCGTCGCTGGCGCTGATTAAATGGAAGAAGCAGAATTTGTGCTGGTCATTCAGAAAATATACAGAACTAGTCCTGTGCATTTCAAGTTGGTCAAAACTAGTTCTGTGTATTTCAAGATGCGCAAAACTAGTTCTGCCTATTTGGTAATGCTCAATAGCCGTATAAAATTCATATTTCGGGTTTGGGAAATATTCCTTGCTCAAAATTAGTTCTGCGTATTTTTTTCGGGCATTGCCCGAATTCGGATATTGAGCGTAACATACATATGAAATTTACCTAACCTAACTATGCTGCTGTTTTTTGTAACTTAAAATTTGGATCTGATGTCTGAATGACAGTGACATATCTATCTTATCTATCCTTCTTTATTTATTCCAGTGAGATCACATAAGTGATATGGAACTTGTCAAAAGTTTAAATAAATATGTTTTAAAATACACAGTGAATAATAAAGTAATTAAAATATTTTACAATATAATACAATACAGGACAGAAATTACGGCACAATACAATATAGAAATTATTACACAAATATAATACAGCTAAAATTACAGTGTAGTCACAAAAATATCACAGGAATTTATTATCAGACAGAAATTCTTCAACCCGGTAATATGCCTTGGTGCACAAAGCAGTTTGCATTGTTTTCTTGAAAGTACTGAGAGGTGCTTCCCTTACTGCAAGTGGTATTTTATTCCAAATTTTCTATATTTTTCTGGAGGAGAGTCATGTTGAATGTGTTTGATTTTTAATCTCTTTTATTTCTAGTATTATACTGATGGCTGTTAAAGTTTTGAAAAAGATCTTGGTTCGTTTTAATAAATAATGCAGATTCCAGTATGTAAATACCAGTTACAGTTAAAATGCCATTTTGTATAAATATAGGTTTGCAGCTTTTTCTCAATCAAAAGTGTTTCAATATATGGCTTGTAAAACTGCCTCTCTTAGTTGTTTTATATGCACAATGCATACATTCATATATTTTACTCGAAATCGATATAGCGAAATCGGGATGTTTTTTGAGCATATGTTCATCAAGAGATCGCTTAGTTTTGATGGTGGCATTACAGTGAACACATGTACTGAGCTTATAGCTATGCGCTGCTCCAGGATGTCTCAGCATATGACGAGCTAAATGAGTTTTCATGACGGTTTTAAATGCGCAATATGCACAATCAAGTATTTTACTAAAAGTAGACACAATGTGCTCTGGATGTTTCCTCAGTATATGGTCATCCAGACATATTTTTTGTCTATATTTTGCATTACAGTAAATACACATGCTAAACTTATATCCATCTGCTGTTTCTGGATGTTTCAACATATGACGAGCTAATTGAGCTTTCAATACAGTTTTATATGAGCATCGTGTACATTCATGTGTTTTACTAGAAACAGACGCACTGTATTCTGGATGTTTCCTAAGTATATGGTCATCCAAGCATATTTTTTGTTTGAATTTAGCAGAACAGTGAATACACTTGGTAAACTTATAGCTATCTGCTGTTTCTGGGTGTTTTAACATATGATTAACTAACAGAGCCTTCTTGACAGTTTTAAATGTGCAACGTGTACATTCATATATTTTACTAGAAACAGACGCACTGTATTCTGGATGCTTCCTCATTATATGATCATCCAAGCTTCTTTTGCCATTTTTAAATGTTGCGTCACAGTGGACACATACGCTGAGCTTATCGTTAGTCTTGGAGTGCTTCAACATATGATAATCTAAACTACCCTTCAAAGTAGTTTTGTATGTACAATGTGTACATTCGTGTATTTTACTAGACACAGAAGCAATCAAATGAGGATGTTTCATGACCACATGGTTATGCAAGATCAATTTGCGTTTGAATGCTATATTACAGTGTGTACAGGTCAGCTTATCTCCTGTCCTGAGATGTCGATTTTGCCGAGTGGCGATTTCCAGAGATCTGGAAAAGAAAAAAATGTATTCTCCCTGGATAGTGCATTGTATTCAATTGCGGTAGACAGCAGGAATAAATCTGTCAGCACTTCACCAATCTGGCTACATTGCCAAAGATTTAGACACCTATGCTAGAGCTTGCAGTGAGCAACTGGTCACTGTCAAAACTGATACCAAATTTTGAAATAGCCAAAGTGATCAAGATGTCTAGTGGTGGAATTTAGAACCCAATGGTGTGTGTGTGGGTGTGTGTGTGTGTGTGTCCGTGATAACCAGATTCTTTTAGCATGCATGTGTACCAACTCAGAGAGTATGAAATCAAAACACAGAAATGTTATGATATGGTCTTTTTAGCAATTGTTTCTTAACATTTGTTTTGTATTTATTAATCATAAGTGCTGAGTGTTTATGGTATGGTTTTATTACTTGATTCTTTTATTTATCAAATCATGAGTGCTTTGTATTTCATATATTTTACTGGTGAAATATTTATATTGATATGTTGAAATATACGATTCAAAAATGTCTCAATAATAGTAGTAAACTGGCTCTTGTTATTGATACTTGTATAATAAAGTAATGGTTATAGAAACTCAATTCTCAATTGCTCAGTTACCTATTCACAGCCTTTTCCCCAGATGCATTATTTAAACCATCATTTTCCTCTTTAATGATCAACTCCTCAGCCTTAATTTTGAGATCTTCACAGTTCACATTTTCCTCCAACTTTACTGTAGTATCTAACTCCTCAAGTTCATTTTTCCAATCATTATCAACCTGCTCCTTTTTGATTCTAAAACAAACAAAAGGATTTCCTGAGGCATTTTGAACTAGACTAAAATACATTCATCTTTTAGCATAATGTTTCCTTAAGAATTATAATGTTGTACGTAACATTCCTTCCAATTTTCTGTTTTCTAGTTTACACAAAACCTATGAGGAATACTCAAAATTGGAAGAAACATTACATACAACAGTGTAACTCTGAGGTGACAATATGTACCTATACCTTATCCACCGAACAAACAGAGTAACCATGCACAATATATGTAAATTTTTACTGTATGGTCAAGGGTTATATGCACACCCTCTACAAAACTGCATACTGAGAGCAGTGATGTTATTATAAACAGAAAAATTAAGTTCGATTTATCCTAGTAAAGCCCCAAAATATAGGTTTGAAATAATTTTTTACTCCTTTTCTTCAGTGGACAGACTATAGTTATATTTAGAAGCCAGTCAAAGTGATGGATCAGAGAGATAATCATAGAATGCCGGCCAGCAAGTGAAGTGAGATATTTCATACTAAAGTGAGATTCTCAGATCAGTAAATATCAGTTTATAACCTAAAGTTGACAGTTTTTTTTAACATCATTTGATCTGATAAAAAGAACACATATTGAACTGAGTGAAGTTTAAGTGAGCTGAGATTATCTATTAATTCTGCTATTAATACCAGCATATTCTCTGCCCTTATTCTCACCTGTTCAAGCTGACAGCTTCAAGCACAGATCACAGAAACAGCTTCACATCAATTTACATTTACCCCCTCAACAAAATATTAAAGGTGCAGGAGTATTCCTTTACACTATTACCTATTCAAAGCTATTTTTCCATCTGCATCATTTAAATCATCATTATCATGTTTAATCATCACCTCAAACTTGGTTTTAGGACCCTCACAGTTGACATCCCCCTCCAACTTAACCTTAATATCTTCCATCTCAGGGTCATTTCTCCAATCTTCAACGATGTGCCCTTCTTTACTTCTGGAACAAGCAGTGGATTTAATAATGTTTGCATAATAAATGTTATGATTTTGTTTTTATTATCATGCCTACATCCACATGTGAATTTCTCAATTTAAATTCGTACCAGAAAATGTTGGAAAAAGTCTGCCTGCGGCCGGCAAGACTCAAACCCAGGACCTCCAGATTTATACTCTGGTGCTCTCACTAGTTGAGCTATGGACACGAAGTCAGTGCAACATCGAAAGTGCTGAGTGGTACTATATGGGAACGGGCCAGTGCCCACCGACAACTCTCTCGCGCCATCTCCTGGTACCATCAGCAGCCCGCATTAAATTCATGATTTTATATTTAAAATTGTTTATTTCGGGTTTTGATATTGTTTCATAATTAGTTTTTGTAGGTAGTGACTCAATTAACTGATGATGGGCAAAGTTCTACAAAATTTGGCATAAATAATCACTCAAAACTGTACCTGTTCACCACTGTCTTATCTGCATTTGCGTATTTAGCTGTTGGTCCCCTATTTTGTTCAATTTCAAATAGTTCACTCTCTACGTCCACTGTTTCAATCTTAACTGCACCCACTTCTATATTCATAGCCTCTTCAACAGCTTGCATTTCATTCTGCATAGTAATATATTATTGAACTATATTTACAGTAGTTGCATCACAAACTTCCATAGGTTGAACCACAAAACAGGGTTGAAGGTTGAGTTGAATATCACAATTGAATATGCTGAAAACCACAGACTACACCCCCACCGACTGAAAACTGCAGAAAATCTCAAACATCTAAAAACAAAATAGGAAGCATAAACGTTTAAACCAAACACAAACAATAAACCACATAATGGGTAAACATCAACAAATTCCAAGGAGGTTAGAACCAAGTTCAAATCATGAAACCTGTCAACAGTGTCAACGTCAATCCAACAGGTTAGAGGTTAGCCATTCTGTGCCTACGGCTCTACGCAACCTCAGTACAAATATTAACAACCGCAACATCTACAAAATCTACCAAGCTCGGTGTTCAATTCTACCAGCTTTCGTTAATTGAGGTTGTATGTTGTTAAGCGCCCTATTGATTTACAGTATGCTATGCACTTTCAGAATAGTGACATTTCGTTTTTCGATATTGATAGTACTTTCTTTGTGCGGTCAGGTACTTTCTTGAGGGACCATCGTATAAAAAATGAAAATAGTATTCTACTACTTATTATCGCATAAAAGTGAAGACACTAGAATACACTTTCTAGTATGTTTTTTATCCCATTTTTAGTCAAAGTAATAAAATACTACTAGTTTCAAAATTTTGTGCTTGATCATGGCCAACTCTACTCGCTAGGCCGGAGCATTGAAATATGGCAACACTGAATAGTCGGCCGAGCTTTTGTCATTAGTGTAATTCTTCCAGAGTAAAAAAGAACATTGCAAGGTGATTTTTAATGTGTTTCTAATTATTTACCTGCACAAACGAAACTATAAAGATAAAAAGATGCCTGCAAAGTGTGTAGTACAGGGTTGCACTAGCAATTGTGCTTCCAATAAAGGACATACCAAACATAACCTTCCAGAGTAAAACGAAGATTGGAAGGTGATTTGTAATGTGTTTCTAATTATTTACCTGCACAAACAAAACTATAAAGATAAAAAGATGCCTGCAGGTTGCACTGGCAATTGTGCTTCCAATAAAGGACATATTCAGAAGTGGGTGAAAGGTATTCCTCATAAGGGCTGGTTATATTTATAAGAATGAAGACAATAATTTATAAACATTTCCAAGGATAAGACCTATTTTAAAGCACAATGTGGTACCTACAATGTTTTTTGGTCCTCCGAAATATCATAGAAAAATACAGTTCTAATACAATACATCTGGGCACACCTATCAAAGGATTTGATAGTGAAGGGGAATCAAGACCAGCAAGAATGGCTTCAAAGTGACCTAATAGTGAATTTTTCTAGCTCAAGTGAAAATTTACAAAGTAAATTGAGTGTTCATTTAAGTGGAAGTGGCAGAAGGAAACAGGTTGCGTTTATTTTTATTTTGTAGTGTTTGACTACGATGAACCAGACATCAGATGTAAGTGGTATTAGTAGTTCTAAAAAGTATTTTTCTTAATTTATCAACCGAGATGAACTCTATACATATAAAATGTGATAATTATTATCTGAAACTATAAAACAATTTCCGGTAACCGGACCACTATTTGACAGCTAAGCCACGTTGCCCCATCTAAGGCTCCGGCCTAGTGTAGAGTCAGCCATGGCTTGATACAAAAGAATTTGTTTAGTCTTCTCAACTAGAAAGAGAGCGCTTCAAAAAATTATGTAAAAATAAAATAAGCAACATTTCAAATATATTTATTATTGATTTACAAGAATTCTTTTTTGAAACAATGATACAAAAATGTTTAAAACATTACAAATTGTTTGTA
The DNA here is from genome assembly GCA_951848785.1 of Callosobruchus maculatus. NCBI lineage: Eukaryota > Metazoa > Arthropoda > Insecta > Coleoptera > Chrysomelidae > Callosobruchus > Callosobruchus maculatus. The sequence goes on along the minus strand of CATOUR010000084.1, from coordinate 2,152,032 downwards.
ATCTGCCTTAGCATGTCTTTTGTAATAATTTAGTATACGTCATAGAATAAACCAGCAACAGTCAGAGAACATAAGTGTAGGAACTCCAAACTTTGTATGCAAAATCTAGTTTAGGATGTATGATATGTATACTGTATATAGTTTTAAAATAATTTCTTTTGAGAGATCGTGATAGGATTTTTTTTGTGAGGTAAACTAAAATATTTGTTCTCTTTACTAGGGTATTAATATGGGTTTCCCACTTCAAGTCACTGGTTATCTTAACTCCAAGATCCTTCCGAGCATATTCTACCTGGGGGTTATTCCGGAATCATCTGCACCTTTTAATCTGGTGAGCAAGAAGATGCAATCAACTGTGCTTCAACAAGTGTTTTGCCAAATTACTCTTCATAGTAGTTTTATATGTACAATGCCTACATTCATGCATTTTACTCGAAACAGTCGCAATAAAATGAGGATGTTTCCTAATTATATGGTTATCCAGACCCGTTTTTCGTTTGAACGTTGCATCACAGTGCAAACACCTAAGCATACATATATCTGATGTTGCCTCAGAATGTTTCAACATATGTTCGGTGAAATGTCCCTTCACTGTAGTTTTATATGTGCAATAAGCACATTTATGTACCTTGCTAGTGATGGATGCAATGGAATCAGGATGTTTCCTGATTATATGGTCATCCAAATTTTTTTTAGTTTTGTAAGTTGCTTCACAGTGAACACATTTAACTAGTTTGTAGGTATCTGCTGTCTCCGGATGTTTTAACATATGATGATCCAAGTTAGCCTTCATGACAGTCTTATAGGAACAATGTGAACATTCATGTATTTTACTAGATACAGATTGTATAAAATCTGGATGTTTCCTAACTATATGATCATCCAAAGTTGTTTTATGTTTAAATATTGCATTACAGTGGATACATGTACTGTGCTTATAACTATCCTCAGTCTCAGGGTGATCCAACATATGTCTAGCAAAAACATCCTTCCTGGTAGTTTTATACGTACAAAGTACACACTCGTGTATCTTAGAAGAAACAGATTCAATAGAATGAGGATGTTTCTTAAGAGTATGTTCATCCAGCTTTTGTTTACTTTTGAACCTTGTATCACAGTGGACACATGAGATGAGTTTACCAGTATCTGCAGTCTCTGGATGTTCCAACATATGTCTAGCGAACATGTCTTTCCTTGTGGTTATATAGGGACAATGTGAGCATTTATGTATTTTTGAGGATATAGATGCTATAAAATCAGGATGTTTCTTGAGAGTATGCTCATCTAGCTTTTGTTTACTTTTGAAAGTCGAATCGCAATGAGCACAGATGCTTAGTTTGTCTCTATCTGCTGCTTTCAGGTGTTGTTGTTGCTTCCTAGGGATTTTCAATTTCAAAGCGCTGAAAAAGAAAAATTTTCAGGGCCATAACTTCAATAAATGGTTTCTTCAATCCACAATGTAATGTAAGGAGACCAGTTGTCTGCAAAGCTAATACCTTGTCGCAAGCTGGGTGAACCTTGCTGTCTCTTACCCATCATGTGTTTGATACCAAAAAATTTTTTCATAGATAAAAACCCAAATATTGAAGCAAATTGATTCTGTACACTTTTAGCTACAACTTATTATAATTATAAAAGACTTGAAGAAGAATTACCTATTTGAAACCATTTCTGAATTTGTATTATTCAAGCCATCATGTTGATTCTCGTTTTTAGTTATACCATCTTCAGTTATATATGCAACTTCAAACTGGTTGCAGTTTAAATCATTTTCCAGTTTGGTTTTCTCACCTGGCATCTCAAGAATATCCACATTGGTCCAAGCTTCAGCAAAAATGGGCTCACTCTTAATTCTGGAACAAATTAAAATACTTCTTGAGGCAAGTACCCAAAACAGCTAGTTATAAGTAACTCAGTACAAAGTGTACTAGCACTTGCAGTGTACATCTCTTATACATCTTACAAGTTTTTTTCTGATATGAAGCCAGATAACGATTTTAGATTTTTAGGGTGAACTTAAAGATCTGAGGGTAAGAAAAGTTTTGATGTTCTCTACCACAACAAATGCCGAGTTTGTAATTAGCACCCTCAAACTATACATGAAGCGAATTTTCATCTTGATAGGAAGCCAGATAACAACTAGATTTGTAGGCTGAACTGAAGATCCGAGGTTCTGAAAGTTTTTGTAGTTCGTTACCTGAGGGCTGAGGGTAAAACTCTATTCAAAATAATTACCTGTGTACACCTATTCTACCATTATCGTCGGCACCTGTATGTCCCCAAATGAGCTGTTCACCTCCAAATACCTCACTGTCTATCTCTGCTGTTTCCATTTTAATCTCTTCTTCAACTTTCACAGCTCTTTCAACTATAACCATTTCGTTATCCATAATCATGTGTTTGAATATATCTTTTTTTTAATTCTCTATTCTCTTTCAGTCTTCCAAAGTTTCTTTCACAAAATAAGTACGGTTAGTTTTGCTTTCTTTTTTAAGGTTTGTGACGTTTTGTCAAAGTGTTTTGACTTTTGTTCAACAAAAAACACGGACTAGAGGTGGGGTGGGTGCTATAATGAAATTTGAACCAGGTCGCTGGTGGTATTATCAGTACCTGTTCCGAACAATGATCGAATTTCGACCTCTCATCTCCACGATGCCTGTTTGACAATAATGACATACGTCATTTTCCTTCCCATAGGACTGTAACTTCATGTTTTGTCGTTTTATGTCATTCAGTTTGTTGTTGGTCACGGATCGAGCTGCACTGTCATGGCGGATAATAGTCGAATGTTGAATGATCGTGATGCATAGTTCATACCGCTGCAAACCAATTTTCTAAATGAAGCTGTTAAAATAATAGGCGACAAAACGTCCAACGTAGTGAGAAAGTGAATTTGTAGTGATGTTGAATTAGTCGCTGTAGACATACTTATATCCGGTAGAACAACAAGATGAGGTAGGTATCGGCTTTTATTGTCTCTTAAATATATCCTATTTATCTTAATGTCTAGTGTTTTAGACCGTAATTTAACAGTCCTATCATTTCGCTACTGTGCTGTAGTTTAGTCTGGAAGTTTCAGTAAATCAAAGTGGGCTGTATTCGGAAATTTCTTTTGTTTCAACATGACAGTTCAATGTAATTGAGTTGTTTACTGCAGGGGAGATAACGAACGATGTAATCTATTTTAAAATTCGCCGCTAGAATTTTGATATTTACATGTATTTTTATCGATCTACTCATTGGGTGTGTTGAACCTATTCTCGGTGACTAGCCGGGCTTCCACCCTTATTCCAATTGGCTGTAAGATCCCTTTTCCCTTATCCATTCTTCCTCTTCCTGAAAATGACATTTCTGCATTCTGTTTATATATAGGTATATTGCACCTCAATTTATCGCGAAAACGAAAAATCCACCTTTCCCACTCATTTTAGACTAACCCATTGCCAAATATATTTATTGATTGGTAGAAAAGACGGATTATCAAGGTTATTTTCATTTGCAGTCAAAATTAGCAGACTACCTACACTGGGTGGCCTCCCCTAGATAGATATGCATACCAAAAGTTGTAGGGTGATAAAATATGAATTTAGAAGTGGTTGTGTAGGTGAACCTGATTTAGTTATACACATCTATATGTGAATGATAACAATATCAAGTATTATAGATGTTATCAGACAAATCCACTACTATTTTTGTTTTGTGAAGTCATGGGAAAAATCCATGACAAGTGTTAGTTACTTATTAATACATTTTTAATATGCTATTTTCACTAAATACATAGTTTATAGTATAGTCAAATTAGATGTCTATAACCCTACATAATGTGTTATTAACACATTAACTGCTGGTAAACTATACAGCTATTGAATGTGTAGGTATAGTACATATCAGAAATAATATAAGAGTTGTTTACATTTTCTGTACTCCTACCGAGTGCCGACACTACAATAGTATAGTCACATTGGGGTATATGTATGAGTAATATTACAGTAATTTATCCTTACATCACATACGACTGAGTAAGGCACAAACACATATAAGGCACTAATAGTTTAAAATACTAGTTTTGAATCAAGCAAAATAAAAGTATATCGATACCTTCTGACGCGCAGTTAAATCTATATACATGTTTACTGGACAGTGTAGTAAATGACCAGCACAATATCTCAGGTTGGCAGAAATTATACGCGCATCCCCAAATTTGCATAATTTTTTGTAGGGATGCTAACAATACTTTGATACTTGTACTACTGCACTAATATGGAGAATTTTTATCCTTGATACTTTTTGAGCGATTCCAAGCTGGTATCGATACTTTTGTAGCGGTATCAGTATCGAAAATGATTATACAGGGTTATTCACGTTATTCGACATGGAGCATTATGACTAAAGTATTTGATGAAAAAAAAATAATAACTTCGCAAGGATAGAGACCCATAAAGGTTACATTTTAAAAATATTTTCATGTTATACAGGGTGTCCCAAAAACATGAATTGTATCAAAGTTATATTTTTTTAAATGGAAACCCCGTATATTATTGCATATTCAGATTCCTTGATGAATTCGAGTGTGACTTTATGTACCATACAGGGGACTTAAAGCGAAATGTTTACGTGTAAATCACCATTTTCGGTATAAGTAGATATCAGGAAAAAATTGAATATCGGAGAGATTATAAAATTTGGAAGGCTGTGACTTTGCCGTATTACTAAGCATGAAATGGGTCCGCTTTGATAAGACTGTCAAATTTAAATTACGTTTATTCTTGCAGAAATCGGTTGAGTAATTAAGGAAACTTCCATCTGCGATAACTTGGTTTTTTCAAATGGGAATGCCTAATTTTTTTTTATATGGTTAAACGTAGAATTTAATAACCTTTCTAATGATATAATGTTATAAATATCAATCTCTAGTAGTTTTCATTTAATCTCAAAATTTCAAACAAATTGGCGTTTTTCAACTTTCCTACCTATAAGCAACGTAGCAGGCCATGAAATATGAACAAAAACCTGTACAGGTAGAATAAAACAACTAACTTAGCAGAAAAATACACAGGAACTAGACTAAAGGGACAAAATTATAATAATTACTCACAACAAACAAAGTCTAATCAGAAACAACGGCGGTAACATCTCTAAGGTCAAAGAGAAGCTGGAGTATGGTAGTAATAGATATTTTTTACAGTCTACTGGCTACCGCAATTTACTAGAGGTTAAAAATTTCCAAGACAATTGAAAACCCTGATATGAAACAAAAACAACCAGCGACTGTTGCTCCAGCACGCAATTATCAATCATATGTAATGGTGTAAAAAAGTAGTAATTTGTGTCGAAGTCGATACCTCTGACTGGAGCCCTTTTATTAAATGTGAAATTTTATTATGAAAATTTATTATGAAAATAATGAACTGCCTACAACATTGTCTAGTATCTCTCGTTTCATTTCAGAATTTTTAATGGTTTTGGAAATTGCCAATTTCTAGTACATTGCAGTAGCTAGTAGGCCGTGAAAAAATCCATTTCTGCCATACTCTAGCTTCTCTTTGACCAAAGATATGTTACCGCCGTTGTTTCTGGTTAGACTTTGTTTGTTGTGAGTAGTTTTTATAATCTTGTCCCCTTAGTCTAGTTTGTGTGTATTTTTCTGCGACGTAGTTGTTTTCTTCTATCTGAACAGGTTTTTGTTTATACTAAATAAGTTAATCAATGGTTTATATTTCATGGCCTGCTACGTTGCTTATAGGTAGGAAAATTGAAAAACGCCGACTTGTTCGAAATTTTAAAATTAAATGAAAACTACTAGAGATTGATATTCACAAACTTATATCATTAGAATCGCTGATGGACGTTTCCTTAATTAATCGACCGATTTCTCCAAGCATAAACGTAATTTAAATTTGACAGTCTTATCAAAGCTGGCCCATTTCATGCTTAGTAATACGGCAAAGCCACAGCCTTCCAAATTTTATAATCTCTGCGATATTCAATTTTTTCTTGATATCTACTTATACCGAAAATGGTGATTTACACGTAAACGTTTTGCTTTAAGTCCCCTGTATGATACATAAAGTCACACTCGAATTCATCAAGGAATCTGAATATGCAATAATATACGGGGTGTTCCATTTAAAAAAACATAACTGATACATTTCGTGTTTTTGGGATACCCTGTATAAAATGAAAATATTTTTAAAATGTAGCCTTTATGGGTCTCTATCCATCCGAAATTATTATTTTCTTTTTTGTCAGATACTTTAGCCATAATGCTCCGTGTCGAATAACGTGAATAGCCCTGTATAATTATTGAGGGGTGTAATCAATTGCACAAAATTCTCTGTACGAAGCAGACGCGCCTATTTGGCTAAAAAATATTGAGTTGGTACCAGTATTGATATTTTCATTTTCGCATCTCTACCCAAACTTCACAGCTGTAAAATCATCCCAAGGTCAAATTCTGTGGCATCCTCAGAGATATTGTGCTGGTTGTTTACTATGCTGTGGGATCAGTGGGTGCTTAAAAGGGTCGGTCGGTCTGGGTAAAAAATGATCGTCGCGCGTGTGGCGAGAGCTGGCATTGGGATTATTGCTTTTCTAGCCAGTTTTAACAGCTGCATGAGAGATGAGAGGGTGAGGTAGGTATATCAACGCTACCAATTTTTTTTGTGAGTGTGAAACTATCTTCAGAATGAGTATAATATTTTGACCGTGGGAAGGGACATACTATGTTCCCAAAGTAGAACAATGGAATGAAAACCAAACAAATAATGATGCTGAGATGGATATGGGCAGTACTGATAAAGGCAGCCGCGTTTCATGCCAGAAGAATATTTCGGACAGTGAAACTGCTACTGCTTACAACAGTAGCTGTAGTAGTTTTAAAAAAAGGGGGAGAAATGCTCTAGGAGGACGTTACAAAGATGGCTGAAAAAAATAGGTTTCAAATTCGGCGTTATCAAAAAAAAAAAGTATAGTGGAATGGCGTCACTATTATTTGGAGAAAATAAAGGAGTTCAGGGATCAAGACAGACTAATCTATTACCTGGAGGAAACCTAGTACAACAGTCATGACACTGTGAAGAAAGGATGGACAGATTCCTCAAGAAAATGCACTGGTAGCAGTTATTCAACGAACTTAATTATTAAGTTTGTCACATATCGTTCCTACCCAGATTGAGGAAATATTTACAAATAAATATTTAAAGCCGCCCCTGTCTTGCAGGTGTCCCCAGTTTTTATCACTTTCTTTCCCTTGCTTGCAAAAAATGTAAACAACTCATATATGTCTGACTTCATCTATATGTTACTAGGTATATACAAACAGGGACTGTACTAAATAAATTAAAATGTCAAGTAATTTGTGTAAATTTGGTGGGCACTCCTAAATAAAGATAATATAATTAGGTATGCTAAAACCAGTTTGTTCAGTGCTTGATTTTTTACAGCATTGCCGAAATGACTTCCTCACAAGAGAGACGAAGGTATCCTTGGTATTGTCATTTTCTATATTTATTTCTCTCTATATTCTCTGAATAGTGCTATATGGCCTGCTTCTGTGCTTATAGGCGCAATATTTGTTTAGAGCACAGCTTTGTCTTGAACTTATGTTCATATATTACACATTTATTATACTTATTTTCATTTACCTTTATTGTTGATGATATAAAAAGTGATACACCTAAGCTAAAAAAACATTTATAATTAAGAACGTTCAAAAGGGTTGTTGGTAGATGCAATTAAATTTTTTTTAGTTTTGATAAGTTTAGTCACATAGGTATCTACCCTTTGAGTTCTCTCAGGAGGTTAGGTAGAACAATAGATCTTGATATAAATCTCACCCTCTGAGTAAGTAATCGATTGATTATTTCTTTCGATCGATTTCTTTTTCTAAATAAAAGGCGTTTATTATTATTATTAAGTTCACCCAAGAAATCTAAAATCATTATCTGGCTTCCTATCAGAACGAAAGCTTGTGTCATATATAGTTTGAGGGCGCTACTTTTAGGTCCAACTGTTATTTTGAGTTTCAGCCTCTGCTTAGGAATATAAAAAATTTTCAGACCCTCTGATCTTTAAGTTCACCCAAAATATCTAAAATCGTTATCTGGCTTCCTATCAGAATGAAAACTTGAGTCTTGTATAGTTTGAGAGCACTAATTACAAATCCGGCCGTTGATTTGAGTTTTAGCATCAGGTAACGAATATCAAAAATTTTCAGACCCTCAGATCTTCAAGTTTACCCACAATATCTAAAATCGTTATCTGGATCTCTATCAGAATGAAAACTTGAGTCTTGTATAGTTTGAGAGCACTAATTACAAATCCGGACGTTGATTTGAGTTTTAGCCTCAGGTTACGGATATCAAAAATTTTCAGACCCTCAGATCTTCAAGTTCACCCAAAAAATCTAAAATCGTTATCTGGCTTCCTATCAGAACGAAATCTGGTATCATGTATAGTTTGAGGGCGCTAATTACAAATCTGGACGTTGATTTGAGTTTTAGCCTCAGGTTACGGATATCAAAAATTTTCAGACCCTCAGATCTTCAAGTTTATCCAAAATATCTAAAATCATTATCTGGCTTCCTATCAGAACGAAATCTCGTATCATGTATAGTTTGAGGGCGCTAATTACAAATCCCGTCGTTGTTTTGAGTTTCAGTCTCAGGTAACGAATATAAAAACATTTCAGACCCTCAAATCTTCAAGTTCACTCTTTTAGTATTCATTTGGCTGAACATATTTGAAATATTGCATGTCCTCTGTGAACCACTTTTACCTTTTATAGGCTCACATGTATGTCAAAATGAAATGAAAACGTCAAAATTCGCTACGTGAAAATTATTCTAAAAGTTATGAAATATTGAGGCAATAATAGACGGGTATAGACTTCGTGGCTTCTAGTAAACATTTCTGAGAATGAACAACAATAGAGCAGACAACTATTAGCACCAGATTGGTGAACTATAAAGTGCAGATTACACCAAGTACGAGTTATGAGAATGAATGGACCAGAAGCCATGGGGAACTGTTTTATCTAAATTTAAGTAACATGCTGTATTTAGCCAATTCTATACATAAGGCGTTGCCATCATAGTGGCTCTATTTGTATATGAAATAAGTACAAATAAATAGAAATAGAAATAAAACGAATGGTTTCATAAATTAGGAAACTACTAGCGTATTAAATATAATCAAGCACCCATTGTTTTTTGGTCTTTTTTGACGTTAACACGCAATTGTTGTGTTCATTTCCGGATAGTAAAAAGCCGTCACGAATCTTTGGATTTTTCGGTCGATTTCTGACGAAATTTGAACAGCAGGAACCATGGAGATAATTTGGACGCAGATAATACATATAGCAAACACGTTTAGACAATTTACAAATGACCTACTTTTTCCTCCATTACTACTGGACTATGATTGTTATTAACTGCCAATCGTAACCTTTGGATACCTGATACGGAATGTTGGAATGTGTGTTAATTTGATAAACAATTAATAATGGAGAAGTTTACTAAATTTTTTTTATCGATTCAAAAGAAAATATAAGAAAAATAAAAGAAAAGCGTGAAAGAAATATGAATATATCTCTAAAGACAAAAAAGTTACAATGTTTCAAAGTCGCGCTCCGCAAAAATATTTTTGGCACGACTGACCGAGTGGTGTGACGTCATAGCTCTGTAGCCAGTGCGGGCGGCCGCTGCCGCTGAGCCACACGACGCGACGCACGTATCAGACAACGCACACAGGCACAGCGTGGTGGTGGCGCCGTGAGCTGAGCAACCAATCGTCTCATTTGTTTTGTAGTTTAGTGCATATCAAATAATATTGCTATGATGAGTGACATTAAAAAAGGATGTTATAAAAAAAATTGCATTGTTCCGAAGTGTGTGAGCACAACGATTAAAACACCTAATAAAGTTTTCTCCCACGCACCTTTGCATGCAAAAGAAGTGGTGCAAAGTGATGTAACGGGATTTAATAATACCAAAAAGTATAAAATATGTTTGTGAGGATCATTTTGATGCGAGTATACCATTGTATTTATCTTCTATTGATAAGTATTAATTATTATCAACTATATATGGATAGCTTCACTGGTTGTTAAAGATTACTTTACCCAATAGTAAATTAGTTAGTTCATTTTTTTTCAATTTATTTGAACCTATTAATGAGTTACACATATTGCCACCTCGAAAACAATGCTTGTATGAGGTATAGGCATATAGTCATATACACATACGATAATTTAGCTAACCTATTGCATTTATCCTATCTGTTGAATGATCATCATGGCTTCTATTCAGTCTTTCGCCGGGACTGAAACGACTCTTCTGCAGCCTTCCACATGTCTTCGTTTCTTGAATAAATACATTAATAGGATATCTGACACATAAAATGTTGACGTTACGTATGCTGAATTACTTTACTGTGTTATATATTTCTATATTTTCGGATTCGTAACTTATGTTTTTGTTGATACAGCTTGAAAATGATACTGAAAATCTAATCAAATATAAACTAGTTGGTGGTACATTAAAGCTGAAAACTGAAGGCTGCCCTCATAAGTTTGACTGTCAAAAATTTGTTCATCCTAGAAGAAAACTCTGAGCATATGAAAAAAGGCGACGCGCAGAATGTTTAGAAAATTTATTGCAGAACGATGCTTCATCGACCTCAAGTTGGCAACCTTTCGAAATAATTCAGTGTCATTCAATATACAAAGAGCCGGATGTACTAGAAAATCCACTATCTAAGGATTGCACAGTGAATGTATCAGATATAATCCCGACAACAATATTTAAACAAAGTGCAAGTTGACAGCAAAGTTAAACAAAAAGATCAAAAAGTGCAAACAATCATGAGAAGGAAAAAAACGAACGATACAGAATATAAGTGTCTGATGACCATCCCCCAATCACCCGAGAGTTCTCCTTCAAAAGAATCAGTATCTTCTAAGAGTTGCTACAGTTCAGTTAGTTATACTTTAAATACAACAGTCATCCCTCAGTATTGCAAAGAGACAATAACAAAAATATCAACAAATGCTAGTTTTTATTTGCGTTTACCGGAAGGCGTTTATTTTCTCACGAAACTATTATCTTAAAGCGTTTCTAGATCAATAAGAGATATTTTAATATGACTTTGTCCTTTTACAAGTCCTTCTTCCGTTATGGTAAAAAACTAAAAAACACTTATTTAAAAATCAAATAATGTACATACAAAACACTCTACAGCTTCCACGATACACAGATCTACGGCAGCGCGCGGCACAGACGGCTGGCTATGCGAATTGCGGAATCGTGACGTCACAGGCAAATTGAAGGCGGCAACTATTTCGCGCAAAATATGCAAACTTTAATTATTGATTTCTCTGCCATTTATTGACGGATTTCAAAAATTTTTTCACTGACTAAATACTTTTCGCCTATATTTTACGGATACGTAACTACTTATTTTATTATGAGTATCATGAGACTTCTCCATTGCAAAAATTTTATGCTGTTAACACGGAGGGATATACAGGATGTTTGGTAAGCATGCAGCAAAGTTTGGAGCATATTTTGTTTTTTGATGATTTTTGAAAGACCGCTTCGTTTCAAAGTTACAGGATGAAACTAATGCGCCTCATTATCGTGGTGCGAGTATACATGGTGTGCTCGCCAGCCGTACGAAATTGCGATCGCTCTGCGCATTGCGTCAGCAACGGAGATTTTTCGCGCGGAGAATTATTATTAGACGTCGTGATACCACGGCCTGTTTAATCGCGTTTTAGATAGAATCGCTAACGATTTTTGTTTAATTTACTTTGTATTCCTTATTTTGAGTTATAGAAGACTGAAGTTTGTATACATAATACCAAATTGTGCAGTTGTCGGTTGTAAAAACCATAGTAAGATGAAAGAGCCAAATGTAAAATGTAATGTAAAATTCTATAAGAAAAATTAAAATCTCGCAATGCAATGGAGTAATGCTTGCCGCCGAAAGGACGAAATTAATATGAAAAGTGGTAATCATTTTACAAATTAGCATTAAACATTTATTAAAACTGAAATTTTTATGGTACATCCCCGGAAAATATTCACCTGCCGTACACTTTCAATGAATAAATATGCAAAAGAATCGTGCCTACTTGAACCATTACAAGTCAAAAACTTAGTTTCGAGTAATTCTAACATCGAAGCTGATGCTGATGATACTCAGGAGTTTTTCAAGAACGTTCTTGTTGACAGCGATATTGTTGGGACAGAGAATGATTCAAATGATATTCATTTTTCCAACTTTACCTTTCAGAGTCCAGATTATGACCTAGATAACTTTATTTCTGAAGAACATGACCTTTTGTGTCAATTGGGAAAAAAATAAAATGCCTGACACGATTTCCAACGAGGGACTGAAATTTATTGCCGGCTATGTGGCCTACAGATTCAAAAACGAATATCCTAATCTAGCTTTGGGGGCGGAAACTAAATTTCATTCTTCTAAACGGGACCCAGACTGGATTGAGTTTCTATCTAGAGTCAGTCTTGTATATCCAAGTGAGGAGATGATTAAAGTAGCCCGTTTTGGTTGAGATAGATAAATTCCATGGACAGTCGCAAGGGCGTACCCAGGTAGGGGCAGGGGGGGGCAGCTGCCCCCCCCTAGAAGATTAAATAAATGTAATTTTTTTTGGCAAATAAAAATTAAAAACGTGTTACCTACTCTGCGCAAAATGAAGTGTTGGAAACAAAATATCTTTTCAGCCAGATTTGTTCTTTATTTTCTATAGTTAAATATTCTACAACATTCGATATAGAGTCTGTATAGTGAGTCGTGTCGGTCGTGTCACAACGTATTTATTAGAATATTTTATATGGCGACCTTCAGCCGCCGTCAAACGAAACGCAAAATGTTTTGATCAAGTTTTGATACACTTTATTTATTTCTTTATTTCGTTTTTATTATTTGTTAGTTATCACTAACAAATGAAAGTGTCAGTAATGATTTATAGTCGATAATTTAATTTCTAGAATCTGATTTTGATTACGAGACAGAATAAATAAAAATTAAGTACGGTTTTGATGCAAGTTTGGTTTTATTATATAATTTTTGTTTTCAATGCTATGCTAAAATAAAATAATATTCAATATGTTGCATATTATTTTAAGTAGTATATATCTGTACAGATTTAGTTTAAGATTCTTAGTGTTCATAAAATAAAATAGTGAAAGTATCAAACTCAAATTTCATAGCATATTCTATTCAGTGCTTACAACTAAATTATTTTTAAATTTGCCGCGGTTATTTCTGTGCCGCGACTCACTAGACAGACTCTAGTATACTGTTAGCGATGCAATATAATTTAAATCTCCCACAAAACCGTGGTATCTCGTAGTTTCCGCTTCCGACGAGACAATCAGAGCCATATAGGATTAAAGCTGAATATAATTGGAAGAAAATAACATCTAACGCCATCTAGTTTCGGACGGCAGTACTTTTTCCAGTAAAAAGAAATAGGCTCAATGTATACTGTATACGGTCAATAGAGACATCTAGTATTGAATAGCAATACCACGAAGAATATTCTAGCATGGACTATTCCGGAAAGAAAAGACAGTGATAGCATGTATTATAAGACAAGGATGGAAATAGAGTCGAGCTCGAGTATTTTCTACATATTTCGGGAGCGAGAATATTTTCAATATATAAGCGGAACGTAAGGCAGAGCACGTGAATTTAGTTCGAATACAATTCAGTTCGGAGTGGAATACGAGCGAATATTTCATACGCCATAGATAGTGTCTTATAGTTTCGTTGCGGAGACACGAGATTTACGTTTACTGCGCAACAACTGGAAATATTACTCCGTCAAATGGATATCAGGAAATTCTTTGAAAGAGGTGAGTCAAAACAAAACACTTAAGTACATACTTAATATGATTATTTGATTTGTTTAAGGGGGGCTATGACTCTCTTGTAAGTGTATATCTTAGGCATTACTTACAATATTTAAATTTATTAATTACAACACGTGGTTTTGTTATAATAGCTAAAATAACATTTGTGAATATTTTGTGATAAAAAAGTTAAAAAAAAAACATAAAAGAAAGATCCTTGCAATATTTTGGATTTATTAATAAGATCATACCGACAACAAAATCCCTTTTCTCTAACGTCACAACAAGTGTATTATTTCAAATTACTTACCTAGTTTTGATTATTTGGCGTTCAAACCATATGCAAGAGAATGTGAAACTTGATCTTTGATTTTCGTCCTATGCAACCCGCCTAAACACTGTAAGGGTAATTCTGTGTATCCATTTTTTAGGGAGGCCACGCGAAAAAAGAAAAAAAGGTCGGGAAAGTAGCAGTGGAAGCGATGAAAATGACAACCATGATAAAACCACTCATGTAATGCCAATATCATTGCATGCTAACATTGGACAAGCGTCAAATTCTTCAGTAGAACCTCTTAATATATCTGTTGCCGACTATTCTTCTCCATCGACATCCCAACAAACTTATGACGTCAACGTCGATCCTGAAATTATAGTGGACGATGGCTGTCATGAAAATGATCTGGGTCGTTATGTTGGATTGGCTACCCAGCTATCGACGGAAAAGAAGAGGGAGTTGTTACAAAATCCTTGGATCCCGCCCAAAAATTACGATTTTGAAAGTGATGCAAGCCATTTAAAAAGAAAATTTAATCATGCTTGGTTGGATCAATATTCACCATGGCTAGTATATTCCAAGCGACTAAAAGGTGCTCTTTGTAAGTATTGTGTTTTGTTTCCTCCGCCCATTAGCACTGTGAGAGGAATTTTGGGATCGTTTATGGTCAGGCCATATTTAAAGTTCAAAAATATGCATGAAGACTGCCGAAAGCATGCAACGACCAACCTTCACCAAACGGCGACAAATGCTGCAAAAAATTTTCTTGAAAATGTTCCTGTAGACATCCAACTGCAAAGTGGACACCAAAAAGCAATCGATGAAAACAGACAAATATTGTCATCAATTATTTCTTGTATAGTATTTTGCGGTACACATGATATGCCTCTTAGGGGCAAACAAGCAGATGAGGGTGTTTTATTAGATTTATTGAAGTTGAGAATCGATTCAGGGGACAACAAATTAAAGAGTCACTTTGAAAAGTGCCGTCGAAATGCAATTTATACTTCGCCAAGAATACAAAACGAACTAATAAATTTATGTGGCGAAGTTATTCAGGAGAATGTAATTAGTGAGGTTCGGAAGACCATGGCTTACTCAATCTTAGCTGATGAAACAGCAGACGTATCTGGGAAAGAACAGCTGTCAATAGGCGTGCGGTTCTACGACGAAAGCAAAAGTAAAATCAGAGAAGAATTTGTAGGGTTCGTTGAACTAAAAGCACAAAATGCTTCCGCAATCGCCGAAGCAATTGACAATTTCTTAATTAGTTCTAACCTCTCCAAAGAAGATTGCGTAGGGTTTGGATTCGATGGCTGTTCTACAATGGCAGGAAAAGAGGGTGGCGTACAAGCCATTTTGAGAAAAAAATATCCTCGTGCTTTATATTTTCATTGCTCAAGTCACAAACTCAACCTTGTTGTGAATGATGCGAACGCAGTGCCAGAAATTAGAAATACTGTCGCCACTGTAAAGGATGTTATAACGTTTTTCAGAGAATCGACTACACGTCGAAACTACGCTCCAAACCTATCACGATTATGTGAGACGAGATGGTCCGAAAAATATAAATCAATCAGAAAGTTTTCTCAACATTTTTCAGAGCTCGTGAAATCTCTAGAAACGTTATCTGTAGAGGGAAATTATGCCACCAGAAAATCTGCATATCAGTTGCATTCAGCCGTTACAAAACCAGTGTTTATTGTTTCTCTACAAACAATAGCCAAATATTCAGCAGTTATAGAACCAGTAGTTAACGCACTGCAAGCTAAATCGATCGACATGATCTCGGTAGGAAAACACATTAAAAATATCAAGGACATTCTCAGAAATGACCGCGAGTTTCCTGATAGAATAAGTAATGAAATACTTCAAAAAGCACGAGCTGTTGCAATGGATTTGAACATAGAAATTTCGGTTCCACGTCTTGCTCATAAGCAAACACATAGAAGTAATCCGCCATCAGACAATGATAACGAATATTGGCGGCGTTCCCTGATAATACCATACATTGATTCACTCATTTCATCATTGAATATTCGATTCTCCCAAGAAAATACTCCGGCGTTTGCTTTAAGCAGGCTACATCCCTTGTATATGACAAAAACCAGCATTGCAGACCTACACAAAAACGCAGAATCATTCCAAGAATTTTATAACCTGGATATCACCGGGGAACTGAACCTTTGGCATAATTTATGGGTGACGAAGGCTTTATCAGATGATCAATTAAAGGACATAGAAGTAGTTGATCTGTTCAAAGAAGCGAACATTTTTTACCCTGCTGTCAGAAAGGCATTAATTATTTTAAGCACTATCCCATGCACCACGGCGACCGTAGAACGGTCCTTCAGTACGCTGCGAAGAGTTAAAACGTGGCTAAGAAGCACCATGGGTGAAGAAAGGCTTACGGGTTTATGTCTGATGAGCGTACATCGCAATTATTTAAAAGACAACAGTGAGTTTATTGAAAAGATTGTCATAGACAAATTTTCGGCAAATCCGAGAAGATTACTGTTAAATTAAAATAAACATATATAATATTATATATTATACATAATGTATAGTATAATTATTATGTACTTATAATATTTGTTTTGTGTCATCATAAAAGTTAATGAATAAAAGTCAATTTTCGAAACAGGTATAAGCACTAAGCAGCCCCCTGCCCCCCCCTAACTGAAATCCTGGGTACGCCCTTGGACAGTCGTCTTCTAAACAATCAAATATATTTAAAAATTATTAGAGATAGACCCCTGTGGGAACCATCAAACAATTTCCTGACAAAATAATATACGTCAGACTCAGACATTTAAACAAAAGGATTAGTTTCGAAAATTGTAGGCGTAAACTTAGGAAAAAAATTACCAAATTTACCAATAAATAATACATTTTTGTAGAAAAAGTCATTAAATTACGTATTTCATACTTCTCTATAACATAATTGGCTACTGAACTCCTTTAATCTATCACTTTGGAATTAAAATATAAACCATCATGTGGTATTCCCGCCAGTTCGCCGACAGAAATACTCGTTGCTGACGTCACAGCGTGCCGGCGCTCGGACGGCTGCATGTGCGTGAACACCCATGCTCATTACATTGACCTTAAGTATACGTTTTATAATCTTCAGCATGACAAAACAATGATTCCTTGTATAGAGACCGCGTGTTTTGCTTATCAGCATGCCTACATTTACACTTACTTGCATGAAATGCATGACGCATGAATCATATATATAGCAATGCGGGAAAATTCTCAGTAGAACGCCGTGATTGTCTTATAACAGAGAAAAATATTGATGACGAAAGTAATGATTTTTTAATTACCATTGTCATCTAGCACAGGTATTTTTATCAGCGCGCTGGAAAAATGTAATTGCTATATTAGTAAATAGGATCTTTTACATTTGTTCTAGACTTTCTGTCCCGCGTCCTGCCGCTAGTTCAAGCAGGACGCATATTGTTCCGCTGTTTAATAGACAAGAAGAAAATGTACCATAAAACGGAAATTGAAAAGAGTGTGCTGTGTTACTGAAAATTAAACCATGTTTTCGATTAAATCGTTATGTATCCCGCTATATGTATATTTTACAATCTCGTTTGGAGGGTTTTATTGGCTGGCAAATTTCTCAGGCGCAGGCAGGTTTCGTAAAAGGACGCGGTACGCGTGAACAGATCTTAAACTTAAGACAAGTTATTGAAAAAGCCAGAGAGCATTATTGTCCAGTTTTTATCTGCTTTGTGGACTATTCTAAGGCGTTTGATAACGTAAAGTGGCCTAAACTGTGGGAAATCCTTATCTCTAAGAGAGTTCCTTATCACCTAGTGTTTCTCATACAGCAACTCTACGAGTCTAAGGGCCGGTTTCTCAATGTCCAGTTAAAGTGTCAGATAGGTATCTGCCAGATAGTGTTGCTATGGATACAACTGATAAGATTTACGTCACTTCGTAAGTTTAGCTTTAAATTGTTTAAACAATTTATCTAGCAGTTGCTGTTATCTTGCAGATAAATATTTAACTGGACATTGAGAAATCGGTCCTAATTCGGCTCGTGTGAGAATTGATGGTAACCTGTCTGGTCAAACTGCCACCAGAAATGGAGTTCATCAAAAGCTTGACGGAAGGTGATTCGACTATGGGGTCACCCTCCATTTCCACGGTTGGTAAGCCATCGTGAGACTTCTTTGTAAGTGTTGTTGCCTGAGTTTTTTGTATGTTGAACTGTACTTTATTTGCTAATCCCCACTCGACAATTGTTTTGATATCTGCGTTGATCTGTGAGGCATGCTGCTGTCGTCGACGTACCGTCTCCTGGGATGATAGTGGCTTGCCTGGTTCCATGCACGACACTAATGTACTGTCATCTGCGAAGCTGTAGATTGGATTGGATGTTATTTCCAGCAGCTCGTTGATGTACAGCAGAAACAGTGTAGGGGATAGGACAGATCCCTGAGTAACACCGGCGTTTATTGAAAATACGTCTGATGAACAGCCCTCGACTACAACAAACTGAGATCGGTCGTTCAAAAAGCTATTCAGCCACTGGCGCAGGCCAGGTGGTAGTCCATAAGCAGCAAGCTTGACCAGAAGTCCGTCATGCCATACTCTGTCGAAAGCTTTTGCTATATCAAGTGCAACAACACGGGATTCGCCTTGATTGTCTATTGCTCTGTTCCACAAGTCCGTAGGCAAGGAGGTCACCTGTAGACCTGTGCTTACGGAAGCCATACTGGCGATCATTTATGATGTTACTGTTGTCCAGGTATTTCAGGAGCTGTGTGTTAATGACGATCTCCATAACCTCAGACATGATGCTGAGAAGAGCCACAGGTCTATAATTGGTGGGATCAGTTTTTTTGCCTTTCTTAGGGATGGGTTGTACGCAGCCAATCTTCCACGAAGCGGGAAACACGCCTCGTTGATACGAAAGTTTGAAGAGCTTGCAAAGAATAGGTGCAAGCTCAGCGGCACAGCGTTTAAGGACAATGGCTGGAATTTGGTCAGGACTAGTAGCTTTATTGGTGTTCAGTTTTTGGAGGATGCTTTTTACATCTCGATGTTGAAATTTGACCTCTGCCATTCTCGAGTTCACGCTTATGGTGGTGGTCGGAGTACTGAGTGAACGTTCAATGGAACAAGTCGTAGGTGGCAAAGAGAGGAAAATTTCAATTGCACTCGCATGAGGAGGGAAAAGTATCAGTTTCCATGTATGTGTGTTACATTTGACTTGCCAGGGGGGAAAGAGCCCCCCTTGCCCCCCCCTGGTGGCGCCCATGATCAGCCTCAGTCGCGTTCGCATATATGGCTAAAAAACCACACCTTTTGTGCATTTGGCTGTAGTTTAAATAACATTTAACAGTAGGTTTGCGTGTCCACATTTGCATTTTTTAAAGTCCAACCGTATCCTGTGTCCTTGCGTGACAGCAGATTAGCGTAATTAGATATTTATAAATAAATGGGTCCAATGATATTCGCATTTATCTTTTTAACAGATGGACCCAGTTCTCAATAAAACAAACTATAAAAACCACATACAGGGTGAGTTTTTAGTACCGGCTCGGTCGATAACTCCACTACTGTAGAAGATAGCGAAAAAAGCTGTATATAAAAGTTGTAGCCACGGATATGCTCCTTGCTCAGAAAATATTTTGATTTATACAGGGGATCCATAACTACGTGGTGATGCAAACATGCTTTTTTTAAATGAGACACCCTATTATTCTATATTCAAATACTACTAATGATGTCCGTTCTTCCAATATAGGTATTGTTACATTGTACAGGGTATTTCAAAAGTTATGACCATTTTTATATCCAAATCGCTGCCAAATAAACGTACTGTATATCAAAAAGCGATGAATCAAAAATCATTTTTTTTACACGGATGGATAGAAAATATCATCTAGTTTTAAAATCGGCTATAAAAAAAGCCCGCGACGCATATTCGTATACAGGGTGATGTAGAATGCAAAATCTATATTTTCTCTCTTTTTTTAAATGTAACCCCCAATATTTTATTATACCAAAGAGTTGCTTTTAATATGCTCTTTCATCTTTGTATAGCACTTGTTATTTTTCTACAAATTTTAAATATACCTTCTATTTATTTACTAAAATTTATTCATTTTGAGAAAATACTATCAAATTTTATTTTTGCTTAACAAACAACTAAAATATAAGGCTATAATAGTACTTGATCAAGACAAAACACTGGATTAACGAGATAATATAGGTCAAGTGTGCTCAGGAAACAATTTTATAGACGTCATGCATGATTATCAAGCAGATCTATCAGGTAGGCTATGAAATAATAAACGACACGGTCCAAATAAAACGATTCTTCATTCTTTTAAACGCATTAGTTTTAGAGTGCCTCCGTTCTGGATATTGCTGTTCATCGTTGATATATTCTAGAGGCAAGTAGGGAATTTCTCAAAGATTCTAATAAATACCCTCAATGGAAAAATTAATCTTTGAAGCTCGTTTTTCACGCAGTACGGAATTAGTGAGCAGGTTATGAAAACCGTCGATTTTTCAAAGCATACCTGATAAATCTACTTGATAATTAAGCATCACGCCTACAAAATTGTTTCCTCAGCATACTTGACTTTATCTCGATGATTCAGGGTTTTGACTTCATCATATACTATCATGACCTTATAGTTTAGTTGTTCGTTAAATAAAAAACACATTCGATTGTACTTTCTCATAATAAAAAAAAATTCAGTACACAAATAGAAGCTATATTTTAAATTTACCGAAAAATCGAAATATCTCGGAAACTGATGGACGTAGGTACATCAAGTGCTGTACAAAGATGAAAGAGCATATTAAAAGCAATTCTATGGTATAATAAAATATTGGAGGTTACATTTGAAAAAAAAAAGAGATTCATCACTTTTGCGATTTGGAGATAAAAATGGTCATAACTTTTGAAATACCCCGTATAATGTAACAATACCCTATATTGGAAGAACGGAAATCATTAGTAGAATTTCATTATAGAATAATATATAGGGTGTCTCATTTGAAAAAATGGATGTTTGCATCACCACGTAGTTGTGGATCATCCTGTATAAATCAAAATATTTTCTGAGCAAGGAGCATATCCGTGGCTACAACTTTTATATACAACTTTTTTCGCTGTCTTCTACAGTAGTGGAGTTATCGACCGAGCCGGTGCTATAAACTCACCCTGTATATGTATACGGTTTTGTTAGTTTTGTGTTTTGGTAAAGGTCACAGAGGTGGAAGGAACGTCAATAAAGTTTATCTTCGAGTATTACGTGGCTTTTATTGATGGGTGATGGAACATCATTTGATGTTATTGTTTATTTCCTGTGCCTCTTAGGCGAAAAACGTGAACGTTCATATATAAAACGTATCATCTTCCTGTTTCCGGGCGTAGTAACCTCTGTGTACGCACACGATTTTTGATTATGAATATTATGAATTCAAATCAACGACGATAAAAGAATGAAGTCAAGTTGATTGACTCAGTACTACTCACACATTAGGCCCATTTCGCACCAAATCAATCAGCAAGAGTCAAGTCTAGTCAAGTCACATCCAATCAAGTCACCGAAATAAATTGCTTTCACATGAAGTAAGTCATGCAAACGAAATCGACGACCGGTCAGTTCAACGTTTTGTGACCAGACTACCGTATCTAGTTGAAATGTAGGAGTTTCTTCAAGCAATGATTTTACGCCGATTACAACAAAGGAGAAAAATGAGGCAAAAAAAGAAACGATTGTGGATTCATCCCATTAACAGAAGAAGGCTACATTTTGGATCATTTAATCACTTGTTTCCTGATTTATTGGCCGACCCAAGAAAATTCTGCAATTACTTTAGAATGGGTGCAGATTTATTTTTTCAGTTATTGAGTCTTATAGCTGCTGATATAACAAAACAAAATACAAATTACCGAGAAGCTATTACACCCGGAGAAAGATTTCTCAAAAGACTTGTCAGGACTGGCATAAATATTCGATCGGCTGAGTCAGAGACAGTCCGATCACGTCGAGACGGGACTGGCAGGGACGTGACTCGGTCAGTCCGAAAGCAATTTTTCATATATGGCGTAATTTCAATATAAGTTCTAGTCAGTTGAATCTGGGAACATCTGACGTGACTAGACTTGACTGTAGCCGACTGATTTGGTGCGAAATAGGCCTTACGGTGATATCAGTTTATTTTCCCATAGCATGAAACTATAGTCTGAGATCCCCTGGCAATCAAATCATCGTCCGCCCGCAGTATCTTACGAATACTACAAATTTTTCAGTTTTACGACCCCCCAACCACCCCATTTTCACCCCCACCCACAAAAAGTAGAAAATGATCAGAAACCCCCGAAATGAGTAAAAACGAAGTTTGGCTATGTTTATATTTTTAGTATTTTGATTATTGCTGTGCCGCCACTGAGACGATTTCTGAAAACCATATGCGTTTTCCATCCGCGCCACGGTAATAATTTTATTAAAATAAATTCAATAGTTTCCACGTTACACAATACAGAACGCATAAAGTAATGCTCGGATGGTCCTCAAAAGCGTATTATGCCGCTAGGTCTTTCTTTCACAGGTCAGTCAATAAATTCGATAGCTTTGTTTAAAAAGCGACTAAAAGTATAAGGTATACAAAATTTCTCTTACGAAAAAATCACATCGTATAGTGAATCAAAATTGAAGCAATTTATTTTTATTCATCATAATATATTCAAAAGATACTAGCGTGGACGGTACCACATTAATAGTGTATTTCTGACCATGCTGATATGTGCTGCTATTAAAATATGTAACAATTATATTTTTCTTTGTATTCTGCGATTCTTTCTATCTTATTTTAGTTTATGTGCGTCTATGTCTGATTTTTTTTTACCTTATTGTTATGTTTACCTTGTTCCCAGGTACAGTGTACTACGTACACTCGGTGGGTTAGCTGATGTATATTGGCCAGAAATATTTTTAAATACTTTTACTGTATCAGCATGTATTGTTTTCTGTACAAATAAACATATTCTATTCTACTACACAGAGTATTAATAAATACAGTTTAAAAAAAGAAGTCAAGTTGATTGACTCAGTACTTCCCACACATTACGCTGATACCAGTTTATTATTTTCCCATAGCATGAAGCTTTAGTCTAAGATCTCTTGCATCCAAATAATCACCAGCCCCCCCCCCCCCTAAAATTGTCTTATGCCGCTAGGTACTTCCTTCACAGGTCAATGGATAGCCTATTATCAATACTACAAACTTTTCAGTTTTACAACCCCCCACCCCCCGAACCACCCCAATTTCACTCTCGCCCAAAAAGCAGGTAGAAAATGACCAGGAACCCCTAAAACATGTAAAAACGAAATTTGAGTTTTCATACATTTAGTTTTTTTGATTATTGCTACGCTGCCACTGACACGATTTTTAACAAACATACGCGTTTTCCATCCTCACCACGGTAATAATACTGTGTCAAAATTTCATTAGAATCAATTTAATAAGAGTCCACGTTACAAAATACAAAACAATTTAAAGCAATAAATTCTCGTATGTATACAGAAAATTCTAAATCCCGTAGTTTTCGTAGTAGGCTATAGGCAATGTTCGGATGGACCTAAAAAGGTGATTTGTGTCGCTAGGTCTTCCTTCACAGGTTAGTGGACAGTCTATTGTGAATACAAGAAATTTTTCAGTTTTTCAACCCCCCACCCCCCAACCACCGCAATTTTACCTTCACCCAAAAAACGCAGAAAATGGTCAGGAACCTCTAATACGCTTAAAAACGAGGTTTGAGCTGTTTTTATATTTTCAGTTTTGTATTATTTCTGCATTTCTGCGCCGCCACTGGCACGATTTATAAAAACCATCCGCGTTTTCCATCCTCGCCACGGTAGTAATACTGTGCCAACATTTCATTCAAATCAATTCAACAATTTTCTCGTTACACAATATAGAACGATTTAAAGCAATACTCTTGTTTGTTTACACCAGAAAAAATTCCTTTGATTTCTGTACCAGGCAAGGCAATGTTCGGATGGACCTAAAAAAGTTATCTATGTCGCTAGGTCTTCACAGGTCAGTGGATAGTCTATTATGAAAGCAACAATTTTTTCAATTTTACAACCCCCCACCCCCCAACTACCCCCCATCAAAATTTCACCCCCATCAAAAAAAAAAATAGAAAATGATCAGGAACCCCTAAAACGCCTAAAAACGAAGTTTGAGGAATATTTATTTTTTTGTTTTTTGCTAATTACTCCGCCGCCTATGCACCGATTTTCAAAATTATAGGAACATTACCTACTACGGCCCCATAGCATATCGCTGCCAAATTTCATCACAATCTATGCAGCGGTTGCTGAGAATACGAGGCTAGAAAGAAGCGACAGACAGACATACCGACGGAAATGAGTGACGCGGATTTTCGTTATGTAGTCATCATAAAACGCCCAAAAAGCGTGTTATCTCAAAATCGAAAATTTTCGCGATCACAATACTCCCCTTACCTATCGCTGTAGGAAGTAAAAACAAAAAAAAAACACGCTATAATGATTCGTAACTCGGGCGCTTGATTTTTTTTCACTATCGTACTAGAATTTTTCGTTCATTATTGTTTTTAGCTTATTTCAAAAATTACTTTTAACCTTGTCAGATGTTCTTTAAAAGCGTCTTTTTTTGTTTTGTAAACTATTTATAGTTCTTATCTGGCGAAAAACTTCGTCCGAAGTGTGAACATTCCGGATACTCTGCATATTCTTTGAGGTCCGCTTAGCAGCTTGATGCATTTCGGTGTGGTGGATAGCGTCGCACTGCAATTGTAAAATAACACGAAAATTTGAGCAGCCAATATAATTGTAGATCTCTATACATTCAGTATGTAATAAGACATTTTTATTATAGCGAACAATCAATAGCGAGCGCCAGGGCAAGTGTGATGATATACGACGATGTTAACAAAAAATGGGTTCCATCGGGCACGTCGTCGGGTCTGTCCAAGGTCCACATCTACCAGCATGTGCAGCATCAGACGTTCAGAGTGGTAGGGAGGAAGCTTCAGGATCACGAGGTAAGCAGGCGAAATCTTAGTGTTCATAGTTGGAACCTTTGAATGTTAAAGTGTAATAATAAGAATAATAAAAGTACCACCAACAGAAAAAAGCAATAGACTACATAACAAGTGCAAGCAAAACTCTCGCTGGAACCGAGTACACAGCTAGACATACTCTGCAGCCAAAGTCATACACCAAACAGTAGCCACAGCAAACAAACCAATAGAAAACACAGATCCATATTACAGTTACACACCGAAAACAATCAATACAAACTATACTGGGACGTCGAAATACATATGTACAGGCAAAACTATTTTAGCCAATAGACCAGACATAGTTTTTCATTCAACAGCAGATAAAGTTACCTAGTTGATAGATATTGCTATTTCCTCAGAGTAACAACTGAACATAGAGGTAGTAAACAAACCACTTCAGCATGGCGTTTTTTTTTTCCAGGAGCCGTCCGACCTTGCTGTCCCCGTCAATACTTAAGCCTTAAGGCCTATTGTATTATTACTCCTCTCTTTTACAGTATCCACTCCAGCAATCTGGATCCCTGCATAAGTTTATGCAGTTTACCTACTGGTCCTGGTGCTGAGCCGTACTCCATTGGTTCTAGCTTGGTCTTCCCAAAGAGCTGTTGTCTCTTGTGATCTAGCGCTTCGCACTCACAGAGCACATGTAGGGCTGACTCAGTTCCTCTTCCACACAGTCTGCAGTTGAGGTCTACATTGTAGAGTCCCATTTTATTCAGATGTTCCTTCAGGCCACAATGTCCTGTGAGGAGACCCGTCGTTATTCGGAGCTGATTTCTACTCAAGGAGAGCAGTGTTTCAGCTATATTCTTGCATAGAGCTTTAATGAATGTTTTTCCATGAACACATCCTGGCAACAAGTTCCACTGCTCCTTGTGCTGATGTTTCATCCATTCTCCCACCTGGTGTCTGATTGTGCTTTTAGGCACCCCCAGGGCGGGTTCTGTTCCAATCTATAGGGCAGACGAGCCTAGTCTTGCTAGCTCGTCCGCCCTTTCATTGCCTCTTATACCTGAGTGTCCAAAGTTACTTTGTTGTGTTCTGCCAGTCTTCCCAGTTCTTGTAAGCATTCCTAAACTAGAGCAGACGTAACTTTGGGCGCTTCTAGTGCCCTAAGTGTAGCCTGACTGTCTGTAAGTATTGCGATCCTCTTGTTTCTGTAGGATCGTTCATTATTGATCCTTGCACATTGCAGGATGGCGTACACGTCTGACTGAAATACCGAGGCGTATTTTCCTAGTGGAATGCTCTGCCTAGTTCCTCTTCCAAAGATTCCCGCTCCTGTGCCTTGCTCGTTCTTTGATCCATCTGTGTACCAGACTATTTCCCGATGCAGGTTGTTTACTTCACAGAGTTCCCGATCTCTTATTATAGATTCGAATTTCTTGTTGAAGATGTATTTCGGAGTTATGTGGTCCTTTCTAGCATCCATTATGGTGTGCCCCACATATTCTGCGATTTGGTTGTGTCCAAGATCCTTGTAAATTCCTCTTGGTAGGGTTTGTAGTCTAGAGTATGCATGACGTGCTCAAAGCCATCATCTTTGACACTTCAGCCTCCAAACATTGATCAGCTGTGACCTCGCAGTGACAGTTCAAATTATAAACAATGCAGTGCAACGTCAACTAACCTGACAATTCGTCCAATGCACCTCCATGTTACAAACACTGCACTTTTTGAGTTCCATCTCAAAAAAACTGTTAAACTACACTCGAATATAGCACAGCAAGTAAGTAAAGCTTCACTACAGTTACCAACAAATAGCGAATTCGATTTTACTGACCAAGCATAAAAGACGCGCAAACAAAACAAACGATTGACAGTCGAGGTTCTACCGTAAATAAGTCGCATGAATATGATATCGGCGTTGCCAGCTCCTCAAAATGTATGTAAGACTTCAGAATTTGCGTTTATGATAAAGAAATATGCAGTAACGCAGTAGAGGTCAACATATCTATTGATTTTGCTGTAATCATTCGTGAACCATCAAAATACCGTCTTTTTTAACGTAGAATGGAATATCTCTGGATACTATACAATTAAGACGATAGTCAATAATTATGATTGCCGTATCTGGTGGTCGATATGACAACGTAAGAAAAGATGTCGGCCTATTAGAATTAGTTGTTTACTACCTCTATGTTCAGTTGTTACTCTGTGGCTATTCCCAACGATATGATATCTAAAACACCTACGTTGGGAAGATATCTAAATACACTGACCTTGCGATAGAAATAAAATG
Organism: Callosobruchus maculatus; assembly: GCA_951848785.1. NCBI lineage: Eukaryota > Metazoa > Arthropoda > Insecta > Coleoptera > Chrysomelidae > Callosobruchus > Callosobruchus maculatus. Next base: position 2,124,538 of record CATOUR010000084.1, on the reverse strand, counting down.
ACTGGAAGCAAAACAAAGTTACTATTGTCCCTCTAATTATGTCTGTCTCAGGCCTTACCATTTACATCCCATTTACAACAGTGAGTGGCCTGGACGAAAGGTTACACAAAATATTCCAAAAGTCTGTTATCCTGAAGACCTGTAATATTGTACGTTCCTTCCTAAATTCCGATCAATAATAGTTCAGGCGTTGACTTTGCACAGTCCGTCAACATTTGTTGCTACCGCAGTCAATGTAGAAGAAATACTTTGAAAAAAATGGAATAAAGAAAATTGTACTGCAAAATTTTTTCAGCATCCTTTGTTTAACCTCAGTGTTATGGGCGCAAGTTTTTTTTTACATATTAAATTAATACATATAGTTCAATCAATTAGCTATAAGGAATGAAATGAGTTATGCCAATCTACAGACAAATAAAGATATTTATATATCAGTAAATAGCTCAATGAACTCAAATGGATAATTAATTATTATACGCTGATATACAGGGTGTCTCTATTGAAAGTTACATCGATCTGATTATCTCGTTTGGTTCAAATCTTTATAAAATTGTGAAACATGTCAACATATCTTATCTTCTAGGTAGAATAAAGGTATTTTAAAAGTAGACACAAAACTAGATGATGATTAAAAATATTCTTTGGAATATCTAATTTATATTGTTGCATTGAAAAATAGGGGTAACGACCGTATTGAAATAGTTATTAATTATTTTAGTCATGGTAGTTATAACTGTTTCGGTAAATAAGAGATTATATTGAAATCTGGCAACAGTACGATGTTTTACCCGTTTTACATTAACAACAAATCCGTGGTTTTATTCGTGGATTCAGTTCGTGGTCAAATTTGACCAAGTAAAACAGAAATTTGACGTCAAATAAGTCCATGGATTTCTTCGCGGATTTAGAACCTAATTTGTGGTCAAGCTTTACGTCAAATTCGGTAGTGCCAACCATAAAATCACATATGTCATGCATGTTGCATACCCGTCTCTCTATATTATTAAACATTTTCTAATTAAAAATTCGTAATCAACTCGATTGATTTACTGTCAAAAGGCTACAAAAAAATACGAATTGAATAGGTCTTGCGAAAACTGCCAAATCATATGACAGCAACAGTGTTGGCAGCACTGCATGCTGTCAACAAAATCCATGGTTTTATTCAGAGATGTAAACCCAATCAGTGTGACCTTGAAGACGACCATGGATTAATCGATGAATAAATTCGCGAAGATGTCGATGTAAAACGGGTTTAAGTAATATTTCTCAATCAAGAAGACCATGGATTAATCCATCAATAAATTTTCTAAGAAATCGTGGATTTAAAACAGGTATTTTGCAAATCCATAGCCTCCCTCTTTCACAAAAAGCCACAGTGACAGTGACATACGTGCGCAGTGTTCATCGGTTATGTTAGGTGGCTTTGTTGGTTATTGTTTGTGTATTATCTTATCAAATTGATTAAGTGGAGGTTATAGTAAACTGCTAGGGGTCAACATATTTGCGGGGTAAGGGAAGAGGTAAAAAGTCGAGGTCTAGTGGGCATGGCCTATTTACTATAAATTCTACTACAAGTCATAAAAAATATTTGAAAGCGCCGGTCCCCTTTGCTTAAATGCCGCCGACCCTAGACCGGTTGCCGTCGCACAAAAAGTATTCAACCTTTCTTGATCGTCCGTCGTTGAGAAATGGACATTGTATAATGTATACCTGCCATCACAGTTGATCCCTTTTCTGTGTATTTCAGGCATATACATAATAATAAATACAACATGAGTAAAAAGAGTTGTTTATAAGTGCAACTGAGTTGTCACACAAAAAATGAATTTATCGTATGTACAAGAGCGAAAATAAGACGGAAAATAAGGTGAAAATGTGAAAAATCAACAAGAAGTACTAATGACAATATTATGCGTGTAAAGCAGCTAAATTCAGTGAAGTTCACTTTACATTGAGCAGTTCTTTAGACATGCCAATGCCGTTGCAAAACTGAAAGATATAGACGTATTACAGAATTGGCGTAAATACGTGGACGTGTCCAACTGTCCACCCCTTGGAACTATAAATTAAAAGACTATCATGTCTCATACTTGTTACCTATAGGCGCCAACAAAATTATTGTTGGATTCACAACAAACTTCAGAAAAATAAACCAAATTATGCCTGCCCCCTCCCCCCACCGGTAGGCCTCCAAAAATATATCCCCCCCATAGTGAAACTATATCTACCTGCATTCTGAATTACAGCCGCCAAATTCGGTGTTTCGATGATGTACATATTCAGAAAGAGGACGCATTTTAACAACTTTGTGAAATCTATAACACCTACAACACAGGTATACCTATGTACCTATACCAAGACGATTATGTACTCCGAAGAAAAAGAAAAATTTGCTTTCTCTGATGTTGAGCGATTAATAAAAAGTATTAATTGCGGACTATAATAGATGCCTATCTGACCTCTAATGCTGCCACACCATACACCAAGATGGTCTCCTTATTTTACCCGATATATGACACCTGATGAAGAAGGTATTCAGAGAAGAAAAATTACTTTTGGATGAAAAATGGTGCGTTAAAGAGAAATCACAATTGGTTTTATCAAGTTCAATGGCAGTTCTATGTCACAAAAAGTTACTATTGCTACTTTGCTGTCTGAACACAAAAAATCGTGAAAGTGGAGAACTTAGCAAAGGAACATAACTTCTGGAATGAATAAATGTTAATTAAAATACAAGGTTTTTATCAGTTTATGTTACAAAGTAAAGAATGTAATTTGTATTCGCGACGCAAAAAAGTGTGAGCCCAAGACTTCTCGGCCTGGGCCTGCCAATTTAAATTCTAATTACTTACAAATCTGGTTGAAAATTGTAAGATTTCGTAGTAATCCTGGAAATGATAACTGCTCAAAACCAATTACCGCGATTGGTTTAAATTTTGGTAGTTCCCAACTTTTGGCCTGCAGTGTATATGAATAAGTCACCTAAAACCACCGACTACAAATTTAGTCGATGCCCAAAACAAAATCTATTCCATTTCAGAAATGAATGAATCTCAACTCATTCATAAACCGTAGTTTGCATACTTTTGTATTGGTGGCGCTTTTAACAGTGTCCCAATAGGCGCACGATCGTTCAATGCAAGGCTCTGGCTGTAACCATTTTTGACCCTGTAAATTGATAATTTTTGGCACAAAAACGTGGTTTTCGTTTTTTTACAACTTCAATATATGTTAATGTCGATCCCGATTTTAGAATAAGTTTATAGAGGGTGAATGATGAGACCGTGAATTTAGTCAAAAAAGCGCCACCTTTGGCAATTTTTGAATAATTGTCTATTAGGAAATTTCAAAAAATACGTCGACATTAACATAGAACTGCCCTTTTTCTTCATGCTCATATTTTTTTCAGTTCAGTTATCTCAAAATCGATAGTCAAAAAATGGTTACAGCTGGACCATTGCAAACAGCTCTCATGTACGTACCCCCTCTTAAGTAATTACGATGGATTAAATGATTTTTAAAAATAGAGACCTTATCAATATCTACTATATATAAAAAGAATTTATAAATAATTGTAAGATTATCAATATACTTTGAAACTTTTCTGAAGTCCCAAATAAATAGCATAAAAGAATAGTACCCATTTGACTCTAGGGTAGCAATATTAGCAAGCTGGAAAATACCCCAACTTCATCTTCAAGCTTTTCAAATAGGACACCCTGTATCATGTATTTATACAGTAATAAACGTCTGATTGTCTGGAATCAGTATAAATAAATAACCTCGTTAAATGATGCCCTATCTTTCAGGTCGTTATCAACTGTGCCATTCTGAAAGGACTGAAATACAACCAGGCGACGTCAACTTTTCACCAATGGAGAGACAATAAACAAGTTTACGGTTTGAATTTCAGTTCAAAAGAAGACGCGGATTGCTTCGCGAGAGCCATGTTTCATTCCTTAGAGGTGAGTTTTTCTATTAGATACATCCAGTGAGATTACCAAGTATCATACCCAGAAGGAATAATTTGTGATATGTATACCTATATGTATATTTATAATCATGATACTACGACACTGACAGATATGATCACTTGGCGGACAGATTTCGAACCGGTCTGCGCATGACGTCACCGTGTGACAAAAGTGTACAAGCACATGGTGCCAAAGCATTGATTTTTGAAAGTTTTATTTCGTTTCCTGTTATATTTGTCTTAGATATTTAATATTCATACAAAATGAAAATAGCTCATGCACAGTATAATATAAACGATACATATTGCTCTCTATACAGAGAATTGATATTAATCGACGCCTGACCCGTTTGCAGTAGTTCCGAGCGTTCTGAATTTCAGATACAAAAATTTGAGTCTATGTACTCAAAAAAAAATGTACATTGTGGAAAAAAAACAGAGCCAGAGCGGTCTGGACGTATTTTTCTGAAATCTCATATAAGAGGTTGATTGGAGTGCCTAGTGAAACCATCTTTTTGTGGGAAAATTTCTCGGGTAGGCGGTGGAATTTTTATATACGCCATTCAGGAGCCTTTGATTACCGTTCTTATTTTTTATATGTATATAGATTATGATGTTGCGTCACCAGCTCTTCAAGCCAACTTGCATATGTATTTACTGTATAATTCTCTTAATAAAAGGTAGACAAGAAATAAATAACATGATTTTGTCATTAGAGGTTTTTGAAAAATCATGAACAAGCATAATGGCATTATGTTTATGGCGAATGAATATTGACTTTTTTCTGCTAATGATTGGTGGAAAAATACATTACCAAATTTTCTTATTTTTTATTTATTCAAATATATGTCACAACCGCGTATATGTTGAACATAAACTAAAAACATATCACAATAGAACAATACAATATCTTTCTGGACATTGTGTTTAGCTAGTATAGGTGAATTCTGGTATACTAAAGATTCCTAGTAATAACAGGTTTTTCCTCAATTTTTGTCAAACTGTTTTCACACGATGTAGCTGTTTAATAATATGTTTGAATTAAAAAGTTTGATCCACTTGTAGTGATGGTTTCTGATGGCCTCGGTATAGGGCACATTATTTGTTGCTCTCTTGTGTTGTAGTTAGGTACTGATTCTGTATATATGAGTCTATGGGGAAATTTATTTTATACAGACAATAAGAACTGAAAAAGGGGTGAATAAGAGCATATAGAACTAGCCTTTCTCTATATGAACTGAAAATGAAATATCAAAATACGTTCTGCAACCTGTAAATCTCCAACCATCTTTTAGCGCATTTTTATTTTATGTAGCTTTTTTTATTCCAAATAGGAAAGGCGCTAGGAAAGCTGGATACACCGTCGCAGAACCCTGTATACTTATTACTTTATACTATTTTACAATGTTAGTGAATTTCAGTTTTCTAATATTCGAGGTCTCTCTAATTCCCCTGTCAAGAATTCGTATTCTGAAATACATTTTGCATCTAGAAAACAAGCTCATCTTTGCTTCATCAGTCACATATACATTCTCTGATAATTTGTTTAAATTCGCAAGATAGTTTTTTTTCAATTTTCAAAGCGTTTCCATTATAGTTGGAAAATATATGGCCGAGCTCATTACATTTTGCCAAGAACTCATCTGTATGTTTTTGTAGTCCACCTTCTGTTAAATGGTTGACCCAACTGAGAGAAGTATCTGTGCAATCTGGGATATAACCCAGTTTCTCCTTATTTTTCAACTTAAATGCAATGAAATCTGCCAAATTTTCCAAACCATCCCAAGTAGCGGTAGTGTGACGAATAGTTTTTACTTTTTTATTATTACATCCCACAACCGCACAATAAACCATTGTTCAAATATGTGTTAAACTCCAGAATCGCAAATAATTAATGTTTTATCAAACTTTACTACGGTAAACGAGTAAATTCAAGAAAATAAACTGAAAATGTTCGGCTATAACCTGTAACTAAACGAGTAAACAAACCCCGTTTGTCACACGCTGACGTCACAGGTGGAAGCGAGACGGAAGATATCATGCGCGTGAGCATACCTTCTAAAGTCGTAGTATCATGATTTATAATAGATTAAGGGTTGTGATGTAGATTAGTAAAGTGGAGGGAACTAGTAACCTCCTTAAGAATTGGAGCGATACAATATACTGGGTGTTACCAGTTCCTTTCACTTTACTAATCTACGTCACAGCCCTTAGGCCCGATTTTATCAACATGCATATTTAACAAAAACAAAGACTTTGACAAAGCTTTTCTATTGGATGTTGTTTAGCAAAAGCTTTCTATTGGGTATTGAGGGCTATGTTAATAAGTTTCATCCAATAGTATTTTATCGATATTGGAAACAAAACGTCAAAGCTGGATGACACTTTTATCAAAAATATTTTAGAATTCATGGATCAAAATCATAGCAGAAAATCAGAACAAAGCGATTGATTTGCAAATGAATGCTAGATTTCTAATGTTTACCTTATAATTACTGTATAGTTGCCAATTGCAATTGCAGTCAGATTGATTGTAGACTGGATGCATGTTTGTTATAGATCTTCTTATAGAAATATTCACAGAGGATGTAAAGATTGTAAAGGCACTACGTAAAAGGCACCGTAGTGCAGAAACACAATTATATAAACCACCTTTTTCTGACTATACAAAAGGTTTCTAGTTTAGGAAAAATACGGTTATAGTTATACTTTTGCCAGATCGCAAGCTTTGCGGTTAAGAAGGATAGGCAACCAGTAATGCACACTTGTGAAATCGTGTGTGCCTATTTGCGAAATGCAATAAAATGTTATTTTTCCCCTTTTTTACTATAATACATAGGTATATTGCAGGTATTTATAATTATTATCGATTGTGAAATATTATTTTAGAAAAATAATGCAGTAATATGAATTTCTTGTCATCATTATATCATCTGATATAACAAGAAACCAGTGATCAAAGCAACGGTGGAAAAAAATGGCTGGTCCGTTTCTTCTCTAACATCCTAGATAACGGATTACTGCCCAAAGAGCTAAAGAGAACAAAAATAGTGGCAATCTTGAAACCAGGCAAACCAGCTGACCTTCCTCAAAGCTTCAGACCTATCTCCCTGCTGAGCTGTACCTATAAACTTCTGGAGAGGCTCATCTATAACAGAATTAGCGGCCTCGTCATGGAACATATCCCAGTTGAGCAAGCAGGTTTTAGACCTCAGAGAAGCTGCTGCGACCAGGTACTGGCCTTAGCAACCTTCATAGAGGCTGGTTTCCAGGAAAACGAGAAGACATCTATCGCATTCGTAGATTTAACCGCGGCATATGACACAGTTTGGAGAGAGGGCATGATATATAAATTATTAAAAACAACCCGATGTCGAAAAACTGTAACTCTCCTTAACACCATGATGAGCAATAGGTACTTCCGCGTTTACATGGGACAGAACGTAAGCAGGGAGAGGAAATTGAGTAATGGCCTACCACAGGGTTCCGTACTAGCTCCCCTACTTTTTAACCTGTACATCTCCGATCTCCCCAACACCAGGTCCAAGAAATTCTGCTACGCGGACGACATCGCTCTTGCCTGTAGAACCAAAGATCTCGTACGAGCGGAGACAATTCTCACGGAGGATCTGGCCGTTGTAGGCTCTTACTTTGGAAAGTGGCGACTTAATCCCAGTGCAAGTAAAACTGAAGTATGCGCATTCCACCTAAACAACAAACAAGCCAGTACAGAGCTGAGAGTGCAGCTTAATGGAAACACTCTTCGACGTAACAAGTATCCGAAGTACCTTGGTGTCACCATCGACCGCACCCTTTCATACAAAAAACATCTTGAAAATACTGCTGCCAAGATAAAGACGCGTAACAATATTATTCAAAAATTATGTGGAACGACATGGGGAGCTTCAGCAGATACACTGCGCACATCAGCCATTGCACTGGTCTTCTCTACAGCCGAATATTGTGCCCCGGTGTGGCTAAACAGCTGCCACACCAATCTGGTCGACGTCCAGCTGAACCACACTATGCGCCTGATAACTGGAGCAATCCGACCGACACCCACCTACTGGCTTCCTTTGTTGAGCAACATATACCCACCCGCAATTCGTAGGAGCGAGGCCCTGCTTAGGGAATACCACAAGCTACAAGAGAACCTGGACCTACCCATACAGGAAGACATACCAAGCCTACGACGAAATAGACTCCGCTCACGGAACCCCCCGGTACGGCAAGCAGAACAGCTGAATGCCAGTAATATCGAAGTGAGGGACCTGTGGGATCAGAACTGCCAACGTATTGAAAATTTTGAGGAGCGCGAGTGGTTCCGAGGGTATACCCATAACACTGCTGGCACTGAACTCGACAGAAAGCTGTGGGTCAAATTGAACAGGTTCCGCACTGGACATGGCCGGTGCGCGGACTCACTTCACAAGTGGGGTGCCACGGAGTATCCGGCCTGTGACTGCGGGGCTCCGAACCAGACAATCAGGCACATTAGGGATGAATGCCCCCTGCGTTCTTATCGGGGAAGTTGGAGCGACCTTATGAAAGCTGACGATGCAGCTCTTGACTGGATTAGGAACTTAGATATAGATATTTAGTTAGGCTCATGTGTAATTTTTTTTTTCTGTGATGTTTGCTTTTTTTTTCTTTGTGCTATCACTTATTGGTTATTATATACCTGTATCTATGTTATGTACGCTGCATGTAAGCCATACGAAAATAAAATAAAATAAATAAAAAGTGATCAAATTTACAGATTCTCTGGAATCTCTTTGTTAAACAAGAAAATGCAACTTTTCACCCATTTAGGATGGAAAATCAGATCGGAAAAGATACTAGATGGTTCATAATGGTCGATTCTATATAAAGCATGTCATTTTTGACCTTTTTGAGGTAAATTTCAAGAGAAATCGATTATTTTCAGAGTACTTTGACAGATGCATGTTCTTGAATGGGCTGCTAAAATCCGCGTGTTGATAAAATCGGCCCTTCTATTATAAATAATATACATATCACAAATTTCACTCCTTTAAAAAAAGTTTCGATTTAGTAATTGGGGTTCTGAACAATTTTTTTTTTGTGATAAATGGAAAGATCATATATGAATTTTGTAACAAAATTATTTTTGTTTTATTTTTTTCGCAATAATTCAAAAATTATATCAAAATAAAAATGGGTTTTTGTATCCAAAACGGAAGACATGCCGACAGCTCCCGAACCCGGGTGACGTCACGATGTGTTCGTTTGACCAACGACGTCCTACTCCGATACTAGATTCTAGATTCCCAGCCAATCGTCAAAATAGTTACTTATAACAAGTGTATATTTGTTGCAACATAGACGATAAATGAAGTTTGCAGTTCGAGACGAAGTCTACGATCGAAATAAATATCTTTTTGATTGTTTGAAATTAGATTACAAATTCCAGTAATAACGTACCCAATCAAATATGTTTCGTTGAAACAATCTCTTCCGCAACGCCTTTATGCCGCAATCTCTTAGGACCGGTTTCACAATGCTGGGTTAACTCAAGGTTGTGTGTTGACCGGAGGTTAACCCTAGATGTCATATTTCACAAGTGGCGGTTTTCGATTTTACTTGAGGTTAACTCTGAGTTAACTTGACCCCAAGAAAGTCTTGAGTTAACCCCAGGTTTGCGATGACGCATGCGCATTAGGGTATGTCACTTTGGTTTTGCTACTTGCTAGGCATTTGAAGTTTCATATTAACGCTTTCCATCGTTCTTTTTATTTGAAATGGATGGTTATGATGTAAATGCGAATAGCATTGATAAAGAAGTAATGAGACCAAGAATATTTCGACCTAGAGTCAATTATTTTGAGGAATATGATGACCATGACTCCTTGGTCTTTTTTAAATTTTTGTATTTTTCTTTCAGCACCTTTACAGATCTGCGGCTATTATTTGCACATTTGCAACTAAATTCTTCTCCTACCTTTACCTAGGCATTGTCTTTTTCGCGCCATGTTGTTGCACCTTTTGTTTTGCATTCTATTACATGCCTGTACTTTTCTACTTATCTTCTACTACTTATTTACTATTCGGAAAAAAAAGATGAATTAAAATCTGCAAAAATATACAGGGTGTCCCATTTAAATTGACGGTACTTCCGGTTAAACCGGAAGTACATTAATAGCTAACATAACGTCTTCGGATGCACTAGACGTCACTACACTTGCCTGCAAATTTTCAGCAATATCACTCTTTCCGTTCCAAAGTTATTTGCTTGGTTCCATACTTTATCCCAACCCTGTATAAATTCTATTAATAGACAAGCATAAAAAATATGGACGCCCAGTGGAGCTAACGGTGTACTATGACGCCAAGCGACCTGTTTCTGAAACTTACTTATATACAGTTATATACGCCAGACGCTGGGTAAGACGCTTTTGGTCCGGACGCTGGGTGATCCGCTGTAAATAAATATATACATATATTATTTATAGTCGCTATACATATTAAACAAAGGAAATATTTACTTGTACTATATAAATTCACTATATAGTTTAAATATCTATCGAGAAATCTTTATAGAATAGTGTCTAATCTATATAGTTTGGGAAAACCTATATCGTCCGGTTATACGGGTAATTATTTTTGTCGTTTCCAGATCTTGAGCAACGTGGTCCGCCAACCACCCCCACCCCCTGCGCCGGCGTCTGCGGGGTCGCAGTACAGCGCCGCCCCGCCCCAACCGCCGCCCCACCAACAGCTGCACGCGGCGGCGCCCCCCCAACCCCCGCAACAGCCCCCCCAGCCGCCCCAACCCCCCGTGCATCAGCCGCAGCCCCCCATGCACCAGCAGCAGCCCCAGCCCCAGCAGTACGACGAGGACATGGGGTACCGCACCATGACGCGGGAGGACGTCGCCATGTTGCAGGAGCGTCGGGTGTCGTCCAATCTGGGGTCTCCGATGACCCCCCAGCAGCTGCAGGCGGCTGCCGGGGGTCAACCGCCCCCCCAGCCGCAGCCGCCGCCCGGCGTCGTCGTCGTGCCTAGTCCCGGTGCAGGGCCGCAGATGCCAGGTGAGGATGAATAATAATGATAATAATAAGTAATAGTTCAGGTGTTGACTTGGCACAGCCCGTCAACATTTGTTGCTACCGCAGTCATGCGAGAGAAACTTGAAAAATCAGGAAAATAATAATAACGGACGACAGTAACCTGGAGGACATCCACACAGTTATACAGGGTGAGTCAAGCTCAACGCCTCGGACTCTTGTGACCAAACGGTACCACGAAAAATCGACTTTGTAACTGTATGTAGGTCGAGTTGGACTACATTTTAAAAATCATGACTTTTATACAGGGTTTCTAATAAAAGCGTGCCATATCAAAGTTATGTTTTTTTAAATGGAATACCCTGTATATTATTGCATATTTAGATTCCCGGGTGCATTTTAGTGTGACTTTATGTATCACACATGGGACTTTAAGCGAACCGTTTAGGTGCAAATCACAATTTTGGGTATAGGTGGATGTCAGAAAAAAATTGAATATCGCAGCTATTATAAATCTTAGAGGGCTGTGACTTTTCCATGTTACTAAGCATGAAATGTGTCAGCTCACGTTAGACAGTCGAGTTCGAATTACATTTGCACTTGGAGAAATCGGTAGATCAATTAAGGAAACTTCAATCAAAGGTAACTTGATTTTTTCAAATGGGAATGCATATTTTTTTATACGATCAAATGTGCAATTTGATAAGCTTTCTAATGATATGCGGTTATAAATATCAATCTCTGGTAGTTTCGATTTAATTTCAAATTTTCAGTAAAACCGGAGTTTGTCAATTTTCCTACCTATAAGCAACTTAGGCCATGAAATATAAACAAAAAACTGTTCAGATGGAACAAAACAACTAACTTAGCAGATAGTTACGGACGAACTAGAGTAAAGGGACAAAGTTATAAAAATAACTTACAACAAATCAATTCTAACCAGACATAACACATCTAAGGTCAAAAAGCAGGTGGAGTACGACAGAAATGGGTATTTTTCACAGCATACCGGCTACTACAATATTCTAAAGATTGACGATTCACAAAACCATTGTGAACTTTGAAATGAAAGGAAATCTACCACGTAATGTTGCTGGCAGTTTAATAGCTACAGAATAAAATTTCACATTTCATGATTTAAAAAAATAGTAACCGATACCTCTGACTGAAGTTCTGCAAATTCTTCAACACCCATAAGGAAAATCGCCGAAAATGAAGAATAAATTAAAAATCTGCTCAAATTATTAAACATAGTTTACCTGGCTGAAAATTAAAATATGATTTGTCAGTATTCCTTTTTTGCGACCTTGCTAATATAGATACTGAAAAATTTAAAAGGACGACAGTGAGAGGTATCATTACTTTTGACTTTGACAAAAATGACTACTGTTTTATACCATTAAATGTGAAATTGCGTTCTGAAGATATTGGACTGATGGCAACGATCGCTGAAAGTTTTGCTTTCATTTCAAAGTGTTTAGTGATTTTGGAAATTTTTAATCTCTAGTACATTGCAGTCGCTAGTAGGGTGTAAAAATTATCCATTTCTGTCGTACTCCAGCTTCTCTTTAACCTTAGACATGTTACCGCCGTTGTTTCTGGTTAGAGTTGATTTGTTGTAGGGAATTTTTATAATCTTGTTCTTTTATTCTAGTTCTGCTGGATCTTTTTGCTAAGTTAATTGTTTCCTTCCATCTGAATACGATTTTGTTTATATTTTATTGCCTGCTAAGCTGCTTATAGGTAGGAAAATTGAAAAATTCCGGTTTTACTGAAAATTTGAAATTAAATCTAAACTACCAGAGATTGATATTTATAACCGCATATCATTCCCATTTGATAAAATCAAGTTACCTTTGATTAAAGTTTCCTTAATTGATCTACCGATTTCTCCAAGTACAAATATAATTCGAACTGGACCGTTTAACGTAAGCTGACACGTTTCATGCTTAGTAATACGGCAAAGTCACAGCCGTCTAAGATTTATAATAGCTGCAATATTCAATTTTTTTCTGACATCTACCTATACCCAAAATTGTGATTTGCACCTAAACGGTTCGCTTAAAGCACCATGTGTGATACATAAAGTCACACTAAAATGCACCCAGGAATCTAAATATGCAATAATATATAGGGTGTTCTATTTAAAAAAACATAACTTTGATATGTCACGCTTTTATTATACACCCTGTATAAAAGTCATTATTTTTAAAATGTAGCCTAACTCGACCTACAGACACCTGCAAAGTCGATTTTTCCAAAAAGTGGTATCGTTTCGTTACAAGAGTCCGAGGCGTTGAGCTTGACTCGCCCTGTATATCTATGATAGCGCTGAGGTGTGATTTCACAACCTATAATTTTGTCATAGCTCCGGGACCATCACAGTCACGACCAGTTGGTGAATTCTGTAACTCTAAGCGAAGGGCTCCGTCCTATCTGAAACCAACGAAACACACACGATTTATCTATATAGATTTCGTTTTTAACATTTACCTCACGGAGCTCCACCTAGAACTACGTCTCTTTATAATTTACAAATAACGCCTCATGTCTCCTCCTCGCTATCTATGGGAAAATGCAGGAGCACTCGCGCACCTCTATGGTCTGGTGGACCATCCGGACGATCAGGATCATCTTCGTCGCTGTTATCTGATGAGCTGTCTTATAGTAGACAGCAGGAACCCCAGCGGCTGTGTTGTGGAGTCGCATGGTCCATTGTCCATTCTTGGTCTCGCCACCGTCCAATGTGATTGGTCGGGTAACTCATCATCCGGTACTGCAGTCTCGACACTTCATATGCTGTCTATCTATCCTCTTGGTCCTGCATCCAAGACGTGGAGTCGCAAGGTCCGTTTGACTCTGTAGTGAAGTCCATTTCGCTGCTAGATGTGTTACTGTATCAGTTGACTCTGCACTATGTTTTTCATTGACAAGAACTCTGCCTTTTATGTTCTAAGTTCTCACACACACTAAAGCCCCCTCCATACCTCCCCATTTTATTGGTGGAACGTCGGTAGCGTTGGGTGGTGGGTACTGTAAAGCCACACCCTAATCCACAAGCTATGTATGTTGTATGTGTGCCCGTGGTAACCAGATTTTTTTGACATGCATGTGTACCAACTCAGAGAGAATGAAATCAAAACACAGAAATGTTATGATATGGTTTTTTTATTATTTGTTTTGCATTTATTAATCATGAGTGCTGAGTGTTTGGTATGGTTTTAATACTTGATTCTTGTATTTGTCAAATCATGAGTACTTTGTATTTCCTATATTTTACTGGTGAAGTATTTATATTGATATGTTGAAATATACGATTCAAAAATGTCTTAAACTGGCAAACTGGCTCTTGTTATTAATATTGTATGATAAAGAAATGGTTATAAACATTCACAGTCTAAACGATAAATAATAATAATACAAGGTGGGCTAGGTCTCTGTTCAACGGCAAATAGGGAAATATGGCTAGGATGTGGAAAAATGTAAAATATCAACATATATGAATAAATAAATATAATCAAACATATAAAGGAGTAAATAAAGTGGGTAAATGGCATAGGGTAAATAAAATATAAACATAGCATCGCAAGCACAGCAGCATAGCAAGCATAACATCATAGCAAACATGGTATCTAAGCGCATAAATAGATCAATAAATAAATATATACTATAAACAACATATAAAAGGGCTGGTTAGAGGCAACGTATGGTACGTGTGAACGCGTTATAGAATCATTCCCCACTTCCACTCTGGGTAAGTGATTTGGTAGTCAGTTCCGGTGACAGTCACCGTGGTTTCCACAACCATAGAATAAATATCGTATATACATAAAGAAAATCATTAAAGGTTGAAATAGATACAGATAAATAAGACAGAGTTGCCTCTGTTCACCAACACCTAGAGTAGACGTAAATCAGGGACCCAACACCATATAAAGTCGTCTTAAAAGCCCGGATCTATAGTATACATTGTGAAATACTTTAAAATATCGTAGCCAGACCACATTAGTTAATAATACAAACTCAAAAAACAACATACCTGCAGATATTCGTGAAAAAGACTCAAAAACACTTTTGTTGAAATTTTGGTCTCCAGCTTGTTACGTTTTTCAAAAACAATCCCCTCTCGTAATTAATAAACAAACTATAATAAAAAACTATGGCAACGATTACCACAACCCACTACTTTATTCCGGTGACCAAACACAACACCAAAAAGCATCACAGAAAAGTATCGTTTTCTGTGAACACGGATTGAAGATTAACACGGACTGAAAATTAACACGGAATCAGTTGCTCTATGAAAATCACTCATGATCTGACCAATAACAAAATATCTGAACAATATAGGATAATCAAATAAATTACTTAACTGAACTTCATCAAATGACTACACTCATACACTTATATTATAACAACAAATTTTTAATCGATTTTCCTTCTACCATCTGTCACTGCCGTCAATGTCAAACTTTGGCAGCCTGACAGTTAAAGGTGCGTTCCGGATCACCACATGTGATAGAATTGAAATAAAAAACCCTAACGTATCCTCCTTTGCAGGAAACCAGCTCCATCAGCAGCAGCAACAACAACAACCTGGGGGCGGTCACACGCGCACCGTCAGCGCACCACCCGCCCCGCCCCCACCCCCTGGCCCTCCGTTACCGCCCACGCCGGGGGGCGTGCCGATGACGGCCGCGGTCGCTGCTCCGCCCCCTCCCCCACCGCCGCCCATGAACATGTCCAGGTCGCAGAGCAGCGACGGCGGGGAGGTGAATTCGCTGGCCGCGCAGCTGCAGAACGCCAGGCTCAAACGGAACAATAAGGTGAGTGGTGAAAAAGCACGCTTCAAAAAGAACATCGAATTAAAAAGTTGAAATATTTTTTAAAATAAGCTTAAAATAACAATGAACGAAAAATGCTAGTAACGTCCAAACAGAAAACAATCGAATACGTAGCGAAGCGATAGCGACATTCTTCAACGCTTTCGCTCGTTTCGGTATTCCATAAATGTCTTCGTTCCGACTCGGACATAACGAACGCAGACGAACGGTATGAGCGGTAGCGAAAGATTTTGGATCTCGTTTGTCAAGCTTTGACGTTATTATTGCTGTGTGTCAAAGTGACAATTTGCTTAAATTTATTTGTGTACTTAATTAACAAGCAATGAATCGAAGAGAAAAAACTAATCCTTCACAATGGTCGGCATTGCTGGATTTTTCAGAGTCTCATCCAGAGATATATAAGCCAACTCGTGATTGCTCGTGAGTCATCGAGCTCCATGCCGAAAGCGTAACGAAGCGTTAAACTTTGGTTATGGAATGTCGTCAAAAATCGTTTTCGTAATTGATTAGCTTCGTCTTCGCCTGCTTTCGTTACTATAGCGAAAGTTACAGAATCGATCCACTGAACAACACAAAACAACAACAGTTGGAAACAACAGAAGACGAACAAATACAACCGAATACAGCAGGAAATAACAGAAAACAGCTCAAAACGACAGTAAACAAGCAGAAAGCACCTGGAAACAAAATAAAAACGATTAAACACAACAGAAAACGTCCAAACACAACAGCTAAATACAACAGAAAAGAACAGAAAACAGCTCAAAATTATAGAAAACAGAGCAGAAAGCAGTTGGAAACAACAGAAAGCGATAAAATACAACGTCGAAACTCAACAGAAAACAACCAGATACAGCTAAATACAACAGAAAAACAACAGAAAACGACCAAATACAACCGAATACAATAGAACAGAACAGAAAACAGCTCAGAACAACAGGAAACAGAGCAGAAAGCAGCTGGAAACAACAGAAAACGTCCAAATACAACAGAAAACAACCAAATACAGCTGAATGCAACAGAAAAGAACAGAAAACAGCTTAAAACAGAAACGACTAAATACAACCGAATACAATAGAACAGGACAGAAAACAGCGCAAAACAACAGAAAACAAGCAGAAAACAACTGGAAACAACAGAAAACAAGCAGGAAACAACTGGAAACAACAGAAAGCGACCAAATACAACCGAAATAGAACAGAACAGAAAACAGCTCAAAACAACAGGAAACAACCAGATACAACCGAATACATACAACAAAAAAGAACATAAAACAAGCATGAAACAACAGAAAACGACCAAATATAACCGAATATAATAGAACAGAACAGAAAACAGCTCAAAACAACAGAAAACAGAGCAGAAAGCAGCTGGAAACAACAGAAAACGTCCAAACTCAACAGAAAACAACCAAATACAGCTGAATACAACAGAAAAGAACAGAAAACGACTAAATACAACAGAAAATATCAAAACACAACATAAAAGAATCAAATACAACAAGCGATTAAATACAACAGAAAATGTCCAAACACAACAGAAAAGAACAGAAAACAGCTCAAAACTATAGAAAACAGCTGAAAACAACAGGAAACGATCAAATACAATCGAATACAACAGAAAAGAACAGAAAACAGTTCAAAACTGTAGAAAGCAGCTGGAAACAACAGGAAACGACTAAATACAACAGAAAATATCCAAACATAACAGAAAACAGCTCAAAACGACAGAAAACAAGCAGAAAGCAGCTGGAAACAAAATAAAACGATTAAATATACAACAGAAATCGTCCAAACACAACAGAAAACAACCAAATACAGCTGAATACAACAGAAAAGAACAGAAAGCAGCTCAAAACAACAGAAAACGACTAAATACAACAGAAAACATCCAAAGGCAACAGAAAACAACCAAAAACTACAGAAACCTCTGTGTGGCGATGAGTGAAATGTACATATTTCCATTTTTCATGCTATTGGACGCGTGTCAGCCTTTAAATCAAGATTCTACCAAGAAAATATCGCAAAAAGAACCGACTGCCGGCAGGGTTTGAACTCACGGCTTCCGGATTTCTAGTTCAGACACTTTTCGCCACGCTTATTTTATTTATTATTTTAAAAGTTATCTCTATGTAATAATTCTGATTACTGTATGCGTAGAATATATTGCATAATACAGGTGTGTGACAGTAATTTGAAAATACATAAGCTGTTTTAGATACCTGTTGTGTATAGAGAATATAAGTTATGCCTTCAAGAAGAGCATAATTTGAGGCTGTTAAAAAATTGTATTAGGAACTTTTTCAATATGTTGAAATAATATTTGAATTGCTTATCTAGGCCTGAGTAAAGCTTTATAGATGATATGGTACAGGGTGACCGACGGGAACCGGACGTTTTTCAAATGGTTAGTATAATGCCGCTAGCTGTGGTAGGAAAGGGATTCAGGTATCAGTCGCCTTGCTGTATAATGCCATTTTAGTAGCTATGGAGCAGTGGACCGTAGAGCACCGTATGTTCGCTTATGATGCGTATGTTAAAAATGCTGATTCGGTCACGGCCGCGCAGCGACTGTTCCGCGTTCATTTTAATCTTGGACGCCACGATATTATTCCAAGCCGCAATACCATTCTCAGATGGGTTAACAGTCTGAGAACAACAGGAATCATTATGAAGAAAAAGCCACCTGGTCCCACGAAGACTGCGAGGACGCCAGCAAACGTCGAGCGGGTGAGACAAGCGCTTACTCGGAGCCCTCAACGGTCTGCACGAAGACACGTTCGTGAATTAAACTTCAGTCGTGAATCCGTGCGCATAATATTGAAAAAAAAGATTTAGCGTTTTATCCTTACAAGATGTGTATTGTTCAGCCGCTTAAATCAACAGATTATGAGTAACGAGAAGACTTCGCCATTCGAATTCAAATGCTGCTTGGAGACCATGAAAGCGCAGTAATCGTCATGAGTGATGAAGCTCATTTTCATTAAAGCGGAGAGATAAACAAACAAAATTTCCGATACTGGTCTCCAGGTGGCTTTTTCTTCACAACCATTCCTGTTGTTCTTAGACTGTTAACCCATCTGAGAATAGTATTGCGCCTTGAATAATATCATGGCGTCCAAGATTAAAATGAACGCGGAACAGTCGCTGCGCGGCCGTGACCGACTCAGCATTATTAACATACGCGTCATAAGCGAACATACGGTGTTCCGCGGTCCACTGCTCCACAGCTACTATAAAGGCATTGTACAGCAAACCGACTGATACCTGAATCCCCTCCCTACCACCGCTAGCGGCGTTACACTAACCATTTGAAAAACGTCCGGTTCCCGTCGGTCACCCTGTATTATTGTTTATTTGTAATTCTACCATAAAATAATAATAAATAATAATTTTTGTCGATTTTTTTTTTGACGTGTTTTTTTTTTTGTTCAGAACACTCCACCACCGACGGAGAACAGTGGCTCTTCGACGAGCAGCGGCGGTAGCAGTAACTACGGCACTCTGGGGCGAAGCGCCGGAAACAGTATGGCCTCCATGATGGATGAGATGGCGAAGACGTTGGCTAGGAGACGAGCCCAGGTAAGCTTAAAAAATCAATGAGAACACCGAACGTTGCAACCGATCCCCTGATACGCTTTGTGAGATAGCACGAGGCTTCGACACACCGAGCTGCTGTTTCATTACCCAGTGACTACTCCTCACACCGTGAGGTGAGCAATCACTGGGTCCGCGAATCTTGCGCCCTAAGTAGTTGAAGGGAGCCAAGGATGACAACCTTCTGTATTCTGGCGGCTAAAGCGGCCTACAGACGTTGCTGCATGCTGCGATTCCTCAATCGGTTCAAGGTTTCGTGAAACTTGCGTCAATAGGGTACTTGCAGAAAAAAATATTGTCGTTTACGCGTTCCTTAGAGCCTAGTAAACATGACAAAATCACTTGTTTGGTTTTTTTGGAATCGGCTGTGAGAGATATTCCAAAAATTATTTCAGATGCCGAAAAATGCCGCGCAAACAACCTCTGACGTCAGTGATATCCTATAGTGATGGGATGTAAAGTATTGATATCCGATATCGATAGCCAGTGCTAACCTAACATTTTGACATTGATCATTACATGGCCGACTCTACTCACTAGGCCGGAGCATTGAAATATGGCAACACTGAATTGGGGGCAGAGCTTTTATTTGTTGTTAAGTCATTAGTGTAATCTTCCAGAGAAAAAGGTGATTTTTAGTGTGTTTCTAATTATTTACCTGCACAAACGAAACTATAAAGATAAAACATGTCTGCAAAGTGTGTAGTACCAGGTTGCACTAGCAATTGTGCTTCCAATAAAGGACATAAACAGAAGTGGATGAACGGTATTCCTCGTAAGGGCTGGTTATATTTATAAGAATAAAGACAATCATTTACAAACATTTCAAAGGATAAGACCTATTTTAAAGCACAATGTGATACCTACAATGTTTTCTGGACCTCCCAAATATCACAGAAAAAGACAGTTAATAGAACTCATCTGGGCATGCATCTGGGCATACCTACGAAAAGATTTGATAGTGAAAGGGAATCAAGACCAGCAAGAATGGCTTCAAAGTGACCTGATGGTGAATTTTTCTAGCTCAAATGAAAATTTACAAAGTAAATTGAATCTTCATTTAAGTGGAAGTGGAAGTGGCAGCAGGAAACAGGTTGCGTTTATTTTTATTTTGTAGTGTTTGATACGATGAACCAGACATCAGATGTAAGTGGTATTAGTAGTAGTAGTAGTAGTAGTAGTAGTAGTTCTAAAAAGTATTTTTCTTAATTTATCAACCGAGATGAACTCTTAATACATATAAAATGTAATAATTATTATTCTGAAACTATAAAACAATTTACAGTAACCGGACCACTATTTGACAGCTAAGCCACGTTGCCACATCTAAGGCTCCGGCCTAGTGTAAGTCGGCCATGATCATTATAACCACAAAACACAGGCGCACACACAGAAGTACAAAAGTCAAAAGAATAAAAGTTAGGCTAGATTACTAATTCACTTTGTAGGGATGGGCTTGAATTAGATTCTATCTTTGGATTCATTCATAATGGGATGCGCCGAAATAAAATGATGGCTTTGATTAGTTGCGAATCTCGGTCACAAACAGGATGAACTGTGTTACCTATCAGATATAAAAATGTATTGCGACGAAAATGCTAGTGGGTTAATTGCCTGTTTCAAATATGTTTAAGCATCAATAAATTGAGTCGCATTGTTAAAGAATTCAGATCATCTCTAGTTTGCAGTTGAATCTCACTGACCTGCGCTGTAGCAGTATCGACTGTCGATATCGATAAGATACCTGTGACGTCAGCCCTTGTTTTAAGTCACGTGGAAAAATTTGAATATATCCTTATTTTATTTTGCAAATATCTTTTTTTGGCCGTCAGTAAAATCATGTTTTTTGTTTCCTACTGCTTCTTGATATGGTTTTCTTTACGTTATGTATACTCCCGAGACGATTTCACGACCTCTGCAAGTACCCTATTGCATAAGTTCCTACTCGAATCGAAACCTGTTGCGATGCCTGAATCGACTTTATATTTTATGCACGTTTCATGCAACACAAGAATAGTAGGCTGGGGTTTTTTTTAAAGCTGGTGCGTTATTATTTGCTTGCGTTATTTTTCCTTGCATTTTTTTACAAGTTCTTCATATGCTTGGTTTCTTATGTTTTAATCGGAATACTCTCTTTATGAAATCTTCCCAAAATTGTCCATCACGTTCCGTCATGCAATTTATGCACACACAAATAAATAACTAAAATATATCGGGCATGTTTGCCTGTACAAGCTCGAGCGTGGGGAACGAGTAGTTCCAGTAAATCCGGCATCTCTCGTTCGACACAACGAACTCTATATCCCCTGGAACGTATGGCAGCAAAGGTGTCTCGTATGATATGCCTTAGATCATAGTAGAGCACTCGTAGAGCCGCGTTGTGCCGATGGACGTAAGCCGTCCCAGCGTACGTCTTACACGCCGACAAGAGATGCATCACGTCTCTGGCGCCTGTCGGCAGGCTCTAAAACGTTTGTCGGACACATCTAGACCGCAACCTTACTAGGTGTTGAAACACCGTCTTGGCAAGCCATTATGAAGCCCTCAGAATCCGACTTCAACCCACTAGACCTCAAAAAAGTGAAGGTCAACTGCTCAAACAAGCCATGATCTTCTAGATGTTGGTAGAAAATTCCATGCATTGGCTTATCTCTATGAAATCTTGAAAGGATGTAGATGTATTTTGGGATCAGACAAATCTCCGGTCCTCGGAAGAAGCACGGTTCGACCCTCGACAAACCAAGCCGGAATTGGCTGCTCCTGATTAAGCCACGACTTAAAAACTCTAGCTAAATGCTGGTGGCAACTGGGATTTTTTTCCACCAGTAGGTGTTTATGCCATCCGGACCAGGAGCTGCAAAATTCTTTGCGCCTCGTATGGCGCCAAGAGCTTCTTCCGTGTTTATTGGATGACGCAGTACATTTAAGTTAGGAGTCCTCCTACAAACGGACTCTAAATATTGTTTTTGCTTCGCAGGTGGAGAAAAAGGTGCCAGACAAAGACGAGGAAGACAAAAAGGCAGCAATTTGGGAGAAGACGAATACGCTTCCGGGGAATACGTCAAAGTTCAACGCCGAATCGCCGAAAAGCGTCAGAAAACGTTTCGGCTCAGCCTCCGAAGAGACGATCCTGAAGGTGAACGGCCTATCAGAAGTCAACACTTTGTCCATCGGACCAACGGAACTGGATACCCTCAAGAACGAAATCGTCAAAGAAGTGCGGAAAGAAATTAGCAAAATGAAACAGGAAATTATAGATGGTGAGTACTGTTTTTGTATACCAAGTAATGTCAAATTCATTGACGTTTTTGCCAATAGACTTCCGAAATTTCTAGTTTTTAATAGCTCTACCACTCATATAAGGAAGTGTTATAATATATCTTTCTGTTACACATTGCACTAAACTGGAGGCTTAGGGGAGCCCTGAGTAAAACCACTTCATACTTGAAACTTGGTGTATATTGATCTGACCTCGTTACAAACTCCAGCTGTATCTTATATCTAACCCACATCCTATTGACATACCTATCACACTCTGTTTATAAACAATCTTAGTTAAACAAATATACGCTTGTTTTGCAATATCTCACGCCCCGAACTGGTAATCTCCTTACAAATTGGAGTAATACGGTATACTGGGTGTTACCAGTTCCCTTCACTTTACTAATCTACATCACAACCCTTAGGCCCGATTTTATCAACATGCAGATTTTAACAAAGACTTTGACCAATCAGAGCAGCCCTTTCAAGAACATGCATCTGTCAAAGTACTCTGAAAATTATTGATTTCTCTTGAAGTTTACATCAAAAAAGGTAAAAATGACATAATTTATATAGAATCGACCATTGTGAACCATCTAGTATCTTTTCAAGTCTGATTTTCCATCCTAAATGGGTGAAAAATTGCATTTTCTTGTTTAACAAAAAGTTTAACAATGGTTAGTCTCAACCAATCAGATTCCAGAGAAGCTGTGCATTTGATCACTAGTTTCTTGGTGTATTATATGATATGATGACAAGAAATTCACTCACTGCATTATGTCTTTGTTTTATAGTAAAAAGAGGTAAAAATAGCATTTTGTTACATTTCAAATGTTACAGCTATTTCCAAACGTATGTGCATTACTGGTTGCCTATCTAGAACCCCAGAACAGCAACGCTTGCCATTTTATAATTAAGTATAACCCTATTTCATGTACGCTGCACCTAAGAAGATCTATAACAAACATGCATCCAGTAAATGAAAGATTGATTCTTCATAAAAGTATGTATTTTCATATAATCGATCTGTCTGACGGACGTGGGATTTGTAATTATTAAATAAGGTAGGTAGTTGCTGTGATTGATGTAGAAACCTACTACTTTTATCACAAATTATCGCTGTTTGCAATTAATAATTATACAATAATTATAATGTAAACATGGAAAATGTGGCATTAATTTGCAAATCAATCGCTTTGTTCTGATATCCTGCTATGATTTTGATCCATGAATTTCTAAAATATCTTTGACAAAAGTGTCATCCAGCTTTGACGTGTTCTTTTCAATATTGATAAAATACTATTGGATGGTACTTATTAACATAGCCCTCAATACCCAATAGAAAGCTTTTGCTAAATAACATCCAATAGAAAAGCTTTGTCAAAGTCTTTGTAAAATATGCATGTTGATAAAATCGGGCCATAAATATACATATATGAACAGCCTTCTACTGCAACAGACAGAGATTGATCCTTCAAAAATCTATTCAGCCACTGGTACAGGCCAGGTGGTAGTCTATAAGCAACAAGCTTGACCAGAAGTCCCTCATGCCACAATCCATCGAAGGCTTTCGATATGTCAAGACGGGATTCGCCATGATTTTCAATTGCTCTGTACCACAAGTGAGTGACGTAGTCCAGGTCACCCGTAGACCTGTGCTTACTGAAGCCATATTGGCGATCATTTATGATGTTATTGCTGTCCAGGTATTTCAGGAGCTGTGTATTAATGACAGTCTCCATAACCTTAGACATGATGCTGAGAAAAGCCACAGGTCTATTAATTGATGGGGTCGGTTTTTTGCCTTTCTTTAGGAAGGGGTGTACGCCTCATGATACGATAACTTGAAGAGCTTCGTGGTTTTTTCATGACATAAGTAGTCTTGCCTACGTATTTGATTGTTTTTATCGTTACATTGATCAATTTTTCTTTTTTCCAGCAATCAAATCGGAACTGAATCGAAGGTAATTTATATAGGTAAAAAAATGACCTTTTGAAATTGACTTTTGTATCGTTTTTACATATGAATCAGAATAAGTGACGATTTTTAACACTTAAAGTAAGTAACTATCGATATTTATTACTTATCGTACCTATCATTTTGAAATATGAAATTTGACTTTAATTTGTAAAGTGTTTCTTAGACGAACGTTGTCAACCTTTACTATAACTAATCGCGTGTAGAGCTTCTATTTTTCATTTTTATTGCTGTGAATATGTTAAAAGATATTTATTAAGTTATATCTTATAAAGGTTTAATATTTGCTATGATAATATGCTAGTCGCAAGTGAAATTCTAAACATGGAGAAAAAAAGGGTTGCGGTTGATGAAATAATAAATGAAGTCAAGTTTATAAAAAAAATACAACAGATCAATAATGGATGGGCCCTCCATGTTGACGAATGCACTCACAGAGTTAACATCTCTAGAGGGAGCCTAATTTGAATATTGGCCAGCCAACATCTATAGCGCTATTGCCACTCCTCTTCGTCCGCTTCCAGTTTCTTCAAAATCGGGCAGTTTCCGCAGTTTGAACACATGTTCCTCAAAGTATTTAACTGGGTATTTTACTATACATTAAAATATACTTGTAATGTAACTGATTTACGTGAAGATAATTTGTGTTGATTTAACGAAATCTCAAAAATGGTAAATTTCATAGCGGAATGTCGCAATAACTTCTAATATGTCGTAAATCTGGCAACCTACAATCGGCGTCACCTAAAGCTGTCATGTGGCTGTCATTGTAGTTGTGGTTATAGCGTATGTTGAGATTTTTGTTCTTTTAGTGTATATTCGAGTGACTTTGCGACTATTTGTGGTGTGAATTAAATTATTTATGAACAATATTGTCATAATTGCATGATGGGACGAAATAAAAAGTGCATAGTTTGCTGGAATAGCGACGAATCGGTGAACACCACTTATCATAGGTTGGTATAGGTTTTGTTTTGGTTTTCAGTAGCGTAAAATATGGGGAAACACTTCATGGTAATCATAAATTATCAACTGTTACAATCAACTTATAATAATTAGAGTAACTCTCTAAGTATAGCTAAATACTAATACAACTTATTGTATCAGTTCGTAACATCACAGTAATAATTGAATCTATTAATGAACATCCAATTTTAATATAAAATCGTACGCCACTGGTAATGCCCTCAAGCTGTCAAAATTTTCGTTACATGTTGGCTGGTCAGCGACCTGTGCATTTTGTTGTTTACATTCCCTCTAGAGATGTTAACTCTGTGAATGCACTGCTCTAACCTACGCGGCATGCTCGTAATCTGGTTGTTGATAAACTCTAGAGGTACAGCCTCCCAAGCTGCCCTCACAGCATGTTCCAGTTCGTCCAGCGTGGTCGTAAGATTGGGTAAATCGCCTATGTATCGACCCATCCAATCCCATACTTTTTCAGTTGGCGATGAATCGGGTGATCGTGGGGGTACCCTGGCCTCAGCTTCCTGTAGGAACCTCATCAATACCCTTGCAATATGATGACGTGCATTATCTTGCTGGAAGGAACCCTCTTCGAGGCCTCGGACATACATATGGAACGACAATTGGTTCTAACACCTCATTCACATAACGTTGTGCAGTCATTGTGCCACGAATCACAAGTAAAGGTGATTTGCTGTTGGATGCAATGGCACCCCAAACCATCAAACCAATAGGACGGTGTACATGGCGCTCAACAGCAAACTGGAGATTACGTCGTTCACCCCGTTGTCGTCTTACGCGTTGGCGTCCGTCATGTGCCCCCGGACAAAACCTGGGCTCGTCGGAGAAGGCAGTCTGATGTCACTTAGCATGCTATTGTCGGTGTTCTTGGCACCAATCTAATCGTTGACGACGATGATTTGCAGTGAGTGGAAGCACTAGATGCGGACGATATGATCCTAAGCCCATTTCACTCAATCCGTGGTACACCGTGCGTATGGAATGGACTCCCTATAACTGCATACTAAGTATCAGCAACAGCTCGAGTGGATCGTATTCTGTCTCCAAGGGACAGGTATTGCTCTGAAAGAAGCACCACGTTCTCGTTGGCCTACAAACCTACCCCGTTAAAGGGCTTAACTGCGTAAATTGGGGCTGTCGTCTTCTAGAGGGCATCTTTACACAACCAATTAGTTTCTCGCCACATGTGCAACAGGTATCATCGTTTTTGAATCAACAAAAAGACATGCTTTGTTTTTACACTTCTAGAATTTTTTAGAGGTGCCATGCAGGTAAATAGCGTCTGAATGAACAAAAAAAGTGGTACATGCGTACTAGAGATGGTGCTGCCAAGCTGTTTACAAATTTTCAATACAAATTTCCCTTTTTTTTTTCTAGTTATTCGGATTTCACTGGCGAGCAGTATATGTGGATTTTATCGAATCAAAAAGCATGAGGTTTGCTAAGAAACACTGAGCAGCTGATTGCATTCTGTACGTTTACTTGGCTTCACTTTTGAGAGCGGTAGATGCCTATACCTTTTATATAAACGATTTTAGTCCGTCTTTCGATACAAAGCAACGTAAACGTACTCGAACTCGTGGTCAGTTGCTTTAATACATTATCTTGCATACATACAGGGTGTTAATTAAGTATGTTAACAAACTTTAACCACGAATAGTACTCCGAAAAATAGAAAGAAAATGTCATATGAACATGGGTCCGGAAATGCTTCCTAAGGGAGCTACGCTCCTTTGCATGGGGCACCCTGAAGACGGTTTTCCCTCGATATTCTCAAAACCATTCATAACAAAATTAGGTACTATGGGTAATCTTTTGACGCTGAATCTGATTCTGAATTCAGAATTTCATAATTTTAATCAGAGGCGTATCATACGGGAGGAGTTAAGGATAAAAATAACCCCATTTTCTAAATGGTAATTTATTGACATTTTGATTTTAGAACATGGTATTTCAGAGATTTCTACGTAAAAATGCTCTCTTGGTACATCTCGATAGGGCTAACCGTTTTCGAGAAAAATGCAAATTATTGAATCGATGCTGGCAATAATTTGCATTTTTCTCGAAAACGGTTAGCCCTATCGAGATGTACCAAGAGACCATTTTTAGGTAGAAATCTGTGAAATACCATATTCTAAAATCAAAATG
The DNA here is from genome assembly GCA_951848785.1 of Callosobruchus maculatus. Classification (NCBI taxonomy): domain Eukaryota; kingdom Metazoa; phylum Arthropoda; class Insecta; order Coleoptera; family Chrysomelidae; genus Callosobruchus; species Callosobruchus maculatus. Next base: position 2,096,723 of record CATOUR010000084.1, on the reverse strand, counting down.
TCAAAAAAATTACCATTTAGAAAATGGGGTTATTTTTACCCTTAACTCCTCCCGTATGATACGCCTCTGATTAAAATTATGAAATTCTGAATTCAGAATCAGATTCAGCATCAAAAGTTTACCCATCGTACCTAATTTCGTAATTTTGTTATGAATGGTTTCGAGAATATCGAGGGAAAACCGTCAGGGTGCCCCATGCAAAGGAGCGTAGCTCCCTTAGGAAGCATTTCCGGACCCATGTTTATGACATTTTCTTTCTATTTTTAGGAGTACTATTCGTGGTTAAAGTTTGTTAACATACTTAATTAACACCCTGTATAATGGTGGAAATATGCTGAAACACTTTCATCTATTTTTTTTATTATTATTACCATTGCTGAACAGTCAGGTGGCATAGCCAATGAAGTATGCCGTTAAAGGCCGTTTACAAAAAATTATTAGTTAAACATGATGATAGAATAACATATAAAACATAATTTAACTTAAAAACACATCAGTGCTACCACATAATTTTCATAGTTTATTAAGAATTGGCACGAATGTCAGACTCCTCATTGTTACATTTTTTCCCTCATTTTTGTCCCTCCGCCATTTTTTGGCATATTTCCACCACTGAACATGCGAGGTAATAGCGGTCATTTATTAAATTCGCTAAATAGATGTATTAAACCAAGAATTAGAGCATTTCGTTTATTTTTACTAAGTCTAACATACTATTTATTTCATCATTGATGATAATTTCAATTTGCATACGCAAGAAATATTTAAAAAACGTTTTTAGTGATTCCTAATCGGTTATACAGCCACAACGGGGATTTTTCAAAAACACTTGAACATTATCCAAATCTGAAAGACTGACAGGTGTTATATCAGCAGTTCAATGTGAAAGGCGCTGGCTTACAATTTCTCGTTTAACGTACAAAGTTTTTACCACGAAATTTGGCATTTTTTTATAAGTATACAAACTAACTTAATTGGCTATGAGTACATAAATTCATTTTATAAGAATAAATTTTGTATATCCAAGAAATACTTTTTCAATGTTGTTTTGAATACTTTCAAAGCGGTACTTGATTTAATATTATTGTCAAATTTATTAAATTCGTATAGTCCTTTTTGGAGCATCGATTTGTCATATTGCTATTGCAAACTTTTAGGTGAAAATGTATATGTTCTCTAGTCGAATAGTTGTGATACTGATTGTTTAAATGTATAAAAGTATCTAAAATTTCCGCCAATAAATGATTTTTCAATCTAAATATAAAAATGGGAACTAGATACAAAATAAAATTCTTTGTATTCAAGCATTGAAGTTCTTTCAACATATAACTTACCTTTGTGAACTTGCTTTTATTGAAACTTATTCTCATTGCTTCATTTTGAAACACTTGTAATTTTGTAAATATGGCTTCATTTGCAGTATATAAGATATTTGAACAGTACAACAAATGAGTAAGAATTATATTGTGGTACACATTTTTTTTAGAATAAATACTGATGCTTTGGAAACTTCTATAAAAGCAATTTATCTTTTTGGATATTTTTGAAATAATATAACCAAAGTAATCTTCTAATTTTAATTTACTATCTAAATATAACCCAGACATTTGATAGATGTAACTTCTTCAATTTTTTCATTATTAACCAAAGGAGTAATTGGTGTTTCGTTTAAATGTTTGTCTATTATCATACATTTTGTTTTATTAGTTTTCAGTTTATTTACATTCATCCGATCAATAATGTTCTTCATATCATCATTTAGAGGTTCTGACGCATTGTCTAATTTTGTATTCAATATGTATATTAAAGAATCGTCAGCAAATATTTGAGTTTTACATTGCTCCAAAATATCTAGTATGTCATTTATGTAAAAAATAAATAGTAGTGGTCCTAATTTACTTCCCTGTGGTACTCCAACTGAAATATTCTTAATGCTTGAAAAAGTGTCCTATTTTGGGTATCAGACTTCTATTTATTAGGTAATTTGTAAAATTTTGTATAAAATAAGCTTGATGTATGCAAACTTTTAAAGACGGACTAAAAAGACATAAAAAACCGTGCAAAACAGGACATGCGACGTTGTCAACTCACTCAGTACTGATAACACAGGCCAACAAAAAAAAATTGACTCCCACCGACCATACCTAGTAGACTATACGTTTTTTGAGTTTCTCAATCCGATGTCGGTTTCTCCGTATCAGATCGCGTTCAAGGTCATTTGAAGGTCAAATTAAGAGAAAATGATTTAAATAATCTGAAAAATATAATGTGTACATTTTTGGAGGACGCTTAATTTGAATCCGAGGTGGTTTGACCTCTATGAACTCACCTTCAAGGTCACTTGAAGGTCAAACTCCAACAGCTCAATAAGAAAATTTGAAAAAAATCGTATATATGTGACGGTAACTGTATCCGAATCCAAGGTCAATTTGATCAAATTTGGATACCTCAAGGTCATTTGAAGGTCAAATCCAGAAAATACAATGTACTAATAAAAAAAGTTTTTATAAAAGCTTTTTGGGTAGAGAATCCAAATCCGGTATCGGTTGACCCCTAAGAAGTCAAGGTCATTTGAAGGTCAAATTAAGAGAAAATTTGACCAAATTTTGATATCTCAAGGTCATTTGAAGGTCAACTCCAGAAAATACAATGTACTAATAGAAAAAGTTTTTATACAAGCTTTTTTGGGGTGGGGAATCCAAATCCGGTACCCGTTGACCCCTAAATTTATTGAACTCTTTGAGTTTGAGCTTAAAATGATCTTGAGATGACCAAATATTGTCAAAATGACCTTTGATTTGGTTAAGTTTCCCTCAAAAAACATACATCGTACGAACTTTTTTTCAGATTTTTTTGAACTCCTTAGGTTTGACCTTCAAATGACCTTGAAGGCGATCTATTACGGAGACACCGACTTTGGATTCAGCGATGGCTACCGTACAGTCATGTAAAAAATGTTATTAAGCAATCTGTCATAGAATCCAACGTTGCCTATCTGCCAACACCTGAAACATGAACTGCCCAATTAAAGCTAAGTCATCCCTTTTGTGCATGCTGTGTAACATACTGTACATACGCTCTTAGCTCATAAGGGACTTCCATAATGTTACACAAATTTTTACTCAGCGATTTCAGAACGGTCGTCTATTATGACAGTTGTGCCAACGTTATGTTTCTGACTCAAGGATATCACTTGGCATCTGAGGTTGTGTACACATTGTTTATTTATTAACGAAGCGGACTTTTCCTAGTAAGTTGCAGTCATTTTGAGAAGCTGTGCCGTGTCAATATCTCCTTTTTTTTAACTGTCATAAATTACATGTTTTCTTATAGATGTCTTATTGGATTATATTATAGCAGTTTTTAACGTCTCATTTTTAACGTTTCAGTGACATACAATACTTAAAAACTTTTTCATAAACATTTGCTTCAATTGTTTATACATTTTTTTTCAAATGGTCTACTTATGGAAAATAATTTCAAAAATGGCGGACACCCGGACATACCTGAAGTAGGTATCAACTTCCTGATTTTAAGTAAAACACCCTGTATATTATTACGTTTTTGAATTCAGCATCGATTTTTTGGTCCAGTTTGTTAAACATAGTTCGAGTCTACGAAGACTATTTTCGAAGTTATTCAGCAATCTTTAGAAAATTTGACGTTTATGGTACTTTACAAAAAATGTTAATATCTCGGGGACTAAGTTGTTTTCGGTTTTGAAACAAGTAAGATACATACTCGTGTTTCAGCGATTTACGCGCGAGTGGACTCGCGCGTAGTCATTCGTGCGTTCCCGAGATACTAGAGTTACATACATCCCGTCCAGATGCTCTCGTGCGTTGTTTTACTCGCGCGTAAAACGCTTGTAACGCGCGGGACTCTCGACTCGCCCGTTGTACGCGCGAGTCGAGATACTTGGGCGACATTGTTGCGTCCAGTACAACGCGCGAGTCCGTGGCGTGTGGACGTGTTTGTTTTTGAAAATGAGCGTGATAACTTCGATACAGAACTTTTCATTGACGCAGTCGAAAAAAGAGTAGCCATATGGGATATGGAATCATCCGATTATTCTCAGCTTTGGGTATAATGTTATAAACATACTGTGCGTCATTCTGTCATATAGAATTGGATGCATGTTGAATCGTCGCCTTTCTCTTTGTTTACGAAGATTCCATCGCTGGTATGCACGCCACAGCACAACTGCTGTATCCAACTCCATGTTTTTAACTGGAAGGAAATCTCTCCCAGCGTAGAAACGCAAGTGAAACGCGACATCTGGACGCAATATAAATTGACTACGCGCGAGTCTACTCGCGCGTAAATCGCTTTATCTGGACGGGCTCTAAAATCAATTTTCAAGTTTTGAATGTTTGAAACATTAAAAAACTTTTTTTTCAAATGGGATGGTATGAAAAGTTTCACAGCAGTGGATGCGAAATTAAATTCTCTTTCATTTTGATCTACGCATATGTGGTTCTATCTTTGATTGTTTTCAAGATATCTACGATTTTGTAATTATTCCGTAATGTTACTTGGGAACTGGAAGAATCATAGATGGCGTGGCTCGCAGACGAAACAATTGACAGGAAACCCTTCATCCAAAGTGTTTCGGCCTCTAACACTAAAATGTGCTTTCGCTCCATCTACCTGTAACCACATCATTCTTAAAAACCCCAGTGGTTTTCCAAATTTTCATTTAGAAAATTTTGGACCGTTTTCTGGTAATAATACTGGCTAAGATATTGAATTTCAAAGCTCTCTAATTTTCAAGAAATTACCGTCAGACGGTATCTTATTAAATATGGTGTATTGCTTTTCTAAATGACTGCAACCACATAATAATTATTGTATTTTCTTTACGTACTGGTCAATTTGCTTATTCATTTTGTTAACGTGGAATGAATATATACATCGAATTTGTATGTTTAATGAAATTTTGTCAACTGTGCTATCCACTGAGTTGAGTGGTTATATAACTTTTATGTAGCTGAGACTGCGGATTTGTTTTCAAAAAGGCTTCAGATTTTATTTAAAATAGGTTTTTCGTCTTTTTTTCTGTCAAAGCAGGAGGCGTTAAAGCCGGGATAATTTTTTGAGGTCAAAAATTTCCCAAAACATCTTAGTATCTTACGAATTTTCAGTCATATTTGTGCATTTCGGAATTTGAATAGACTTTCATTCTAGTGCGTTCAAAACAGCGTCAATAATCAATAATCACTACTATTTTATTAAACCATCAATCTTCAATAAATCGAATACAAATTTTTATTATCAGTAAATATACAAATAAAATTTAATGATTCCAGATATTGAATTTTTCATATTTTGGATCACAATCATTTTTCGAGAATGCTCATCTTTTTAAGAGAATGAATTTGTCGTTCTTGGATTTTCAGGATCACAAATTCATTGGACCTAGTCATTTTCTTTTCAAAAAATTTTGACAATGAATGCAAATCTGTAGTTTTTTGCCTCATCCTTGTATTGGAGTTTTGAGAGTGTAAGTTCAAATAAAAAAAATCACTCCATTGGACACAAATTCACTTGAAAGGACTTTATACACATTCTTTATCTTTCTCGGTAAGACAAAATTTTATTTATATTATACAACCTACTTTTTTGTTGCTTTATACTTTGTACATACACTACTTAAAAAGTCGTTTAATTGAACATTATAATAAATAAACTTGATAAAAGTGTGCCAAGTCCTTCAAGAGATGTTTAACTGAATACGAAAATTTTATTTGAAAAAATTGCATTAAATTTACAATGGTATTTTTTAACATGTAACCCTTACATGGCGAGAACATTATCTATTATAACTTTGTGATATAATTGTATTAATTAGCATTTATTTATGTATTTACTTGTACATTTCCTACTTTTGCGTTTAAGTTATTTTCCTAATATTTTAGTTTTTGAGGATGTGATCTCAAGTCAAAATTAGCACAATTTTTGCTGTACCTATTTATATTTTTTCAATATTTTACTGAGTTCTTTTATGTTGTACATTTCAAATTGTATTTGAAATAAACATATTTAAATAATAAACGAGTTTTAATCAATGAACAGGATATTTAGTAAAAAATAGAAAAAGAGACAGATCAATAAGCTAGAGTTGGATTTGTGTCACATTGCTGGTGTGGAAGAACTCCTAGGGGACATCCACGGAAGGCTTTGGTATCTAGAAGAAATAAAATGTTCGTGAATCCATCAACATTTTGCACCAGAGCAAGAATGAAAAAATAACCAATGGACTAGTATCATGAATTTTTTATGGCTGTACATGATGTATAGCGTAAGAACCTTCTCAATACCTCCAAGTATTGAATTTCACCGCTCCAGCTGTGGCAGTTTTGGAAATATTTAATCGTTCCTGTACTGTTTACTGAAAAAGCGGCGTTGCCGTATCTCAGTAGTTAATAGAAACAAAATTTTGAAATTGTGAGATCTTACTAAAGTCGACATGCGCAATTCATTGCAATAAAAATAAGTAGAGGATTCTATTTAAAATAACAAAATTATGACGTGTAACGTAAAAGTGGTAAATCTGGCAACACTGCTGTTAGAATTTTTGAATTCTGCATGTCCGAAAACCTGCAGGTGTCGATTTTCTCGTTCCAGCTGTGCAAGTTTTGAAGGTATTTAAGCGTTCCTGTACTTTTCACTGACCTGGTAATCGAAATAGATAGTATGTGCAAGGAAAATGGTTTTATTATTTTAGGAACACCAGTTAAAACTTGTTCAAGCCGTAAACCATTACTAGGGAGTACTTCTATGTTAAATAAAATATACAGTGTGTTCTATTAATAAAAATCGGGCATATTTGTTTGAAAATTTAGAAAAATAATTTATAACTTGGCGACGTCGCAAAGGCGAAAAAAATAAAACATACAAAAAAATGACCTTCAAGTTGCCGTAATTTAAAATTCTGCCAAAAACACCCTGGAGATGCACATTGCTGGTAACATCCAAAATTATATTCATTTAATATTCAAGAAACTCGCTGTATAATATTATTGCATGACAATGACAATTTACATATACGCACAAATGGCTTTCTTAGGTGAAAGAATATGGACTTGATGGTTTTATTTTCAATTATTTTCAATTAACGGGCTAGCGCCCATTTAGAAAGAGTTACAGATACAATATTGCATTAATAAGAGAGTAGTGACACAGCAAGATTAAAAAGTAAAAGTTGCTAAAACAACCTAATTACAACACATTACATATTAATACACAATAAAATAAAACTAATTTAACACATTAAAATATTAAAATCGGTCTGGTTAAAAGTGCAAATTTACATTTGAGAAATTAAGAGTAGTAAGAATTTAAACAGGTACTCTAGTCAGTATACATTTTACCTCATTAATAGATGTATTGAAGATGTCAAACTTAACTTGATTAGTATTGGACATCATTCTATTTAAAGGCGACTGCAGACCATATAGCGTGCGATGAAAATTAATATAAAAAATGACATTATTTCTAAGACTGACAGTGGGGGCATGAAAATTTAAAGCCTGTAAAAGATCCGGAGAATCAATGACTCCATTTGCAAGTTTGCATGTAAGAATTACATCAAAATTATATCTGCGCTTCTGTAGTGTCTCCAAATGCAAAAGTTCTAATAATTGCTTATAGTTTACATGGTCCCTAGGTATATGGAGTTTATAAGCTATGTACTGTAAGAATTTCTTTTGGACACGTTCCAGTGCCTCTATGTATGTTATATGATAAGGAGACCACACGGCTGTGCAGTTCTCAAGATGTGATCTAACAAGTGTATTGTATAGGACCTTGATAACGAAGACGTTGTTGAATTCCTTAGTGTGACGTTTTAGGAAACCTAACATTTTGTATGCCTTGTTGCAGGAAAATTCAATGTGATAAGAAAATGACAGTTTTGAGTCAAAGTACACTCCAAGATCTCTAACAGTTGAGACATTTTTTATTGACTGAGCGCCAAGTTTGTATGTATTTAATGCTAAATTAATTTTCTTAGAGAATTGAATATATTGACATTTATCTATATTGAGGAACATGTAATTATCGTCACACCAATGTTGGAAACGACTTAAATCTTCCTGCAAATGTTTGATATCATTTTCATGTTTAATGGCGTTATAGATTTTCAAGTCATCTGCATATAAAAGGTATTCAGAATGATGAAAGCACTGAGTGATGTCATTGATAAAAATACAGAATAATAAAGGAGCTAAATGTCCGCCCTGTGGTACTCCTGAGCCAACTGTGAAAACATGTGATTTATGCGATTTTATTTTGACTAATTGTCTTCTATCAGTGAGGTAAGAATTAATCCACTGCAACATTGAGAAGAGTTGAAGGACGTTGGACGTATTACTTGCGACCTTGCAAATCCGGAAATTAATAGAAAATAAATTATAACTTGGCAACGTCGCAACCGATCCCAAAAATATTTTAGGGTTAAATAGAGATCGATGATGGAAACTAGAAGAATTAAAAAAAAGTTATAGTTCCATATAAAAAATCAAGTTGATCACTATTCCCGCAACACCCTGTATATTTCAAAATATGTTTAGGATATGCGTCTTAAGTAACCAAATTATTTTGTATTTGACATTTTCTTCTAACAGGTACACCTTGCGAGATATTGAAGAGTTACACACTAAAGGGACACCCTGTAGATGTTGGTACCACAACATTTAAATTTTGTTCCCTCTACAGCGTGTTACCTCTATGGTTAAGACTTACCTACTATCAACGTCCATCTTGTGGTAACTACATCCATAGGTTCAATAACTTTTGGTTCAAGCTTCACTTCAACTTTAGGTAGAGCATCAGCATCATCGTCCTCAATAAGCTCTGGTAAATCATCTAAAGTAGCTAGATTGTTGTCCCATGAGGTATTTTGGTTTGACAGTAATTTTGACAATAACTTCTTTGTCTCTTGAATGTAGTCTTCATGTCTCCCATTGTGAAGCATCATACTAAAAACAGGATTTAACTCTACAAGACACTACATAAAGTACAACAGTTTTTGCTACATAGTTAGCTAACCTTTTTCGATTATACTACAATCTGGAAATAATAATTACCTCTCCAAATAATTAAATACATATTCATTCGGTGAATTCAATACTTTGTCCTCAAACTGTTGTGCTTCGTCTTCTGGTAGTTGTCTAGGTGAATTGAATTTTATGTTGTCTTTAATTTGAGAGTATTTTTCTTCAGGTACATTCTCTGCCTGTTCCAAATACCTGATAAGTAAAAAAAAAATGTCATTTAGTCAGTCTATTCATATGAATACCATGTAAATTTCAAACGTAAACTCCATATGATAAATAAATAGATCCACATACCTTGACCTAAGCAAACCCTTGAATATTTCATTGATCCATAAAGAAGCAATGTGCCTGAGAAAATTTGACATCAACAAATTCCTGGTGAAGTGATATAGTTTATCTAGAAGCGGTAGCAGCAAATTGTTATCATTCAGAATATCTAACAAATCAATCCAAATGTTCCTGAATGTCGATGGTATTTGACCAATTATTATTTCTGGCATTACACCAAGCATATACTCGTTGGAAACTAATACTTCTATATTTTTTGCCATTGCTTTCTGATTACTTGGATCTGAAAGCAGTTGTCTGATTGTTTCTTCTAATACAGATTTTATGGTTTCTGCATCAAGTTGGTCAGGCTTCATGCTATATTTTCTTTTGATGAGATTATTCAATCTATTCATATATACTCCGCTGATAGTGTTTTCAGTTTTATTGTGAATGTTCAAGATTAACCTAAAAATAAACTAGTACAATGATAATGTCTATTTTTGAATGGACATGATTCATCAGCTGGCCCCAATGCAAACACGTTTTTTTAAATGAGACACTGTATATATTATTCGTTATGTATATTGAAATACTAACCTTGCATACAGCGTCACAACCTCTGTTACTTCCAAACCCAACTGTTCTTCACATACCTCATAATCTTGGATCAACTCAAACTGTTGCCCCCAGTATCGCTCTAGTAACCATTGGAGAGCAGTTTCTAACCCCACTTTTAGGATCTCATTGCATGGCAATTTATGTGCATGTGCCACATCATGTCTGATATCGGCCAACCATTTTGGAAGGTCATGCTGTTCCACTGAACGTGTGAAGGTGCCTTGGCGGTCTGTATTTGCAGCACACAAATTCAAAAACCTAGAATAAGTCGTACAGTCTAACCAGTTGTCGAACAAATTTTTTCAAACTTAACATGTATTTTGCGACGCTAGCATCTGCTAGGAAACCTTTTGACTGAACTCTACCTTATGTTTGGCTATAGTATTTATCTGTTCTGTTATATTTTAAATAGATAAGTCCTCAAATAATATGTGAAGCTAATCAATATTCAATTCTTGGGAACACTTACCTCATTATTGATAAAGCATAGATTTGAGTGATCTGCGACTCTTCTAAGTTATTATCTTCCAATAGTAAAGCTTGCAAAACTATCAATGTTCCTTCTAGGCCCGCGGATAGTTGAGGAGTACGAGTTTTCCATATTTTCAATATGCGTAAGGCAGTTCTGTAGTCGGTTTCAGATCCTGAATGTAAGCTGTAATAAACTTTTCTCCATTCTGACCTAGGGAAATGATTTCATTCAAAAGTCGTACATTTAATAGCATTTAGAGAAACATACGTATTAAACCATGGGACAAACACCTTTCCACTGTGTTTTTGCGATAAGGCCATAATTTTTGTTTATTTACATGAAAACATTAAAAACTAAACTCCAAAAGTAAGGGTAACCTAACCTCCAAACAAGCCTAACCTCTCAAGTCAAATATGTCAAAAATTTTGACATTGACAACGGTGTATCAGAGATGGGCAAACAGACTTGTCGATCTTTTTGACATTAATAACGGTTTCTGCAAAAATCGACTAATTAACCGTTATTTATTTATTTAGCTATATTTTTTTAATGTCGCTGAAATGGTGAACTTCAGCACTTTGTAAAACGTCTTTGGTTTGGGGAGTCATAAACTATATTTTAAAATGTTTGCTTAAAACATTTTTTTGAAGAGACTTTCTATTCTGCCAGTTAAAACATCAGTAATTTTTGGGCATTAGGCCATCGGCCTACCCTGATGAATAACAGAAGTCAAGTGAAAGGTGGTAAGTGGAAATTCGGAATCGGATCATTAATCCGAATATTTTTAAATCATTTAGATCAGAGCATCACATCACTATTGTTTATTGTTTTCTTTCCTGGCTAACTCGTACAAATTTAATCGTAAATCGTATGCTGTGGTCACGTTTTTGTGCGAAGCTGGGGAATACCCCGGGCACGTTTAGTATTTAGTGGTATTTTGCTCTTATCTAGAAGATTCATGTTCTCATTGAATCTATCGCCTGGAGAAGGTGTGCTGTTGAGGAGTGTCCATTTCTAGTTCTACATTCTACATAATGTACAGAATAATTCTTATTTCTATACTTGCTTCCTTCTGCACTTGTGATTTATCGATTGAAGACGTATCGCAGATTTTCAAAACCTCAGCTTGTATACAAGCGTCTTTAGCATCAATACATGCAAATGCTGCACAGGAAAGGCTTTTTGAAGAATCTAACTACAGATTTTTGGATGCCAGCCTAACAGATTTAACGAAACAAGAGAACAATACCCGTATATCTGTCTTATCACAACTACATGAAATAGCAGCGTACAATGATGTCCAATATCAGTACACGCTAGATAATGAAGAAGGACCAGCTCATTCTAAACTTTTTACTGTATCTTTGACAATTGGCAAGGAAAAATACACAGGTAAATTATTGATGAATCCAGAACATGTAGTTGAAAAATTAAAACCTGCACAATTCAAAAAAGATTCACCAAATAAAAACCATAACAGACATCACTAAACACATATAAGGACCGTTTTGATCAAATATTTAAAGCAAAAGAGTCTAAACATGTCTGTTAACTGAAATTGAAAGTAAAATGTCCAAATTATATTAATATTCTTATGCTTATTTAATAATAGATTACTTTGTTTGACTTCAGGTCAGGGGCAGAGCTTGAAGAAAGCGCAACAGAGTGCGGCTTCACTAGCCATAACCGAAACTATGTATCCAAAGCCGCCACAAAGGAAAGCAACACAGCCTGATAGTAGTTTGACTCCGGTAGCTCTTTTGAATGATATAAGCACAAAGCTTGGTATTCTGATAAAATTCAGCCTCTTTGATGGCGAAATTGAAACTTCAAAGAAGGTTAAAACAACAAAGACCTATTTCAAGAAGCTCAATGATTCCATTCTAGATGAAAACGAAATCCATATACAAAAAGATCTACCTGAATCTAAAGGACCATTTCATGTGAAATTAGAAGTGGGAGATAGTCACGTTTTTTATGGAGTTGCTCAAAATATAAAAGAGGCAAAGCATAAGGCTGCTATCAGGGCTTTGGAATTTTTTGTTGAAAATAAAGATAAAATGGATCTTCATTGTTTCAAAGATGGATCTGAAGAGAAATGTAGGGAGGCCAAGCAAAAAATGAAGTCACCAATTTCGTTGGTATATGAAGCAGGCCAAGCCAGACATATCTCCATTGAGTTTAACATAATAGAGGAATCTGGCAAGAGCCATAGGAAAACATTTGTAACTGAATGCATTTTTGGAGATATGAGAACAACTGGTGAAGGTTCATCCAAAAAAGAATCCAAACGAGCAGCTGCCGAAAATATGTTGGCTAATATTCAGATGCTAGAACCGTTACCGTTGGCAACCCAACTAAAAAGTATAACTGCTGATCCGAAAAAGAAGAAAAGCAAGAAGAATAAGGTCATCAAAAGTAATTTCGAGCATATTAAGAAGACTGCGGAACAGTTTGTTGATAGTTTTGTCTCTACTTTCGGGAAACACAATGATGAAAACAATCCAAACCAAAAAAAGGATAAGAGAGAAGAAACAAGAAAAAAATCAAAATCAAGTATATCTTACCAGAAGACAATATTGGATTTGAGTAACTTCTTGGACACTGAAATACAATATATAGACTTGGAAGATGGCAGATACTCGTTATTGGCCATACATATCGACCCTGAATATCTTTGTCTAGGTGATGAGCAAAATGGAATGTCAGCTAGAGAAAATGCAGCCTTACAAGGTTTAAAACTGCTCAACAAAATAGGGCTGTTGGAACTTTTTGAAGGAAAGGATGATACTAGCATAGAAATAGGACTTAAAGACCAAGTTCGCTATATCATGGAAGCAAATGTAGAAGAGGATTCAAGGTAGCATTTACTGCATCGTTATATTTTATTTGTTGAATATTTTGTTGAAGCATATTGTCTTTTATATGGTGATAATAAAACACATTGATTTATTGAAGTATTTTATTTCTTTTTCTAATCTCTGTAGATTGATAGTCCAAATCCATTTCATGAATTTACAAAATTACATTACTACATTAACCACTTGCTTAACATACAAAATATCAAAATTATAATACGTTATTCCCCAGTATTGACAGGTTAAGATAAACTATAAATAACTAAAGTAGGTAGTATCAAAATTATAATACTTTATTTGCTAGTATTTACAGGTCAAGATATAAACTACAAATAACTAAAGCAGGTATCCTACATTTAAAAAAGAACACCCGCATCAGAAGAATAAAAAGTGAATTAGGTTTACGTATTTTTTGTTTTTATACCAGCTTATTCTGCTTCATTTTGGCCTTAATTTTTAAGATCTATACACTTTGATTTTTTCTATCTTTGCTTGTTGAGTTCATACATATAGCACTTAGTGATCAACTCAATTTGACGTTTAATAACAATAAATATGACAATTTTATGCTGTAATTTATCGTCGTTTGTTTCTTATAAAAAAATCCATTATGAAAAAACATAATACTGTGCTGCAATTAAAATCTTAGCTGCCAGTTAACTGCATAACTGACACTTTCAACTTTCAGTCACTTTAGCAGTTAATTTAGCTGCCGGTTAACGGTTAGCACGAGAAAGATAGACACTATAACTGCTAGTTAACAGATAACTGTCAGTTGAATTAACTTAATTGAGCATTGATAAAGCGGCTCTTAACCGATTTACCTAAGTATGTTTGTTGCTCGAAATTTTACGATTAACGGTAATTGAGGTTTTTAAAAAAATATTCATTGAATGAGGGTTGAATTAATGAATAAGGACCAGAGGCTATCCAGCACGGAATGTGGCTGGTGCATGGGCCACGCGATGGGCCCTTTTGCGCCTCTATCCGCACTGGTTCCTAAGACCTGCCCTTTTGGCAAAGGCAAGTACATTCTTAGGTCCTATCCGTTTTATCTCTATTTGTTCCAAGGTTCTTGAGCCCAGCATAGTCTGCCTGTGATAACCCCGGGTTTCACAGCGACATACGATGTGTGCCGAGGATTCTTCCTCTTCACCACACCACGTGCACGTTGGGTCGTTGACCACCCTCATCACAAACAAGTGACGCCTAAAGGTGTTGTGACCCGTTAATAGGCCTACTAGCAATCTCAAGTTACTCCTATCCAGAGAGAGACAAAATCGTCCCATTCTCTCTGCAGGCCCTGCTAATAGTTCCCGAGCCTGACGGAGATGACCAGACGATGTTGTTCCATCTCAGAGAGTGTTGATTCTGGATCCACTCTCCAGTTGTTTTCCTAATCAAGTTTGCAGATAGTCCTAAGGCTGGTTCCGGGCTCACAAAACTGTTGCCGGATCCCATCCTAGCCAGACGATCCGCCATTTCGTTACGCGTGCCCAGGTACCCACATCAGTGACACCTTGTGTTTAGCTGAGATGTCGTCAAGAGCCCTCCTGCACTCCAGGACCAGTCCCGACGTTATTTTCCAAGCACTCAGTGCTTTGATGGCTGCCTGACTGTCAGAGCAGATAGTAATCCGCCTCCTAGACCCGTCAATTTCCCGAATACGATTTACACAAGCAAGTATCGCATGGACCTCAGCCTGGAATACTGTGGTGTGCCCCCCCAAGAGGGAATGAAAGTCTTGTATGGGATCCGTAGACTCCCTAGCCCGAGCCCTGTCTAGCGAGTGAACCGTCTTTGTACCAGACCTGTCCTCCTCCTTCGATGAGCTGTCTTTCCCTAGACTCCCACTCTTCCCTTGACGGGAACACCACCGTAAATTTGCGATTGAAGTATGGACGTCAAGGATTTCTCTCCTTTCGTACACAGCATCGCAATGATTTCATCTATTTAGTTTACGCTTATTTGCTATTCTATTTGAGAGTGTTTTGATATATGTCTATCAAAATGATTCTTCATGGAAGTTTTATATGGACAAAGTGTACATTCATGAATTTTACTAGTTACAGTTGAAGTGACATGAGGATGCTTCTGAAGTGTGTGTTCATCTAGAGCCTGCTTACTTCTGAATGTCGCTTTGCATTGACTACAGGAACTAAGAAGCTCAGGGCTCTCTTGTGTTTCTGGATGAAGTCGCAACATATGTCTTGTTAAATTAACCTTGAAGGTAGTTTTGTATGAACAAAGTGTACATTCATGAATTTTACTAGTTACAGTTGAAGTGACATGAGGATGTTTCCGAAGTATGTGTTCATCTAGAGCTTGCTTCCTTCTGAATGCCTCTTTGCATTGACTACAGGAACTAAGCTCAGGGCTCTCTTGTGTCTCTGGATGCTGTCGCAACATATGTCTTGTTAAAATAACCTTGAAGGTAGTTTTGTATGAACAAAGTGTACATTCATGGATTTTACTGGATATAGATCCATCTGTTGTGTCTGAATGTCTCGACATATGTTTGGTCATAGCAGAACTGACAGTAGATTTAAATGTACAGTATTTACATGTATGTATTTTTCGTGATATATATGCAATTAAATCGGGATGTTTCCTAATTATATGGTCATCAAGGCTTTCTTTCCTTTTGTACACAGCATCGCAATGATTGCATTTTTTCAGTTTACCCTCAGTTGTCATTAATTTTATTTGAGAGTGTTGAGAGTGAGAGTGTTGAGAGTGAGACATATGCCAATCAATATGACTCTTCTTGGTAGTTTTATATGGACAAAATGTACATTCGTGTATCTTAGTAGTTACAGTTGAAGTGAGCTGAGGATGTTTTCTAACAATGTGTTCAGTGAGACTTAGCTTGCTTTTAAATGTCTCTTTGCAGTGACTACATGTCTCTGGATAATGTTGTAGCATATGGCTTGTTAAACGAGACCTCTTGGTAGTTTTATATGGACAAAGTGTACATTCGTGTATTTTATTAGTTACAGTTGAAGTGACATGAGGATGCTTCCTAATGGTATGATCGTCAAGGATTACTTTATTTTTAAATACTGCACCGCATTCAGTACACTTTCTGTATTTATGTCTATCTGTTGCCCCTGAGTGTTTCAACATATGTTGTTCAAAACTATGAGTTACCGTAGATTTATATGTACAGTATTTACATGCGTGTATCTTACTTGATACAGATGCAATAAAATCAGGATGCCTCCTGATTATATGTTCATCCATACTTCTCTTACATTTGAAACTAGCACCGCAATGGATACAATTGTGGAGCTTGGAGCTATCCACTGTCTCTGGATGTTGTATTTTATTGTGTTTAGAAAGACGATCATTTAAGCAAGTTTTATATGAGCAATGTTTACATTCGTATATTTTTCTTGTAATTGATGTGATGGAATCAGGATGTTTTCTGACCATATGCTCATCTAGATATCTTGGACTCATTAGTGTCAAACCACAGTGAAGGCATACATTCCTACATCTTTTTTCTCTTTTGGAATGTTTTAACATATGTCTTTCGAAATTGGTCTTCAAAGAAGTTTTATATGTACATTGTTTACAGTGATACCAATCAAGTGAAATAGGTTCAGCCATATGGTCATCTGTTGTCCCAAGATGTTTTAACATATGTCTATCAAAACTAGATTTCAAGGTAGTTTTATATTTGCAATGAATGCATTTGAATACTTGAACAGAATCAGAATGTTCTTTGTTTCTATGATTTACAAGCCATCGCTCATTCTTAAATACCATATGGCAGTCTATACATATTTTTAACTCATCTTTTGTCTCAGAGTGTTCCAACATATGTTTATCCAAAGTGGACTTCAGGGCGGTTGCAAAAGTACACTGTGAACATTCCTGTATTTTACTAGAAATTGATTCTATAAAATCAGGATGTTTCTTAAGATTATCTAATTTTTTCTTACTGGCAAGTTTCGTGTTACAGTGCAGTTTCATATGCTTAATTAGGTGGTACTTATAGAATGTACTGTAATTACAGTTATAACAACTGTACAGCTCTTCTCTTGATCTCTTACACACCTCAAGATTTTGCCGCTGAATTTCCTGTTGTGGATCACTGAAATAGACCAAAAATCATGATTTTGCATGATGCTTTCAAATACAAATATAAAGTGTGTAATGCTGTTCATATCAAGGTGCAGTAAACAGCAACATAGAATTTCATGCGATAAACGTTTAGCAAGCTTAAATTCATAGTACCAAATAGTTTTAACATAGTGAGCTAAAAAGCTAGTAAACTATTATTAGGAGTCGAAGCCTTTTTATCCAAATAATATTACCATTTTCTCATCAAGCATATAAAGTTATTGGTACCAAATTCTGCAGGTAATTTTGCATTTTTTGCAAACACAAAATTAAATGAGCAATATAAACAATGATAGCAGCTCCTCATCCTCACAATCCAATTACAAGGTTCATAATCAGGCATAATCAGGCTACTACTATGTTTTCTGTAAATGTCAATTTTGTGGCCTACATGACTCATGACAGGACGTGTGACCTAACCTGTGATCACTGATCAGGGCAGTCTACGTCCAGTCACGGTCATGATAGGTTGACCCATGGCCGACTTTATTCACTAGGCCGGAGCATTGAAATATGGCAACACTGAATCGGGGACCGAGCTTTTATTTTTTGTTAAGTCATACTGTAATCTTCCAGAGCAAAAAAGGAGATTGGAAGGTGATTTTTAATGTGTTTCTAATTATTTACATGCACAAACGAAACTATAAAGATAAAAACATGCCTGCAAAGTGTGTAGTACCAGGTTGCACTAGCAATTGTGCTTCCAATAAAGGACATACCAACCATAACATTCCAGAGTAAACAAGAAGCGTGGAAGGTAATTTTTAATGTATTTCTAATTATTTACCTGCACAAACGAAACTATAAAGATAAACAGACGCCTGCAAAGTGTGTAGGACCACGTTGCACTAGCAATTGTGCTTCCAATAAAGGACATAAACAGAAGTGGGTGAACGGTATTCCTCGTATGGGCTGGTTATATTTATAAGAATAAAGAGAATACTTTACAAACATTTCAAAGGATAAGACCTATTTTAAAGCACAATGTTTTACCTACAATGTTTTCTGGACCTCCCAAGTATCACAGAAAAATACA
Source organism: Callosobruchus maculatus (assembly GCA_951848785.1). Taxonomy (NCBI): domain Eukaryota; kingdom Metazoa; phylum Arthropoda; class Insecta; order Coleoptera; family Chrysomelidae; genus Callosobruchus; species Callosobruchus maculatus. The sequence continues at coordinate 2,078,282 of CATOUR010000084.1, read as the reverse complement.
GTTAATAGAACTCATCTGGGCATGCATCTGGGCATACCTACGAAAAGATTTGATAGTGAAAGGGAATCAAGACCAGCAAGAATGGCTTCACAGTGACCTATTAGTGAATTTTTCTAGCTCAAGTGACAATTTACAAAGTAAATTGAGTGTTCATTTAAGTGGAAGTGGAAGTGGCAGCAGGAAACAGGTTGCGTTTATTTTTATTTTGTAGTGTTTGACTACAATGAACCAGACATCAGATGTAAGTGGTATTAGTAGTAGTAGTTCTAAAAAGTATTTTTCTTAATTTATCAACCCAGATGAACTCTTAATACATATAAAATGTAATAATTATTCTGAAACTATAGGCCCACTATTTGACAGCTAAGCCACGTTGCCACATCTAAGGCTCCGGCCTAGTGTAGAGTCGGCCATGGTTGACCCCTAGCTTTAAGTTAAGACCCATCTTGAACATGTATCTCTAACGTGCCATTTGTAAATTACAATAAAGGTAGTTACTGATTATTGTATTTCTGTTATGATCAGTCCCTAACACAACAGCTATAATTTAAAGTCACAAAATGTCAACCATGGACACAAAACAATATAACATTGATTGGTATATGGATAATTACATTTGAGTGTCCTGGCGGCATTCAGCCGGCCAGGTGGTTTTTAGGTTAGGACCATTATAACACTTGCATTTCCAATCTTTGTTAATTGTGAGATTTGGTATAGATTCTTAAATCGTTGATACAGTATAATTACTGTAATTATCTTTATATGTAATTATTATACAGGGTGGTCCAATAAGCGCGCGGTGCTCCCTAGCGGCCATACCGTTTAAATAAGAGGAAAATGTTTTAAATAAAAAACGTTTCTTTTCAAATGCTCTACATTTAGAAAATAATTTCAAAGATGGCGGACTTCCGGATATACCGGAAGTAGGCATCAACTTCCTTATTTTAAATGGAACACCCTGCATATTATTGCGTTTTTGAATTCAGCATCGATTTTTAGGTCCAGTTTGTTAACCATTGTTTATGTCTACGAAGCGCATTTTCGGAGTTATTCAGCAATTTTTACAAAATTTGACGCTTGTAGTACTTTACAAGAAACGTTAATATCTCGGAAACTAAACGCTACAGAAAGATGCGGTTTTCGGTTTTGAGAGAAGCAAAGAACGTATTTGTGTTTCAGTGAGATCGTTGTTTCAAAAGAACATTAAATCAATAGACTAGAAATTTTCAAATTTGAAAAGTTAAAAACGTTAAAAACTTTTATTTTTCAAATGGGATGGTATCATAAGTTTCACATCGGTGGATGCGAAATTAAATTCTCTTTCACTTTTATCTAGGCGCACGTAGTGCTATCTTTGATGGTTTTTAAGATATTTACGGTTTTGTAATTATTGCGTAGAAATTGGAAAAATCGTAGGTGGCGTGGCTCGCAGACGAAACAATTGGCAGGAAACCTTTAATCCCAAGTGTTTCGACCTCTAATACTAAAATGCGCTTTTGCTCCATCTAACTGTAACCACATTATTCTTAAAAACTCCAGTGGTGAATTTTTCAACAGGTTTTCCAAATTTTCATGTAGAAAAATTTGGAAAACATTAGCTTATTCTGCGGTTTCCAGTAATACCATCCCAAATGCTTAGACTTCATGCTGGGTGTCAACAAACTCCTCAAAATTTGGATTTACGTGGGCGTAAAATATGAGAGAAGGAAACATGTAGTAGTAATACATGAAGATAGTGAGTTCGACATTCTCGCAATTGTAATTAAAGATCCGCATAGCAGTACTACAGCAGAAATTAGTCGCTACTTGGGCATTGGTCAAACATCTGTGAACATGATCTTAACGGAATACATATAGCATCACGTGCAGCTAAATCAAGCAGTTGAAAGACAAGACTTTGAAAACTGGATGAATTTCTGTAAGTGGAGTCATGCTCGAATCCAAGAAGATGCACTCCTTTCCAAAGGTGTGTTGTTTATGAATGAAGCTACATTTCTTATGAAATTCTTTCATTTTCCTTTTTATGAAATGTAGCTACAGCGTTATCATTAACGGCCATGTAAACTGGCATAATTTACATTTCTATACCGACGTAAATCCAAATTTTGAGAGGTTTGTTGACAACCAGCATCGAGTTTAAGCATTTGGGGTGGTATTATTGGAAACCGCATATTAAACTAAGGTTTTCTAAAATTTTCTAAATGAAAATCTGGAAAACCTGTTGGAAAATTTACCACTGGAGTTTTTAAGAATGATGTGGTTATAGGTAGATGGAGCGAAAGCACACTTTAGTATTAGAGACCGAAACACTTTGGATGAAAGGTTTGCTGCCAATTGTTTCGTCTGCGAGTCACGCCACCTACGATTTTTTCAATTCCTACGCCATAATTACAAAACCGTAAATATCTTGAAAACCATGAAAGATAGAACCACATATGCTTAGATAAAAATGAAAGAGAATTTAATTTCGCAACCACCGATGTGAAACTTATGATACTATCCCATTTGAAAAATAAAAGTTTTTAACGTTTTTAATTTTTCAAATTTGAAAATTGCTAGTCTATTGAATTAATGTTCTTTTGAAACAACAATCTTAATGAAACACAAACACGTTCCTCGCTTGTTTCAAAACCGAAAACTGCATCTTTATATCGCGTTTAGTTTCCGAGATATTAACGTTTCTTGTAAAGTACTACAAACGTCAAATTTTGTAAAAATTGCTGAATAACTCCGAAAATAGGCTTCATAGACATAAATAATGGTTAACAAACTGGATGTAAAAATCGATGCTGAATTCAAAAACGTAATAATATACAGGGTGTTCCATTTAAAATAAGGAAGTTGATGCCTACTTCCGGTATAACCGGAAGTCCGCCATCTTTGAAATTATTTTCTAAATGTAGACCATTTGAAAAGGAACGTTTTTTATTTAAAACATTTTCATCTAGTTTAAACGGTATGGCCGCTAGGGAGCACCGCGCGCTTAGTGGACCACCCTGTATTCCAAAATTGAATTAATAATAAAGTATAATTACCTATTAAAAGTTGTTTTTGTATTCTCATCAATTAAATCATCATTTTTCTCAATTTTACAGATATCCTCGTTAGTGATATACATAGGTTCAAATGGTATGCTGTCCTCCCAATTCTCTTCTAATTTAATTTTATTCTCTTGCAATTCAGGAACTTCTATGTTGCTCCCAGGTTCAACAAAATTGTGTTCGTCTTTTATTCTGAAACAAATGATGAAAGCATATTCAACTAATCACTATAGTATATTGAGAAATTCGCAATTATACCTAAGTAACAACTAATAGATTGTTAGAGAGATACAGTGCAAAGACTTAGGATATATTTTACATGTTATTTGCCATTTTCACGGTATTGTGATCCTTTTATAAATATTTATTTATTTATTAACGGGTCAAGCCCACTTGTCCAATACAATGGAGCAAAAGTTCTAAATATTTTAAAATTCACAATATAAAACAAAATATATAAATTAAATAGGAAAAACTACTACCTACAAAGTTTTACAATATCAAAGTTACACTATTCAAAGATAATACAATCATAATCTTTCCTAAAATATCAAAATAACACTTTACAAAGTTAATACAACCATAATCAGGACATAAAAGAAATAGATAACAGGAACAACAATACTTTTTGAATTTTTATAATGTTAGACCTTTAACAGTTCTCACAAATGGTTCGCAAGGACCAAAGAAATCTAAATCAGACAACTCATTGCACAGCCGCAGGGTTCGAGAAATGAAAGAGTGATAAGCATAGTTAGTTCTATGAAATTCTTGATGGAAAGTTTGTGTAGTATGAGTGTTTCGGTATGGAACATGCAATCCAATTCTAGAAGTTAAATAGGGACAATCACTGATAGAGTTTATGAGTTTATAAACAAGTACCAGGTCTCTCTGTTTTCTTCTACAAGAGAGAGTTGCTAAGTGAAGTGATGTGTGTAAGTCAGAATAATGAAATTCATTGTTGTTGTAAAATTTGAATCTTCTCTGTACTGATTCGATCCGATGGATATGACATGCATAATTAGGACACCATACAGAAGCAGCGTATTCAAGGTGTGATCTGACAGGAATAATACAGAGTTCTAATGGCATTAATGGTTGCGAAGCCCCTGGTACTAGGTTTCACAAAGCCAAGCATGCATAGTGCTGTATTGATTATTTTGTTAATATGAGGTGAAAAATCAAGATGTAGGTTATTAGCACACCTAGGTCATTGATTTGATCAACGCAGCTCAATGGACTGCCATTGATATGATAGACAAAACTATTGATGTTTTTAGATTTATGAAATTTAATAACTTTGCATTTGAGAGCATGAAGATCCATGCCATTGGCATGACACCACTGAGACAGTCTGTCTCATATCACAAAGAATTTCAATTAGGTACATTAAGTTATTTGTACACTTCCTTGAGATGATAGACAAGTTTCTATATGAATGTGATAAGGGAACTTCCTATTTATCAACTAATCATAACATGACAACTAATAATAATCACATATCTTTATATTTTAAATGTCTTCTTAGAAGTATCAATAATTTCCAAAATTGAACTAATAATAAAGTATAATTACCCATTCAATGTTATTTCTGTATTCCCGTCAATTAAATCATCATTTTTCTCAAGTTTAATGGTATCCACTTCAGTGAACTGCAGAGGTTCAAATGATTTGTAGTCCTCCCAATTCTCTTCTACTTTTATTTTTTTACCTTGCATTTCAGGAAGTTGTATGTTGCTCCCAGCTTCAACAAAATTGTGTTCGTCTTTTATTCTGAAACAAATCATGAAAGCATTTTTTTTTTAAATATCAGTAAGAGTTGATGGAAACATTTGTAACGTTAGAAAAAGGAAATAAAGAAACTACATAACTTCCTGTTTATCATCTTTGTATCACAATATAACATTATTAAAACTCTAGTAAGTATGATAAACGCAACCCAAAGCTAATCTAAGGCCCGGTTTTTCAAAGTCTAATTAAGTATAAATTAAAGTTAATCTTGAAATTAGCGCAAAATGTGCGTTTTTCAATTAGCAGTTAATTCATAATTTGCTCGCAACTGGGGATTAATTACAAATTAAGCTAATCAGAGGTTTGAGTTATGATTACCAGGAATAATTATTAATTAAAATAGATTTGACAGTAACATGTCAGAAGTTACGATATTCTAATAACTTATAATCGTGGTTATCTTTCGATTTCAATACGGAGTATGACATAAATGCCCATTCAACTGATGAAGAACAAACTTAAGCTTGGTTTTTCGTTTCATATTGTTATATTTGATTTTTATTATAACTTCTCCAATCTTCAAATGCATTTTCATTCACATTAAACTCTTGCTTAATTTTTCTCCAACACGTGTCTTATTCCTTCCATGTAGTGGTTCTGCTCTCTTTACATTCAGTAGTCCAATAGTGCATTTATATTTATTCACTAATTTTACAAGGGCTTCTTCTTGGCTTGTGAAGTTTGGTAACCTCTTTCGATGTACAGGCTTACTTCTGCAATTGTATTTAAAATTTACACAGCTATATTTTCTGAGGAATTATTGAAAGACAAGAATATGTGATTCAGAATCTCTTGCTTACCTATTGTCAGAGTCCATGATCAAGTTATGTTTCAATAAAAATTAGTTTGTTTTTCCGGAAGCGTAAATCACAAAATAGCCGAAAAACTAAACGAGATTTCAAGTGAAATTAGCGAAGTAGTATTTCCAAAAGTGACGTTATGATGACTGAATTTTGACATATATCACCATTACAAAGGCCAAAATACCACCGAACAACAAAATTAGACAAATATCGCCCAACTTACAATGCACAATTTAATAGAATGGTGATCCCCAGTGTAGCCAACATTATGTAATCAAAAATTAGCAAATCATCAATTTATATGTGCTATGAAATACACTTTTGGAGGTCAATTGGTAATTAAGGCGTAATTCGTAATTTCATGATTCGAGATTAATTAATAGTTAATTACAGTTTGAAAAACCGGCCCTAAAAGTATTACCTTTGTAAATCTATAATTCTGTCAGTTCCTTCATCATGATCACCTTCAACTACAGGCCTCCAACTATTCTGCTCAATTCCAAATGACTCAGTATTGGCTACTGCTATATCCACCTTGATGTCTTCCACTTCGACTTTCATGTTCTGAACAGTAGCTGCCATTTCATCTTCCATTGTGATGGACTAAAGTCTTACTGTAGCTAGTAAAAACTTTTAAGCCTTGTTTAAAAAATATTCATAAACGAAATGATATAAATTTGTATTCTTCCAAAATGGCTAGGGTTCACTCAGTCTCAGTCCATTCCCAGCCATTTCACCAAGGAGGTATAGGGAAGTCACCTTTTACTTCAATTTTCATGAAAATACATTCAAAACTTTTTTTCTAGCTACCTAGGTCCTCAATGTAATCAATCTTCTGAGTCTGGAAACTCAACTTTCACTCTGATTTTCTGTGATATATTTATCCTTATATTTCAGTCCCAATTTACTCATGATTGCTTTAGAAAACTCATAAATTGTTCATCACAAGAGACGAAAGACATAAGAGGTCTTCTTCACAAACAGTATCCAAAAATCTAAAAATTCTAAAATAAACCAAACAAAGCGAAAAGCCTCATCAACACCCTTCAACACTTCTTCACACAAATACCTCATAACCTCAATAACCTCATCCATCAAAATCAAGCATCAAGGTCAAGGATAAAAGAGGTTATCTTCTTCTTCTTCGATTGTCCTCTTCTTCTTCTTCTTCTATTGTTTTATGACGTTTGCCTGTGTAGGCAATTCGCCAGCTCATTCTCATTCGATGATCATGGTTTGCAGGCTGGTCTTCTTCGATTGTTTTATGACATCGACGATAAACGACGTTTGCCTGTGCCTGAGGCCTATGCCGTCCTGTGCAGACATGGCCGACTCTACACTAGGCCGGAGCCTTAGATGTGGCAACGTAGCTTAGCTGTCAAATAGTGGGCCTATAGTTTCAGAATAATTATTACATTTTATATGTATTAAGAGTTCATCTGGGTTAATAAATTAAGAAAAAAATGCTTTTTAGAACTACTACTACTAATACCACTTACATCTGAGGCCTTTACGGAAACACTGATCTGGATCCGGATAGATCAGTTAAGCTAAATTCAGATGCATTCGACATCCGACGATACGACGGTACGAAACTGTTCCTATTGGTTGAAATATTTTGATTTGACATCATTTTGAATATTTCAACCAATAGGAACAGTTTCGTACCGTCGTATCGTCGGATGTCGAATGCATCTGAATTTAGCTTTATACGTCAAACAGCTGTTGAGGGCTGTTCCAAATTACGGTTCTATCATCCCCCAGAACTGATTTCATCATGCCCCGCCCATTTTACAGTTCTAAAAACACACAAAATGGGCGGAGGATGATGAAAACAGTTCTGGGACGGCGATAGTACCGTAATTTGGAACAGCCCTCAACAGCTGTTTGACGTATAACTGATCTATCCGGATCCAGATCAGTGTTTCCGTAAAGGCCTCTGATGTCTGGTTCATCATAGTCAGACACTACAAAATAAAAATAAAGCAACCTGTTTCCTGCTGACACTGCCACTTAAATGAACACTCAATTTACTTTGTAAATTGTCACTTGAGCTAGAAAAATTCACTATTAGGTCACTGTGAAGCCATTCTTGCTAGTCTTGATTCCCTTTCACTATCAAATCTTTTCGTAGGTATGCCCAGATGCATGCCCTCGTTGGCTTGCCCAGATGAGTTCTATTAACTGTACTTTTCTGTGATATTTGGGAGGTCCAGAAAACATTGTAGGTACCACATTGTGCTCTAAAATCGGTCTTATCCTTTGAAATGTTTGTAAAGTATTGCATAAATATAACCAGCCCATACGAGGAATACCGTTCACCCACTTCTGTTTGGAAGCACAATTGCTAATGAACACTCAACTACTACTACTAATACCACTTACATTTGATGTCTGGTTCATCATAGTCAGACACTACAAAATAAAAATAAATAATAATAATAATAATAAAACGTCTTTATTTAATTAACTTACAGTAGCGGGCGAAGTTTAGCTCAAAGCTATTCTTCCACTTAACCCTAAATTTATTTTAAAATACAGTATTCCAACCTAATATATGTCTTCAACATATACAGGTTGCTTACCTATTACAGGAATGTAGCAAGAGCAATGGTACAAAAAAAAAATAAATACATTCAGCAATTGAAACTTTTTATCTCAGTGATGGGGACTAAATACTAGAATCTAGATGATAGCAAAAGTTGTTTTACAGAATTTTTAAACTTATTCAGGGTCATGTCTTTGTATAAATCTGGCAGTAAGTTATATAACTTGACAGTATTGTAGGTGAAGCAACGAGTAAAAAGAGCCGTTCGATGCTGAGGCATGTCGAGTAGTTTATTATACCTGAGCAAACGTTCCCCCATGGATTGTCTAAAAAGAATTTTTTTGAAAAGGTATTCAGGAATACTTGTCAATATTAAATTGTGACTGAAAGTTAACATATAATATTTATAACAGTTTTTTAAATTCAACCATTTTAGGCTTGAGAAACAAGGTGAAACATGATCGTATTTTCTTAAACCATATATAAGACGACAACATGTATTTTGTATTAGTTGGAGCCTCCTGGCTGACACTTGATCTAAATACGGATAAAAGACAATAAGTCCATAATTGATTTTTGAAAGTACTAAACATTCACACAAATTCTTTTTCAGGCTGTAATTGAGAACACGCTTATTAGCAAATAAAATTTTCAAAACGACAAAACAACTTTTCACCAGTTTCGATACATGTTCACGGAAACGTAACTCCTTATCAATAACAACACCCAGATCATTTACTGAATCTTCATAGACTAACTGACACCTTTCAATGAGTACTGTAGTCTTACTCTTTATATGCAAGATTTTGTTTTTGGGTGCAAACAGAATAGCTTTTGATTTGGAAGGATTTAGTGTTAAGGAGCTACGTTTAGAAAATGCAACGATTGAATTTAAATCTCTATTTAATTCATCAATAGCAGCCTCACAATCTTCAGGATCAAAGGTTTTATAAATTTGTGTATCGTCTGCAAAGAGCATCACCTCTGATGAATGGATCATTTTACAAATATCTGATACGTAGATCAGGAACAGTAGAGGGCCCAGGATCGAGCCCTGGGGGACACCTGATATCACATTTTTGAATGCAGAATTTGAATTGTCCAAACATACTCTTTGTTTCCGATTCATGAGATAGCTGTTGAAAAACTTTATTGAACTGTCTGAAAATCCAATAAATTTGCACTTTGAAATCAATAATGAGTGGTTGATAGTGTCAAACGCTTTGGAGAAATCCAGCAGTACTAGTGCCGTTGCTTGGCCCTTATCCAAAGCCCCGACAATATCATCTGTAACTTTCAGTAAGGTAGTGGTAGTACTGTTCCCTGTTTTGAACCCTGACTGGTTTCCGGGAATAATGCGATTTTCAAAGCAGTATTGTTTCAGCTGATTGTATACAAGTTTCTCAAATATCTTAGACAAAATTGGAAGCAAACTGATAGGCCGCAGATCGGAGTAAGCTTTAGGGTTACTAATTTTCGGCAGGGGTATTACCACGGCTTGCTTCCAACTAAATGGAAAATAGCGCATTTCTATACATATATTTATTAAATGCGTCAAATACTTTCCAATAACAGGAAAGCAAAGCTTGACCATATCAGGTGTAATACCATCGTGACCGCAAGCATTGGATTTTACTTTAAACAAGAGTGAATAGATTTCCTCCTCAGTTGTCATAACTAGATCGAAATTAAGGGACTCATTAAATTTATTGTTTTTATTTCCGGAGCACATTCTACAGTATTATCCTGGAAAACAGATAAAAAATATTCATTTATTTTTTCCGGATTGCGCAAGCATGCAGGTATGTCATTACTCTTCTTTGTCTGTATATTCATGTTTTTGAGACCTTTAAACAACAAAGATGAATTCCTGGTTTTTTGTAAATGCTCAAGGTACGCATATTTTTCTCTTCGCTGACAAGATAGTGCAAAATTTCTCAATTCGGTGTATGTTTTCCAGTTGTTTTCTGACCGGTTCTGCTTGTACTTTGATAAGGCTTCATCTCGTTGTTTAAAAATAGCTCTCAGATTTGGAGTCAACCATGGTGCGAAGGGTTTACTCACCCTGACTGATCGCAGTGGCGCATGTGTATCAACCTGTTTCCTGCTGACACTTCCACTTAAATGAACACTCAATTTGCTTTGTAAATTTTAACTTGAGCTTGTCCGGTCCAGATGGTAGAATTTATAATATACCTTTATTTCCATACTTTTAGAGAAAAAGCCATTTTTTTCTTTATCGCACTTTTATATGGACATTTGTCTATTTCACTAGCTGCAGTTGAAGTGAACTCAGGATGCGTGTGTGTGTTTGTCTAGACCTTGCTTGCTTTTGAATGTTGCTTTGCGGTGCCTACAAGAACTCAGAAACTTAGGGCTCTCTTGTGTCTCTTGAGTGTTTCAACATATGTTCAGTAAAACGATAATTGATCGTAGATTTATATGTACAGTATTTACATGCATGTATTTTCCGTGATACAGAGTCAACTAGATGAGGATGTTTCCTGATTATATTGTTACAAGTCTTTAGTCCGATTGGGCAACGAAACACTTGGTACGGATTTCACTATTTATTTTCACTGCTATGTACACTACGCCTAGCCATAGGCGTAGTTAAGTCCCTGAATCTAGGGGGGCTTAAGTCCCTGGATCTGGGGGGGGAGCTCAAGTCCCCGCCCTAGATACAATAAACTTAACAGAACGAATATTTTGGGGGGGGGGGGCTAAGCACCCCGAGCCCCCACCTAACCACGCCTATGCGCCTAGCCTAATACTTAACAGTCTACTTTATCTACAGTCACTACACTAATTTATATTGGTCCTACACTTCACTAATTTATGTCACAGTTCATTTATTTCGCGCGCGCCACTGGAACGTCGCGTATTAGGTCTGTTTTTACAGAGAATCACAAACCAGTCAGAGCCAATCAGTATTCCACATTGCAATTGTCAAACTGTTTCTGACTAGTACTGGCCAATCAAACTGACGCTGACTGGTTTGTGATTGCTGTAAAAACAGACCTATAAACACCGACTGCTGCACTGCATTGACTGTCACTGACTGTCCCGTCTCTCATGTGATGGCGCATGGCCGACTCTACACTAGGCCGGAGCCTTAGATGTGGCAACGTGGCTTAGCTGTCAAATAGTTGGCCTATAGTTTCAGAATAATTACTACATTTTATATGTATTAGAGTTCATCTCTGTTAATAAATTAAGAAAAATACTTTTTAGAACTACTACTACTAATAGCACTTACATCTGATGTCTGGTTCATCACAGTCAGACACTACAAAATAAAAATAAACGCAACCTGTTTCCTGCTGCCACTTCCACTTAAATGAACACTCAATTTACTTTGTAAATTGTCACTTGAGCTAGAAAAATTCACTATTAGGTCACTGTGAAGCCATTCTTGCTGGTCCTGATTCCCTTTCACTATCAAATCTTTTCGTAGGTATGCCCAGATGCATGCCCTCGTTGGCATGCCCAGATGAGTTCTATTAACTGTCTTTTTCTGTGATATTTGGGAGAGCCAGAAAACATTGTAGGTACCACATTGTGGTTTAAAATAGGTCTTATCCTTTGAAATGTTTGTAAATTATTGTCTTTATTCTTATAAATATAACCAGCCCTTATGAGGAATACCTTTCACCCACTTCTGTTTATGTCCTTCATTGAAAGCACTAATTGCTAGTGCAACCTGGTACTACACACTTTGCAGGTATCTTTTTATCTTTATAGTTTCGTTTGTGCAGGTAAATAATTAGAAACACATTAAAAATCACCTTCCACTCTTCGTTGTTACTCTGGAAGGTTATGTTGGTATATCCTTCTTTGGAAGCCCCAACTGCTATTGCAACCTGGTACTACACACTTTGCAGGCATCTTTTTATCTTTATAGTTTCGTTTGTGCAGGTAAATAATTAGAAACACATTAAAAATCACCTTCCACTCTTCGTTGTTACTCTGGAAGGTTATGTTGGTATATCCTTGTTTGGAAGCCCCAATTGCTATTGCAACCTGGTACTACACACTTTGCAGGCATCTTTCTATCTTTATAGTTTCGTTTGTGCATGTAAATAATTAGAAACACATTAAAAATCACCTTCCAATCTTATTTTTCACTCTGGAAGATTACACTAATGACTTCACAACAAACAAAAGCTCGGCCCGATACCGGTGTTCCCATATTTCATGCTCCGGCCTAGTGAGTAAAGTCGGCCATGGATGGCGCCTTATATTATGCGGCGCGCCATCTCTGGAACGTTCGCCGCAGCTCGCGATCATAACAGCACAAATCGACAAAGTTTACGGAATACATATAAGTTGGATCACTCCGCAAAAATATCAAAACAGCCTGCCCCTTGCCCCGTCTCCCCGGTCCACCGGTAGCAGTGTACCGTCGTCAGCCGGGAGATACGGGGCGGCGCAAAGCAGAGGTTGAACGTGTGTAACGCGAAGTGTCTCAAAAATATCGGATTTTGTTATCTCGGATTTGTTTGCAGGAAATGGATAATATTTTCAGAAGTTTCATTTTATCAATTAAATTTATTAACGGATGGAAAATGACAATCATATCCATCCTTATTTTGTGGTAAACCTTGAAACATAAAGGATATAAATACATGTTTCACGACGATCATGACACGCAATAGGTCGGAACCGGGCAGTAGTAGAGAATTATATATCCAATGAGGTATTTGTTTTTGGTCACGTGACGTCCGATTCAAAATTATTAATGAGACACCCTGTACATTTGTGCCTTTCTGTGTTCCACCCGATAAAACAATTCCAACAAACTAGCACAGTCTAAAGTGATTAATTCGAGGCCTACAGGCCTACAGGTACTTAAAGGATTGTATCACGCTAAAAGCGTATAGTGAGACAAAATATTCATTCGGTGGTCTTACCATACCACCTAGAGACATTCTGAATTATATTTTAGAGCTCTGAAATATTTTTATTGATAACTTTAACAATTTAGTTTCTACAGTAGCAATTGGAATGACACTGAAAAGCAAAAAGTCAATAATATTTATTCACATCCATGTAAAGCATTTCCACATCATTATCTTTTAAAATTGTACATACGAGTTCCTATATTTTATACCATAAATTTTATAAGCTGTGGTCTCAAAAATATGCCAGATAAACAAAACATTAAGGTAAAAATCCTTCAGCACCTTTGAACCAATTTTTACGTATCTACGAAACAGCTACAATATGTGAAATCATTTGAGATTTATAAGTAATAGTTTTACTTTACTTTAGTTACCTAGTGTATTCAATACATAGTCTTTCAATGACCCTCGTATATACGTAAAACCCTGGCGTTAGCAAGTCCCCGCTAAAAGACCCTCGTACTTGGGCAAAAACCAACGCAAAAACTAACTGGCGCGTGCGGCCGCGGCATCGCCTTGATGTGAGATCTTCAAAGTGCCGACGGAGAGTGATCCAACTTATATTTATTCCGTAAACTTTGGAATCGAGAAGGAACTTTTCTAGACCTCACGTAAGTATACACGGCCGTCCAGGGCCGGACTGGCACAATATGGTCGTCAAGGATTTCTCTCCATATGTACACATCATCGCATTGTTTGCATCAATTTAGTTTACGCTTATTTGTTATTCTCTATTTGAGAGTGTTTTGATATATGTCTATCAATTTGATCCTTCTTGGAAGTTTCGTATGGACAAAGTGTACATTTGTGTATTTTACTAGTTACAGTTGAAGTGAACTGAGGATGCTTCCGAAGTGTGTGTTCATCTAAAGCTTGCTTGCTTTTAAATGTTGCTTTGCAGTGACTACAGGGCTTTGGATAATGTTGTAACATATGGTCTGTTAAATAAGACTTCTTGGTAGTTTTAAATGGACAAAGTGTACATTTGTGTATTGTACTAATTACAGTTGAAGTGACATGAGGATGCATCCTAATAGTATGATCATCAAAGCCTGCTTTACTTTTAAATGCTGCACCACATTGAGTACACTTTCTGTATTTATGTCTAACTGTTGCCCCCGAGTGTTTCAACATATGTTTGTCAAAATTACGACTTACTGTAGATTTATATGTGCAGTATTTACATGCATGTACCTTACTTGATACAGATGCAATGAAATCAGGATGCCTCCTGATCATATGTTCATCTATACTTCTCTTACTTTTGAAACTAGCACCGCAATGGATACAATTGTGGAGCTTGGAGCTATCCACTGTCTCTGGATGTTGTATTCTATTATGTTTAGAAAGACGATCATTTAAGACAGTTTTATATGAGCAATGTTTACATTCGTATATTTTTCTGGTAATTGATGCGATGGAATCAGGATGTTTTCTGACCACATGCTCATCTCGATATCTCAAACTCATTAGTGTCAAACCACAGTGAAGGCATACATTCCTACATCTTTTTTCTCTTTTGGAATGTTTTAACATATGTCTTTCGAAACTGGTCTTCAAAGAAGTTTTATATGTACATTGTTTACAGTCATACCAATCAAGTGAAATAGGTGCAGCCATGTGGTCATCTTTTGTCCCAAGATGTTTCAACATATGTCTATCAAAACTAGATTTCAAGGTAGTTTTGTATGTGCAATGAATGCATTTGAATACTTGAATGGCATCAGAATGTTTTTTGATTCTATGATTTGCAAGCCATTGCTCATTTTTAAATACCATATGGCAGTCTATACACATTTTGAGCTCATCTTTTGTCTCAGAGTGTTTCAACATATGTTTATCCAAAGTGGACTTCCGGGCAGTGGCAAAAGTGCACTGTGAACATTCCTGTATTTTACTAGAAATTGATTCTATAAAATCAGGATGTCTCCTAATTGTATGATTATTTAATTTTTTTTTACTGGCAAATTTCGTGTTACAGTGCAGTTTCATATGCTTAATTAGGTGGTACTTATAGAATGTAGTGTAATTACAGTTATAACAACTGTATAGCTCATCTCTTGATGTCTTACACACTTCAAGATTTTGCCTCTGAGTTTCCTGTTGTGGACCACTGAAATAGATCAAAAATCATGATTTTGGATGATGCTTTCAAATCCAAATATTAAGTGTGTAATGATGTTCATATTAAGGTGCAGTAAACAGCAACATAGAATTTTATGCGATAAATCTTTAGCATGCTTAAATTCATAGTACCAAATACGTGTAACATACAATAACTAAATTATTAATGAGCTAAAAAAACTAGTAAACTATTATTAGGTGTTGAAGCCTTTTTATCCAACTAATATTACCATTTTCTCATCAAGCATATAAAGTTGTAAGTACCAAATTCTGCAGGTAATTTTGCATATTTTGCAAACACAAAATTAAATCAGCAATATAAACAATGAAATAACAGCTCGTCACAATTCAATAACAAGGTCTGTAATCAGGCTATAATTTCTTTTTAAAGTCATGAAATGTCATCCATGGACACAAAACAATATAACATTGTTTGGTATATGAATAATCACATTTGAGTCTCGTGGCGGCATTCAGCCAGCCGAGTGGTCTTTACGTTAGGGCCATTATAACAGTTGCATTTCAGTATTTCCAACCCTTGTTACTCGTGAGATTTGGTATATATTATTAAATCGTCGATACAGTATAATACGCTGTATTTATCTTTATATGTAATTATTATGATATTTTCAAGTTTTGATTAAGAAGAAGCAAAGTGATTCTTTTTTTTGTTAACCTTTGGACTGTATTATGGCCAAGAGCCAGACTGTTGCAGTCCCCGTAATGTGCTGGTTAATTGTGCTAAAGCGCAGAAGCCATAACGATTTGAAGAAAGAAAGGATAATCACATATCTGTTTACATTTTAAATGTCTTCTTAGAAGTACCAATAATTCCCAAAATTGAACTAATATTAAAGTATAATTACCCATTTAAAGTTATTTTTGTATCCCCTTCAATTAAATCATCATTTTTCTCAGGTTTAATGGTATCCTCTTCAGTGAAGTACAGAGATTCAAATAGTTTGTAGTCCTCCCAATTCTCTTCTACTTTTATTTTTTCGCTTTGCATCTCGGGATCTTCCATGTTGCTCCTTCTTTTGACATAATTGTGTTCCTCTTTTATACTGAAACAAATCATGAAGGCATTTTTTACTAAGTACTATATACAATGGTCTTATATTCATTTATTATTTATTAGTGATTCTCACTGTATTCTAATGGTTTTAAGTATCAGTAAGGGTTGATGGAAAATGTTTCTAACTATAGAAAAAAGAAATAAGGAAACTAGATAACGTCTTGTTTATCATCTGTGTATCACAATACAACATTATTACAACTCTAGTAAGTATGACAAACTCAACCCAAAGCTAATCTAAAAGTATTACCTTGGTAAATCTATTATTCTGTCTGTTCTTTCATCATGATCACCTTCAACTACAGGCCCCCAACTGATTGGCACAATTCCAAATGACTCAATATTGACTTCTGCCATTTCCACTTTGACTTCTTCTACTTCGATTTTCATGTTCTGAATGATAGTTGCCATTTCATCTTCCATTGTGATCTATTGACTGAAGTCTTACTGTAGCTAGCAAAACTTTTAAGCCTTGTTTAAAAAATATCCATAAACAAAATGATATAAATTTGTATTCCTCCAAAATGCCTAGGGTTCACTCAGTCCATTTCCCAGCCATTTCATCAAGTAGGTATAGGCAAGTGGCCTTTTACTTCATAAATCTTCGTAAAAAATCGGCATCTATATATCGTAGGCGTAGGATTAAAAGTCGGTTGGTGGTTAGATACAATGTGAATTCTATTTTACAGCAAACAGTAGAGTACACAGTATCCTAGTATTAGTGCCTACAATATGTCTTCTGACACTAGCATCAGGTTATGCACAAAATAGGTTGTGTCAGGGTTGTGTGTATAGTGTTCTGCAGTTATGACTCTGAGAGTGTTATAAAAATGCAAATACCTTCTAGATTTTTTTTCTAGATAACTAGGTCCTCAAAGTAATGAATCTTCCAAGTCTGGAAACAACTTTCACTCTGATTTTCTGTGATATATTTATCCTTATAATTCAGTCCCAATTTGCTCGATGATTGCTTCAGAAAACCCATAAGAGGTCTTCCTCACAAACAGTATTCAAAAATATAAGTTCTAAAATATAATAACACAAACCCTCAACCTCAACAACACAAAAACAAGGATAAAAAATGCCTAGCCATTTCATTAAATAGGTATAGCAAGTGGCCTTCTACTTCATAAATCTTCGCAAAAAATCGGCACCTATATATCGTAGGCGTAGGATTAGAAGTCGTTTGGTGGTTAGATCTATTGTGAATTCTATTTTACAGCAATCAGTAGAGTAAACAGTATCATAGTATTAGTGCCTATATTGTGTCTTCTGACACTAGCATCAGGTTATGCACAAAATAGGTTGTGTGGATAGTGTTATCAAAATGCAAATACATTCTAGATTTTGTTTTCTAGATAACTAGGTCCTCAAAGTAATAAATCTTCAGAGTCTGGAAACTCAACTTTCACTCTGATTTTCTGTGATATATTTATCCTTATATTTCAGTCCCAATTTGCGCTCGATGATTGCTTCAGTAAACCCGTAAGAGCACACATAAGAGGTCTTCTTCACAAACAGTATTCAAAAAAATCTAATAAAGTTCTAAAATATAATAACACAAAGCCTCAACTCAACAAGGATAAAAGAGGTTATGTTACTTGACCTGTTTTGTGATGGTACCTCAGAGCATGGCCGCCTTTACTCACTAGGCCGGAGCATTGAAATATGGCAACACTGTTCGCGGGCCGAGCTTTTATTTGTTGTTGTCATTAGTGTATTCTTTCAGAGCAAAAAATATGGTTGGAAGGTGATTCTTAATGTATTTCTAATTATTTACCTGAACAAACTAAACAATAAAGATAAAAAGATGCCTGCAAAGTGCAATTGGGGCTTCCAAACAAAGACATACCAACATAACTTTCCAGAGTAACAACGAAGAGTGGAAGGTGATTTTTAATGGGTTTCTACTGATTTACCTGCACAAATGAAACTATAAAGATAAAAAGATGCCTGCAAAGTGTGTAGTACCAGGTTGCAATAGCAATTGGGGCTTGCAAACAAGGACTTACCAACATAACCTTCCAGAGTAACAACGAAGAGTGGAACGTGATTTTTAATGGGTTTCTACCGATTTACCTGCACAAATGAAACTATAAAGATAAAAAGATGCCTGCAAAGTGTGTAGTACCAGGTTGCACTAGCAAATGTGCTTCCAATAAAGGGGTGAAAGGTATTTCACGGAAGGGCTGATTATATTTATAAGGATAAAGACAATAATTGACAAACATTTCAAAGGACAAGACCTATTTTAAAGCACAATGTGGTACCTATAATGTTTTCTGGACCTCCCAAATATCACAGAAAAATACAGAACTCATCTGGGCATGGCCTGGGGCATACCGCCTACGAAAGCATGTGATAGTGAAAGGGAAATCAAGACCAGCAAGAATGGCTTCACAGTGACCTAATAGTGAATTTTTCTAGCTCAAGTGATAATTTACAAAGTAAATTGAGTGTTCATTTAAGTGGAAATGGAAGTGGCGGCGTTTATTTTTATTTTGTAGTGTCTGACTGTGATGAAACAGACATCAGATGTAAGTGATATTAGTAGTAGTAGTTCTAAAAAGTATTTTTCTTAATTTATTAACCGAGATGAACTCTAATACATATAAAATGTAATAATTATTCTGAAACTATAGGGCCACTATTTGACAGCTAAGTCACGTTGCCACATCTAAGGCTCCGGCCTAGTGTAGAGTGGCCATGGCAGTATAGAACGTGGAACCAACGAATTCGAATAAGTTCGAATTCGTTGCGTGGAACAAACATAATACGAGGTTGCCACGCGTCTGAACATTTCCCTAAGTGTGCTGTAATTTACTAAAAATATTATGCACGATTTTCAATGTAACTGATGGAATGCAAATTAAATAACCAACAGAAAGCTTTACCGTAGAGAACTTTTATCGCACTCTTATATGATGGTATTCTAGTGTGTTGAATACTAACTCTTAGGTAGGTACCTATAAAGATTCATTTTTGATGGCTTTAGTCATTTAGTTCGTTGGCAAGTAATAGTACTATCACTACGTTTCCACGAGCTTTCAAAACTTTTTGCGATTTTGGATTGTCGGTATTTCCACGATAGGTGTCGAAACGCATTCAAAACGTTTTCAACTGACACTCTCGACAATTATAATTCACATCTAATTTTCTAGTTGTCTAGCCCATTTTATTGCTTATCTTAAATTTATTTTGACTTACGAAATTTCGATCTCTGAACGATCCCAAAAGTTAGCAAATCGACTCAAGCGACCTTGAACAAGAAACGTTTCAACAACATATCAACGTATCCAAATTTGACGTTTCCACGATATATTTCAAAACTCAAAACATTTTGAAAGCCTGTGGAAACGAGTATAATATACATATCTCCCGCAGTCATGGCCGACTCTACACTAAAGTCGGCCATGCCTGCAGTAGATACTAGGTAGACACGCTCTGTACACTCCCTGCTCTAGCGCGAAATAGATTGCTTCCCAAACTATGCGAGTTACGATAACAAAACATGAAAACATCTGTTAAATGATAAATTCTGATATATAAATTGATACAGCAGACGAAGTAAAACGTCGATAGTGCTAATTTGGCGACGAAATATATTAATTACTACGTTAACCACTTGCTAACGCTGAATATGAATAAACAAAGACATACGAAATAATAATACTTTATTAGCTAGTATTTACAGAGGTCAAGATATAAGTAAAATTAAAATAACTAAATTAGGTATCGTACAATTTATTGTATGTCAGAATAAGTGAATTAGGTACAAGTCCAAAAAATGGCGTTTTGACTTAAGATGGCCAAAACGTTTAAAATACGAAGATCCATCGGTTGCGCTTAAAAAGATTACAAAGTATAAGAATATCTCCATTATACGCACCATCTGTTTACGGCGTTGCGGATGAAAAACATTACAAGTCCCAGGACATGTACTGATTTTAACGTCATGGGTCAACTCATTGTTAGCTGTCAGCCCCACGGTTCGGGATATCGTTAATGATAATCAAACAATTTTTACATACTTCGCACCTTCTATTGACGTTGGCATAATCTTATCATACGCTAAAACTAAAAAATACAAAAAAGCCTGTAAAAGGAAGACTGAGTACAAGAACAGTACAAGGGTATCAAATCTTTTTTAATAGCTTGGAGGAGGGTGAGACTTTTGGATCTATTATGTTGGATTCTCATTGGTCTAAGGAATTACAACAACTTTTATATGATGGCGAATACAGCAACTTTACTCGTTTTGGAGTTAATATGTTTTTTCATTTACTCAAAACTATGTTTTGGACTTGTACCATTGATTAACATGTTTACGGGTGTACTGTTCTTGGACTCACCGATTCAATTTCGTGCAATTTCTCTTAGCCGATTTACCTAAGAATATTTGTTGCACGAAGTTATATGATTAACGGTACATTTCGTCCCCTATCTCACGAAAAGACGTAACTGACAAAAAATGAAAAAATGAGATATGTCACTGGAAGGAGTCCCATAGGTACAGCTTTTTTCTCACGAAGTATCATAACTGTATCACTTGCAGTATCTAAGCAGTGGTAGTATTTGTATTTCACATATCTGAAAATCCACGACAACGTTAATGCAGTCATTGCCTTAGTTTCTTCTCTCTTGGAAAATTTATTGGATGCTAGTTACGTCTGTACGTGAGATTGGGGACGATTTGTACGCTTTTCTAGAAATTGATTCAACTAAATCAGGATGTTTCCTGAACATATGGTTGTCAAGGTTTTGCAGTGACTACATCAATTTAGTTTATGCTTATTTATTATTGGAGACTGTTTCTATTTGTGTCCATCAATATTTTCCTTATGACAATTTTATATGGACACTGTGTACATTTGTCTATTTTACTAGCTGCATTTGAGTGAACTGAGGATGCGTCATAAGTGTGTTTGTCTAGACCTTGCTTGCTTTTGAATGTTGCATTGCATTGACTACAGGAACGAAGAGGCTTAGGACTCTCTTGTGTCTCTTGATGATGTCGCAACATATGTCTTGTTAAACTAGCCTTGAAGGTAGTTTTATTTGAACAAACTGTACATACATGGATCTTACAGGTTATAAATCCAATGAAATCGGGATGTTTCCTAATGGTATGTTCATCAAGGCCTGTTGTACTTTTAAATGCCTTACCACATTAAGTACACTTTAGTGATTCAACATATGATTGCGTTCATGTTTGGTAATATGATAACTTATCATAGTTTTATATATGTACAGTATTTACATGCATGTATTTTACGTGATATAGATGCAATTAAATCAGGATGTTTCCTGATTATATAGTTGTCAAGGTTTTCTCCCCTTTTGTACACAGCATCACATTGATTGCACCTATTTAGTTTATGCTTTTTTGTTATTAACTTTATTTGAGGGTGTTTCGATATGTGTCTATCAATACTTGTCTTGATAGTAGTTTTATATGGACAAAGCGTACATTTGTGTATTTTACTAGTTACAGTTGAAGTGACATGAGGATGCTTCCTAAGTGTGTGTTCATCTAGACCTTGCTTGCTTGTAAATGTTGCTGTACAGTGACTACAAGAACTAAGCTTAAAATTCTGTTGTGTCTCTGGATAATGTTGCCTTGTATGTCTTGTTAAACTAGACTTCAAAGTAGTTTTGTATGGACAAAGTATACATGCATGGATTTTACAGGATATAGATCCAATGAGATCAGGATGTTTCCTAATGGTGTGATCATCAAGGCCTGTTTTACTTTTAAATGCTGCACCGCATTGAGTACACTTTCTGTATTTATGTGTAACTGTTGCCCCTGAGTGTTTCAACATATGTTTGTCAAAACGATAACTTACCGTAGATTTATATGTACAGTATTTACATGCATGTATCTTACTTGATACAGAAGCAATAAAATCAGGATGCCTCTTGACCATATGTTCATTTATATTTTTCTTACTTTTGAAACTAGCACCGCAATGGATACAATTGTGGAGCTTCCAGCTATCCACTGTCTCTGGATGTTTTATTATATGATTAGAAAGACATCCATTGAACGTAGTTTTAAATGAGCAATATTTACATTCGTATATTTTTCTGGTAATTGATGTGATGGAATCAGGATGTTTTCTGACCATATGCTCATCTAGATATCTCGAACTTATTAGTGTCAAACCACAGTGAACACATACACTCCTATATCTATTTGCTCTTTTGGAATGTTTTAGCATATGTCTTTTGAAATTGGTCTTCAAAGAAGTTTTATATGTACAGTGTTTACAATCATACAAATCAGATGCCGCCATATGGTCATCTGTTGTCCCCAGATGTTTCAACATATGTCTATCAAAACTAGATTTCAAGGTAGTTTTGTATGTGCAATGAATACATTTGAATACTTGAATGGAATCAGAATGTTCCTTGATTCTATGATCTACAAGCCATCGCTCGTTTTTAAATACCCTATCACAGTCCATACACATTTTGGGCTCATCTTTTGTCTCAGAGTGTTTCAACATATGTTTATCCAAAGTGGACTTCCGGGCAGTTGCAAAAGTACACTGTGAACATTCCTGTATTTTACTAGAAATTGATTCTATAAAATCAGGATGTGTCCTAACTGCATGATTATCTAATTTTGTCTTACTGGCAAGTTTCGTGTTACAGTGCAGTTTCATATGCTTAATTAGGTGGTACTTATAGAATGTAGTGTAATTACAGTTATAACAACTGTACAGCTTATCTCTTGTTTTCTTACACACTTCAAGATTTTTCCTCTGAATTTCCTGTTGTGGACAACTGAAATAGATCAGAAATCATTATTTTGCATGAAGCTTTCAAATACAAATATTAAGTGTGTAGTGATGTTCATATTAAGGTGCAGTAAACAGCAACATCGAATTTCATGTGATAAATCTTTAGCATGCTTAAATTCATAGTACCAAATAGTTGTAAAATACAATTGAGCTAAAAAAGCTGGTAAACTATTATTAGGTGTTGAAGCCTTTTTATCCAACTAATATTACCATTTTCTCATCAAGCATATAAAGTTGTAAGTAGGTACCAAATTCTGCAGGTAATTTTGCATATTTTGCAAACACAAAATTAAATCAGCAATATAAACAATGAAATCACAGCTTGTCACAATTCAATTACAAGGTCTATAATCAGGCTATAATTTCTTTTTAAAGTCACATAATGTCAAACATGGACACAAAACAATATAACATTAGTTGGTATATGAATAATCACATTTGAGTCTTGTGGCAGCATTCAGCCAGCCGAGTGGTCTTTATGTTAGGGCCAATATAACAGTTGCATTTTTGTATTTCCAACCCTTGTTACTCATGAGATTTGGTATATATTCTTAAATCGTCGATACAGTGTAATACGCTGTATTTATCTTTATATGTAATTATTATGAAATTTTCAAGTTTTGATTAAGAAGAAGCAAAGTGATGCTTTTTTTTGTTAACGTTTGGACTGTAACATGGCCAAGAGCCAGATTCTGTTGCAGCCCCGTAATGTGCTGGCTAATTGTGCTAATGCACAGAAGTCATAAGATATTGAAGAAATAAAGAATAATCACATATCTGTTTACATTTTAAGTGTCTTCTTAGAAGTATCAATAATTTCCAAAAATTGAACTAATATTAAAGTATAATTACCTATTCAAAGTTGTGTTTGTATTCCCATCAATTAAATCATCATTTTTCTCAGGTTTAATGGTATCCTCTTCAGTGAAGTACAGAGATTCAAATGGTTTGTAGTCCTCCCAATTCTCTTCTACTTTTATTTTTTCTCCTAGCATCTCAGGAACTTCCATGTTGCTCCTAGTTTTGACATAATTGTGTTCCTCTTTTATCCTGAAACAAATCATGAAAGCATTTTTTACTAAGTACTATACAATGGTCTTATATTCGTTTATTATTTATTAGTGAGTCTCACTGTATTCTAATGGATTTAAGTATCAGTCAGGGTTGATGGAAAATGTTTCTAGCCATAGAAAAAAGAAATAAAGAACTACATAACTTCCTGTTTATCATCTTTGTATCACAATATAACATTATTAAAACTCTAGTATGACAAACTCAACCCAAAGCTGATAAAAAGTATTACCTTGGTAAATCTATTATTCTGTCTGTTCTTTCATCATGATCACCTTCAACTACAGGCCCCCAACTGATTGGCACAATTCCAAATGATTCAATATTGACTTCTTCCATTTCCACTTTGACTTCTTCAACTTCGATTTTCATGTTCTGAACGATAGCTGCCATTTCATCTTCCATTGTGATCTGTTGACTGAAGTCTTACTGTAGTTAGCAAAAACTTTCAAGCCTTGTTTAAAAAATATCCATAAACAAAATGATGTAAATTTGTATTCTTCCAAAATGCCTAGGGTTCACTCAGTCCATTTCCATCAAGTAGGTATAGGGAAGTGGTCTTTTACTTCAGAAATCTTCGCAAAAAATCGGCACCTATATATCGTAGGCGTAGGATTAAAAGTCGGTTGGTGGTTAGATACAATGTGAATTCTATTTTACAGCAAACAGTAGAGTACACAGTATCCTAGTATTAGTGCCTACAATATGTGTCTTCTGACACTAGGATCAGGTTATGCACAAAATAGGTTGTGTGGATAGTGTTATAAAAATGCAAATACATTCTAGATTTTTTTCTAGATAACTAGGTCCTCAAAGTAATAAATCTTCCGAGTCTGGAGACTCAACTTTCACTCTGATTTTTTGTGATATATTTATCCTTATATCTCAGTCCCAATTTGCTCGATGATTGCTCCAGAAAACCCATAAGAGGTCTTCTTCACAAACAATATTCAAAAAATCTAAAAATAGTAAAAAATCTAAAATATAATAAGACAAAGCCTCAACAAGGATAAAAGAAGTTAGGTTATGTTACTTATGTCCGATTTCGAATATTTCGATTGGGATGGCCGACGAGAAGGGGGGGTATTATTTCTGCCAACGGGAGACGGGACGTCAGTGACGACAGAAGGTCAATCTGGTCAATCATGGCCGACTTTACTCACTAGGCCGGAGCATTGAAATATGGCAACACAGAATCGGGGGCCGAGCTTTTATTTGTTGTTAAGTCATTAGTGTAATCTTCCAGAGTGAAAAATAAGATTGGAAGGTGATTTTTAATGTGTTTCTAATTATTTACCTGCACAAACGAAACTATAAAGATAAAAAGATGCCTGCAAAGTGTGCAGTACCAGGTTGCAATAGCAATTGGGGCTTCCAAACAAGGAGATACCAACATAACCTTCCAGGGTAACAACGAAGAGTGGAAGGTGATTTTTAATGTGTTTCGAATTATTTACCTGCACAAACGAAACTATAAAGATAAAAAGATGCCTGCAAAGTGTGTAGTACCAGGTTGCACTAGCAATTAGTGCTTCCAATGAAGGACATAAACAGAAGTGGGTGAAAGGTATTCCTCATAAGGGCTGGTTATATTTATAAGAATAAAGACAATAATTTACAAACATTTCAAAGGATAAGACCTATTTTAAACCACAATGTGGTACCTACAATGTTTTCTGGACATCCCAAATATCACAGAAAAAGACAGTTAATAGAACTCATCTGGGCATGCCAACGAGGGCATGCATCTGGGCATACCTACGAAAAGATTTGATAGTGAAAGGGAATCAAGACCAGCAAGAATGGCTTCACAGTGACCTAATAGTGAATTTTTCTAGCTCAAGTGACAATTTACAAAGTAAATTGAGTGTTCATTTAAGTGGAAGTGGCAGCAGGAAACAGGTTGCGTTTATTTTTATTTTGTAGTGTCTGACTGTGATGAACCAGACATCAGATGTAAGTGGTATTAGTAGTAGTAGTTCTAAAACGTATTTTTCTTAATTTATTAACCGAGATGAACACTAATACATATAAAATGTAATAATTATTCTGAAACTATAGGGCCACTATTTGACAGCTAAGCCACGTTGCCACATCTAAGGCTCCGGCCTAGTGTAGAGTCGGCCATGATCCACTGTTTAACATACTGATCAGCTGTAGAACGCTTAGATAAGGAAAGAGAGAGGATACCGCACGCCCGTTTGATGCTATATGAATTAGCTGTGACCGAAAATGAATAGCTATTTGACAGCTGTCAAAACATTTTTTATGATATTTAGCGTTTTTAAGACCAATCATTGCAAAATATTGTGGTGTGCATAATGGTAGGGTGTGCAGCTTACGGTTGTAGAAGCCACACCAGCAGGAAGGACCCAGGAATCACATACCACAGGTAAATTTAATGACGTTTTGGTACATTTTTGGTGCCATTTGGTAACAGAAATGTCAGTCGCGCGTTCCGTCCTCTCTCTTTCCTTGTCTAAGGTAGAACGAATAAGTTCAAATTCGCTGCGTGGAACAAACATAATACCAGGTTGCGACGCGTCTGAACATTTTCCTAAGTGTGCTGTAATTTACTAAAAAAAATATGCACGATTTTCGATGTAACTGTTGAAATGCAAATGAAATAATCAACAGAAATCTTCACCGTAGAGAACTTTTATAACACGTTCATAATATGATGTTATTCCAGTCTGTGTTGAATACGAACTCTTACCATTGATTAACATATTTAAATGCTCTTACTCTGTGTTGAATACTACCTATAAAGACTCATTTTTGATGGCTTTAGTTCGTTGGCAAGTAATAGTGCTATTACTACGTTTCCACGGGCTTTCAAAACTTTTTGCGATTTTGAATTGTCGGTATTTCCACGATAGGTTTCGAATGGCATTCAAAGCGTTTTCAACTGACACTCTCGACAAATGTAATTCACATCTAATTTTCTAGTTGTCTAGCCCATTTCATTGTTTTTCTTAAATCTTTGACTTCAATAAATAAGTGTAATAATATTTCTAAGAAATTTCGATCTCTTAGCGATCCCAAAAATTAGCGAATCAACCTTGAACAAGACACGCTTTAACAACATAACAAAGCTTCCAAATTTGACGTTTCCACGATATATTACAAAACTCAAACTTGCTAACGCTGAATATGAATAAATAAAGACATACGAAATAATAATACTTTATTAGCTAGTATTTACAGATGTCAAGATACAAGTAAAATTAAAATAACTAAAGTAGGTATCGTACAATTTATTGTATGTCAGAATGAGTGAATTAGGTTTATGTATTTTTTGTTTGTTATCCTTGTTGTTATACCGCTTCATTTTGCTGTTAGTTGGCCTTAATGTTTAAGATCTATTCACATTGATTTTTTTCTTACTTTCTTTGTTTGGTGAGTTAATAATGTTTATATAGCATTTTGTGATCAATTCAAATTGACGTTCAATAATAGTAAAAATCAGTTTTTTACTATAGTTTATTATTGTTTGTTTTGAAAAATCCATTATTATTGACCACCTGGTATTTCAGAATAATGCGTAACAATTGTTGTGATGTCAAATATCGAACTGCAGCTACTAATACTACGTTCCAAAATCCCATCAAAGACCTCGATTTGCTCTGTAGCGTTTCAGTATTCACTCAACATCAAACTGTCAACAAAAATCTGTGTTCCATTATTGCATTTCCGAGGCCATGGATGTCATCGTTTTGCTCGGAAATCAAATTGAGATTTTAGCGATCTTTGTGTCAAGACTGTCAAGAGACATTTTTCACTTGACAGCTAAAAACTTAAAATAACCTATTCTGCTTTATTTATATACTTTCCCTTTATTCAGAGATAACATAAAACGCTGAGATGGTTTTATGCATACTATGACCTTGACACACAGTTTTTGCGCATGCCAGACGCGCATTGCGCATGGTGGCGATCCTTCGAACTTGTGATGACATATGATCTGACATAGGACATTGAATCCGAACTTTATGTATGTTCTGTCACAGTGGTTCTGTGCTGTCCACCGACGATAAAAAATGATTTTTTTAACGTCGGTGGTGCTGTCCATTGTCCAATGTAACCTCAAATTGAGAGATGTGCAATGGGGTATTTTCCGAACAAAATTTTATGACGGAATATTGATGTTACGTCCTCAAAAACCATGTAACTAACATTTTTACTTTTTACTGTGAACGCGAAGTGGCTTAAAAGCACCTGCAAAGTTCAAACATAAAATTTCGCGCCAAAGCAATGACGTAATAAATCTAAGCGTGACATATAAGATTTTTCGCGAGATCTCGGGGTAAAATGAACCGGGTATGGACAGGTGACAAACGGGTTCCCTCTCCACGGCAGTTCTAGTTCCCGCCTCCCTATTGACATAACAAAATGTCACCCGCCAGTACCTCACCTACGTCTGGCGGGTAGGAATTCAGTTCCCGGTATCACGTGACCTTGTCATATTCGAATGACGTCACATCCGTCTTCCCCTATCCCCGTTTGACGGCTTTGACGCGAAAATTTCCAGTTCTGTACCCGGTAGTACACAGTGTTGGACCGAGATCTCGCGAAAAAAAGCCTTAAAATAAGTCTTTCGTGGAGCTATCCTTAGAATGTGACTATACCTGGTCATCTGACCTCCTTTTCTCCATCTACAGACATAACCTCCGCTTCGTATTGATATTTTCAGATGTTTGTTTACATCATTTCTTGATCTATCTTGGTTAAATGAGATACCGAGACAGTCGTGACACCAGGAGAGGTTATGTATGCATGACACTAGTGACATGCTGTTAAAGACGAGTGTTGCCGAATGACGAGTAAAGTTGTGAAAAGTAACTACGAAACATTCTCAAAGTAAACTGCTAATTACATAACAATGCAAAAAATGGAATAGCTGTGCAATATGACATTTATAGTCTACAAAAAGGGGGAAACTAAACATAAAATAAAGTTTGCATCCTTTATAGAAAAACTATGCAAAATATTAACAACGTGAGAACCTTGAATCTACGCCCAATTCAAATTAAAATAGTCACATCCTATCTACATCCGGCATAAAAATCACTTTTGATTGGTTGATATCTTAGGCGGGAGGTTTAAGAGATTTAAATGAGCTCTTTTCAAAGGGATGATTTTCAAAGTCTATCTTTACTCCACGTGGGCAGAAAGAAATTGAGCAAACACTGCCATCATTACAAATTAGATACAAGCAACCCATTTCAGCCATTAAACAGGCAATATTAGTAAGTTGGAAAATACCCCATTGTTTGTGCGAAATGGAAACTTGTTTTGTGATGGAAACGTTTTACCATTTTACCAATTTCAAACCATTTTAATAGCTAAAATGTGCAGTCATACATTCTACACTTGTTTATTTTTGACGTATGTGATACATAGGTATATAGTGCTCAGTGTCTAACAGTTCCTGATTTGTACCTGGTAAAGTAAGATTCTTATCACACATTAATTTCATGTACCATACTTGAAAGTTAAAACTTATTAAAAAGAGATTTGTACTTCATTTTACCCTTTTTATTCCACCACTCTTCAACATCCCACCTAATAGTATAAAATGCTTCAAAAATGACACCAGTATCACTACTACTATAAAGTAAGCCAAAAAGTAAGCTAAATTCGTTCCTGATATATCAGCAATAAATCATGAAGTCTGTGCCACGATTTCGTAGAGATGTGATGTTAGAGTAGTTATCGTTGTCAAATATATGTGTTATTCGTAAGTTAATAGTTGTTCAAACTAAAAAAAAATGCAACAAAAAAGTATATTTGACACATCTGACGACTATCCTAACCTCACTTACCTCTACGAAATTGTGGCACAAACTAAGTAAACAACATCTCAAATAAACCAGTATTCAAAAAGCCCGCGGAAACCACATTAGTTCTGCCAGACGTCCTTAGTGTCGCTAGTATCGAATGGTGTTTCTAATTTTTATAAGGATAAGACTACTCTTCTGTGTTTTGTTTTCTCTATGCCTTTATTTTTATCTATGGTCTAGAAGTAAATACAATGGAAACGGAGTTCAATATGTTTTGGATGAAAATAATCAAATTATTACCGAAACTGACAAAGCTTTAGTTGGAAATGAAGGTGGGTACTTCATGAGAAAGGAATTTTATTGTTATAGAGAACTGCTAGCAGCTCTAT
Source organism: Callosobruchus maculatus (assembly GCA_951848785.1). Taxonomy (NCBI): domain Eukaryota; kingdom Metazoa; phylum Arthropoda; class Insecta; order Coleoptera; family Chrysomelidae; genus Callosobruchus; species Callosobruchus maculatus. Next base: position 2,047,944 of record CATOUR010000084.1, on the reverse strand, counting down.
GCAGTTTTCATGATGTACTTATAATGATGCAGTGCTCATACATTCTTATATTTTCTATATTTGAATGCATTTGAATGTCCTTTCAGTTTCACCACAAAATATTTTCACAAAAGCAAAACAGCCTCAGGGCTCAGATAGTAAAAACTGTGACTGAAACTACTCACTCACTCTGACTCTGAGGTTATGTGATATGTCAAGATTGTCAAAAAAAGATCTTTGCCCTTTCATTAATATTCCAACCTCCCTAACATCTGGAATCACGTGAGTATCCTCGAAAATTCATCTGCTCACTCGATAGATGGGATTTTGGAACGTAGTATAAGTCAAGATAAATTTTGATAATTTTTATGTAACAAATTATAAGGTAAAAACAGCCCCGTCAAGCGAGACCTAACTTGTTTAAAGTCCAATTCATAAACTCGACGTTGGCGCTGCAACATAAATTCATGGAAACCCCTGAATAAGTAAAGTGAACGTCGACCGTTGACTTCGACAATATCGCAGTCGGATTCCCTGTAGGTAAACGAACCCGCACGAAGGGAGCCCCTCTCAAATCGAGGCGGCTCGCATTTGTGAGACTCACATCAAAGTCGGCACGGCGAGTTACCCTACTTGTCTTTGTTAATGTACAGTGCTTAGGCTTAGGACTCTCTCGTGTCTCTTGATGATGTCGCAACGTATGTTGTATGTTGTTGTTAAACTAGCCTTGAATGTAGTTTTATATGAACAAACTGTACATACATGGATCTTACAGGTTATAAATCCAATGAAATCAGGATGTTTCCTAATGGTATGTTCATCAAGGCCCGTTGTAGGGTAACAATGCCAGTAGTCGTCCAGTTAACTGTCATGATCATCTATTGTGTGTAAAATCTTTATTGTTTCAATGCTCAAACGCATGAGTATTTTTTCTAACATTGAGGAGATGTTGAGGATATCGAAAAAAGATACAAAATGTCAAGAGACCTTAGTAGTACCTGGAAAAAAAAACCAAAACACTAAAAAACCCTTGATGCTAGTAGTCGACCAAGATATAACCTATTGGCGACTACTAAACATCCAGAGGTCGACCGCCAAAGTACATCATTAGTTTTAGACATTTTTATTTAGCTTTATGATTGTATAATACAAAAATTAAATATTTATTTCTGAAATAGATTGCACGTTGGATTCCACATAGCACAATTTCTAATAGTTATAATTAGGTACAATAGTAACAAACAAAGTCTTTGTTCCGCACATATTCATAAGAATACCCTACAAACTCAGTACACATTAGGTGGAACCACCGTATGCATCTGTCACAGCCGACATTTTTCAAACTGTCATCTTCTGCATCACTGTCTAAATCGTCGTGACATGCAGCACATTTTTCCTTTTCTTTATTTTCAGAAAGTTCTACCTGTACTAATTTTATCTTTTTTCCTTTTTTGTCTACCTTTTGTTCTTTTTCTAGTTTCCTCTTCTCCTTCTCTATCTGTTTTTCTTTGATTTTATTCTCCTTATCTATTAAATAGCTTCTATATTCTCTTGATGATACAGCTGCTGGTATTTTTTCTCTTTTAATATTTTTTATAGTACCTTTCTTAATAGGGCTCGGCCAAAACAGGTGTTTTTTAAAAATAGTCTTGTTTGTATGTATATTTTGGAGACCAGAACATCCAGCAGCTCCTTCGGTATGTTTATCAGTGTTTACAGCCTTGTTAACTTCTTTTTGTTCGTCACTGGTTTGGTGGTTTTTATTATTTTCTCCCATTTGCTCAACAAATGCATCTCTTTCCACTTCAATTGTAGCATCTGGCTCAACATGTCTATCTTCAACTGCTATGTTCATGCTCGTCGATTCCTTGTTTACTTCACAGAAATTGATCAGTTTTGTATTTTCTAAAACTATTATTTTGGCATTTTGACTAAAACCTCTGTTGATTTCCTCTTGAATGGTATCTCCTGCTTCTACACTTTCATCCTCGCTTTCATCCCTTATATTGACTGTTTTTGTGTTTGTATCTACTTCTGTCATTACTTCTAAATTCGTATCACAGTTACTACTGGGATTATCCCTTGCTCCAACATAATCAGGTACTGTTTCGGGAATTTTTGTTTCAGCTATTGTAGGCACAGAACCAGTCAAGGTTCCGTCACTTTGAACTTCAAAAAGTCCAAGAGGTATTGAATCTTGGTCTTGAATGTCATTATTAATATTCTTTTGCTTATGGACAGCATCTATCCCACTGATGATTTGGTCAACATTGGTATCCAGTTTGGCTCTATATGCCATCAAAACCTTTGTTGCAATCCTCACATCATCATCGGAAACTATACTCGATATATTTTCAGGTTTGGAGCTCTGTTCTAACGTATTCTGGATACATTTGGAAAAATCCACTGAATTTACATTAAATGGATATAATCCACATCCTCTGAAACCGTTAATTATTGCTGCACGTAACTTGGTATTATTTAACACGTCTTCCAGTAAGGGGCAGAAAGATACCTTTGTTAGAATACTATTAACATTTTCTGGTTTGGATTGCCACTCTCTTACAGTCTGCTTCCATTGAGATTTGAGTGGCCTGAATACACTGGTATCAGCAGGTTGTAGGATATGAGTGCAGCTAGGAGGTAATGCGTATAAAATGATACCATTGTCATCACAAAACGTGCTCACTTGTAGTGATAGATGAGTTTTGTGATTATCAACAAACAAGATAACTGGCCGAGGAATATTCTCTTCCTCTAGCCATTTATGAAAACCATTTGCTATGTATTCATAGAAAATATCCGATTTCATCCAACCTGAATCGGATTTCCCAAGGAACCATTTTTCGGGTACAGACTTTATTACCGCAGATGGGGGTCTTAAATATGGAAAAACAACTAAAGGCGTGGCTATATTTCCATTAGCAGAAATTGTCAGAAGAAATGTTAATGTATCTTTTTCGCCTCCTTTCTTTAGTTCGTAAACATTTTTCCATCCTCTAGGTGCCAACACTTTACCAGTTTTTGGACACATTTGGAAGTTGGTCTCGTCGGCATTGAAAATTCTTTCAGGGTGTTGAAGCACTTCAGAAGTGTTGTTTCTTTTAAGATAGTCTTCTAATTCTTCGAACCATTTTCTGATATATTCTTCCGTAACTACTGCCCGTGATTTACACAGTCCTTCTGGCTCTCGTACTGATATTTCCGGATGTCGCCGTAAAAAAGAACAGTACCATTTATTTCCAGGTCTTCCGTCTTTGAAGAGAGTCTCTCTATTCTCATATTTTACAATCTTTTGGACCGAATTCAATAAATCATCTTTTTTTCTGGGAAATCCGGTTTTTCCCAGATGAACTATCCACTTGACTAGCTCCTCTTCTTCTTGAGAAGTCAATACTGTAGCTGGTCCCATCTTCCTCTCTTTGATCGTGACTCGGCCATGGATTCGGTCCAGAAGGGTGGTTTTAGGCACTCCAAATCGCCTCGCTGCTTCGGATACTTTCATACCATCTCCTATGGCAGACAATGCCGAAGTTACATTTTCAGGTGGATATTGCCATATTTTCCTTTTACTAGTCATTTTCTGTAACAAACACTGTATTATCATAAAAATTCAGGAAAGGGTTCCTCTTGAACCTCCTCAAATCATTAAGGTCGAATACTGGTCACTGATATTCACAAGTCGACCACGGACAATATAGTCCCGGTCGACTTTTGGATATCATGCTCCATTTGGTGATATTACTTTAGGAGACGAAAGATGACAAACAAATGCCAAAAATAAGCAATTTTGATGCTCATCCACACATTATAGCAATTTTCCAGTAGTCGACCGATAAGGTCGACCATTGGTTTCCACATAGATATCAAGTCCAGTATACGACCAACAGTTTTATTTAAAACAAACATTAGTATTTTTATTGAAAACTCTATTAAACATGAACTTTAATGTTAATCTTACCTCAGATAAATATTAAATGCAATATCCCTTCAAAAATAGCTTCTAAAAACACTAATGCCAGGATCACTACACATAGGTGCACAGCCACAAAAATAGGCGCGAAAAGTAGGACGTAGAAATGTCAAACAGATACCAACTTATACATTGCACTTTTTCACTAAACTTATCAAATATAAATTACCCAAAAGTTAGGCTGATTATTGGATGGGACATTAGTAGAATATTCAAAGTAGTTCATTTGTTATATCACAAAAAACGTAGATCCAGTCGACTACTGGCACTGGTCGAATTTAGGCGCAGTTACCCTACTTTTAAATGCCTCAGGACCGGTTTCTTAATGTCCGGTTAAATATTTATCTGCAAGATAACAGCAACTGTCAGATAAATTGTTTAAACAATTGAAGGCTAAACTTACGAAGTCACGTAAATCTTATCTGATAGTTGTAGCCATAGCAACGCTATCTGGCAGACACCTATCTGACACTTTAACTGGACATTGAGAAACCGGCCCTTACCGCATTAAGTACACTTTAAGTGTTTGGACATATGATTGCGTTCATGTTTGGTAATATGATAACTTATCGTAGTTTTATATGTACAGTATTTACATGCACCGACTATTAAAACAAATAGACACCTTTACTCATTCATGGATTTCAGTTCTTCTCATTGCACACATGAATCGGGCCAAACGGGGGCAAAATACGGCGAAATGTCAACAAAATTGACCTTGAGCGACCAAATTCCACAAATGTCATAGGCGTCCCATAGAAACGGCAATGTGGGTAGCGAAATTGTAACATTGTTCAAGAAATGTATTTTTTGGAGTATTGAATTGTAAAAACTAGAAAGCCTGAGACCACAGTATAATAAGTGTGACAGAGTTAATAAACAAACCAGTATGAGAAAGTTTATCAGTCATAAATACAGGGAGGTGAATTATGACAAAAAGTAATATAGGTAATCATTTTTATTCACTGGGTGCGAGTTGAGGTTGAATTATCAATTACTTTGCAGTAAAAGAGAGAGAGAGAGAGAGACAAAGAGAGAGAGATAACGAGAGATACCGTGCGAAACAGACACACGACAGAGGTAGCGAGAGATTCCTAGAGAGAGGGGACAAAGATACACAGAGTGAGAGAAAGATATAAAGAGAAACAGATTGAGAAAGTCACACAGCGAGACAGAGCCAATGAGAGAGAGAGAGAAAAGTGAAGAAAGAGATACAGAGAGGGAGAGAGAGAGAGAGACAGAGATAATGAAGAGAGGGGGGTCCGAAGAGAGAGAGGAGTGAGAGAGTTGAGAGGGAGAGACGGAGGGAGGAGGGAGAGACAGACAGATAGGAGAGAGAGGAGATAAGAGAGAGGAAGGAGAGAAGAGATAGGAGAGAAGAGAGAGTGGAGAGAAGAGAGAGAGAGAGGAGAGAAGAGAAGGAGGAGAGAAGAGAAGGAGGAGAGAAGAGAGAGAGGAGAGAAGAGGGAGAGAGAGGAGAGAGAGAGGAGAGAGAGAGGAGAGAGAGGAGAGAGAGAGAGAGGAGAGAGACAGAGAGAGAGAGAGAGAGGGAGGGAGAAAAGAGAGAGTGGGAGAGAAGAGAGAGAGGGAGGGAGAAAAGAGAGAGTGGGAGAGAAGAGAGAGAGAGAGAGACGAAAGAGAGAGAAGAGAGGGAGAGAAGAGAGGAGAGTGAGAAAGGAGACTAGAGAGATAGACAGGGATTTCATATTTATTAACAATTTTCTCTTACACTTAACTTCGTTACAACAATAACAAGATATATTCCAAGATCAACATTTAAAAATATAAGATACAAATTAAATATAAATGAGTAACAACACTAATATTAACATATTGAACGACAGGCTTAGATTATTATTGATCCATATGAGACCTTACACAAGCTATTGGACAAGTCAAAGGGGAAACATTCACAGCTGAGATGTATTAATCTACAGAGTAGACACACATGTTTGATACATAATAAATAATAACATATTTATCTTGTTAGTCCACTATTGTTTTTTATTTCATCAGCTTCCTATCTTTCTTCCTTCTTGCTGGTAAGGCGAAGTCGTCACTCGACAAATCAGTAATGTAAAATTTCTCCTTCTGAAAAAAAATGTATTATTTAATTGCATTTCTCTTTACTCAAGTATATCCAGAAGGGGAGAAATGTGTTAGGGCGTACAAAAAGTCTTGGATAATGAATCTACAGACGTTCTCTACTTGTCCATTCTTCTGAGTAATTAATGTTGGAGCTACCATCGTATTCCAAATTTCTATAGTAACACATTGCCCTAAATAGGTTTTTAATCTAATCGTAAAGCAAATTAGTCACTGGATAAAGACTATCTGAGTACATTGTATAACTTAAGGATTACCTACACCCACAGAAAGCCCCTTGTTACCAATGTTTTATTTGTTTCATAAAGCAGATAACTAAAGTATTTGGGACTCAACCATAAAAGTTGGATTTTTTCAAAATTACAAAGACAATGGCAGCACTCACCTTTTTTTACTAGGAGATCCTTCTGCTACTGAAAGAAGTGTCCAATGTACTAGCATTTGAATATGTCTTAAGCACCTTTGCTTTGAGGAAGACTAGAATTGATCCAGCAGCTCCAGCCTAAAACAAATCAAGTCTTACAGCTTACACATGGAGTATTTAAGGAAAACACGAAACAATATAAAATACACAATAACTACCAACAAAGTACATTCATATAGATAAAATTTGCACTCCTGTGTCATCGGTATCCACTGCTCTGGTCACTGCCTTGTAGGCTTTACAAGAGGATACAATATTTTTTAATCCTTGCTTGCTTCTACTTCACATTTCAAATGTTTCCCACTGAACATTTTCTAATAACACGTTTCACCCCAATGTATTTATATTATTTAAATGTACCCTGACCATGCACTGTAATCTTGACAAAAAATCAACCAATTATAATCAATAAATCAATCAATTAATGTCTAACTCAAATTTTTCCCAGGGTTTCAGGTGATCTTCAAAAATGGAAGTGCATTGAAAGATTTAGTATTGCTAAAGGTTATTTATCTATGGGTTTGAGGTTACAGTATCTGTGGGAGTCGTAATATGACCAGAATGTTTCAAATACGGGGAAGTTTCATTAACTCACCTTGTTATAGCCTTCCAAATATTCTGACACAGCCACTGTACTTGCATCTGATCTATTATCATGTTCTGCTAACAAATTACTGAAACATAAATAAATATATCATTATTTGGAAAATGGGCCTTAGGACACAATGGAAGCATAGACATAGGTTTTTTAAGGAGAAAGGATCTATGTATATAATTAATATATTATTGAAAAAGTTACCATTATGATTAACAAATCAATCAACTTGGGAGCCAGATGATTTGCTTCCTTTTAGGATTTTGAAAGAAGATGTCTGATTTCAATTTTTTTATGGTTACGCATGGTTTTCAGTAATATGCTGAAGGATTTACTATTGCGGAGGCTATTCCAATTCTTTATTATTTATTAATTAGTGTTTATCACTAAGTTTTGCTTGAAGACAATCTCAGACAGTTATTGGTCTGTTAGTTTCAGCTTACAGTATTGCTGGAAGCCATACATGATCTATCACCTAATTTAACAAAACATGCTAATATAGGGTGGTGTTAAGAGCTCACCATTTTTTGAGACTACCTTCTGTTGCAGTTGCTATACTTGCATCTTTAGATCCATCGTCACAAATTTCTGCTGTCCAGGGCTGAAACATAAACCCAGTTTCCATTAATTAAAAAGTTGGGTTAAGCAGCAATTAAAAATAGATACAAGGAACTAGCAAGTTTTTTTAAACAAGGAAGGTTGTAACTAATGATATATGCATACATAACTGCTTTAAAGACATACTTTGAGCAGAGGACATACTTTATATATCAGCCACAGATAAGCATCATAGTTAACATTCATGTATCGTCCAAAACTACCTTAATCAATTAAAAAAAGTAATTTTCAAACTAACGAAAAGAATATTTTAAAACAAAAAATCATTCCATAGAGGTTATTTTTGCCTATACTCTCACTAATTGAATGCTTTAATTGAAATATTTTTTATGTTAGCCTGTTGTTTACAATTAACTTTTTTATATTAAATCTAAGATCCTTCAATTAGTTACATCATAATTATGTATTGTCAGTCTGTATACCACTCACCTTCCAGGGTAGATACATGAATATAGAGCATCCTTTTTCAACACTTTCTCTTATCTGTCCTTGTGATGAATAGTCGGCCATGGATGAATGCATCAGGGCCCAAACTGCCTGGAACACAATCCTGTGTCTTTGGGCAATGCAGTATTCTCCAAACATAGGCATTGTAACCAAATATTTCTGATGCCACTATTAGTGGATAGCCTGGAAACAAGTAGCAGCATATACTAAACCAATTAACAAAAGAAAACAAAGAATGTTGTTTCCTCAATTTAAAAACATCAGTGGTTGAAGTAGCTTAGGAAGTAGCTAACTAAGGGCTATTTTTCACTGTATTCTGATACTATTTGACAAGATTTCTTAACAATCATCAAAAATATAGAAATATACACACAAAATACAAAAATAATGAGGTAAAAATGTTTACCAAGAGAAACAAAGTTTAGGAAAGGTTTTCACCACGCCAATGAACAGTAAAAATAATGCATTCAATAGACATTTTTTCAACTTACCGGTGAAAGGGAAAACCAGCATATTCTGGTTTATAGGAACATATCTTGCAGATATAGCACTGATTAATCATTTATGCAGCACTTTTCACTACTAAATACACTCGATTTCAGATAAAATTAAAATACAAAATCAAGCTTCGTCAGCTGTGACAGTGTCAACGAGAATGTCAACTGCCACTTGTCACTCGTCGTTGGCGCCTTGACTTTTGTATGAATGAACTTATAGTACTATCACGTGCCGCTGTTGCCAAATGTCTTAGCGTGATCCTACAATTTGGGGAAAGTTCTGGGGTACGCATAGATATGCAGATATGCATAGATGGTTTTCCCTAGTTCTTGGGACCCCATCTTGTCAAAATCAACATCGCAATACTTACGAGGGGGGATCTGTATATGTATGCAATGAGCTGAAATGTAAATAGATATGTCTATTTGATTTAATAGTCGGTGTTTACATGCATGTATTTTACATGATATAGATGCAACTAAATCAGGATGTTTCCTGATTATATGGTTGTCAAGGTTTCCTCCCCCTTTGTACACAGCATCGCATTGATTGCACCTATTTAGTTTAGCCTAGCTCATTTGTTATTAATTTTATTTGAGAGTGTTTTGATATATGTCTATCAATTTGATCCTTCTTGGAAGCTGTATATGGACAAAGTGTACATTTGTGTATTTTACGACTTTACGAGTTACAGTTGAAGTGAGCTGAGGATGCTTCCTGAGTGTGTGATCATCTAGACTTGACCTGCTTTTAAATGTTGCTTTGCAGTGACTACAGTCTTTGGATAATGTTGTAACATATGGCATGTTAAATCATACTTCCTGGTAGTTTTATATGGACAAAGTGTACATTTGTGTATTTTACTAGTTACAGTTGACGTGACATGAGGATGCTTCCTGAGTGTGTGATTATCTAGACTTGTCTTGCTTTTAAATGTTGCTTTGCAGTGACTACAGGAACTAAGCTTAAAGTTCTGTCGTGTCTCTGGATAATGTTGCAACATATGTTTTGTTAAATTAAACTTCTTGGTAGTTTTATATGGACAAAATGTACATTTGTGTATTTTACTAGCTACAGTTGACGTGACATGAGGATGCTTCCTAAGCGTGTGATCATCTAGACCTAACTTGCTTTTAAATGTTGCTTTGCAGTGCCTACAGGAACTAAGCTTAAAGTTCTGTCGTGTCTCTGGATAATGTTGCAACATATGTTTTGTTAAATTAAACTTCTTGGTAGTTTTATATGGACAAAATGTACATTTGTGTATTTTACTAGTTACAGTTGATGTGACATGAGGATGCTTCCTAAGCGTGTGATCATCTAGAGCTAACTTGCTTTTAAATGTTGCTTTGCAGTGACTACAGGAACTAAGCTTAAAGTTCTGTCGTGTCTCTGGATAATGTTGCCACATATGTTTTGTTAAATTAAACGTCAATGTAGTTTTATATGGACAAAGTGTACATTTGTGTATTTTACTAGTTACAGTTGACGTGACATGAGGATGCTTCCTGAGTGTGTGATCATCTAGACTTGTCTTGCTTTTAAATGTTGCTTTGCAGTGACTACAGGAACTAAGCTTAAAGTTCTGTTGTGTCTCTGGAGAATGTTGCCACATATGTTTTGTTAAATTAAACGTCGATGTAGTTTTATATGGACAAAGTGTACATTTGTGTATTTTACAAGTTACACTTGACGTGACTTGAGGATGCTTCCTGAGTGTGTGGTCATCTAGACTTGTCTTGCTTTTAAATGTTGCCTTGCACTGACTGCAGGAACTAAGCTTAAAGTTCTGTCGTGTCTCTGGATAATGTTGCCACATATGTTTTGTTAAATGAAACTTCATAGTAGTTTTATATGGACAAAGTGTACATTTGTGTATTTTACTAGTTACAGTTGATGTGACATGAGGATGCTTCCTGAGTGTGTGGTCATCTAGACTTGTCTTGCTTTTAAATGTTGCTTTGCAGTGACTACAGGAACTAAGCTTAAAGTTCTGTAGTGCCTCTGGATAATGTTGCAACATATGTTTTGTTAAATTAAACTTCAAGGTAGTTTTATATGGACAAAGTGTACATTTGTGTATTTTACTAGTTACAGTTGACGTGACATGAGGATGCTTTCTGAGTGTGTGACCATCTAGACTTGTCTTGCTTTTAAATGTTGCTTTGCAGTGGCTACAGAAACTAAGCTTAAAGTTCTGTCGTGTCTCTGGATAATGTTGCCACATATGTTTTGTTAAATTAAACGTCGATGTAGTTTTATATGGACAAAGTGTACATTTGTGTATTTTACTAGTTACAGTTGACATGACATGAGGATGCTTCCTGAGTGTGTGATCATCTAGACTTGTCTTGCTTTTAAATGTTGCTTTGCAGTGACTACAGGAACTAAGCTTAAAGTTCTGTCGTGCCTCTGGATAATGTCGCAACATATGTTTTGTTAAATTAAACTTCAAGGTAGTTTTATATGGACAAAGTGTACATTTGTGTATTTTACTAGTTACAGTTGACGTGACATGAGGATGCTTCTTGAGTGTGTGACCATCTAGACTTGTCTTGCTTTTAAATGTTGCTTTGCAGTGACTACAGGAACTAAGCTTAAAGTTCTGTCGTGCCTCTGGATAATGTTGCAACATATGTTTTGTTAAATTAAACTTCAAGGTAGTTTTATATGGACAAAGTGTACATTTGTGTATTTTACTAGTTACAGTTGACATGACATGAGGATGCTTCCTGAGTGTGTGATCATCTAGACCTTTCTTGCTTTTAAATGTTGCTTTGCAGTGACTACAGGAACTAAGCTTAAAGTTCTGTCGTGTCTCTGGATAATGTTGCCACATATGTTTTGTTAAATTAAACTTCCTGGTAGTTTTATATGGACAAAGTGTACATTTGTGTATTTTACTAGTTACAGTTGACATGACTTGAGGATGCTTCCTGAGTGTGTGATCATCTAGACTTGTCTTGCTTTTAAATGTTGCTTTGCAGTGACCACAGGAACTAAGCTTAAAGTTCTGTCGTGTCTCTGGATAATGTTGCAACATATGACTCTTTAACCTAGACTTCAAGTTAGTTTTGTATGAACAAAGTGTACATACATGCATTGATTCTATAAAATCAGGATGTTCCGTAACTGCATGATTATCTAATTTTTTCTTACTGGCAAATTTCGTGTTACAGTGCAGTTTCATATGCTTAATTAGGTGGTACTTGTAGAATGTACTGTAATTACAGTTATAACAACTGAACAGCTTATCTCTTGATTTCTTACACACTTCAAGATTTTGCCTCTGAAGTTCCTGTTGTAGATCACTGAAATAGATCAACAATCATGATTTTGCATGATGCTTTCAAATATAAATATAAAGTATGCAATTATGTTCATATTAAAGCTGCAGTAAACAGCAACATAGAATTTCATGTGATAAATCTTTAGCAAGCTTAAATTCATAGTACCAAATAGTTGTAACATACAATATACAATAACTAAATTTATTAATCAACTAAAGAAGCTAGTAAACTATTATTAGGAGCTGAAGCCTTTTTATCCAAATAATATTACCATTTTCTCATCAAGCATATAAAGTTGTAGGCACGAAACTCTGCACGTAATTTTGGGTGTCTTCTTAGAAGTATCAATAATTTCCAAAATGAACTAATAATAAAGTACCTATAATTACCTATTCAAAGTTGGTTTTGTATTCCCATCAATTAAATCATCATTTTTCTCAAGTTTAATGGTATCCTCTTCAGTGTTGAAGTACAGAGGGTCAAATGGTTTGTAATCCTCCCAATTCTCTTCTACTTTTATTTTTTCGCCTTGCACTTCAAGAACTTCCATGTTGCTCCTAGTTTTGACATAATTGTGTTCCTCTTTCATCCTGAAACAAATCATGAACACATTTTTTACTAAGTACCTACTATACAATGGTCTTATATTCGTCCATTATTTATTAGTGATTCTCACTGTATTCTAATGGTTTTAAACATCAGTAAAGTAAAGGTTGATGGAAGTTTTCTATGAATAGAAAAAGAAAATAAAGAAACTATATAACTTCCTGTTTATCAACTTTGTAACACAATATGATATTAAGACTAGCAGTTTTGACTAATAAGTTAAAAGTATTACCTTTGTAAATCTATAATTCTGTCTGTTCTTTCATCATGATCACCTTGAACTGCAAGCCCCCAACTGATCTGCTCAATCCCAAATGACTCAATATTGACTTCTGCCATTTCCACCTTGACTTCTTCCACTTCGATTTTCATGTTCTGAACATTAGCTGCCGTTTCATCTTCCATTGTGATCTGTTGGCAGAAGTTTTACTGTAGCTAGCAAAAACTTTTAAGCCTTGTTTAAAAACTATGCATAAACAAAATGATATCAATTTGTTTTGTTCGAAAATGCCTAGGGCTCACTCTGCCCATTTCCCAGCCATTTCGCCACGTATAAGCAAATCACCTTTTATTTCATAAATTTTCGTAAAAAATCGGCACCTATATATCGTAGGCGTAGGACTAGACAATCGGTTGAGAATTCTATTTTACAGCAAACAGTAGAGGGGGTAGTCTCTGGTACACACAGTATCTAGTAATGCCTACAATATGTTTCTTGCGATGTCAGCATCAGGTTATGCACAAAATAGATTGTGTGGATAGTGTTATAAAAAGTGCAAATACTTACCAGAATTTTTCTAGATAACTAGGTCCTTAAAGTAATAAATCTTCCGAGTCTGGAAACTCAACTTTCCCTCTGATTTTCTGTGATATATTTATCCTTATATTTCAGTCCCAATTTGGTCGATGTATACATACATCACAAGAGACGAAAAAAATAAGAGGTCTTCACAAACGGTATTCAAAAAATCTAGAATGTCTAAAATAAAACAAAGCCTCATCAAGAATAAAAGAGGTTATGTTGTTATTCAGTGGATCTATTGTCACTTGTCAGTGATTTTTAGGCCTTTACGGAAACACTGATCTGGATCCGGATAGATCAGTAATACGTCAAACAGCTGTTGAGGGCTGTTCCAAATTACGGTACTATCACCGTCCCAGAACTGTTTTCATCATCCTCCGCCCATTTTGTGTGTTTTTAGAACTGTAAAATGAGCAAGGCATGATGAAATCAGTTCTGGGACGGTGATAGAACCGTAATTTGGAACAGCCCTCAACAGCTGTTTGACGTATAACTGATCTATCCGGATCCAGATCAGTGTTTCCGTAAAGGCCTTATGTTCGATAGCGATACAGCCAACGGATAAAGCGATAGGGCAAGAGGACGACAGGTCAATTGTACAAGTGGGCGTGTCTGGTGTACGAGCTCGTTTACAGTGTTGCCAGATTCTACGATTAATCGTGTCATTACACTATTTTGGACCCTATTCATGGCCGACTCTACACTAGGCCGGAGCCTTAGATGTGGCAACGTGGCTTAGCTGTCAAATAGCGGGCCTATAGTTTCAAAATAATTATTACATTTTATATGTATTAGTGTTCATCTCGGATAATAAATTAAGAAAAATACTTTTTAGAACTACTACTACTAGTACCACTTTCATCTAATGTCTGGTTCATCGTAGTCAAACACTACAAAATAACAATAAACGTAACCTGTTTCCTGCTGCCACTTCCACTTCCACTTAAATGAACACTCAATTTACTTTGTAAATTGTCACTTGAGCTATAAAAATTCACTATTAGGTCACTGTGAAGCCATTCTTGCTGGTCTTGATTCCCTTTCACTATCAAATCTTTTCGTAGGTATGCCCAGATGAGTTCTATTAACTGTATTTTTCTGTGATATTTGGGAGGTCCAGAAAACATTGTAGGTACCACATTGTGCTTTAAAATAGGTATTATCCTTCGAAATGTTTGTAAATTACTGTCTTTATTCTTATAAATATAACCAGCCCTTACGAGGAATACATTTCACCCACTTCTGTTTATGTCCTTTATTGGAAGCCAATTGCTAGCGCAACCTGGTACTACACACTTTGCAGGCATCTTTTTTCTTTATAGCAATAGTAAAAGCAGACAAAAACTATACACCACTCACCCTTTCTTGTCCAGACCAATCTGCAGACGCTCACAACCACATACAATCACAACAAGAAAAAATAAATACTTGGTCCCAGAAGGCACTCCATGGCAAACAAGACCACGTTAATAAATAGCAGTCATACACCTGGCTGCAGGATGGCAAGCTCTTCCCAGAAACGGAAGGCTTTATGCTTGCTATCCAGGACCAAGTCATTGCGACACGAAATTACAAAAAGTGTATAATTAAAGATCCATCTACCAGTTGCAGAAAATGCCACCAACAGAAGGAAACAATCGAACACATAACAAGTGAATGGAAAACTCTCGCTGGAACTGAGTACCCAGCCAGACACAACTCTGCAGCTAAAGTCATACATCAAGCACTTGCCACAACAAACAAACTAACTGAAAACACAGATCCATATTATAATTACACACCGACCTCAGTACTCGAAACAATAAATACAAACTATACTGGGACATTGAAATACACACAGACAAAACCATCCCATCCAATAGACCAGATATTGTTTTTCAGTCAAAAGCAGATAAAGTGACCTATTTGATAGATATTGCGATTCCCAATGATACGAATATCCAAAACACCTACGCTGGGAGGATATCTAAATACACAGATCTTGCCATAGAAATAAAACGGCTCTGGAAACAAAACAAAGAGTTATTGTCCCACTCATTATGTCGGTCTCTGTGCCGGTACTCTGTAACTTAGAAACGTGTTTCTATGCACTATGTACTATGAGATCGGGTGGCCTCGTAAATATGACAGCGAGCCGTGACAGCATAGTAGACACGTGATAGGCACCCGAAACTGCCCGATCGTCATGGTGATAGAAACATGTTTCTATCCCTTAAGTTAGAGAGTACCGACGCAGGCCTTACACCACACCTGCAACAGCTGGGCCTGGACGAAAAGTTACACAAAACCTTCAAAAAGTCTGTAATTCTCAAGACCTGTAGCATTGTACGGTCCTTCCTGAATTCCGAATAAAAATATGTCGGGTGTTGACTTGGCACAGCCCGTCAATACTTGTTACTACCGCAACTATGCGAGAATAAATAGGAAAATAATAATAATATAATAATAATAAAAGTCTTTATTTCCAAAGGTACAATCTTACGAATGAAATTGCGTCTCAAAAAAATAAGACAGACACATATTGTTTAGTATGTAGTAATAATAAATTTATACCTAATCCATTCCTTAAATTGGATTTGCATCACTTGAAGCAGCCTCCGCATCACATCACAATGAGTTTACTGATTTAGAACGTTTCTGCTTATTTTTAGAAATATTAGACTTCTGTACAACGTGTGCATTTGTATACTTTTATAGAAATTGATGCAACTGAATCAGGATGTTTCGTGACTGTACGGTTGTCAAGATTTTCTTTCCTTTTGAATGCAGCACTGCACTGCAGTCACTACATTAATTCGGTTTACGCTCATTTGTTTTTTGAGAGTGTTTAGATATGTGTCTATCAATATTATGCTTTACAATAGTTTTATATGGACAAAGTGTACATTTGTGTATTTTACTAGTTACAGTTGAAGTGACATGAGGATGCTTCTTCAGTGTGTGTTCATCTAGACCCCGCTTGCTTTTGAATGTTGCTTTGCATTGCCTACAGGAACTCGGAAGCTTAGGGCTCTCTTGTGTCTCTGAGTGTTTTAACATATGTTTGGTAAAACGATAATTGAGCGTAGATTTAAATGTACAGTATTTACATGCATGTATTTTCCGTGATACAGAATCAACTAGATCAGGATGTTTCCTAATTATGTGCTCGTCAAGGAATTCTCTCTTTATGTACACAGCATCGCATTGATTGCACCAATTTAGTTTACGCTTATTTGCCATTAATTTTATTTGAGAGTGTTTCGATATGTGTCTATCAATACTTATCTTCATAGTAGTTGTATATGGACAAAGTGTACATTTGTGTATTTTACTAGTTACAGCTGAAGTGACATGAGAATGCTTCCTGAGTGTGTGCTCATCCAGACTTTGCTTCCTTTTGAATGTCGCTTTGCACTGACTACAGGTATTAAGAGGCTTAGGGCTCTCTTTTGTCTCTGGATGCTTCCACAATAGATGTCTTCTTAAACTAGACTTTACGAGAGTATTATATGGACAAATTGTACATTCGTGGATTTTATAGGATGTAGATCCATCTGTGGCCTCTGAGTGTTTTAACATATGTTTGGTAATACGATGACTGATTGTAGATTTATATGTACAGTATTTACACGCATGTATTTTCCGTGATACAGATGCAATTAAATCAGGATGTTTCCTGATTATATGGTCGTCAAGGATGTCTCTCCTTATGTACGCAGCCTCGCATTGATTACACCTATTTAGTTTATGCTTATTTGTTATTAATTTTGTTTGAGAGTGTTTCGGCATGTGTCTATCAATATTACGCTTCATGGCAGTTTTATATGGACACAGTGTACATTTGTGTAATTTACTAGTTACGGTTGAAGCGGCATGAGGATGCTTCTGAAGTGTGTGTTCTGTTAGACCTATCTTGCTTTTAAATGTTGCTGTGCAGTGACTACAGGAACTAAGAGGCTTAGGACTCTCTTGTGTCTCTGGATGTTTCAGCAACAGATGTCTTTTTAAATAAGACTTCCAGGTAGTTTTATATGGACAAAATCTACATACACTGATTTTACCGGATATAGATTCACTGAAATCAGGATGTTTCCTGATTATGTGGTCAAGGATTTCTTTCCTTTTGTACACAGCATGGCATTGATTGCACCTATTTAGTTTACCTTCATTTGTTATCAATTTTATTAGAGAGTGTTTTGACATATGTCTATCAATCTGATCCCTCATGGAACTTTTATATGGACACAGTGTACATTTATGTATTTTACTAGTTACAGTTGAAGTGACATGAGGATGATTCCTAAGTGTGTGGTCATCTAAACCTCGTTTGGTTTTAAATGTTGCTGTGCATTGACTACAGGAACTAAGAGGCTTAGGACTCTCTTGCGTCTCCGGATGTTCCAGCAACAGATGTTTTGTTAAATAAGACTTCCAGATAGTTTTATATGGACAAAGTGTACATACATTGATTTCACGGGATATAGATCCACTGAAATCAGGATGTTTCCTAATGGTATGTTCATCAAGGCATGCTTCACTTTTAAATGCTGCTCCGCATAGAGTACACTTTCTGTATCTATGTCTAACTGTTGCCCCTGAGTGTTTCAACATATGTTGGTCAAAACAATTAGTTATCACAGATTTATACGTACAGTATTTACATGCATGTATCTTACTTGATACAGATGCAATAAAATCAGGATGCTTCTTAATCGTATGTTCATCTATACGTATCTTACTTTTGAAACTAGCACCGCAATGGATACAATTGTGGAGCTTGGAGCTATCCACTGTCTCAGGATGTTTTATTATATGATTAGAAAGACGTTGATTCAAGGTAGTTTTATATGAGCAATGTTTACATTCGTATATTCTTCTGGTAATTGATGCGATGGAATCAGGATGTTTTCTGACCACATGTTCATCGCGATATCTCAAACTTATTAGTGTCAAACCACAGTGAGCACATACACTCCTATATCTGTTTGCTCTTTTGGAATGTTTTAGCATATGTCTTTTGAAATTGGTCTTCAAAGAAGTTTTATATGTACAGTGTTTACAGTCATACCAATCACGTGAAATAGGTGCAGCCATATGGTCATTTGTACACATTTTGAGCTCATCTTTTGTCTCAGAGTGTTCCAACATATGTTTATCCAAAGTGGACTTCGGGGCAGTTGCAAAAGTACACTGTGACCATTCCCGTATTTTACTAGAAATTGATTCTATAAAATCAAGATGTTTCTTAATTGTATGATTATCTAATTTTTTTTTACTGGCAAATTTGGTGTTACAGTGCAGTTTCATATGCTTAATTAGGTGGTACTTATAGAATGTAGTGTAATTACAGTTATAACAACTGTACAGCTCTTCTCTTGATTTCCTACACACCTCAAGATTTTGCCTCTGAATTTCCTGTTGTGGTCCACTGAAATAGATCAAAAATCATGATTTTGCATGATGCTTTCAAATACAAAGATAAAGTGTAATGATGTTCATATTATGGTGCAGTAAACAGCAACATAGAATTTCATGCGATAAACGTTTAGCAAGCTTAAATTCATAGTACCAAATAGTTGTAACATGAAATAACTAAATATATTAATGAGCTAAAAAGCTTGTAAACTATTATTAGGAGTTGAAGCGTTTTTATCCAAATAATATTACCATTTTCTTATCAAGCATATAAAGTTGTAATCAAATCAAATAGTAACATACAATATCTAAATTTTTTACTGAGCTAAAAAGCTGGTAAACTATTATTAGTAATAAAAACTTTTTTCTCCAAATAACATATATCATTTTTTCATTAAGCATATAGTTGTATGTAGCAAAGTCTTCAGGCAATAGGGTACTTGCAGAGGTCGTGAAATCGCCTCGGGAGTATACATAGCGTAAAGAAAACCATATCAAGAAGCAGTAGGCAACAAAAACATGATTTTATCGACGGCCAAAAAATGATATTTGCAAAATAAAATAAGGAAATATTCAAATTTTTCCACGTGACTTAAAACAAGGGCTGACGTCACAGGTATCTTATCGATATCGACAATCGATACTGCTACAGCACAGGTCAATTTCTTTTTAAATATTTACGTTAGCCCATATATCAATAATTTATTTTACGAGCGTGTTTTGTTATATGCGTATACATATTCCCAAATGAAATAAGACCTCTTTTATCCTACTACAGCCGTAGTTCCTCATTGAGTAATCGAAGCCATCATTTTATTTCGGCGCATCCCATTATGAATGAATCCAAAGATAGAATCTAATTCAAGCCCATCCCTACAAAGTGAATTAGTAATCTAATCTAACTTTTATTCTTTTGACTTTTGTACTTTTGTTGTGTATTGGCCCGCTTGCACCGGTTACACTTAGGTGAACCTTAACTTTAAGTAGCGCTTAAACTGTCAAATTCGTTTGCACGGTCCACAAAATCTGTTTTAAGCCTTAAGCCTTACTTAGAGTGACATCAAACTAAGCCGAAGATGTCTTTGGCTTAAGGTGAGACTTAGTGATATAACCTTAAAAGCTGACAGCTTCCAGTTGTGGCTTCCAGCTTATTTCTTTTCGATATACGCAAGGCAAAGTTCAAAAATGGATTTATTCAGAAATCATTTAATAATATATGATGATGACGAGTGAGTGGAAGTGAAATTAATTATTTCAGGGATACATAGGCAAATTAAAGAACGACTGAATCATTTCAATATGTGGATGAATTAATTATTTTCAAAGATTCAAAGCGACGAAGCTCACTGCCATGCACATTTTGGAGTTGATTTCTCTTTTTCTGTGTAATTTGATCTTTTCTTATCTTTGTCCTCCATTTTTTGTTCAAATACTTAATGCAATAATTTTTGAGAAGACAGTTAATACAGTTATTCAGCGGAGCCCTGCAATCAACGACTTTATTGCGAACACAAAACATATAAGATTGCGAGACTGTAGGGTGGACGGGATCACAAAACATAGCTGGACCTGCGGCATAGGTCCAACCTAAGTGTCCAACGGACAAATCATAAAAGTCAAATTTCAGGAGTACACATTAAAATTCCCTAGAATTCCGGCGATGCCAAATTGTAAGCTCGCTTAGCTAAGGCTATGTTAAAAGGAACCCCAGCAAACCGCTTTAATCTAAGGTTCAGATTAATTCTAAGGTACACCATAGCTAAACTGCAGATTTAAGAGTGAGCGGTGCAAATGGCCCTAAGAGTTTGAGAGTAAATTTTCATGGTTATAATCTTATGACTTATGACTGTGTTTTGTGGTTATAATGATCAATGTCAAAATGTTAGGTTAGCACTGACTATCGATATCGAATATCAATATTTTACATCCCATCATTATACGATATCACTGACGTCAGAGGTTGTTTGCGCGGCATTTTCCGGCATTTGAAATAATTTTTAGAATATCTCTCACAGCCGATTCCAAAAAACCAAACAAGTGATTAGAGTTTACTAGGCTCTAAGGAACGCGTCAACGACATAATATTTTTTCTGCAAGTACCCTATTTTGTGAAAAGATCTTAAAAGCAAGCACAAAATTAAGTAAGCAATATCCAGGGTGTCGGGATATTCAACTGACAATGCTTGACAGGTGATAGACCTCACATTTTTATGAACGTTGGGATAGGACCATGATGCCTTATAAAATGCTTATTTTTTTGGGTTTTTATTAAGGCGATTGATCCAAATTCAATCACGATTTTGCTATCATGGTTAGAGGACGCCACCTCTACGGCACATTGAACTCTTCTAAATTAACAATAACTTTTTTACGGTTTGGTGCATCAATGTGAATATTAAAAAAATCGTTTCCGCGATATGTTTCACGTAAAAAAGGTATAATTTGTTCGCTAGAGGTAACCTTTTCGAGATAACCTTTACTGCTGAAATTTCCACGGGACCCCAACAAACGGATAAATTTTGATAATTTAAGTGAGTTCATTGTACATAATTTTAGATCATTGTGCCAATTTATTGTGGAATAATTGAGAAAAGCGAAAATAAAAGTAAAACTTTGACACCCTATATCTTGGAAATAAAGCATTTTAAGGTTTCATGTCCCTATTTCATTTTTCATAAAAATGTGAGGTCTGTCACCTGTCAAGCATTGTCAATCGAATATCTGGACACCCTGTATGTATAAGTATTAAAATGACAGTTCCTTACAATTCAGTTAGAAGGCTCATTATAAGGTGATAACATACTAGGCCTTTACGGAAACTGTGATCAGGTTAACCCGATCAGTTGGATCACTGATACTGACATTCAGAAAGTGATCTGGGATCGGCCAGAAATAGGGTAGTTCACTCTTGTACAGTAAATGATTGCGATCAGATGACTCAGATCAGTAGCTGCTTTACTTTACCATCCGTTTTTTATTGTTAAACCAAATTTTTCGTTGTTCAATGTCCCTTAAATTCATGGTATCATAAATCCCACTTGACAGCTGTTTGCTGATAGCTGGTCTATCCGGATCCAGATCAGTGTTTCCGTAAAGGCCTACTATCTTATTAATGTTACAAAATGGATATCACAGACACAAGGCACTATACATTGGTTAGTATATGAACATGTATAATGACATATCTGTTTATTTTTCAAATGTCTAAACTCATAAATAATAATAATAAAGTATATATACCTATTCAATGCTTTGTTTAGATTTCCTTCAATTGAATCATCATTTTTCTCAAGTTTAAAAGTATCCTCTTCAGTGAAGTACATAGGTTCAAATGGTTTGTAGTCCTTCAAATCCTCTTCTACTTTTATTTTTTCGCCTTGCACTTCAAGAACTTCCATGTTGCTCCTAGTTTTGACATAATTGTGTTCCTCTTTTATCCTGAAACAAATCATGAACACATTTTTTACTAAGTACCTACTATACAATGGTCTTATATTGGTCCATTATTTATTAGTGATTCTCACTGTATTCTAATGGTTTTAAACATCAGTAAGGGTTGATGGAAATGTTTCTAACTATAGAAAAAGAAAATAAAGAAACTATAATTATAACTTCTTGTTTATTAATTTTGTAACACAATATGATATTAAAACTAGCAGTTTTGACTAATAAGCTCTTCCCAGAGCTAAAAGAATTACCTATGTAAATCTATGATTCTGTCTGTTGTTTCATCATGATCACCTTCAACTGCAAGCCTCCAACTATTCTGCTCAATTCCAAAAGACTCGATATCGACTTCTGCCATTTCCACCTTGACTCCTTCCACTTCGATTTTCATGTTCTGAACGATAGCTGCCATTTCAACTTCCATTGTGATCTGTTGATGGAAGTCTTGCTAGCTAGCCTTGTTTAAAAAATATTCATAAACAAATGATATAAATTTGTATTGTTCCAAAATGCTTAGGGATCACTCAGTCCATCTCCCATTCATTTTGCGAAGTAAAGGCAAGGGGCCTTCTACTACATAAATGTATGTAAACAATCGACACCTATATTTCCTAGGACTAGAAAGATATATCCATTGAGGATTCCAGTTACAACAAACACTATAGAACGTTGTATCCCAGTGGTACCTACAATATGTGTCTTGTGATAGCTGGCATCAGGTTTTGTGGATTGTGTTATAAAAAGTGCAAATACTAGAATTTTATCTAGATACCTGGGTCCTTAGAACAATAGGTAAATCTTCTGAGTGTAGAACTTCAAATTTTGTTCTGATTTTCTGTGATATATTTATCCTTAGATTTTAGTCCCAATTTGATCGATGATTTCTTCAGAAAACTCATGAATATTCGTTCAATCATAGGAGACGGAAATAGACAAGAGGCAAAGGGTATTCAAAAAATAAACAAAACAAAGCCTCAAGCATAAAAGAGGTTATGTTCGATAGCACATCGATATGTCAATTTTGGCACATTTGCCCATCACTAGACGACAGAAAACGGATGTTCACAAGTGAACCAGATTCAGCAGCGTAAAGCGCGGAACCAACGAATTCGTAGCGTGGATCAAACATAGTACGAGGTTGCCAACCGTCTAAAAATTTCCTTAAGTGTGCTGTTATTTACTACAAACAATATTATGCACGATTTTCGATCTACAGTGGCGGATTTAGGCGTACGCCCCCACCTAGAGCTCACGGAAGCATATTATATCTATATAAATATAAAAAATTAGCTTCTTTTTTTGCTCTTCAGATCGCGACAGCACTGGTCCGCCGCCCCTCTAAACGTGTAATGGAAACATTTTATAAAAAGCTAGATTGAGAGTCCTTTTTTGCTCTTCAGAAAAATTATAGCACGTCCGCCCCCCCCCCTAGAAGAAATCCTAAATCCGCCACTGTCGATGTAACTGTACATGGCCGACTCTACACTAGGCCGGAGCCTTAGATGTGGCAACGTGGCTTAGCTGTCAAATAGTAGCCCTATAGTTTCAGAATAATTATTACATTTTATATGTATTAGAGTTCATCTCGGTTAATAAATTAAGAAAAATACTTTTTAGAACTACTACTACTAATACCACTTACATCTGATCTCTGTTTCATCACAGTCAGACACTACAAAATAAAAATAAACGCAACCTGTTTTCTGCCGCCACTTCCATTTCCACTTAAATGAACACTCAATTTACTTTGTAAATTATCACTTGAGCTAGAAAAATTCACTATTAGGTCACTGTGAAGCCATTCTTGCTGGTCTTGATTTCCCTTTCACTATCAAATGCTTTCGTAGGTATGCCCCAGGCCATGCCCAGATGAGTTCTATTAACTGTATTTTTCTGTGATATTTGGGAGGCCCAGAAAACATTATAGGTACCACATTGTGCTTTAAAATAGGTCTTATCCTTTGAAATGTTTGTCAATTATTGTCTTTATCCTTATAAATATAACCAGCCCTTCCGAGGAATACCTTTCACCCACTTCTGTTTATGTCCCTTATCGGACGCACAATTGCTAGTGAAACCTGGTACTACACACTTTGCAGGCATCTTTTTATCTTTATAGTTTCATTTGTGCAGGTAAATAAGTAGAAACCCATTCAAAATCACCTTGCAACCTTCTTTTTAATCTGGAATAAGGTTATGTTGGGCCATGGTTTGGTAGTCCTCTACTCATGCCTCTACTGGGCTGCAACCTGGTACTACACGCTTTGCAGGCATCTTTTTATCTTTATAGTTTCATTTGTGCAGGTAAATAAGTAGAAACCCATTCAAAATCACCTTGCAACGTTCTTTTTAATCTGGAATAAGGTTATGTTGGGCCATGGTTTGGTAGTCCTCTACTGGGCTGCAACCTGGTACTACACGCTTTGCAGGCATCTTGTTATCTTTATAGTTTCGTTTGTGCAGGTCAGTGGCGTATATAGAAATCGATTTCGGGGGGGCTCCCATCGGAAAAATTTTCATACATTATAATATTGGCGTATTATAATCCTAACTTCAGCCTCTTCCAGACGTCAAAACTGAATGCGTGGCTGGTTTCGGGGGGGGGGCTCGGGGCCCCCCCTTATATACGCCACTGGTGCAGGTAAATAATTAGAAACACATTAATAATCACCTTCCAACCATATTTTCTGCACCTGGAAGAATACACATAACAACAAATGAAAACAGGGCCTGATCTCCAACGTTGCCATATTTCAATGCTCCGGACCTAGTGAGTAGAGACGGCCATGAACTGTAGGAATGGAAATGAAATAATCAACAGAAAGCTTCATTGTGGAGAACTTTTATCTTTGTCTGTGATTAATACTAACTCATACGTATACTCATTTTTGATGTTTTGATGGCTGCACATGTACACGTTTGACGGTAACCCTAATCTACACCCCCCCCCGCCACTGATCAAGTCCCAGTCAAGCAAAATTAAAAGTTTCCCTAATCTGGACCCCCCCCCCCCCCCCGAAACTAAATCCTGGATACATGCCTGCTGTAGCTGGTTGAAAAGTATATCTC
Source organism: Callosobruchus maculatus (assembly GCA_951848785.1). Lineage (NCBI taxonomy): Eukaryota > Metazoa > Arthropoda > Insecta > Coleoptera > Chrysomelidae > Callosobruchus > Callosobruchus maculatus. The sequence continues at coordinate 2,022,693 of CATOUR010000084.1, read as the reverse complement.
CTGTAGAAGCTACCTTTTTCTACGCTCTAGCGCGAAATAGATTGCTTTCCAAACTATATAAATTACTATAAGAAAACAGCTGTTACCTGACGAACAAATTCATATAGCAAAGGGGGATTAAATGGTAGTATATTTAGGATAGAGTTATGAAGCTCAGCATGTCAACCATTGCTAACGCTCAATATGTTGAACAAAGACAAACATTAATAATGATACTTTATTAGCTTCAAAGCATAACAATATTTACAGAGGTGCACAAAGTAATACAAATAAATAAAGTATCGTACAATAAAAAAATCGGCGATAATACATTTTTCGTTGAAACACTTTTTTATTTTGGTGGAAAACAATTATGTTTACCTAAACAAATATGTGGTATGAACAAGACGACAGAGTTTGTACCACATATTTGTATATGCTAAAAGAGATAGCATACCATTTTAGTCTGTAGCCACGAAGTCAAAATCGAGTTGCATAATTTTTATATAACAAATTATTAGGACACCACCACTACATCTTACAAGACACAGCAGAAGACGATTTAAAAAAAATGAAATTGCCAGTCAACATGATGGTATATTTATAATATGGGTACCTTTATTTGCATATTTTTTGAGAAAAAGCCGTACAAAAGATAGCCAAAACTACAGGTGCTAGAGAAAAACTAAATACAGATTCGGAATCAGCATGAAAAAACTAGTCCGGGATAAATGCGGTTTTGTCAATATCGCTTCCAGTTTAAAAAAAATGAATCAAATTACGACAGGTAACTGGCGACGTATTATGTACAGTGTATCCAGATTCCTGAAGCACAGGCAGCGTGGCCGAGCAGTTAAGACGGTAGGCACCAGTCCGAAAGGGCGTCGGTTCGAATCTCACAGCGGTCAACAACTTTTTTTTCTTTTTTTTAAGATTAAATGTTGAATTTGCTGATTATTAGTCTGGGACAAATCCTCTCAAGTAAATTCTTTCCTACTTTTGTCTGTTTTAACAATTACGTGATGCCCTATAACGACCACTTGCAGAACTTGAAAATAACTTCCAGCGATATCTCTTAGCCGATTCAACTGATAATATTTTCTGCTCGAAGTTATATAATAAACGGTTACCGAGATATTGTCGCGTCCAATCTTAGTAGGCCATCCTGCCCAATGTGTACACTTGCATACTTTTCTATGAACCTCCTGCATGCATGGTTGTTAAGGTTTTATTTCCTTTTGAACGCAGTGGCAGCTCGTGTCAACTTACAGAGGTACTGACGAATTTAACTGAGTCTTTATGTTCGACTTACCAAGCATCGATATACTGAAAACATTATTCATATGCACTTTAGATTTTTCATGGGTCTTCATTTTCTCCCATATATGAATAAGATCATCCGTGCCTTTTTTCGCCCAAGTGTCATCGCCTCCAAATAGAACACACAAAACAAAAGTTTGTTAACTTCTTCACAGTCACTTATTCAATTGTTTTTATCATAAATAGTTTTATTAAATTTACGACAACGCGATTTCTGTCCACTACTAAGTTTTTCAATTTTTAAATCATGTGTTGGACGTCCTAACTCCTTAATCTGCAGTTTTCTCTGTCCACTACCAATAAGTTTTTCAATTTTTCTTCCAGCGGAAAATTACTAAATGAGTTTTATTAATACGCCAATTTTATTCATCTTCGCTTCAAAGATATATTTTAATTAAACACGAAAGAGATACCGATCCGAAAACAGCGCACAACTCATTCAAACTAACAAGATTTAAATTTCAAACCTTCAACGAGAAAAGCCGACTTCAGCATCACACATTAACAAATCGAAACTGCTGAATCAAAACAAAAATAGTGAACCTTGAATGGAAATATGGGTAATGTGGCTGGCACGATCTACTTCGGATTTTGTATTTAAAATCTATCCAAACGTCACTCATAAAGCGTTTGTGATAAGATTTCTCTTACTCTGTTTGTGCCTTATAAGAAATGGCACGGTAGGATGTTGTCATCTCGCCGTCGCGCCGCGGCGTCAGCTCTCATCGTGTGAGGTGCCACGATGCCACCTGTTGCCTGGTGATGCAGGCACTTATGCGCTGAGGCGCTATTGCCATTTCATATACAACAGAAAAAGTCGTTGGAAACTAACCGAGAAACTAACATAGAATAAGAAAAGTTTAAGAGATAGATAAATATGTTTTTGTCGAAAATTAAGGTAGTGCCATGGCACTGTGGCACTACCTCACCAGCCGCCACTGTTTGAACGTAGCACTGCAGTGACTACATCAATTTAGTCTATGGTTATTTGTTACTTGAGTGTTTCGATATGTGTCTATCAATATTCTCTTTGTGACAGTTCTATAGGATACGGATGCTCCACAAATGTGTTTGTCTAAACTTTGCTTGCTTTTGAATGTCACTTTGCATTGACTACATGAACTAAGAGGCTTAGGGCTCTCTTGTGTCTCTGAGTGTTTCGACATATGTCTTGTTAAACTAGCCTTGAAGGTAGTTTTATATGAACAAAGTGTACATACATGGATCTTACAGGTTATAAATCCAATGAAATCAGGATGTTTCCTAATAGTATGATCATCAAGGCCTGATTTAGTTTTAAACGCCGCACCACATTGAGTACACTTTTTGTATTTATGTCTAACTGTTGCCCCTGAGTGTTTCAACATATGTTTGTCAAAACGATCACTTATTGTAGATTTATATGTACAGTATTTACAAGCATGTATCATACTTGATACAGATGCAATGAAATCAGGATGCCTCCTGATCGTATGTTCATCTATACTTCTTTTATTTTTGAAACTAGCATTGCAATGGATACAATTGTGGAGCTTTCTGCTATCCACTGTCTCGGGATGTTTTATTGTATGATTAGCAAGACATCGATTAAAGGTAGTTTTATATGAGCAATATTTACATTCGTATATTTTTCTGGTAATAGATGCGATGGAATCAGGATGTTTTCTGACCACATGTTCATCTCGATATCTCAAACTTATTAGTGTCAAACCACAGTGAGCACAGACATACCTATATCTATTTTCTCTTTTGAAATGTTTTAACTTATGTCTTTTGAAATTGGTCTTCAAAGAAGTTTTATATGTGCAGTGTTTACAATCATACAAATCAGATGCAGCCATATGATCATCTGTTGTCCCGAGATGTTTCAACGTATGTCTATCAAAGGTAGATTTGAAGGTAGTTTTATATGCGCAATGAATGCATTTAAATACTTGAATGGAATCAGAATGTTCCTTGATTATATGATTTACAAGCCATCGCTCATTTTTAAATACCCTATCACAGTCCATACACATTTTGAGCTCATCTTTTGACTCAGAGTGTTTCAACATATGTTTATCCAAAGTAGCCTTCTGGGCAGTTGCAGAAGTACACTGTGAACATTCCTGTACTTTACTAGAAATTGGTTCTATAAAATCAGGATGTTTCCTAACTGCATGATTATCTAATTTTTCCTTACTGGCAAATTTGGTGTTACAGTGCAGTTTGATATGTTTAATTAGGTGGTACTTATAGAATGTACTGTAATTACAGTTATAACAACTGTATAGCTCATCTCTTGGTATCTCACACACTTCAGGATTTGGCCTTTGAATTTCCTGTTGTAGACCACTGAAATAGATCAAAAATCAGGATTTTGGATAATGTTTCCAAATACAAATATTAAGTGTGTAATGATGTTCATATTAAGGTGCAAACAGCAACATAGAATTCCATGCCACAAATTTTTAGCAAGCTTAAAGGGGTGATACACGTACGAACTTTAAGTACGCGGTTTTTAAGTTCGCGAACTTACTCGGCTCGACGCGCTGACACACGTGAAGCTGAAATCACTCATTTTGATAATTTTCCTAAATAAGCAAAACTTTTGACAAGCGCCAAACACAACAAGCGTTGCGCATCGATGGCCTGCCAAAACAAAGTGGTGGCTCGCGGCTCGCAGTACGAGCTGAGACCAGCTACGAGCAACATTTCAAACCAGTTGGCACGCCGGCGGTTTGCGCGACAGTTTTAAAGTACGCGTACTTACGGTGACACACAGGCGAAAAAGGTCGTCGAGCCATAAGTACGCGTACTTGCTCGTACGTGTATCAGCCCTTTAAAATTCATAGTACCAAATAGTTGTAACATACAATAACTAAATTTATTAATGAACTGAAAAGCTAGTAAACTATTATTAGGAATTAAAGCATTTTTCTCCAAATTGTATATACCATTTTGTTATCAAGCATAAGGTTGAATGTAGCAAACTCTTCAGGTAATTTTACAATAAATTCTTAAAAGCAAACAAAAATTAAATGAGCAATATAGACACTGAAATGACAACTTGTCACTATTCAATGACAAGGTCCATAATCAGGCTATACTTTCTTTTCAGTCACAAAATGTCAACCATGGACACAAAACAATGTTTGCTTTGTATATTAACATGTATTATGACATATCTGTTTATTTCTTGAATAATGTCTTCTTGGAAATACCAATAATATTCAAAACTGAACTAATAATAAAATAAGTGTTTTTTTACCATTATGCATAATTACTTTTGGTGTTTGAATGCGAACTATTATTATTTTATTTATATTTTTATTATTTATTTATTATTATTATTATAAATAAAGACTTAAATAATTACCTATTCAAAGCTATTTTTGCATTCACATCAATTAGGTCATCATTTTTCTCAAGTTTAAAGATATCCTCCTCAGTGATGTACATAGGTTCAAATGGTTTGCAGTCCTCCCAATTCTCTTCTACCTTTATTTTTTCTCCTTGCATTTCAAAAACTTCCATGTTACTCTTAGCTTTGACATAATTGTGTTCCTCTGTTATCCTGAAACAAATCATGAAAGTATTTTTTACTATACAGTGGTCTTATATTCATCCATTATTTATTAGTGATTCTCACAGTATTCCAATAGTTTTAAACATCAGTAAGGGTTAATGGAAATGTTTCTAACTATAGAAAAAACTAATAGTGAAACTATATAACTTCCTGTTTATCAACTTTGTAAAACAATATTACATTAAACTCTACAACTTTTCCAGCTGTAGTTTCTAAAGCGTGGAGTGATAATTCAAAACAGTCAAGTTAATTTTGCATCATGTCACTTGTAATTTCAAGTCAGGTGTAATTTATGCCTGTCAGTTTGGATTTACAATTGACAAGTTTGAAAATTAACTTGACTGTTTTGAATTAGGACTTGACACTTTAGAAACTACAGCTGGAAAGGTGTAGTATGTATGACACTCAACCCAGAGCTAATCTAAAAGTATTACCATTGTAAATCTATGATTCTGTCTGTTCTTTCATCATGATCATCTTTAACTGCAAGCCTCCAACTGTTCTGCTCAATTCCAAATGACTCAATATCGACTTCTGCCATTTCCATCTTGACTTCTTCCACTTCGATTTTCATGTTCTGAACAATCGCTGCCATTTCAGCTTCCATTGTGATCTGTTGATAGAAGTCTTACTGTAGCTAGCAAAAACTTTTAAGCCTTGTTTAAAAAATATTCATAAACAAATGATATAAATTTGTATTGTTCCAAAATGCCTAGGGATCACTCAGTCCATTTCCCAATCATTTTGCGATGTAGAGGCAAGGGGCCTTCTACTTCATAAATGTATGTAAACAATCAACACCTATATTTCCTAGGACTATAAAGATATATCCATTGAGGATTCCAATTACAACAAACGCTATAGAACATTGTATCCTAGTGGTGCCTACAATATGTGTCTTGTGATAGCTGGCATCAGGTTTTGTGGATTGTGTTATAAAAAGTGCAAATACTAGAATTTTGTCTAGATACCTGGGTCCTGGGTCCTTAGAGCAATAGGTAAAATGTAAATCTTGTGAGTCTGGTGTTACTGTGACATATTTATCCAATTATATTTTAGGCCCAATTTGATCGATGGTTTCTTCAAAAAACTCATGAATATTCGTTCAATCATAGGAGATGGAAATAGACCTACTCACAAAACAGGTACGGTTAGACCTACTTAAACCATAAAGCACCCATAACGGGTATTCAAAAAATAAACAAAACAAAGCTTAAGCATAAAAAAAAGAGGTTATGCTTGATCTTGATAGCGATAGCACATCGATAGGTCAATGTTGGCACATTTGCCCATCACTAGACGACAGAAAACAGAGACAAGTGAACCAGAATCAGCAGCGATAAGCTTGATTCAGATGCACACGACAACCGACGATACGAAACTGTTCCTATTGATTGGAATATTTTGATTTGACATCATTCAAGACCGGCTCTACTCACTAGGCCGGAGCATTGAAATATGGCAACACTGAATAGTCGGCCGAGCTTTTGTTATTAGTGTAATTCCTCCAGAGTAAAAAATAAGATTGGAAGGTGATTTTTAATGTGTTTCTAATTATTTACCTGCACAAACGAAACTATAAAGATAAAAAGATGCCTGCAAAGTGTGTAGTACAAGGTTGCACTAGCAATTGTGCGTCCGATAAGGGACATAAACAGAAGTGGGTGAAAGGTATTCCTCGTAAGGGCTGGTTATATTTATAAGAATAAAGACAATAATTTACAACCATTTCAAAGGATAAGACCTATTTTAAAACACAATGTGGTACCTACAATGTTTTCTGGACCTCTCAAATATCGCAGAAAAATACAGTTAATAGAACTCATCTGGGCATGCATCTGGGCATACCTACGAAAAGATTTGATAGTGAAAGGGAATCAAGACCAGCAAGAGTGCCTTCAAAGTGACCTAATAGTGAATTTTTCTAGCTCAAGTAAAAATTTACAAAGTAAATTGAGTGTTCATTTAAGTGGAAGTGGCAGCAGGAAACAGGTTGCGTTTATTTTTATTTTGTAGTGTTTGACTACGATGGACCAGACATCAGATGTAAGTGGTATTAGTAGTAGTAGTTCTAAAAAGTATTTTTCTTAATTCATCAACCGAGATGAATTCTTGGTTACCGGACCACTATTTGACAGCTAAGCCACGTTGCCACATCTAAGGCTCCGGCCTAGTGTAGAGTCGGCCATGCATCATTTTGAATATTTCAACCAATAGGGCTGTTCCAAATTACGATTCTATCACCGTCTCAGAACTAATTTCATCATGCCCCGCCCATTTTGGGATTCTAGAATCGATGATTGGTTGGTACGCTGGCGGACCAACCAATCACAGTTTTTCGAACTGTAAAATGGGCGGGGCATTGTGAAATCAGTTCTGGGACGGTGATAGAACCTTAATTTGGAACAACGCTAATAGGAACAATTTCGTACCCTAGTTTTGTCGGATGTCGTGTGCATCTGAATTAAGCTTAAGGCTAGGAACCAACGGATTCGTTGCGTGGAACAAACATAATACGAAGTTGCCAAGCGTCTAAACATTTCCTTAAGTGTGCTGTTTTTACTAGAAATAATACTCTCCCCCCCCCAAATCTGCTGTAGCTCCTTGAAAAGTATATCTCCTGTAGAAGCTACCTTTTTCTACACTATAGCGCGAAATAGATTGCTTTCCAAGCTATATAAATTACTATAAGAAAACACCTGTTACCTGGCGAACAAATTCATACAGCAAAGAGGGATTAAATGGTGGTATATTGAGGATAGGGTTATGTAGCTCAGCATGTTAACCATTGCTAATGCTGAATACGTTAAACAAAGACAAACATTAATAATGATACTTTATTAGCTTCAAAGCACAACAGTATTTACAGAGGTCCACAAAGTAATACAAATGAATAAAGTATCATACAATAAAAAAATCGGTGATACTAAACAATAATACATAACTTTCTGCATTTTGCCAATACATTTTTAGTTGAAACACTTTTTTGTTTTGGTGGGAAACAAATATGTTTACCTAAACAAATATGTGGTATAAGCAGGAAATAGTTTGTAGCACATATTTGTTTAGGTATGTTAAAAGAGATATAGACCATTTTAATCTGTAGCCACGAAGTCAAGATCAACTTGCATAATTTTTATATAACAGATTATCAAGACACCACCACTACATCTTACAAGATACAGCAGAAGACGATTAAAAAAAATGAATTTGTCCAGTCAACATGATGGTATATTTATAATATGGGTTCCTTTATTTGCATATTTTTTGAGAAAAAGCCATTTTTAGCTCTCACTGACTCACTGAGGTCACTGAAGAGACCTTATGCAGAGCCTCAGTCTGTCTGTCCGTATCGGTATACAAAAGATAGCCAAAACTACAGATGCTAGAGAAAAACTAAATACAGACTCGGAATCAGCATGAAAACACTAGTCCGGGATAAATGCGGTTTTATCAATATCGCTTCCGGTTAAAAAACAAATGAATTAAATTACGACAGGTAACTGGCGACACTGTTTGAACGTAGCACTGCAGTGACTACATCAATTTAGTCTATGCTTATTTGTTATTTGAGTGTTTCGATATGTGTCTATCAATATTCTCTTTGTGGCAGTTCTATACGATACGGATGCTCCACAAATGTGTTTGTCTAAACTTTGCTTGCTTTTGAATGTCACTTTGCATTGACTACATGAACTAAGAGGCTTAGGGCTCTCTTGTGTCTCTGAGTGTTTCGACATATGTCTTGTTAAACTAGCCTTGAAGGTAGTTTTATATGAACAAAGTGTACATACATGGATCTTACAGGTTATAAATCCAATGAAATCAGGATGTTTCCTAATGGTATGTTCATCAAGGCCTGCTTTACTTTTAAACGCCGTACCACATTGAGTACACTTTCCGGACTTATGTTTAAGTCTATGTGCCTTAGGTGCCTTTAAGTGACTCAACATATGTTTGCGTTCATGTTTGGTAATATGATAACTTATCGCAGTTTTATATGTACAGTATTTACATGCATGTATTTTACATGATACAGATGCAGCAAACTCAGGATGTTTCATGATTATATGGTTGTCAAGGTTTTCTCTCTTTATGTACACAGCATCGCAGTGATTACACATTTTTAATTTACGCGTATTTGTTGATGTTACTTGAGACTCTTGAGAGTGTTGTTTTGACATATGATTATCAATGTTATACTTTATGGCAGTTTCATATGGACAAAGTGTACATTTGTATATTTTACTAGTTACAGTTGACGTGACATGAGGATGCTCCCTGAGTGTGTGATCATCTAGTCCTAACTTGCTTTTAAATGTTGCTTTGCAGTGACTACAGGTCTTTGGATAATGTTGTAACATATGTTCTGTTAAATTACACTTCAAGGTAGTTTTATATGGACAAAGTGTACATACATGGATCTTACAGGTTATAAATCCAATGAGATCAGGATGTTTCCTAATGGTGTGATCATCAAGGCCTCGTTTACTTTTAAACGGCGCACCACATTGAGTACACTTTCCGGATTTATGTGCAAGTCTATGTGTCTTAGGTGCCTTTATGTGATTCAACGTATGTTTGCCTTCATGTTTGGTAATACGATACTTCATCGTAGTTTTATATGTACAGTATTTACATGCATGTATTTTACGTGATACAGATGCAGCAAAATCAGGATGTTTCATGACTATATGGTTGTCAAGGTTTTCTCTCCGTTTGAACACAGCATCGCAGTGATTACACCTTTTTAATTTACGCGTATTTGTTGATGTTACTTGAGACTCTTGAGAGTGTTGTTTTGACATCATATGTTTATCAATGTTATACTTTATGGTAGTTTTATATGGACAAAATGTACATTTGTGTATTTTACTAGTTACAGTTGAATTGACATAAGGATGCTTCTGAAGTGTGTGTTCATCCAGATTTTGCTTGCTTGCAAATGTTGCTGTGCAGTGACTACAAGAATTAAGCTTAAAATTCCGTCGTATCTCTGGATAATGTTGCCTTGTATGTCTTGTTAAACTAGACTTCAAAGTAGTTTTGTATGAACAAAGTATACATGCATGGATTTTACGGGATATAGATCCAACGAAATCAGGATGTTTCCTAATAGTATGATCATCAAGGCCTGCTTTACTTGTAAATGCCGCACCACATTGAGTACATTTTCTGTATTTATGTCTAACTGCCCCTGAGTGTTTCAACATATGTTTGTCAAAACGATAACTTACCGTAGATTTATATGTACAGTATTTACATACATGTATCTTACTTGATACAGATGCAATAAAATCTGGATGTCTCTTGACCATATGTTCATCTATACTTCTTTTATTTTTGAAACTAGCACCGCAATGGGTACAATTGTGGAGCTTCCTGCTATCCACTGTCTCAGGATGTTTTAATATATGATTAGAAAGACGTTGATTTAAGGTAGTTTTATATGAGCAATATTTACATTTATATATTTTTCTGGTAATTGATGCAATGGAATCAGGATGTTTTCTGACCACATGTTCATCTCGATATCTCAAACTTATTAGTGTCAAACCACAGTGAGCACATACACACCTATATCTATTTTCTCTTTTGAAATGTTTTAACTTATGTCTTTTGAAATTGGTCTTCAAAGAAGTTTTATATGTACAGTGTTTACAATCATACAAATCAGATGCAGCCATATGATCATCTGTTGTCCCCAGATGTTTCAACATATGTCTATCAAAGCTAGAATTCAAGGTAGTTTTATATGTGCAATGAATGCATTTGAATACTTGAATGGAATCAGAATGTTCCTTGATTCTATGATTTACAAGCCATCGCTCATTTTTAAATACCCTATCACAGTCCATACACATTTTGAGCTCATCTTTTGTCTCAGAGTGTTTCAACATATGTTTATCCAAAGTGGACTTCTGGGCAGTTGCAAAAGTACACTGTGAACATTCCTGTATTTTACTAGAAATTGGTTCTATAAAATTAGGATGTTTCCTAACTGCATGATTATCTAATTTTTTCTTACTGACAAATTTCGTGTTACAGTGCAGTTTCATATGCTTAATTAGGTGGTACTTATAGAATGTACTGTAATTACAGTTATAACAACTGTACAGCTCATCTCTTGGTTTCTTACACACTTCAGGATTTTGCCTCTGAATTTCCTGTTGTGGACCACTGAAATGGATCATAAATCAGGATTTTGGATAATGCTTTCAAATACAAATATAAAGTGTGTAATGATGTTCATATTAAGGTGCAGTAAACAGCAACATAGAATCTCATGTGACAAATTTTTAGCAAGCTTAAATTCATAGTAGCTAATAGTTGTAACATACAATAACTAAATTTATTAATGAGCCAAAAAGCTAGTAAACTATTATTAGGAATTCAAGCCTGTTTCTCCAAATAATATATATCATTTTGTTATCAAGCATAAGGTTGTATGTAGCAAACTCTTCAGGCAATTTTGCAATAAATTCTTAAACACAAACAAATTTAAATGAGCAATATAGACACTAAAATGACAACTCGTCACTATTCAATTACAAGGTCCATAATCAGGCTATACTGTCTTTTTAAAGTCACAAAATGTCAATCATGGACACAAAACAATGTTTAGTTTGTATCATCATCGTAGTCACAATGTCTTAACAGACATGTTGTGAACTCGTAAAATGTACCCAGTAGTTTGCTTTCTGTATCCTCATGCCGTTGACCAGATGGTATCTACTGGTTCATCCCCCTTTAGGGGCAATTTCTCACCCCAAGGACAAGAAGGTGTCCTGACTCTTCTCAACTTGTCCACCCAAAGCTTTTACAACATGCAGGATAAACGATGGAAGATATTCTAACCCATCCCTGCACGGGTCCTGGGTGGTTTGTATATGAACGTGTATAATGACGTATCTGTTTATTGCTTGAATAATGTCTTCTCGGAAATACCAATAATATTCAAAACTGAACTAATCATAAAATAAGTGTTTTTTCCCATTATGCATAATTACTTTTGGTGTTTGTAATGCGAACCATAAATAAAAGACACAAATAATTACCTATTCAAAGCTGTTTTTGCATTCCCATCAATTAGGACATCATTTTGCTCAACTTTAAAGGTATCCTCCTCAGTGATGTATATAGGTTCAAATGGTTTGGGGTCCTCCCAACTCTCTTCTACTTTTATTTTTTTACCTTGCATTCCAAGAACTTCCTTGTTGCTCCTAGTTTTGACATAATTGTGTTCCTCTTTTATCCTGAAATCATGAAAACATTTTTTACCAAGTCTTATATGTGTTTATTATTTATTAGTGATTCTCACAGTATTTTAATGGTTTTAAACATCATTGAGGGATGAGGGTTGAAGGAAATATAACTATAGAAAAAACAAACAAAGAAACTATATAACTAACTTTCTGTTTTCAACTTTATCAACAAAATATAACATTACTAAAACTTTAGTAGATATGACTAATAAACTCTCACCAGACCTAAAAGTATTACCTTTGTAAATCTATGATTCTGTCTGTTCTTTCATCATGATCATCTTCAACTACAAGCCCACAACTGTTCTGCTCAATTCCAAATGATTCAATATTGACTTCTGCCATTTCCACTTTGACCTCTTCCACTTCGATTTTCATGTTATGAAGGATAGCTGTAGTAGCATCTTCCATTGCGATCTGTTGGCAGAAGTCTTACTGTAGCCAGTAAAAACTTTTAAGCCTTGTTTAAAAAATATTCTTAAACAAATGATATGAATTTGTACTTTCCCAAAATGCCTAGGGCTTACTCTGTCCATTTCCCAACCATTTAAAATATATTATTATATATAAATCAAATTTTTGTAAAAAATCAGCACCTATATTTTGTAGGTTTCATAGGACTAGAAAATAAGTTATATCTACTACAAACACTATAGGACATATACCTAGTATCCTAGTAGTGCCTACAACTATGTCTCTTGTGATAGCAGCATCAGTTTGTGGGGATTGTGTACCTATATGTTATAATAAGCGCAAAAACTACAATTTTGTCTAAGAAATACCTGGGTCCTCAAAGTAATAAATCTTCTAAGTCTAGAACTTCAAGATTGGCTCCGATTTTCTGCGATATATTTATCTTTATCTTTTAGTTCCAATTTGCTCGATGATTTCTTCAAAAAAACCCATAAATTGTACAATAATTAAGAGAGGCAAAAAATAAGAAGTCTTCTTCAAAAAATGTAAAATCTACAAAACGGAAAATAATAAATAAAAGCTTCAAGGTAAAACTAATAAAAGAGGTTATCCTCGATAGGTTAATTTTAGCACATTTGCCCATCACTAGACTACGACAGTTGTTCACATGTGAACCAGAATCGGCAGCGTAGAACATGGAACAAAGGAATTCGTTGCGTGGAACAACCACGATACGAGGTTGCCACGCGTCTGAAAATTTTCCTAAGTGTCCTTTAATTTACTGAAAATTGTATTTGCACCATTTTCCATGTACCTAACTATTGGAATGCAAATGGAGAACCTTCATCTCGCGCTCATAGGACGTTATTCCAGTTGTGTTGAATACAACTCATAGGTATACTCATTTTTCATGGCTTTAGCTCGTTGGAAAGTATCCTGTAGTACTTTAGTCCGAAATAGATTGCTTTCCAAACTATGTAAATTACTACGCGAAAACATCTGTTACCTGATGAACAAATTCATTATAACAAATAGGGAGTAAATGGTGGTACTTTTTGGAGAACCTCGACGCTCTAGACGGCTACATCCTGCAGCGTTGCAAATCTAACGTGCGCAGTGCCTTGCGAGAGGCTGACCGTAAAAGAAGGGATAGAGGATAAAGATATTTAGCGTCGACGATACATCAATACCACTACTAACGCTGAATTGTTAAACAAAGACAAAAATTAATAATACTTTATTAGCTAACAGTATTTACAGAGGTCAACAAATAAAGTATAACAAATAAATAAAGTATCTTACAATTGGACAAATGTCAGGTTGTGTACACATTGTAGAAAAATATCAGTATGAGAATAAAAAAATCGGCAATATTAAATAATACATTTTTGGTTGAAACTTTTGTTTGGTTTTGATGGAAAACTGTTAAACAGTGTTTATGTACACAAATATGCGGTACAAACAGGTCAAAGTAGAAGAAGCAAAAAATTCAACTATATCACAGACATTGAACGTTTTTAGGGATCTTATGATGTTTCTTCTGAAGACATACAGATAAAATTTTCTATTGGCCCATTGCAAAAACTTTAATCCTAAATCCAAATTTGCAACTGCTGTAATGGATCATGAGTTAAACAGTTTGCAAGGCAAAATAAAAACAGTTCCACTTCAAGCCCTTTTTACTCTCAATTTCTACTGTCAAAATCGCATGATAGTAATAAAGAAAGACGAGAAAATATTTTTTCTAACTGATCTGTTTTCAGTATAGAACATATTAAATAAAATTTCTAGCACATTGTCAGTGGATATAGCAACCAGTACGAATTTTTTTCACTGCGTGTCATGTTAAGTATTTTTGCCAAATATAATAGAGGTATTTGATTTATGTTCCTGTTATTTTTGAGCGAAGTTTCAAAATTAGCTCTTTCTGCCTGCACATATTCAAGGCGTAAACATTTTCATTTCAAAAAGTATATGCATTCAAGTATTTTACTAGTTTTGTTGTCTTTAGTCATATGTTTGGCCGTGTCTCTTCACTGTAGTTTTAAATGTACAATGTGGGCATTTATGTATTTTACTAGGTATTTTACAAGTAACAAATCTTCTGGCTTAACCCTTAACCGGTAACGTGCAAGTTCGGGGCATAGCTAGTAACGTGCAGTCTGTGAGAGTGTAACCTCTTTGAAGCTTAAAAAATCAAACTCTCCTAATTATTGGGAAAAATGCATGAAGATTTGTTGGGGGTATATATCCTTTTATAATAATTTTGTATAAAGTAGCAGAACATGTGATGTAAAGCAAAAAAATTATGAAAATTATTAACTAGAACACAAATTAGCAGCACAAATTTGTAGGACCAAAATAATAAAAAAAAAATTGACCACACTCAAATCTATATATTTTGTGATTGATAATAAGCAAATCAATACACCTATAAAAATATTTTGGTAAAAAATGACGGACCTGCCATGACTACCAGTTGAGAAAAATTATAACGTAAACCGCAACGTTCCGTCTAGCAGGCTGAACAGAACTAACAACTAAGCACATCTGGAATGTTGTTTACGCAAACTTATTGATAAACGGGATATAAAAGGGATACCAATGGCAGGTAGATTAGATGAGGTCATTTACTAGAAATGCGGTAAAGTTTTGTTGTAGGGTCGAACTTAAGATTGCTTGCAGTCTCACAGACGAGACGGCACGTTACCAGTTAAGGGTTATGAACTGGCTTTTGCTTTGTTTCTCTGCAATATTTATTTATTTTTATAGGGCTGTTCGCAGAGCAATCACATACTAGTCAGCGTCAATTTGATTGCTCAGTACTAGTTAGAAATAGTTTGGCAACTGCAAGGGCGAATGCTGATTGACTCTGACTGGTTTGTGATTCTCTCTGCGAACAGACCTTATATTTTATATCCAGTTTGCTCGATGCTTCAGAAAATCCATTCATATTCGTTTAATCATGAAAGTGGAATTAAATGAGCGGTCCGTTTAAAAGTACATACTTACAAAAATATGTTTCAAATCATACATTGTGAGAAAAATAAACATAAAAAAACAAAGGCCATGTTCAATAGTTCAGTTCCAGCAGATTTGCCCATCACTAGACTTCAACGTCATGAGACTAGAGATGTTCGATACATCGATACTTTACGATATGTTTACAAGTTAAACATAATCGGTAGTCTCTTTTTAGTTATCAAGTTTGCAAACATTTTCAGTGTGACCAACATACCTAACTTATGCCTGAATTTAAATTTGCATCACATCACACTGCTTTAGAATGCTTCCGCATATGTTTAGAAAAGTTAGACTTCAAGGTAGTTTTATATGTACACTGTGAACATTCATGCAATTTATTGGAAACAGATGCTACGAAATTAGGATGTTCCCTAACTGTATGATTATCAAGAGAAGCCTTACTTTTGAATTTTGCATTGCAGTGAACACAAATCTTGAGCTTATAGTTATCCGCTGTCTCAGGATGTTTCAACATATGTCTGGCAAAATGAGGCTTCAGGACAGTTTGATACGCACAATACTTACATTCATGTATTTTGCTAGTAATCGTTGCAATCAAATGAGGATGCTTGTTAATTATATGTTCATCCAGACCTGTTCTACGTTTGAACGTTTCATCACAATGTATACACCGCAGCTTAAACATATCAGCAATCTCAGTATGTTGAATCATATGCTCAGTCAAGTGACCCTTCACAGTAGTTTTATATGTACAATACGTACATTCATGTACTTTACTAGAAATAGACGCTATCCACTCTGGATGTTTCTTAATTATATGATCATCCAGATTTTTTTTGCTTTTATATGTCGCGTTACATTGAACGCATACGCTGAGGTTAACGTTACCCCCACTCTCTGGATGTTTCGACATATGACGATCTAAATTTGCCTTCATCACAGTTTTATATGGACAATGGGGACAAGCATGTATTTTACTAGAAACAGATACTATAAAATCAGGATGCTCTCTGATCGTATGACTATCAAGAGACGTCTTACTTTTGAATTTCGCATCACAGTGAACACAAACGCTGAGTTTATAGCTGTCTACAGTCTCTGGGTGTTTCAACATATGTCTATCAAAACTACCCTTCACCGTAGTTTTGTATGCACAACAAGGACATTCGTGTACTTTACATGAAACAGATGCTATAAAATCTGGATGTTCTCTGATCGTATGATCGTCGAGAGATGTCTTACTTTTGAAAGTCGCGTTACAGTGGATGCAAAGGCTCAAATTGTCGCTATCTGTAGCCTCCGCATGATTCGTCATATGTCTAGCAAAGTTACTGCTCGATGTAGTTTTGAATGTACAGTGTGTACATTCAAGTATTTTACTTGTGACAGAGTCTATATATTCCGGATGTAGCCTGATGATATGGTCAAAAAGAGCAATCCTACTTGAGAACGCTGCATTGCAGTGAATACAAATGGTAACTTTAGAGCTGTCTAGGAACGTTCTGTGTTCTTGCATGTGCTTAATAAGAAGATACTTATGGCTAGTAGTGTAATAACAATTATAACAACTGTATGACTTCGCAACTGGTTCTTCAGGCACTATGTGATGTTGCTCTGTGAGTTCGTGTTTTGGAGAACTGGAAGAGATCAAATTATCATTCTTCTGGATTAGGGGGGTGTCCAAGGGGTGTGTGTGGTGCATGGGAGCACTCTGGGTTCACTCAGAAGTCGTTAATAAATTGCTATTTAACTTCTGTGTTGTAAATAGCTGTTTGTTTTTATTAGCGAGCTAATTGTAATGCATATACCACTGGTAGTGAAATCCGAACACTGAGAAAATAAGGGTTATGTTTGATGAAATGTGGTAGGACCACCAACAATAAATTTTGAGCATACAACATACAATCATTTAACATTTTTTAAGAAGCATTATGATGACAATGATGAGGTATAATTACCTGTTCAAAACCACTTCTAAATTATTCTCATCAATGTAATCAGGATAATCATTCTCCTGTTTGATAACAATGCCATTATCAGTGATATATGCAGCTTCAAATTGTTTGCAGTCCAAATCTTCATCCATATTTGCTTTGTTACCTTGCTTTACTTCTTGGTTGCTGCAAGTTTCAACAAACGTGGGCTCCTCTTTTATTCTGAGAAAAACGATAATATTCTCATATATATTTAGATCACCTAAAGTAAGTAACAACTAGTATAATGTTAGTTAGATAATGTTTATGACTGTGTATAAAATATCTTCAAGTTCAGGAGTGAAGTCTCTTTTATGAAATAATTACTATGGACAATGAGAGATTAAATGCATTGGAAATGATGAGTCTTAATAGAAGTTTAGGGACATTCAGAATTTTGAGGATAAAGTGGTTGGAAAGTTTATGAAGGATTGTTGAGTGGACTTTTAAAAGTAACCTGTTGTGTTAATCTAATAAGGTTACCTTTGTACACCTATTCCATCTGAATCATCATAGGGTTCATCTTTGATTGCAGGTGCCCAGGTGACTCCAACAACTCCACTATCCACCTCTGGTGGTTCCATTTTGATTTCTTCCAATTCCATTTCCACAGTCTGATCAACAGCTACTCTTTCTTTTTCCATAGCCCTCTGTTAACCAAACCATATTTCAAATTGATTATCTTCAGTTGAATCGTCTGATTGCTTATAATTTCTGAGTAAAGGTAATACCACATATTCTATATTTACCCTCAAATTAATTCAGGCCTGGCCTAGGGCCTACATTACTTAAGATTTTGGAGCATATAGAGAAAGCTAATAGTAGTTTAAAAAAAAAGCAATCTGTAATAAAATTTTCAGTAGCTTTACAGTACTGTTTACAAACAGTACAGTTCAGTATAATGCAAAAACTACAATTTTTTTCTAGATACCTGGCTCATTGAAGGAATAAATCCTGTGGGATTAGAACCTCAAAATTAGGTGCTTTATTGAATTTTATTTTTTAATAATAAATAGATTGCTACACATTTTTTCTTTTGCACAAAGCTTCTGTTTAGAAATTAGAATTAGAAAAGCACTACAAAAACAGGACAGTGTAGGGATGGCAACAATATATCGATATTTTTTCAGCTATCGAAAAAATTTTAAAATATATTCGATATAACCATATCGATAATTCAACTTATAGTGTTTTCCACTGGGCTGCACTCACCCGCACTGCGTTGAACTGAGTGCAATAGTTGTGTTCCACTGGTAACCTCCTATTGCACTGCTTGATTTTTTGTATGTTCCACTACCCGCATTCTCTGAGTGTAGTGCGCACTCAGGGCAACTTTTTCGCACGAGCCTCGGGATCTCGTGCTGTAGTGCCAGTGCAAATATGGCGAATATGGCTTCCTTTCTGATTTTAAATGAATCGCTAGAAAGCGATGAGAGTAGTGATGATGAAGAAGAAATTGCAAGTTATTGATGGAAAAGCGGAAAATACAGAAAGTTCTAAAATTTGTGGAAACTGTAGTACAAATTCAGCGATAAAGATGTGTACATTTTTTTTCTAATAAAAAAATTTAAATTTAATAAAATCATTTTTAGTTTAAAAGTAATTTTCGTGTGGAAAGGACTACATGCTAGAAGTTAATAGAAGAATTCAGGGACTCTCAATTCTTCCCCCGGAAGACCACATTTGCCACCATAATCCTCAGACATTTTATACCTTTCTAACTTTATGACAAAAGGATTAAAGTTAATAGACACCAAAAGTAAACAGCAAAACCTTAGAAAAAACAAAAGTCAGCTGTCATTATAAATGCACTGGTCTGCTTGGGCACGTTCCACTCGGGAATTGCACTGATCCGCACCGATACGCACTTTGTCAGAGCAGATAATAAATTTGCACTTATCAAGAGCGCAGTGAATGCTGCTCAGTGGAAAACACTATTAGATATATCCATGGATATATCGCATATAATTTTAAATATTAGTTCGACATAGATCAAGTAATCTCTTCTGATGAATCAGTATTTAAAAAGAACAAACCCAAAAGAATATCTGTTGATTGGGATGAAATAAAATCTCAATCTATTTTTTCTAGCACAAAAGTATCTTTCAATGCCAGCTACGCCTCGTGAATGATTATTTATTATTTTTAAGGCCAGAGCCATGGCTCCGTATATGTATTGAATATAATTATTCTAAATGAATATATCAGTCGGCCATGATATATCGAATAACTTCAAATTTTATCGATATATCAAAAATATCGATATTTCGTTGCCATCCTTAGCTAGTTAGTTGTGATGGGCAAATCTCGAAATTTGTTAGAACTCTAGAATTGAGCAAGATTGTATCGATATATTGAATAATCGATATTTTGTTGGGTTAGGTTAGGTTACCTCTTATGTTTTTGAGGTTTTGTTTTATGTTTTGTGATTGTTTTTCTCCACTTTTACTGTGAGATTTCAAAGTGATTTCAAACGTATTTGAATAGGTGGCTGGTGGCTATCCCAATAATTGTACTGTTTGTAATTTGAATCCGTAATGAATATACCTATAAATTATTTCCTACTCTTGTGAAAGGTCCAAAATTTAAGTAGTTAGAAAGCCACTTGCCTCTATTTGGCATAATTATTTAGAAGTGGATTGAGTTAGCCCTGTGAGTTTTGGAACAATTCAGATATTTATCATATTATCATATCATTTAAGAATATTTTTTGAACAATGTCTGAAATAATTTGCTAACTATAAAACTCTAGTAAGACTCCTGTGAAGTGTAAAATATGGTTTGGTTCTAAAAATACAATGGAAAATGAAATGGCAGCTATCGAGCAGGTCATCAAAATAGAAGTGGGAGAAGTCAAAGTGGAAAAGACTGAGGTTGATACAGAGTCATTTGGAATAGAGCAGAACAGCTCAGGGGCCTTATTTGCAGGTGATCATGATGTAACAAAAGACAGAATCATAGGTTTACAAAGGTAACATTTTTAGATTAGCTCCGCAATGAGTAATAGTACAGTAATTTTCATGTTATATTGTTTTACAATTAGTTGATAAACAGGAAGTTGTATAGTTTCCTTAGTACCTATCTTTTTCTATATCCATGTAGAAAATTGTCCATGAACTAAGCGGACTGTGCAAATTGTGAAACCCTTTGTAATATTTAAAGGAATCAGTAGTACAGTGACTATAACTAGTTACATGTAAATTACTGCCAAAGTCGTTGCACAAATACAAAATGCTGTATCTCTCTAACAATCTATGATTTGTCAACAATATAGTATAGTAGTTAGTTAAAAATGCTTTCATGATTTGTTTCAGAATAAAAGACAAAAACAATGTTGTTGAACCTGGGAGCAACATAGGAGTTCCTGAAATGCAAGAGAAAAAAATAAAAGTAGAAGAGAATTGGGAGGACTGCATACCATTTGAACCTATGTATATCACTAGGGACGATATCTTTAAAGTTGAGAAAAATGATGATTCAATTGATCAGAATACAAACATAGCTTTGAGTAGGTAATTAAACTTTATTATCAGCTTTTTTTGGATATTATTGATACTCACAAAAAAAAAATTAAAAAAATGGAGTCAAGTTGATTGACTCAGTACATCTCATAATGGTAATATCATTTTATTATTTTCCTTTTGCATGAAGCTAAAGTCTGAGATCTCTGTGCAACCAAATCATCGCCTGCCTGCCCTCAAAAAACATCCAACACAAAAACTCTAGTAACAATGAAACAAAGTGATCAGGAACCCCCAAATTTCCTAAAAGCGAAGTTTGAGCTAATCTTATATTTTTAGTTTTTTTATTATTGCTGTGCCGCCACAGAATTCTATGTTATCTACTCTTTACATCTTCAGTACCTTGATATGAATATGATTACACTTCTGTATTTGAGTGTATTATATCCTAAATCATGATTTTTGATCCATTTCAGTGATCCAGAACAGGAACTCAAGAGGCAACATCATGTTGTGTGTAAAGAAACAAATTATGAACTGACCAGTTGTGATATCTGTAATTACACTGCATCCATTAAAAACATCCTAATCGAACATATGATTATGAAACAACACAGACGTGAAAAAAGCTCGGACACAAAAAGCTTTGAACTCATATGTACTCACTGCAACATGAAATTTGCCAGTAAGAAAAAATTAGACGATCATACAATCAGAATAAATCCTGATTTTATAGAAACAATTTCTACAAAAATGTTTGAATGTACATATTGTACATATAAACTCTGCTTATGCTTCCGTTGTAGTGCCACATTCAGAAGTAAGGTAACTCGTGACGATCACATGGTCAAGGTACATCCAGAGTCCATAGCGTCTATTCCTAGTAAAATTCATCACTGTGAATATTGTTCATTTAAAACTACAATAAAGAGTGCCTTGACCTGTCATGTGAATAAACACAGTAAGACCAAGCTGAGGTGTGAACACTGTTGGGAGACATTTAAGCGCAGAGAAGGCCTGGATGAACATATAACTAGGAAACATCCTCATTTGATCGCTTCTGTGTCTAGTAAAATACGTGAATGCCCACATTGTACTTATAAAACCACACTGACTGTTCGCTTGATGCAACATATGTTGAAGCACTCAGACGCAACAGATAAACGTAAACACAGAAAGGGTCAAGATAGGCATGAATACAGCAAGTGTACTCACTGCGGTGCAGAATTTAAACATAAAGCTACTCTTGATAATCATATAATCAGGGAGCATCCTGATTTTGTTGGATCGGTTTCTTGTAAGTTCCATGCATGTGCACATTGCCCATATAAAACTATCTACAAGTCTAGTTTAGGAACACATTTGTTGAAGCATAATGCAAAGACACAAGGCAGCTTCAAGCTTAGTTCCTGTAGTCACTGCAAAGCAACCTTCAAAAGCAAGAAATGTCTAGATGAACACACGTTTAGGAAGCATCCTGAATTCACTTCATCGATAACTAGTAAAATACATAGATGTAGATATTGCGAATATCGAACTATCCTTAAGTACAATTTTGCCAGACATATGTGGCAACACCATGAGACCCAGAGTGTGTCTACTGCCAGTGAAATTCAGACCAAAAATAATCAGGGAATATCCTGAATTTATTCGTCAATATCAAGTAAAATATATGCGTGAAGTGTATGTATACAATTCGAAAAAAAGATAATGCAGCCTATGGTTCTGTAGTCAGTTCATCGGAAAACTACCACCACGCAAGTGGAGACATCAGGATGAGGTTTGGTAGAAACGGTAGAAAGGAAGCTTTTGGGAGAGAGATTGTAAACATCAACACCCCTTAAGGCCGATTCACACATACGGTACCGTGCACCGACTGTGTCATGACCGCGCATCGGCTGTGATATTCACACCAGGCATGTCGTGTCCGTACTGTCCGTCAGTTGGCGGTATGGGGTATGGATCGAACAGAGGAGGACGTAATTATGCGTACGGAACGTATCTAGTGTTGATGGAAGAGGAACAAAAAAAAAGGAGAAAGATTTGGATTAACCGTTTGTGGAGAGCTAGGGAGGAAGAAGGAGAATTTCACACGGCATTTGCTCGACTCAAAGACGATCTAGAACAATTTGTTCTTCAAATTATTCGCAATTTCTCTCCAAATATTGTCTTTTACTAGATTATTGTCGTAATCTTTATGTTTTAAATCGTATAAACATTCATGCTCTTGCACGTAGATAATCAAAGAATCTTCATTGACAGGCATTTTTTCCGCCTATTAACCTCAACAAACGAATTTTCCTGAAATGCTAAGAACAGGGTACTCACGAATTGTATAATGACAAATCGGAAATCGGGACACCCGAAAATCAACGAGCGCTGGCCGAATCATGACGGGCGCCCTGTGGTCGCCTTTCAATAGTTCACACTACGGCGGTTGTGCACGTGCCATGCTCCTACCGTGTCGGACCGTAACCTTGAGAAATCACTTTCAGAGCAGTCGGAAGCAGCACAGTCGGAGCACGGTCTGCGCCTAGACCTGTATGTGTGAATTAAAAACATCTAATCCAATACATTCTAATGAAAACTTTGGATGACCGATTCAGTTCAAATCAACACAGTCGGCGCACAGTCGGTGCACAGTACCGTATGTGTGAATCGGCCTTTATGGTTCGGCAAAAAGATACTTTGGAGACACCATTCCAGCAAATTAAAAACGGAAATTTGAGAAATATTAAGTCGTTTTCAGTATACAGAAACATAGAATCTGAAGCAAATGCCGAACATGATAGAGACCCTGATGATTTCTTAGATATTGTTATGATGCGGAGAGAAAACAATAATTATGTTTACAGGGTTTTTGAACCCCCTATTCAGCAAGGAACAATTGGACATATTAAAATGGGGAACAACAAATGAAGAATCCATAACTTTGTATCTAGATGCGACAGGTAGTGTTGTACGCCCTACTAAGCCAACTAAAAAACGGGTCTATTGTTATGCAGGTGTCATAAAGATTGACAAACAAAAAACGGTATGTCCAGTTCTGGAATTTGTAACTTCAGAGCATGACGCGTATTCTATCGGTTCATGGTTGCAAGCATTTCGCATGGTTCTCCGGAAAGATAAAAGCGTAAAGTGAAAGTGGCCTGTTTTCAAAACTGTTGTCACAGACTTCAACTTCGCTCTTTTAAATGCTGTCAACTGTCCAACTGTAAGATATACTTTAGTTATTTATATTTCACTTTTACCTTTACCTTTGTAAATACTATTATTTATTAAAGATAATAAAGTATTATTATTTTGTATGTCTTTTGTTAAACGTATTCAGCGTTATATAGCGAGTGGTTAACGTATGTACCTATCTTATTCGCTAAATATCTGTTACCATTCCTGCCATTAACTATATTATAATGCCATGCTTTTGTCTGAGATGATGTGTTTAAACAAATTTTCTGCTCTAAAATATTTTTTTCTTTTGAAAAATATTTGATATGCATTTTCATTTGCTATTCAGGCATAATAAATTACAGCACATTTGTGGAAATTTTTAGATGCGTGGCAACCTTGTAATATGTTTGTTCCACGCTCTTGAGCGAACTGATTCTGTTTCACTTGTAATCGTATCGTGTATCGCAATATATCGATGTATCGAACATCTCTAGTCTCATGACGTCGGAGTCTAGTGATGGGCAAATATGCTAGAAGCTAGATCGGTGAACTGAACTATTGATCATAACCTTTGTTTTTCATGTTTGGTTTTGTGTTTATTTTTCTCATATTCTGGGATTGCAAAGATTGAAAGATTCAAACATATTTTTTGTAAGTATTTTTGAACGAAACTCTCATTGCTTTCCTCTTTAATGCTTGAACGAACATCTATGAGTTTTCTGAAGAAAACATCAAGCAAACTGGTTATAAAATATAAAGATAAATATATTCTACAAAATCAAAGCAAAAGCCAGTTCTTAAGCCAGAAGATTTGTTACTTTGAGAACCCAGGTGTATCTAGAAAAATTGTGGTTTTTGCACTTTTAATATAACACAATCCACATCCACATGAAGCCGTCTATCCAAAAATACTTATTGGAGGCCCTATTGGAGTATTGTAGGCTATACTGGTTATAAATGGAATCCACAATGAATATAAATAATTTCCTAGACCTGATTTTCAAAAAAAATTTAAGTAGTAAAAAGCCACCAGCCTCTATTTGGCAAAATCGCTAAGTTTTAGAACAATACAGATTTATATATTTATAATTATAATTTATAATTATTATTATAATTTTACATGAAATAAACACAATTACAACATAGCGTAATTTGCAAATACATATCTATGTATAATATGAGCTGCCTAGACATCAACTGTCTGTATTGCAGCTCACCCTATGTGTGTGTATAGTACATGCAATTTGCAACAGGAAATTACATACACCTATAGATACTCTATTACATCCATATACGCAACATATACATAATATAAAGAGAACGTGGATGCTGAGGTAGAGAAAGTCGTGCATTTCATTTCACGATACTTCGGGTAGGTTTAGAATATTGTAAAATTGATGCGAATTTTGTCTGATGAATTTTTTTACTTCCACTTTGAAACTAGCAGTTTTATTTATTTGCCTAAGATTAAGAGGAAGCTGATTATAAAATTTGGGGGCAAAAAAGAAGAAAGACCTTTGACAGACTGTTTTTTTAAAAGTTTTAATAACAAGGCTTTGATTAGTATACGATCTTGTCGGATAGGTGACATTAATTATTTTCCAGTTGGGATTATTATGAAGTTTTAGTATACAGTGATAGGTAAATAGTAGCTTGATATCCAAAAGGCCTGTTTCTTGATATAAGGTTTTAGTGCTGAATAATCGATTTTTGGTAAATATTATCTTTAGAAGAGTATTTTGTGCTATTTGTAAGATGTTTAATGCACTGTTGTAAGCACCTCCCCAGATAACAATACAATAACGTATAACAGATTCAGCTACTGAGTTGTACAACATGATTAAGTGTTTCTTTGAAAGGATCTCTCGTAAATTATAAAACCTGTTATAATATGATTTATTTAAGAAATTTTTTACACAATAGATGATTATGCTAGACTTTTGTGAAGTTTAAAATATGGTTTGATTCTGAAAACATGTCAACAGATTGCCATGCAGAATGAGGTGGCAGTTATTGATCAGATCAAAATGGAAGTGGGAGAAGTTAAAGTGGAAAAAATAGAGGTTGAAACTGAGTCATCTGGAGTTGAGCCGAACAGCTGGGAGTCTGTAGTTGAGGGTGCTCATGACGAAACAACAGACAGAATCATAGGTTTACAAAGGTAACATTTTTAGATGAACGTTTGAATGAGTTTATTATCATAGTATAGTTTCCACATTACATTGTCTTACAATTAGTTGATGAAGTTATATAGTTTCCTTATTACCTTTCTCTATACTCGTAGAGAAGCTTGTCAGTCAACTAAAGGAACTGTGCAGGCACATATCCAGGATTTGGTTTTGGGGGGGTCCAGATTATGGGTGTCACTTGGTTGACCTTTTGGGGGGTCCAGATTAGAGTTGCCACCTTAAATTTGCCGGAGGTGGGGTGCAAATTTGTTGATTCCATTTTTTAGATGGCATTTTATAACATTTCGAGGGGGGGGGGGGTCCGGACCCCCTGGATCCACACACTCGTTCCTGGAACTGTGTGAATAGGTATCTGAATATTATACCTATGTGAAACACTTTAGTTTAGTGGTTTCTTATAATTGAAAATGCTTTTCATGATTTGTTTCAGAATAAAAGATGAACACAATTTTGTAGCAGCTGGAAGCAACATAGAAATTCTTGAAAAACAAAGTATAAAAATAAAAGTAGAAGAGAACTGGGAGGACTGCAAACCATTTGAACCAATGTATATTACTGAGGAAGACATCTTTAGGCTTGAGAATAATGATGATTTAATTGATGGGACTACAAACATAGCTTTGAATAGGTAATTATACTTTATTATTAATTCAATTTTGGACATATTGATACTTTCAAGAAGAAATTTAAAAAATAAACAAATATGTCATACATAATTATTGATATACCAAATAATGTATTTTGTTTTGTATCTGTGGTTGACATTTACTGAGTTTAAAAAGAAAGTACACTTGTAAGTGAATATAGTAAGGAACTGTCAGTTATTTAATTTTGTGTTTACTTTTGAGAACCTATCTGAAAATTGCCTCAATAAATTTACATACAACTTATTGCTTGATGAGAAAATGGTGTCTTATTAATTTGGAGAAAAAGGCTTTTACTCCTAATAATAGTTTACTAGCTTTTGCTCATTATAAAAATTAGATATTGAATATTTGGTACTATGAATTTAAGCTTGCTACAATTTTGTTTGACTGTATTATGCTAAATCATGATTTTTGATCCATTCCAGTGGTCCAGAAGAGAAAATCCATGTTGACTCTAAGGATTCAAGTGATGAACTGAATTGTTATAGCTGTAATTACACTACATCCTTCAAAAACCTCCTAGTTAAACATATTATGACAGAACACTCTAGCGATAATCCAAGCTTGTGCTGTCACTGTGATGCCACATTCAAAAGTAAGATTTCTCTCGACGACCATATGATCAGGGTTCATCCAGATTTAACACTTATTTCTAGTAAAATACATGAATGCACATATAAAACTGTGGTTAAAACTCACTGGACCAGACATATAACTAAACACACCAAGAATAGGCTGAGGTGTATCAACTGTGAGGCAACCTACAAAACTAAAAGAAACCTGGATAATCACATACTCAGGAATCATCCTGATGCATCCATCACTAGTAAAGTATATGAGTGCGCCAATTGTACATATAAAACTACAGTGAAGATTCACTTGACCAAACATGTGTCTAAACACACCAAGACACACTACCTGAGGTGTAAGCACTGTGATGAAACATTTAAATGTAGAACAGGTCTGGATGGACATATAATTAGGAAACACCCTGATTTTATTGAAACCATAACTAGTAAAATACATGAATGTACATATTGTGAATATAAAACTACAGTGAAGAGTCGTTTGGCGAACCACATGATTAGACACACTGGACACACTGATACTAAGTTGAGGTGTGAGCACTGTGACGATATGTTCAAGCATAGAACAGCTCTGGCTGATCATATGATTAGGATACATCCTCATTTAATGGAGACTATAACTAGTAAAATACATGAATGTGAATATTGTACGTTTAAAACTACAGTGAAGGGTCACTTGACGAAACATATGCTCAAACACAACAAAACTAAGTTAACGTGCATGTACTGCATTGAAACGTTCAAACGTAGAATAGCTCTGGCTGACCATATAACTAGGAAACATCCAGGTTTTGTAGCGTCTGTTAGTCATAAAATACATAAATGTGAATATTGCACGTATAGAACTACAGTGAAGGGTCACTTGACCCGACATATGATAAAACACACCAAGAGTGAGGTTAGGTGTATGCACTGTCATGAACCATTCAAATATCCTTATTTGATTGGAACCACAACTAGTGAAGTACGTGAATGTACAAATTGTGCACGTCAAACAGTCTTCGAACCTCCAGAGAGTGCGGGTAACTTGAATCTCAGCGTATGCATTCACTGTAACGCGACTTATAAAACCAAAAAAAATTTGGATGATCATATAATTAAGAAACATCCAGAGTCTATAGAATCTATTTCTAGTAAAGTACATGAATGTATGTATTGTACATATAAAACTACTGTGAAGAGTCACTTGACTGAGCATATGATTCAACATACAGAGACTGCTGATACGGTTAAGCTGAGGTGTATACATTGTGATGAAATGTTCAAATGTAGAACAGTTCTGGATGAACATATAATTAACAAACATCCGCATTTGATTGCAACTATAACTAGCAACATACATGAGTGTACGTATTGTGCGTATCAAACAGTCCTTAAGCCTAATTTTGTCAGACATATGTTGCAGCATCCTGGGACAGTGTATAGCAAGAAGCTCAAGACTTGTGTTCACTGTAATGCAATATTCAAAGGTAAAGCTTCTCTTGATAATCATACAATCAGGGAACATCCTGATTCTGTAGCATCTGTTTCTTATAAATTACGTGAATGTGGACAGTGTACATATAAAACTACCCTGAGTTCTAATTTTGCTAGACATATGCGGAAACATTCTAAAGCAGTGTGATGGGATGAAAATTAATTTCAGGAATAAATTAGGAAAGTAGGTCAGACCGAAAATGTTGGCAAATCTTAATAACTAAAAAGAGAATAAAGTGTACTTAATGCTACCGATTCTGTTTCACTTATAAACATATCGTATTATTCGTATTCGTAATGTATCGATATATCGAACATCTCTAGTCTCATGACGTCGAAGTCTAGTGATGGGCAAATCTGCTAGAACTGAACTATTGAACACAATCTGTGATTTGAATCATTTTTTGTAAGTACCTTTGAACGGACCTTTCATTTCTTTTCTCTTTTATGGTGGAACGAACAGACTCAAAGTAAAAGCCAATTCTTTTAGCCAGAAGATTTGTTACCTGTTAAACACCTAGTAAAATATATGAATACATATTGTATATTTAAAACTACAGTGGAGGGTCAGTTGACCAAACATATGCTTAAACACAACAAAACTAAGTTGAGGTGCATGTACTGTATCGAAACGTTCAAACGTAGAATAGGTCTGGCTGACCATATATAACTAGGAAACATCCAGGTTTTATAGCGTCTATTAGCCATAAAATACATAAATGTGAATATTGCACGTATAAAACTACAGTGAAGGGTCACTTGACCTGACATATGATAAAACACACCAAGAGTGAGGTTAGGTGTATGCACTGTCATGAACCGTTCAAATATCCTTATTTGGTTGGAACCACAACTAGTGAAATACGTGAATGTACAAATTGTGCACGTCAAACCGTCTTTGAGCCTCCAGAGGGTGCGGATAACTTTAACCTCATCATATGTGTTCACTGTAACGCGACTTATAAAACCAAAAAAAATTTGGATGATCATATAATTAAGAAACATCCAGAGTCTTCTTCTTCTTCTTCTTCTATTGCCCTATCCGATTACGGACGTTGGCTATTAACACGGCTATTCTTATTTTATTTACGGCGTTCCTAAATAAGTCGACAGATGATAGTCCAAACCATTGGCGTAGGTTGTGCATCCATGAATGTCGTCTCCTTCCTGGTCCCCTCTTGCTATACACCTTGCCCTGGACAATTAGTTGTAACAGACTATAGAATCTATTTCTAGTAAAGTACATGAATGTATGTATTGTACATATAAAACTACTGTGAAGAGTCACTTGACTGAGCATATGATTCGACATACAGAGACTGATATGGTTAAGCTGAGGTGTATACATTGTGATGAAATGTTCAAACACAGAACAGTTCTGGATGAACATATAATTAACAAACATCCTCATTTGACTGCAACTATAACTAGCAACATACATGAGTGTACGTATTGTGCACACCAAACGGTCCTTAAGCCTAATTTTGTCAGACATATGTTGCAGCATCCTGGGACAGTGTATAGCAAGAAGCTCAAGACTTGTGTTCACTGTAATGCAATATTCAAAGGTAAAGCTTCTCTTGATAATCATACAATCAGGGAACATCCAGATTTTTTAGCATCTGTTTCGTATAAATTACGTGAATGTGGACAGTGTACATACAAAACTACCCTGAGTTCTAATTTTACTAGACATATGCGGAAACATTCTAAAGCAGTGTGATGGGATGAACATTAATTTCAAAAATACATATCGTGATGTATCAATGTATCGAACATCTCTAGTCTCATGACGTCGAAGTCTAGTGATGGGCAAATCTGCTAGAACTAATCTATTGGACATGCCTTTATTTTTAATGTTTTGTGTTTCTTTTTTCACGATCTGTGATTTGAAAGAAGTACCTTTGAACGGACCTCTCATTTCTTTTCTCTTTTATGGTGGAACGAATATGTATGAGTATGGGTTTTCTGAAGAACACCGAGCAAACTGGTTAAAAAATATAAAAGATAAATATAGTCCACACACTCAAAATAAAAGCCAGTACTTTTAGCCAAAAGATTTGTTACCTGTTACACACCTAGTAAAATATATGAATACATATTGTACATTTAAAACTACAGTGAAGGGTCACTTGACCCGACATATGATAAAACACACCAAGAGCGAGGTTAGGTGTATGTACTGTCATGAACCGTTCAAATATCCTCATTTGATTGGAACCACAACTAGTGAAATACGTGAATGTACAAACTGTGCACGTCAAACAGTCTTCGAACCTCCAGAGAGTGCGGGTAACTTGAACCTCAGCGTATGCATCCACTGTAACGCGACTTATAAAACAAAAAAAAAATTGGATGATCATATAATTAAGAAACATCTTGAGTCTATAGAATCTATTTCTAGTAAATTACATGAATGTATGTATTGTACATATAAAACTACTGTGAAGAGTCACTTGAATGAGCATATGATTCAACATACAGAGACTGCTGATATGGTTAAGCTGAGGTGTATACATTGTGATGAAATGTTCAAACATAGAACAGTTCTGGATGAACATATAATTAACAAACATCCTCATTTGATTGCAACTATAACTAGCAAAATACATGAGTGTACGTATTGTGCGTATCAAACAGTCCTTAAGCCTAATTTTGTCAGACATATGTTGCAGCATCCTGGGACAGTGTATAGCAAGAAGCTCAAGACTTGTGTTCACTGTAATATTCAAAGGTAAAGCTTCTCTTGATAATCATACAATCAGGGAACATCCTGATTCTGTAGCATCTGTTTCCTATAAATTACGTGAATGTGGACAGTGTACATATAAAACTACCCTGAGTTCTAATTTTACTAGACATATGCGGAAACATTCTAAAGCAGTGTGATGGGATGAAAATTAATTTCAGGAATAAATTAGGAAAGTAGGTCAGACCGAAAATGTTGGCAAATCTTAATAACTAAAAAGAGAATAAAGTGTACTTAATGCTACCGATTCTGTTTCACTTATAAACATATCGTATTATTCGTATTCGTAATGTATCGATATATCGAACATCTCTAGTCTCATGACGTCGAAGTCTAGTGATGGGCAAATCTGCTAGAACTGAACTATTGAACACAATCTGTGATTTGAATCATTTTTTGTAAGTACCTTTGAACGGACCTCTCATTTCTTTTCTCTTTTATGGTGGAACGAACAGACTCAAAGTAAAAGCCAATTCTTTTAGCCAGAAGATTTGTTACCTGTTAAACACCTAGTAAAATATATGAATACATATTGTATATTTAAAACTACAGTGGAGGGTCAGTTGACCAAACATATGCTTAAACACAACAAAACTAAGTTGAGGTGCATGTACTGTATCGAAACGTTCAAACGTAGAATAGGTCTGGCTGACCATATATAACTAGGAAACATCCAGGTTTTATAGCGTCTGTTAGCCATAAAATACAGAAATGTGAATATTGCACGTATAAAACTACAGTGAAGGGTCACTTGACCCGACATATGATAAAACACACCAAGAGTGAGGTTAGGTGTATGCACTGCCATGAACCGTTCAAATATCCTCATTTAATTGGAACCACTAGCGAAATACGTGAATGTACAAATTGTGCACGTCAAACCGTCTTTGAGCCTCCAGAGAGTGCGGGTAACTTTAACCTCATCATATGTGTTCACTGTAACGCGACTTATAAAACAAAAAAAAAAATTTGGATGATCATATAATTAAGAAACATCCAGAGTCTATAGAATCTATTTCTAGTAAAGTACATGAATGTATGTATTGTCCATATAAAACTACTGTGAAGAATCACTTGACTGAGCATATGATTCAACATACAGAGACTGCTGATATGGTTAAGCTGAGGTGTATACATTGTGATGAAATGTTCAAACATAGAACAGTTCTGGATGAAGATATAAGTAACAAACATCCGCATTTGATTGCAGATATAACTAGCAAAATACATGAGTGTGCGTATTGTGCGTATCAAACGGTCCTCAAGCCTAATTTTGTCAGACATATGTTGCAGCATCCTGGGACAGTGTATAGCAAGAAGCTCAAGACTTGTGTTCACTGTAACGCAATATTCAAAGGTAAAGCTTCTCTTGATAATCATACAATTAGGGAACATCCTGATTCTGTAGCATCTGTTTCTTATAAATTACGTGAATGTGGACAGTGTACATATAAAACTACCCTGAGTTCTAATTTTGCTAGACATATGCGGAAACATTCTAAAGCAGTGTGATGGGATGCAAATTTAAACTCGGGAAAAAATTAGGTACGGAAGTCATACCGAAAATGTTTGCAAACATCATAGCTGAAAGAGAATAAGGAGCGTCCTGGCTACTATTGATTCTGTTTCACTTGTAAACACATCGTAATGTATCGAACATCTCTAGTCTCATGACGTCAAAGTCTAGTGATGGGCAAATCTGCTAGAACTGAACTATTGAACGTATCCTTTGTTTTTGATGTTTTGTGTTTATTTTTCTCACAATCTGACGTGTGAAAAATGGTTTCAAGACCCAATTTTAGCAAATATTCCTAGGGGTACAGTAATTTTTTGGTTAAAGCTTCATCATATTAGAGAT
This sequence comes from Callosobruchus maculatus, assembly GCA_951848785.1. Taxonomy (NCBI): domain Eukaryota; kingdom Metazoa; phylum Arthropoda; class Insecta; order Coleoptera; family Chrysomelidae; genus Callosobruchus; species Callosobruchus maculatus. The sequence continues at coordinate 1,989,051 of CATOUR010000084.1, read as the reverse complement.
TATTGGAAAAAATATCCAACATGTTGCTTAGAAAAGCGGAGGTTATTGAATTTCTTACAAAACAAAATATCACAATTTCGTCAGATATTAAAACAAAAACTTAGTTATTGGAAATAGTAAAAAGCAACAACTTTGTTAAAAAGTACTGGATGAAGTTCTAAGACTAGCATCCTTTTTTTGTATTTTGATCCGATTGAAGTTATATGGAGTATGAAGCGATGATCTGATTTTGAGTTTCTTTTTATTTCCTCACTTTCAATTTGTCTTCTTAAATAATATTGTTAGAATTTAATTTCGAATGGTATTTATTGTACATTTTATAACTTTAATATTTATTAAAAATCTAATAGGCAACCTCGTTAGTTTTCTTATTTAATTTACTGCTATTTGATCCTTGATTATCCAAATCAAGAATTGACGAAGGATAGGTTATAAAATTCAAAAACCAGATTGCTGATAACAATCTCTATTAAAATTTCTAAAAAATACTGACATATGTCTATATAATAAGGTAAAATTGAACAAATAATAATATCACTTGACAAAATTTCAAATTTGTACTAAATAAGGGTGTGTTAATGATTACTTGATTTTTTTGTCAAATCTATCACAATCTTCTAGGAATTCTCTGAAAAAGATAAATAATACCATAAAATTATTACTTTTCCATTGAGAATTGAGGCTTTTGAATGTAACATGTATTCAAAACGTTTTAGTTTTTGGTTTTTTATGTCACGTCCTATACTCTCTAAATACAGAGGTGGAAATATTGGACGGACCTATTTTTGTATTCAGTGGAAACATCACTTGTTCTTCGAGGCACATGTCAATGACTTGTCTCCTAGATTTTTTTGAGTTGACAATTATTTCCAACTTGCTTCAGTACTTTGAGGTTCGCAGTTGTCCTGGTGTTGCTAGGAATCAATGTTGGAAATCACTAAAAGTTTATCGTACAATATAATTCAAAAATTAAAACGTTTTGAAAGCATGTGGAAACAAAGCTCAAATTAAAGTGCATGTAGGTATCATGATAAACTCATACCTAACATATTCAGGTAATTCTGGGGCCTTGTATAAATACATGTGCATATAACCATGTGGTTCAAACAGGTGGTATGTGACGTTTCCTTGGTATGTGTCATTTCTATTGTTTACTGCAATATTGTATAACTGAAAATAAAATTATACAATATTTTTATACTCAATATACAGTTTAATATCAAGAATTGACTGACTGACGAACATAAGATCAGAAGGTTGCGATTTTGCGAAGATATGATAGGACGATTTGAACAAGATCCTGATTTTTTTAAAAAGATTTTGTGGACTGATGAGCAGGCCACTTTTGCAACTGCTGGGATATTTTATCACGCACAATAATAGTCATTTCTGGGACACCCAGAATTCTCGGGGTCTTAAATTTAAAAATAAAAATATTTAAAAAACCTTTCAAAATAAGGTGACCGAACCCTATATATTTGGATACAAGAGGAAAATATTTCTTTTTGTGATACAATAAACAGTGAGCTCCCATTAAAAAATTAACTTTATACGATAAAAAAACGATTTATTGTTTTTCGTTTCTTCCTTCATATAAAAACATTTCTCTATTCAAATAAAAAAACATAATAGGGGTGGCGAAGTATGAGGAAACATCCGGTATACATTACCTGTGTGGCAAAGTGGTAGGAGATGATCTCGTCATCTTTGGCATGTAGAATCATAATTGGATTATCAACATTCACGATATATTTTTTGGAATCAAAATCAAAGTCGTTGTATTTTATCGGTTCTATCATCGTGGCCCAAAACCATGGTAACCACGAGTAAAACTGAAAAGAAAACAGGAATCATTTAGAAAAATTGCAATTTTGCTGTCATTATGTTTCTAGGACGTTTAAATTGATTATGGTCAATACTGGTTAAAAAAATGGCGAATAATGTGATCCCGAGTCGAGACAAAACCGCATGTCATTCAGGGTTCAACCACAAACTGAATTAAATCTGGAAAAAAGTTGAGGTTATAGTAAACTGCTTGAGGACAACACATACTACGCAACTGCTCAAAATCAATTAGCGCGATTTATTTAAATTTTAGAAGTGCTTTACTTTTGGCCTGCAGTGTATATGAATAAATCGCTCAAAACCTCCGAATACAAATTTAGTCCATGCCCAAAACAATATCTATTTCATTCCATAAATGAATGAACTTCAGCTCATTCATAAACTGTAGTTTACATACTTTTGTATTGGTGGCGCTTTTATCAGTGTCCCAAAAGGCGCGCGATTGTTCAATGCAAGATTCTGGCTGTAACCATTTTTGACCCTGTATATTGATAATTTTTGACACAAAAACGTGGTTTGCGTTTTCTTAAAACATTAATCTAGAGAAATGTCGATCCAGATTTTAGAGTAAGTTTATACAGGGTGTTTAACGAGACCGTGAATTTAGTCAAAAAAACGCCACATTCGGGAATTTTTCAATAACTGTCTATTAGGAAATTTCAAAAAACACATCGACATTTCTCTAGAACCATCTTTTTTCTTCATGCTCATATTTTCTTTAGTTCAGTTATCTCAAACTTAATAGTAAAAAAATGGTTAAGGCTGGACCAACATACTTATTACTATTATTATTACCTTCATGCCTGGGTGCTCCTGCATAACATCTGTAACCGAAGTGAAGGGGGCTTCTAATATCAAGCCATTCGGACTAATGTTTTCAGCCTTCAGATTTGAAATCAAATGTGTGGCAACACCTGTTCCTAAAGAATGTCCCCAAACGTATATTTTCGAATTAGTTTGATTTTTGAGCCATTTGTATACATATACTATATCTTCAACAATTGCAGTTTCTGTCAATTCGGCCTTGGAGGAATCAGCATATCCTAGAAGAGAAAAGTACTGTTATATCAAAACTGCATGTGCCACTGAACGAAATATTTTTGAATTTTTTCATATTATTTTTTTTCTATGTTTGTGTATACATATATCGCATTGAACATCTTTCTTGTAACTGAAATTTAAATTAAGTCTATAAGATACCAAGTGTTTTTGGTTTGAGCAGTACACATATATTAGAAAAGGGAGGAGCGCGCGGTTTATTACAATCCATTCCTTGACTCAAACCATTTCACTTTCTTACTTGCCACTTGCCATAATGGAGCGGTAGACGCTAGAACAACGCGTGGCATATGGCGTGGCATCATTGGCCCATATTTTTTTGGAGAAAATGGGGTCACCGCTATATAGTAACATCTGAACGTTACATTCACATAGTGAATACCTTCTTCATACCTGAATTGCAAAGAAGAGGTGTGGATATCAAAGATTAGTGGTTCCAGCAAGATGGGGCCACGGCACACACCGCCAGAGCATCCATGGCTGTTCTTCGCCACCTGTTTCCAAATCGTTCAATTTCGAGGTTTGGTGGCATTTCCTGACCTCCTCGGTCTCCCGATTTATCAATTTGTGATTTTTTTCTTTGGGGGTAACTCAAGTCACGTGTTTACAGGGCCAAGCCCCGTACGTTAGACGCAGACAAGGAAGCGATTCGCCATGGAATCTCTCAAAAATCAACAGTGACATGCTGGAAACAGTGGAGTGCAATAGGGTACTTGCAGAGGTCGTGAAATCGTCTCGGGAGTATACATAGCGTAAAGAAAACCATATCATGAAGCAGTAGGAAACAAAAAACATGATTTTACTGACGGCCAAAAAAAGATATTTGCAAAATAAAATAAGGATATATTCAAATTTTTCCACGTGACTTAAAACAAGGGCTGACGTCACAGATATCTTATCGATATCGACAATCGATACTGCTACAGGTTTGCCAACTGCGCATTCGACTAGAGATGATATGAATTCTTTAACAATGCGACACAATTTATTGATACCTAAACATATTTGAAACAGGCAATTAACCTACTAGCATTTTCGCTGCAATACATTTTTATAACTGATAGGTATCACAGTTCATCCTGTTTGTGACAGAGATTCGCAACTAGTCGAAGCCATCATTTTATTTCGGCGCATCCCATTATGAATAAATCCAAAGATAGAATCTAATTCAAGCCCATCCCTACAAAGTGAATTAGTAATATAGCCTAACTTTTATTCTTTTGACTTTTGTACTTTTGTGTGTGACTGTTTTGTGGTTCAATGTCAAAATGTTAGGTTAGCACTGGCTATCGATATCGAATATCAATACTTTACATCCCATCACTATGGGATATCACTGACGTCAGAGGTTGTTTGCGAGGCGTTTTCCGGCATTTGAAATAATTTTTGGAATATCTCTCACAGCCGATTCCAAAAAACCAAACAAGTGATTTTGTCATGTTTACTAGGCTCTAAGGAACGCGTAAACGACATAATATTTTTTTCTGCAAGTACCCTATTTTCATGAACGGCTGCATCATATGCCAATGTAATTTTTGCACTTAGATAGTTCAAAATGGTTTATTGTCAGCTATGTTCTACTAACTAATAATTTTATGATTATTTCAAAAACACTTGATTCCTATGCCCGACCCTGTGTAATGCTCATTGAAATGGTTAGTAAATTCTATTCTATAAAAAATCACAGTATCAGCAATAAAAACAAGACATATTATTAGCAAAATTGCAAAACAGTTCATAAAGCGATTGATAAGTAAAACTGGGTCTAGATATCTTTTATCTATTTATAGACTTTCATATCAAACTACAATTCATTTTTATATGAGATCTGTCACATATTTTACTGCTTCAACATAACTGTTACTGTGATTGTGTTTTACAATTTTAATTGTAAAGTTTCTGCTATTGCTATATAGATTATAACAGACACTCAAGTTTTGGATACCATTTTTATTGTATTATTTGTCTGCAGCCTCAAAAAATAATACATTCATTAATACTGGGTGTTCTATTTTCTATGTGACTTAATATACATATGGAAAAATTGTTTTACCTCTATAATCCACAGCAATAATGAGAAAATACCATCTCAAAATGTCATACAGATCCAAAGAACTCGCTCTATCTTGACCATTTCCATGCAGATACAGTAACACCTTGTAGTTGTTGTCACTCAATGCCCCTTCATAGTTATATTCGTCATTTGCTATGAAATCTCCAAGGAATTCTTGAGGCAATATTTGCCACAAGCCTAATGTGATGTTGTCTGATATGTCATTTTCTCTTGGCACGTTTATATAGAAATTCCTAACTCCTTTGATATCGAATTTCTCTATGTCCGAGTAGTTTTTTTGAGATATTACCCCTGAAAAAAGGAAAGATTTTGTGAACTGAATATTCGATGATTTGAGACTATACTGGAATTTAATCATTTTCTATTAAACTGATTTTTTTTGGAGGTTCAGGACAATGAAATTTTTCACAGAATGAATCCCAAAAAATAAATATCATAAATAGGTTTTGCAATGTGAAGTCAATGTCAAAAGGAATCATTCTTAAATTGTTAAATTCACATTTTCTATAGGGAGCAGTGTTTTGAGTTTCCTGCTTGCTGTTTTTGGAGGGATTAACATCAACAATAACGTGTTCTGGCATGACCATGTCATCAGTATTGCTGAAATGGCATCCCAGAAGCTTGGAAGCTGTTTACACCACAGCAACTGCTGCTGCTCTGCAAGGCACAGATCCGACCATCGTTGGAGTATTGCTCCCATGTGTGGGGATGCGCTCCAAAGCACTCTCTGAAGCTTCAAGACACCTTCCGTCAAGATTTTGGGGATCAACATCAACAGTAACATGTCCTGGCACGACCACGTCGTCAGTATTGCTGAAACAACATCCCAGAAGCTCGGAGTTTTGTTCCGCTGTAGGAAGCTGTATACACCAGAGCAACTACAGCTGCTCTACAAGGCACAGATCCTACCATTGCTCCCATGTGTGGGGATCCGCTCCAATGCACTCTCTGATGCTTCTGGACACTATCCAGAAGAGAGCAAATAGGCTAATCAATACTCCTAACCACATAAAGGACCTCCACAGTATAGAACATCGAGAAGGGTGGCCAACCTGTCCTCTTTTACTATTCTAACAAGGAAAATGTTTGAGTGAGCTCTCTCCCAGATAATAACACCACAGGTCATCCGAACGAGGAACACTAGAGGCTCTGCAAACGCATCCTTACCAGGTCGAGGTCCCTACTCCCTGAACCAGTCTCCTCCAGCATTTCTTCTTTTGGAGAACTTCAACGCTGTGGAATGAGCTGCCGAGAAATTTATTTCTCGACGACTACAACCTGCGACATTTCAAATCTAACATGCACCGACACTTATCCTCTCACAGTGCTTCTACAGTGACCATAAAAAACCCATCGAAAAGGTTGTTGTGGAGCAAAAATGATTTACATGAATTTTGTAGTTCAAATTATGTGCTACAATACTTTATACAGAAAAAAATCATATTCGTGATATATGTATGTAAAAAAAAAATAAAAATTCCTATGTACCTACAATGTACTTGGAACTTACAAGGAAAATACAGCAGCACCTAAATACAAATTTTAGAATGTTATTAGTTTATGTAGATGCTACTAAAACACAAAAAAAGTAAGTTCAAGAATATGACAAACATATGGGCATATTATCCAAAAAGCTTTATAAAAACATTTACTCACATGTGGGGAAAATGAGGCTCCTCTGGATACCCACACTATATTTAAACACGACAGGAACAATCACAAACGCTATGATGAACAACAGGACAAAAATAATTGATCTGCAAAATTAGAACACTCAAACACACCTGTTACACACGAAAAAAATAATTTGTCTTACATGTACAGAAAAGTGCCAAACACACACTTCACGCAGCATCTTGATTTGCTCATTGGACCTTAAACTGACAAAAAAAAGCAACCTTCAATACCAAAGAAGTGTACAGTTTGAATGATATAATAAAATATAACGTTATCCGCATACTAGTACATACCTTTTACATAAAAAATTTGAAAATGAAAGTGGAAACAGGTCACCAAACGTACGCTACATGTAAATTTTAGTGTCAATGTATCGGCGCGTTTTGATATCACTACCGACTAATGCCTGTTTTAGTAATTATTATGAAATAGAAAGTCTAATTTTTAAAATAGAAGCCGATTACGCTTTATATAAGATCGTTTCTCATTTGTTTTTGTTGTCAGATATTGACACATAGGGATGGAATTCGCGGTATCGATCTAAGTGACTAGTGATGCTCGATATTTGAGTGTATCGATACTCAGGCGGTCGATATTTTGTATCGATACCTTGAATGCAGTACTCATTTATATAAAGTTTTCCCCATTATCCGATATTCGTGTCCATTTCAAATAACAATAGTGCGTATATTTACGTTATCGACTGCGTTAGTTAGTGATGTTTGATATTTCAGTGTATCGCTACACAGGCGATCATGTCTAGTGTCGTTTTTTTTAATGTGACATCGTAGTAAATTCCTCGTTGATTCAATAGAGATGTCCATATAACCTAGTGGTATGTAACGTTGACATAAAGAAATTGAATTGTATCATCTTTCTATTAGGAATATGCGATTTTTACAGTTAGGTCCAAGATTTTTTTGCGAATGTTTATAATGCGGTGAAATTCCATGGTTTGATTTGGGTAAGAAAAACTTGCAGTAATATGGGAAGTGGATTATTTCAAAGTATGATAAGTTGTTCCATCTTTTATACGAATTTCATGCTGCAACCCTCAAAAAAGGCGTTTTTATGGAGGCAAAAATACACAAGACTCTCTATAATGTATTTAGTATTATTATTATAATAATATTATATCACTTAGTTATGTATAATCACACCCTTTTCACGTCTTTGATAGAAGCCTTGAAATTAATGGTGCACCTTAGCTGGTACTATGGTAACGGTTTTCCCAATAAATTGCCTGTGAAAAAACCAGCATTAACGATACAGTAGAATGAATATACATATAATATAAAAATCCACTCTATGTCTCGAGAAATAACTTTAAAACTAACAAGGCGCCTGTATCTAATGTCAGGAAATGATTCAGAAATGGGACACAAGAAACGGCATTATAATAATTATAAATTTTCATGGTGCACTTTTATAAGAGTCTTTATCGATATCGATACCGATTCATGAGACTATGTCCCCAAGAATCGATATGTATCGATACGGAGACTCGATATGTATCGATACGGAGACTCGATATGCACATCTCTATTAAGTTAGTTGGTTTCGAAAATAATAGATGGTTGCGTGGTTCTGTTTTGACTTCCATGGGCGTATCACCAATCACACTATACATTCTATAGGTAAGTATTGTGTCAGGAAGAAAAACTAAAAAACTATAAACGATATTAAAGGCAACATGGAAGGTCTTACACGAAAATTATTTGCTTGATTTTCAGTGTTAGTTTTTTTTATGGTGTTTAGTTTTTGAAGTTGAATGAACTAAGTTTTATGTACGCATAGGTACTGGAAATATTGATATTCACAAAGCCCTCTTCAGAATAAAAAACATATGTGTATCAAACTATCAGCTATGAAGCAAGAAACAATAAACTTACATGATATAGTATTTCAAGAATGGATCTTGGTATATGTAGTAGTGGTTGTAGCCTAAAGAACCATTGAACTCATGGTACACAGATAAAGCAGTAGTTCCTGTTCTATGTGAAGCAATTTTGTATAGCTAAAAAAAAAGTGTTGAGAAGCAAGTCAAACATCTGGATTAAAAATTTGATTGAATTGCCATTGCTTGGGTTCTAACTGATCCTCATACATGTAGACATTGCTTGAAGAGGTCAGATAAATACAGCAAATGCAGTGAGCTGGCATAGCAGTCATAAAGTAATCTGAACATCATGGTTTCAAATTCCACCAGGTGTCTGGTTTTTTTCAATAAATTTTGCTTGTATAAGATCGAGTCTATCATCATCTTACCTCTTGTCCAAATCTGTAGGGCACTATAGAGTCATCTTCAGCATGTAGGATCATTATAGAACAATTTATTTTTTTCAAGTAGGATGCAGTGTCAAACACAAAACCGTTATCATGCAATGGTTTAACAACTGTGATGTAGAACCATGGTAACCAAGCAAATATCTGAAATAGAAAAAAAAACAGGGTTTATAAATATCATTATATTTATTAAAAATATAAGTATTCATATAAAATGGTTATGATACCTTTTTTATACATACAAATTTTTTGAATAAAACACATTCAGTTGTAAAATTATTTGTTTGAAATTATGTAAAGACTAAAAATAATCTTAGGTAAAGGGAAACAACTTCAAGTCTAAACAGGAAATCGTAATATGGACCATGTAACTAGTTACATGGTGTTTTACAACTTTTGTCCGAAACTTTTTTCAATACAATTCATTCCAGCCAAGATGTATTTTTGTTTCAAGATAAATGACCAATCCAGTATATTCATAACTCAATTGAGATACTTTGTAGATGCAGTACTTCTACCATACCTTCCCATATGGATGAACATAAAGCTCTTCTTCAAAACTCGTAAATGCAGATTCCAAAATCAATCCTTTTGGGTGAATATTTTCGTTTTCTAATTTAAGCACTGTGTTGGCAGCAATTGATGATCCTAGCGACTGACCCCAAACATAAATGTTTGCCTCAGTCTTGTCACAAATCCAAAAGTACAGTTGCTTGCAATCATTGACTACTTTTGATTCAGTTAAAGTTCCTTTTGAGGAATCAGCATAACCTAGTAAACAAAAAAAAGCTGTACCCATCACTTTCTGTTTGAAGATAAAGTTTACATTATTATTAGAAACCTCAGAGTAACAATTGGACATAGAGGTAGTAAACAAACCACTTCAGCATGGCGTGCTCAAAGCCATCATCTTTTGACACTTCAACCTCCAAACATTGCCAACTAACGTGAAAATCCTTCCAATGCAACCCATGTTACAAACACTGCTCTGCACTGTTCCGTCTCGAAAAACTGTTAAACTATACTCGAATATAGCACAGCAAGTCCATAAAGCTTCACTACAGTTATCAACAAATAGCAAATTCGATTTTTCTGACCAAGCATAAAAGACGCACAAACAAAACAAAGGTTTGACAGTCGGGGTATACTGTAAACAAATTGCAGTAAAATTATATAGGGGTTGTTAGCTCCTCAAAATTTATGTAAGACAGTATTTGCATTTGTGATGAAGAAACATGTAGTAACGCAGCAGAGGTCAACATATCTATTGATTTTGCTGTAATCATTCCTGAACCATCAAAATACCGTCTCTTTTAACATAGAATGGAATATTTCTGGATACCATACAATTAAGACGATAGTAAACAATTATGATTGTTGGCCTATTAGAATTAGTTGTTTATTACCTCTATGTTCAGTTGTTACTAGAAACCTTCTACTTTAGCTGCGAGACAATGTGATACATATAAAAAAATATAAGCAACTCACTTCTATAATCAAAGGCAATGATGTGGAAGTAGTAACTTAATAGCTGATACTTTCTAGAGCTGTCAGCCCTAGATTCTCCTGTACCATGGAAGTACATGATCACGTCATACTTTTTATCAGCAAGAGCTTTGCCATAGTCAAAATGCGTATCATTCAGTGCAATTTTGGCCATCTCTACAGGTAAAATGTGCCATACACCCAATACATGTTTGGTTGTTCCACCCAAATCTGCCACTGGCACATAAAGATTTCGGAATGCAGGGAAGTAGTATTCTGTGAAATACTTCGGTTCGTTCGGTAGACCAGCTAAAAAAAATAAAGCCTCAGATGGAACTAGGTACTTTAATTCTGTTGATTTATCACTGTTTTGTTACTTACCATGTGTAAACACGATTTTCTCTTGAACACAGATAGAATACTTCACTACCAAAGGTAGCCCTATGAATATGATTATTAAAACAGCCAAAAAAAGACAAAACAATCTGAAAGATACTCAAATTGTAATTATCATGATAAAGCTGCTGTATATCTACTTACACTATAACAGCCAACATGAGTTTCCATTTACAGGTATGAGTTTTTTTATTTTGTTTTTCGAACAAATAGCTTTTCATCCCCATGTCATCACTCTGCGTACTCTCGACCGCATAATAAGCGGACGATTTTGATATACCCATTATCTATTGCATGATTTATCTTTCTGCATATCTTAGATAAGTGTTTATTATTCTGATTCATCAACAAGCAATTTGGAAAATTGAATCAAAGTTGTTTAAACGGTAAACAGGAACTTTGTCATTCTCTAGGTTAACTGTCAAATACATTAACTGTCAGTCATCTGCCAGTCTGTCATTTCTCTTGCTAATAGTGATGTTTGCCACGATGCAGTTCCAAACCAAGGATCGATTGTATGATTTTGTCAAAACAACTCTTGAAAAGAGCATCTAATCTAGAATACAACATTCTTCCAGTGAGAAAAAATTCGGTTTCTCCGCGTTAATAAATATGATCGCTGCGAATATAGAATATATAGGTAAGTTGAATATTAGCAACGTATGTAGTATTGATATTAAACCATCTCTAGTAAACAAGCATATTACTTTCATGTACAGGAATCTACTCTTCTGGGTTTCAGTGGTATTACTTGCTTTAGTAAAAACCCAATAGATGGTGCATAGTTAACCGTTTTGAGTTTTGTACACCATCTGTGGGTCATGTCATGTGCGTATCATAAACACATTTTTCTAGGCATATGAAAACGTTATCAGTTCAGTGTGGTTTTATTCATTGATCTTTAAAATAAACCAAATAACGCTCAGACTTTACCGAACAACTAAAAATGTTTAAAGAACCTATAGCATTGAAATCCTTTGTTTCATTTATTATACAAAACAAAAAAACATGGTACAAAAATATAATAATAACAATAACAATAATTACAAATGATGACGAATCACAGATAAACATGTTTGTGTGTGGAACTTTGCTATCAAATACTATACAAGGATGTAAGGAAAGCTTTAGCAAAGAAACATGGTGTAAAAGGTAAAAAGCACGGCTGAGTTGACAAAGTTGACCTCATTGTTAAGTTGGCAGAATCCCAATTTTCAGCACCTTCCTGCCTAGAGATTTGTTTCACGCTCTAGACCAAGACTGAATTCTTCACACAACATCACTGAGAGAGTCACGTGTTTTGTTCTCCAATTGGCATCTTAGTTTAAAATCCCTAAAAAAATATTTAACTTTTCATCTTTTCTTTCGTTCTTCGCGAAGTCGAAATTCAGAAGAAATTAATTTGTCGTTTAAATAGGACGTAAGGTGTCTCCCACTTGTGATAGTCGAAGAACCAAATTCTCTACAAAATAGTCTAAAACATTTTTTTTTTAATTGGCAAACAATTTTGAGAAGATGCAAAGTGCTTTATAAAGTCCAGACAAGATCTGGCATGAAGTGTATTGCTGCTTCCATATCTGAGGAGTCTTTTGCCCTTAACTACTAGGCAATTCTTTAGATTTTTTCAAATTTGGAATTAATCAAAATAATATCAAAGATAAAAACGTACTGTATCATTTTCGGAACCTTTTTGTCTCTGGTGATTCCGATGTGGTAGTATCCCAGGGCAGGAAATAACGTGAAGTTCACAGAGCCTTGTATTTCTAGATTCCTCTCAGTTTTAGCCACCTGATATAGCTGAAAATTAATTTAACAAAAATTAAAAAAACTTCTACTTAGCCAAAAAATATCGAATTGGTATCGATATCGATACTTTTTATTTTGGCATCTCCACCCACTTTTCACCCATAATGGCGTCAAATTCTGTGGGATCCATTTTTATAAAAGACAAGTGACGTTTAAACATCTGACACTTAACCGGTATTTTTGACAGCAACGTCATACATGACAACAATATCAAACAAATCACTAACACTACACACCCTTCGTAGTTGTCAAGTTTTCTCACATTTTTTCAAATTTTCTAATGTTCTGAATAATTTTCCTTAGATTTCTTCGCGTAAGAACCTTCTACGAAGTAATAGCAAATTTATAAAAAAAAGATGGATGAAATTGGTAAAGCCGTTCTCACGTGATGCCGTGACCAAGGGAAAAAGGGACTCATTTTTATATATAGAGATAACCTCAGAGATATTCTGCTGGTTGTTTAATATGCTGTGGCAGCAATGTTCATTTCACAGCATAGTAAACAACCAGCACAATATCTCTGAGGATTTTCTATATAAAAATGGTTCCCACAGAATTTGACTTTGGGATGATTTTACGACTGTGAAGTTTGTGTAGAGATGCGAAAATGAAAATATCGATACCGATACCAACTCTATATTTTTTGGCCAAAAAAGCGCGTTTGGTTCGTACAGAGAATTTTGTGCAATTGATTACACCCCTAAATAATTATATAATTATTTTCGATACCGATACCCCTACAAAAGTATCGATACCAGCTTGGAATCGCTCAAAAAGTATCTAAGATAAAAATACTCGATATTAGAGCAGAAGTACAAGTATCGAAGTATCGTTAGCATCCCTACAAAAAATCATCCTAAAGTGGGGATGTGCGTGTAATAGGGTACTTGCAGAGGTCGTGAAATCGTCTCGGGAGTACACATCGCGTAAAGAAAACCATATCAAAAAGCAGTAGGAAACAAAAAACTTGATTTTACTGACGGCCAAAAAAAGATATTTGCAAAATAAAATAAGGATATATTCAAATTTTTCCACGTGACTTAAAACAAGGGCTGACGTCACAGGTATCTTATCGATATCGACAATTGATACTGCTACAGCGCAGGTCAGTGAGATTCAACTGCAAACTAGAGATGATCTGAATTCTTTAACAATGCGACTCAATTTATTGATACTTAAACGTATTTGAAACAGGCAGTTAACCCTATAGCATTTTCGTTGCAATACATTTTTATATCTGATAGGTATCACAGTTCATCCTGTTTGTGACCGAGATTCGCAACTAATCGAAGCCATCATTTTATTTCGGCGCATCCCATTATGAATGATTCCAAAGATATAATCTAATTCAAGCCCATCCCTACAAAGTGAATTTAGTAATCTAGCCTAGCTTTTATTCTTTTGAATTTTGTACTTTTGTGTGTGACTGTGTTTTGTGGTTATAATGATCAATGTCAAAATGTTAGGTTAGCACTGGCTATCGATATCGAATATATCAATACTTTACATCCCATCACTATAGGATATCACTGACGTCAGAGGTTGTTTGCGCGGCATTTTCCGGCATTTGAAATAATTTTTGGAATATCTCTCACAGCCGATTCCAAAAAAACCAAACAAGTGATTTTGTCATGTTTACTAGGCTCTAAGGAACGCGTAAACGACATAATATTTTTTTCTGCAAGTACCCTATTTCCGCCAACCTGAGATATTGTGCTGGTTGTTTACTATGCTGTGCTTGACCTTAAGTATTACTTTTGCAACTAGCTGTTGAGACGCATGATTTACCTCTTTGAGATATATAAGGACTGTTCCAAATTACGGTTCTATCACCGTCCCAGAACTGTTCTCATCATGCCCCGCCCATTTTGTGATTCTAGAATCGATGATTGGTTGGTACGCTGGCGGACCAACCAATCACCGTTTTTAGAACTGTAAAATGGGTTGGGCATGATGAAAACAGTTCTGGGACGGTGATAGAACCGTAATTTGGAACAGCTCTCTTTTAGGGTAGAGAGGTTTACAGGATAAGTTCCAAAAGTCGCATAACCTTACCTTAAATCCTAACCTCCAAGGAATGACGTTATCATCTTCTGCATGCATCATCATGATTGGACAGTCGACGCTCAAAATATTTTCGGTTGTTTTGAACCGAAAACCATTTCTTTCTAAGGGATCCAAGATAGTTGCGTTGAAGTATATCAGCCATGCAAATAACTGTGAACAATATCAATATTGAATCAATTCTTTATTCATACGTTTGGCAATATTTCAGTTGGAGTACCACAGGGAAGTAAATTAGGTCCACTACTATTTCAGTCGTCTAAATGCAAAATCCGACAAGTCACAAGTTTTTCAAAATAGAGTTTTATATACCATTTTGTTCATTATTTGAAGAGCTATCATTTTCTATATTTTTCGCTTACAAAACCCGACACTAGACATGAGATATTTGGCTAAGAAAACTAGACTTAGGTGCAAACACCGACAAGTCCAAGCGGTGTTTTATTTCAAACACCGTCATGTCCACAGGAGCCAATACGGAGAACGGGAGCAAGTCACATGTCGATCACACGAGGTATTCTGACCGTTGTGTGTTTTTGTTTTATCCAGTCGCTGAAAATACGTTGTTGTGAATTCATGTGTTTTTCAGTTTACTGAGAGAATGAGATTAATTTATGCTGTATTGATAAATTATTGATAAAAATAACCATGTTTTTTGAAAAATGCTTTGGATGCGGATTTTGGAGAGCCTACTTCAACAGAAGCTAGGTCCACATTAATGCAGAGGATCGAAGCTAATTATGAAAATGCATTTGCTAGTTCTGAAGAATTTTGTTTGTCAGAAAATTTAGATTTTGACGTTTAAACCTTGTAACCCTTGAAATGTATCCTTTCTAATATCTAGCGTTATGTTTATAGTTTCTGTCGTTGAGCACAGTGTTTGATTAGATTCCTTTATATTCAGTAAAATAATCCAAATTGATAAGTTTTTCATTTATTTTGATCCTATTCCACAAAAATAGCAGTCAAAACACGACATGTCACAGTTCCTAACATGCAAAACCCGACGTGTCCAAATTTAAAAGTCAGATTTTAGAAAAACCATTTGTCATAGATTTTGGGGCGTTAAGACTTAACATCCTAAAACATCGTATATTATCATACTCTCGATTTAGTATTATTTTCGCTCGTAATAAGACTCTGATCTGTTTTTCTTGATTTCTGTAAAATTTGTTACCGTGGCCTTGTCGGGTTTTGCATTTAGACGACTGATTTATTGTATATGTATATACACGTTGTTTCATAAGTTGGGACTTTTTTTCATACAGCGGATAGTGCTCGCCAAAATGAGTGTTTTTTCCCTGTAACATATAAATGAAATATTTAGAAAAAACAAGATACTGACCATTAAAGGAATCCTCAACTCTAAGTCCGTCCCTGGGCAATGGCTCACCATGTCATAATATTACAACAAACAAGGTAGCGCTAGCGGTGCCGATGCCGGTGAAAAAGCACTAAAACAGGCAGTTTGTCATACGACGCGTTGCTGTGGCATAGTGTACGAGAGTGCTTGACTTGTTACATCTGATGGTCGGACTTCAAAAACAACAACAATGGCCCACGCTTATAAAAATAATGAACTGGTGGATATGATTTTAATGTACGGTGAGTGAGGTCAAAATATCGCTACGGCTTCGCGAGTGTATGCCAATCGTTTCCCTAACCGTACTCACCCTGCACCTCGTCGATTTGTCTCGCTCGTGCAAAGAGCTAGAGACACAGGATGTCTGAAACCACATCGTGGTGGACACGCTGGAAGACCTAGACAATCTCGTATATGGTCCAAATTGAAGAAGACATCGTAAAATCGTACTTTTACCTGTAAGACGCCTGCGACAGGACCGCACTTACAACTTCGTAGCAACCAAATAGTAAGTACTTGCTTGAATTTTTTTACTGTTTTGGTGCTGGTTCACCGTGCATTAGCTTTGCCGTTTCAGGGGCCGATGCTTCTAAAGAGGAAAGTCCCAACTTTTAGAACACCCTGTATGAATGACTAATGAGTAATAACACAGTATATCCAATTATACAGTAGCGCAACTCCCTAGAAAGCATGCAGACAATTTGTCTCCGAAAAACTGGCCTCTCATAACCCCACGTCGGCTTCTCAGCACGAGCCGCGAGTATTGCCGTTTACGTTTTGAACACAGGGTCGGCTTAGCAGTAATCGAGTGAAGAAGCGTAATTATTGTGTTGCAATAAGTTTAATGGACGCGATATGTCTCTTAAATAGAGTAAATTTTGAGAGCAGTGTGGTAATGTGATATTCTTCATCGAGGTTAGGCAGTTGTCTTTGGAATTCTGAATTACAATTTGTAAGTTATATCCGTGCATTCAAATTTATTGTACAGGAATATGTTTTGTACTGATTCTTCTAATTCATCATGGATTCTTTGCATATAAATGGGGTGCAAACATTTTTTTCAGAAGCAAAACAAGAAATAGTCGGTGTATGAAAGAAAATTGTTAACTCCGAGAAAATAGGTGGCTTTATCGTTTGTAAATAAATGACAAAAATGCGAGATTTATTCAACTTTGTTTTATCTTATCTCACTCAACCTTAAACATTTAAATAAATATAAAAACTTTATAATATCTTATATGATTCAAATATGGGTATATGTAACGACGTAGCGTCCAAAATAACATTTATGTCTAGTTATTTCACAATTTTTAAATTTATCTTCATCAATCATCATAGAAAAACGTTTAAGGTACGAGAACGTGGTAAACAGCAAAACCGATGGAAACTTGTTAGGTGTACATAAAAAATAATGATCAATATGCTTATAACAACGATAAAATATACTAAACTGGTCGTTATTCATAAAAAAATGCAAAACTGTTTTTTATCTAGTTTACCAAGACTACCTTTCCTTCTGTATTTGTATATTACATATGAATAGGCATATTGAACAAAAGAATCCATGTTTATAGATATGATACATTTTTGAAACTAGTATGTTGATTCTCTTTATTGTGAACTTTCTATTTAAGCATCCATTAAAATGGACTTCACTTCCTGCTTAAAATTTCATAATGTTGGAATGCATAATCAGATTCATTTTGTTATATGTCGTGAAAGATCTTTTGAATGTTGTGGGGCTGTGAGGAAACAGTGAGAAATTATTATTCTGACTTTAGGCTCATAATTAAAGAACGACTTTCCGTAACGTCTAACTCTTCTAAAAATTGAGAAAAAAACACACAGCTACCCCGACAGACTTTGTTAGAGGCAAATGGAGCTATGCTATCACACTTTAATATTATTAGGTAATAAAGAAACATATTAAATATTGGAGGAATCGCATACCTGGCAGCATCTTGAAGAAGCTTAAAAAAACTATAGTCACAGTTTTTGGAATTGTTATTACAGCCTACAGCGGCACAACATTTGACTTCACACTTCCCGATGTCCATATCAGCGTATCATCAAATTGCTTAATCCGGTTCTGTCAAAGACACTACCTTCACTATCATAGACTGAACGCGACTCAGGCGATCACCGTGCTAAACATCCTGCGAACGATGCGCGGGATGCTATGCGCGAACCACAAAAATTTTGGAGAGTTGCGCTACTGTATAGTTGGATATACTGTGGTAATAAGTAGATACTTACCTTACCCAGGGGGTTGTTGACGATCTCTTCCCGCATCGTGGTGAAAGCAGACTCCAAAATCAGGCCTGTAGGTACGATTCCGTCTTGCTCTTTCAACCTTCTAACCGTGTGAGTGCTCAAAGCTGTGCCCATGGAGTGGCCCCAAAAGTAGATGTCGTTGTTAGTCAGCGACCTGATCCATTTGTAGATTTGCCTGGTGTCACTGACAATTCCAGCTTCGCACATTGTCACGTCTTGGCCTGAGTCTCCGTACCCTGGAAATATGGGGTCAAGTAGCAGTGCAGAGTTTGCGTCCCGATAGAGCGCCAAATAGAGATTTTCAATTTTTTAGGTGAACCCCAAAAATCTTGGCCGCCTGAAAATTTCGATTTTCGTCTAACAAGATGGAAGCTCAAAACAACAGGTAAATTTGTAATTGGCACCCTCAAATTATTCAGGATACGAGTTTGCGTCCTGATAGAGCGCCAAATAAAGATTTTCCATTTTTTAGGTGAACCCCAAAAATCTTGGCTGCCTGAAAATTTCGATTTTCGTCTAACGAGACGGAAGCTCAAACCAACAGGTAAATTTGTAATTAGCACCCTCAAATTATTCAGGATACGAGTTTGCGTCCTGATAGAGCGCCAGATAAAGATTTTCGATTTTTTAGGTAGACCCCAAAAATCTTGGCTGTCTGAAAATTTCGATTTTTGTCTAACGAGACGGAAGCTCAAAACAACAGGTAAATTTGTAATTAGCACCCTCAAGTTATTCAGGATACGAGTTTGCGTCCTGATCGAGCGCCAAATAAAGATTTTCGGTTTCGCCTAGGGTTGCCAGCTTTTTTTGGTAAGAAAAAAGTATAATAGGATTAAGGGAGGAAAAACCAGTATTTTGGAGAAAAAAAACAGCATTTTATCTTTTTCATGTCTTAAACACATACTTTTTGGAGTTTTTCGCAAAGCTTATCAAAAAAACTTTCTGAGGGCCCCCATCACATTCTGTATTTTGGAAGTCGCCGAAGTGAAATAGCTTCTGAAGATGCCATCCCTTCGTGGAGGCGAAACGTAAGCCTTAACGCTAAACGACGCCGGCCTAAAAATCCAAGAGCCACAAATTCATTGGACGATGGCCGCGAAAGCCTTATACAGTACATTCTAAAATTTTTGTTTGAACTTGTTTCAATCCTTTGGATATTTCACCCAATGATTGACCATTTCCAAATTTAGGAAGGAGCTCGACACCGAACTGGAACACCTAATAGAGATAATTCCAATCAGTTGGTGGTGAAAAGCGCACCCACTGCAGTCTTAGAGACCATCCTGGACCTCCCTCCGTTGCAAATTGTGATAAAGGGCGAGGCGAGAATGGGTTACTCTAGACTGCAAACTCTACCAAGAGGAAATTGCAAGGATCTTGGACACAACCAAATCGCAGAGCATGTGGGGCATACCATAATGGATGCTAGAAAGGACCACATAACTCCGAAGTATATCTTTAACAAGAAATTCGAAACTATAATAAGAGATCGAGAACTCTGTGAAGTAAACAATCTGCATCGGGATATAGTCTGGTACAAAGACCGAGCAAGGCACAGGAGCGCGAATCTTTGGAAGAGGAACCAGACAGAGCATTTCGCTAGGAAAATATGCCTCGGTATTTCAGTCAGAGGTGTACGCCATCCTGCATTGTGCAAGGATAAATAATGAGCGATCCTACAGAAACAAGAGGATCGCAATACTTGCAGACAGTCAGGCTACACTCAGGGCACTAGAAGGGCCCAAAGTTACGTCTGCTCTAGTCTGGGAATGTCTGCAAGAACTGGGAAGGCTGGCAGAGCACAACAAAGTAACTTTGGAGTGGGTGCCAGGACACTATGGTATAAGAGGCAATGGAAGGGCGGACGAGCTAGCAAGACTAGGCGCGTCTGCTCTATACATTGGAGCAGAACCAGTCCTGGGGGTGCCTAAAAGCACAATCAGACACCAGGTCGGAGAATGGATGAAACATCAGCACAAGGAGCAGTGGAACTTGTTGCCAGGATGTGTTCATGGTAAAACATTCATTAAAGCTCCATGCAAGAAAACAGCTGAAACACTGCTTTCCTTGAGTAGGAATCAGCTCCCAATAACGACGGGTCTCCTCACAGGATATTGAAGCCTGAAGGAACACCTGATTAAGATGGGATTCTACAATGGAGACCTCAACTGCAGACTGTGTGGAAGAGGAACTGAGTGAGCCCTACATATGCTTTGTGAGTGCGAAGCGCTAGATAACAAGAGACAACAGCTCTTTGGGAAAACCAAGCTAGAACCAATGGAGTACAGCTCAGCACCAGGACCAGTAGGTAAGCTGCATAAACTTATGCAGGGATCTAGATTGCTGGAGTGGATACTGTAAATGAGAGGAGCAATAATACAATAGGCATTAAGACTTAAGTATTGACGGGGACAGTAAGGTCGGACGGCTCCTGGAAAAAAAAATCATTTGGTTCACAGAAAAATCGAAAAAATGAGGGTACCGGCTGGATTCGTCGATTGTCGTCGGCGCGGTCTATCAGCTCCATCACGGGGCACCGTGGTGTAGTTGGTAAACGCGTCGGCCAAGAATACCGAGACGCTGGTTCGAATCCAGCCGGTACCATTCTTTTTACTTCCAACACCGATAGAGATAGGTGAGGGGAGTATTGTGATCGCGAAAATTTTCGATTTTGAGATAATACGTTTTTTGGGCGTTTTATGATGTGTACATAACGAAAATCCACGTCACTCATTTCCGCCGGTCTGTCTGTCGGTCTGTCTATCTGTCGGTCGGTCTGTCTGTCTGTCTGTCTGTCGCGTTCTTCTACCCTCGTAATCTCAGTAACCGCTGCATGGATTGTGATGAAATTTGGGCAGCGGTATGCTGTGGGGTCGTAGAAGGTAATGTTCCTATAATTTTGAAAATCGGTGCATAGGCGGCGGAGTAATTAGCAAAAAACAAAAAAATTAAATATTGCTGAAACTTCGTTTTTAGGCGTTTTAGGGGTCCCTGATCGTTTTCTACTTTTTTTTGGGTGGGGGTGAAATTGGGGTGGTTGGGGGGTGGGGGGTTGTAAAATTGAAAAATTTTTTGGTTTCATAATAGACTGTCCACTGACCTGTGAAGGAAGACCTGGCGACATAAATAACTTTTTTAGGTCCATCCGAACATTGCCATTGAACAGAAAGCAAAGGACTTAGATTTTTTTTTTGATGTAAACATACGAGAGAATTGCGTCAGATCGTTGTAACGAGGAAACTGTTGAATTGATTTTAATGAAATTTTGAAACGGCATTACTACTATGGCGAAGATGGAAAACGCGTATGGTTTTGATAAATCGTGCCAGTGGCGGCGCAGAAATAATAAAAAACCTAAAAATATAAAATAGCTCAAACTTCGTTTTTAAGCGTTTTAGAGGTTCCTGATCATTTTCTGCGTTTTTTTGGGTGGGGGTGAAACTGGGGTGGTTGGGGGGTTGGGGGTTGAAAAATTAAAAAAAATCTTGTACTCATAATAGGCTGTCCACTAACCTGTGAAGGAAGATCTAGCGACACAAATCACCTTTTTAGGTGGATCCGAACATTGCCTAGCCTAGTACAGAAACTAAGGGACTTTTTTTGTATATTCTGTATACTATACGAGAATTTATTGGTCCAAATCGTTTTGTATTTTGTAACGTGGACACAATTAAATTGATTCTAATGAAATTTTGACACAGTACATTGTTACCGTGGTGAGAATGGAAAACGCGTATGTTTGTTAAAAATCTTGCCAGTGGCAGCGTAGCAATACTCAAAGCACGCGACAAGTATGAAAGCAACTCAAATTCAGTTTTTAGATGTTCTAGGGGTTCCTGGTCATATCCTACCAGTTTTTTGGGTGGGGGTGAAACTGAGGTGGTTGGGGTGGTGGGGGTTGTAAAACTGAGAAGTTTGTAGTATCGATAATAGGCTGTCCATTGACCTGTGAAGGAAAGACCTAGCGGCATAAGACAATTTTAGGGGGGGAGGGGGGGGGGGGGGGGTTGGCAATTATTTGGTTGCAAGGGATCTTAGACTAAAGCGTCATGTTATGGGAAAATAATAAACTGGTGTCAGCGTAATGTGTGGGAAGTACTGAGTCAATCAACTTGACTTCATTTTTTCCGATTTTTCTGTAAACCAAATGATTTGAATTATCTCCCTCTTGCAGAGTAAGCAAGCACCTTTCATTCCGAATAGATCTATTATGGAGACTATACAGATAATTATCTGATGTGACATGCAAGACCTCTGCTTACCTCGATGGTCCATAGACACCACAATGAACTCCTGTCTGGCAACCGCATAGGTCTCGCTAGGTAGAATCCTATTGCAAGCCACCCCATGCATGTATATGACCACCGGCTTCTTGGTACGCTTCAGTATCTCCTCAGCGGTATGGATGTTATGGGGTTTGCCCACGGTGGTACCTTTTTCATCCTCCGGTACTATGAGCCACGTGCCTATGCTCACCCTGGTACTGCCATCGGTGTCTTTGACGGATAAGTAGAAGTTTATCACACCGTCTATGCCGTACTTTTCGGGTTGGTCAAACTGGGGATGCTTCGGCTGGTCCACTGAAAAGTTACGTTTCAAACTGTCAAGTGAAAAATCTCAGGATTCGCTTAAACAAAAACCCGGAGTCATACCACTGGTACTTAGGGCTGGTTTCACAATGATGGGTTAACTCGAGGTTATGTGTTGACCGGAGGTTAACCCTAGATGTCACGTTTCACAAATGGTGATTTTCGATTTTATTTGAGGTTAACTCTGAGTTAACTTGACCCCAAGAAATTCTTGAGTTAACCCCAGATTTGCGATGACGCCTGCGCATTAGGTTATGTCACTTTGGTTTTGTACTTGCTAGGCGTTTGAAGTTTCATATTTTATTGTTTACCTTAAAGTTCTTTTTATTTGAAATGGGTGGTAATGATGTAAATGCGTATAGCAGTGATGATGAAGCAGTGAGACCAAGAACATTTCGACCTAGAGTCAATAATTTTGAGGAAGATGATGACCATGACTCCTTGGTCTTTTTTAAATTTTTGTATTTTTCTTTCAGCACCTTTACAGATCTGCGACCATTATTTGCACATTTGCAATTAAATTCTTCTCCTATCTTTTTCCAGGCGTTGTCTTTTTCGCGCCATGTATGTTGCACCTTTTGTTTTGCATTCTATTACATATCTGTACTTTTCTACTAATGAAATGAACAGATATTCTTCATCTTTTGAACAGTTGTTCGCTCTTTTTGGTTTTTCCATGCTGACTCACGGGTACATACACGGCTATTGTTTGAAAAAGGCCCAGAAACAACTACAACGCCAAGCAGTCCAAACACCAACCCAACCTAAAAATCTTTTATCTATACCAAACACCAAATAACTGCGAATGAAATGAAAAAACCAAAATGAGGTTGGAAATCGCATGGAACTGACAATTCAACGAACTCATTCTTTGACAGTCTTGTCAGAAAAACACAAAACACCAGCACGAAACACCTAACGAAGGAAGTAAGAAGAAGAATTTTAAATATTGCGGACACAGTACCACCAACCGCTAAAAATAAAATACAACTCGCGGTCAGTTAACCCTACGTCATTTTATGATTGTGAAACAGGAGGCGTT
The DNA here is from genome assembly GCA_951848785.1 of Callosobruchus maculatus. Lineage (NCBI taxonomy): Eukaryota > Metazoa > Arthropoda > Insecta > Coleoptera > Chrysomelidae > Callosobruchus > Callosobruchus maculatus. Next base: position 1,965,091 of record CATOUR010000084.1, on the reverse strand, counting down.
CCATTGTTGGAGTTAACTCGCAGTTCGAGGTTAGTAAACCGTCAGAGTGACCACTGATTGTGAAACTGGGCCTTAATGTTTTTCCGAGCAATGGTTGTCATTGAGTTGTAAAGAACTATCCCCGCAGTTTGAACGATTCTTCCGCAAACATTTTAAGGTTTGCAACAAGTTTCATAACTTTTGTTTCGAAACAAATTTCGTCTCTCACTAACCAGGCTTTCGCCAGTTCCTTGTAGGCTAGTTAATTCCAAGCATAGGTTCTGGGCCGATGCAGGGGCTGCCCGCCCCTATCCTGGCTAAACTTTCCGCTCTCTCGTTACCTGGTACACCAATGTGTCCAGGGATCCACAGCACACAAGGGTCGGTCACCTTTTTATGGCTTGCTAGTTTCTGAAGGGCGACAGAGCATTCTTGAGCCAGAGCTGGTCTGGCCCTAGGAGCTGCCACCGCTTTTAGAACTGCCTGGCTGTCAAAGCTTATATGTATATAAGCTCTGTTCAGAATACTGCTCGACTTCCGTCGAGTGTCCTATCCCCTGCACTGTTTCTGCTGTACATCAACGAGCTGCTGGAAATAACATCCAATCCAATATACAGCTTCGCAGACGATGTACATTGATATCGTGCATGGAATCAGGCAAGCTACTATCATCCCAGGAGACGGTACGTCGGCGACAGCAACATGCCTCACAGATCAACGTAGATATCAAAACAATTGTAGAGTGGGGAATAGTACATTATAAGGCCCAGTTTCACAATCATTGGTAACTTCTGGTAGTTGCTTAACCGACAGATGGAAGTTAACCAATAATTATCGGAGAGCTGTGTTTCACAAAGAAAACCAATGGTCAAACTTATTTATCTTTAAGTTGGCACCACGGATTGATCTCAGAGCACTGCAATAATGGTGTTCCGTTCCCTTTGATAAAGAAACCTAACCTTTATTTTCATATATCCAGCGACCTCTTAGACGTCAGTATCAAAATCCATGTTTTTATAACCTCCAAAGCCGTCATCGATTGACCACAATAAACGGCAAGATAACCCATACTGCATCCTTGGGTTAACATAACTACAGGTTGACCAGAACTTTTGACGTATACCGTCGATTATGAAATGGGTTGTTTTCGCTAATCACTAGTTTTCTTTTGACCACTAGTTAACTAACGATTGTGAAACTGGTATAGTATAGTTTAACGTACAGAAAACTCAGGAAACAACACTTACAAAGAAGTCTCACGTTGGTTTACCAACTATGGAAATGGAGGGTTACCAAATAGTCGAGACACCTTACGTCAAGCTTTTGACGGTATCAACATCAACAGTAACATGTCCTGACACGACCACGTCGTCAGTATTGCTTAAACGACATCCCAGAAGCTTGAAGTTTTGTTCCGCTGTAGGAAGCTGTATACCCCAGAGCAACTACTGCTGCTCTACAAGACACAGATCCCAGTATCGTTGGAGTATTGCTCCCAAGTGTGGGGATGCGCACCGAAGCACTCTCAAAGCTTTTGGGCACTATCCAGAAGAGAGCAATTAGACTAATTGATACGCCTATACTCACAAAGGACCTCCAGAGCCTGGAGAACCTGACATGTCCCTAGTTTACAGACTCTATCACGGAAGATGAGCTCTTGCAGACAATAACACCAAAGGCCGTCCGAACGAGGAACACTAGAGAGGCTCTGCGAGCGCATCCTTACTAGGTTGAGGTCCCTACTCCCCGAACCAGTCTCCTCCAGCATTCCTTCCTTTGAAGAACTTCTACCTGCAGCGTTTCAAATCTAACGTGCACCGACACTTATCCTCTCGCAGCGCTTCTACAGCGCCATAGGCTTTCAGTTTCTGCCAGAGGCTGACTATAAAGAAAAAATATTATTCTCTACGAATCGCTCTATTCTGGTGTGGCCAACTAGTGATTCTCGTGCTCTCCACGTTCCACCGTAACGCATTCTCAGGCAGGCCGACTTCGCCTCTCTTTCATCCAGAAGTGCAGAGGCGGCAAGCCCAAGAGAACCTCCAGGGCAGCAGTGGGTGTTGTCCTCATGGCACTCGTTATGCTCAGTGGGGCAAGCCTCTAAACCTTAGCGAGCTTGAGCATGAGACCTTCCCTAGCTCTAGAAAACCGCCTTTCAACTGGAGCTGAAGAAGCTGGCGTTGCCAAAAAGTCTTTGGCCATTGCGGCAAGGTTTGGAAACACACTCGTGTCTTTTCCACCATTCTAAAATATCTTCAGTACTGTCTGTTGCCATCTGAATACTACTTATAATCTGTTCATCGGTTTCATCTCGATCAGGTTTATTGTCAAGTTCCATAGCCCACGAATCTAGTCTGTCGAGCAGCATGTTCATGCAAAAATCATGAAAATACTCTTAAAAACATTAAGGTACTGGCAAATTCGTTTAATTAACGACCATTCTGTGTCGGTTGGCTTTAAAGTTTGGGTGCCTGCTTGCTGTCGTAACATCGGTGATTCCCCTATTTTAACGCTTCGATTCGCATTTTGCAGATCGATATCAAGTAAAATCAAGTAGTTTGATTTTACTTGATATCAAGTCAAGTAGTTCAGATCGAAAATCAAGTCAAGTCAAATATCAAATTTTCAAAAGCTTGAGCTTTCAAGTCAAGTCAAGTATTTAAGAAAAAACTCAAGCTACTTGGCTTGATGAATCCCTAGCTGTAGCCTGGAACACAACGTATAGAGCGAACAGTCTGAACATACGAAACGTTTGCCTCGCGTTTGAGGCAAATGCTTAAGTGTGCGCGCACCTTTAGGGCCAGTGGTATACCGTGCAGAGTAGGGGCTTTAAAATCACCCACTTTCTTCTTGCGAGTCTATAGGACCAGCTCAGTCTTACTTGTGTGAATAACTGAATTTATTACCACGGTAGCTCATTTTTGGTAATAAAAATTCGTAAAATTACCATCATAAATTATCGAAAATATAAAATAATTTAATTTTACCCACTCTCAAGGTTACTTACCCGGGAAGAACATGAAAGTAGTCTGCAACGTAATAGAGTGCATAAAAACTAAGGGAAATATCACCCATATCGCCAGAAATATTAGGAATGCCAATATTAATCTGAAACAAAAGACATTGAGTATAATATAGATCGATAATCGAAATAATAGTATAATAGTCAGTGTGAATTATTATTAACACAATTTTATTAGCTTCACATGTACAGAGTGAGTCAAGCTCAACGCCTCGGTCTCTTGTGACCAAACGATGCCATTTTTCGAAAAATGGACTTTGCGAGTGTATGTAGGTCGAGTTGGACTACATTTTAAAAATAATGACTTTTATACAGGGTGTCTAATATACGCTGTATATTATTGCATATTTAGATTCCCGGGTGCAGTTTAGTGTGACTTTATGTATCACACATGGGACTTTAAGCGAACCGTTTAGGTGCAAATCACAATTTTGGGTACACGTAGATGTCAGAAAAAAATTGAATATCGCAGCTATTATATTCTCATAGTGTGATTTAATTGGACGTCAATTAGTCTGGTATGATGGCTGTTAATCCAGACAGGCGCACAGTACTCAGCACACGAATAGACAAGAGCTAGCGCGTAGAGTTGGAGCCGTGGACAGCCAGAGGGGCTCTGTGAGCTGATCCTTACCAGGTCGAGGTCCCTACTCCCCAAACCAGTCTCCTCCAGCATTCCTTCTTTTGGAGAACTTCGACGCTGTGGAATGAGCTATCGGGGAATTTGTTTCCCGACGGCTATAACCTGCAGCGCTTCAAATCTAACGTGAACCGACACTTATCCTCTCGCAGCGCTTCTACAGCGCCATAGGCTTTCAGCCTTTGCGGGAGGCTGACCATAAAAAAATAATTCGTGGTCTTACATCATTACTCCAAACATTACGACTTCAGAAATGTGACCTTTCAACGGTCGACATTCATGTCAGTTGCAGTTCGCAGACGCTCGAGTGAACCGCTAACGGCGCAGTGCGATTGCGAACTGCAGAAGACAAGTTTATGTATATTTGGCTTTATTGAAATTACGATGATGCAGATATTATATAAAATATTGAAAAATAAAAACAAACTTGCCAACTTGTGTAGGTATTTACCTCAGAGTAACAACAGAACATAGAGGTAGTAAACAACTAATACTAATAGGCCAACATCTTTTCTTACGTTGTCATATCGACCACCAGATACGGCAATCATAATTGTTTACTATCGTCTTGAATGTATAGTATCCAGAAATATTCCATTCTAGGTTAAAAAAGACGGTATTTTGATGGTTCAGAAATGATTACAGCAAAATCAATAGATATGTTGACCTCTACTGCGTTACTGCATGTTTCTTCATCATTAATCCAAATTCTGTCTTACATAAATTTTGAGGAGTTGGCAACGCCTATGTAATTTTCTGCGATTTGTTTACGGTAACCTCCGACTGTCAAACGTTTGTTTTGTTTGTGCGTCTTTTATGCTTGGTCACTAAAATCGAATTCGCTATTTGTTGGTAACTGTAGTGAAGATTTACGGACTTGCTGTGCTATATCCGAGTGTAGTGTAGTCTTGGCTCCTCTTATGGGCGTTTTCGGAGTATTAGTGACTCCTTAACACAATTTATTGACTCAAGTTACACTTGTATGACGCCATTACACAAAGCCGAAATGAATGAATACAATGTTGCCAAGTTAATACAACACATATAATAGATGGAAAATAAAAAGAGATAGATAACAGTAGTTTAACAGTTTTTCGAGATGCGACAGTGCAGAGCAGTGTTTGTAACATGGGTTGCATTGGAAGAATTTTCAGGTTAGTTGGCAATGTTTGGGTCTGAAGTGTCAAAAGATGATAGCTTTGAGCACGCCATGCTGAAGTGGTTTGTTTACTACCTCTATGTTTAGTTGTTACTCTGAGGTATTTACTTATACAAGGTGGGCCACCATACAGCGTGGTGGGCTTACTGAAACATGTTCCACACATTTGTCATTTGATTATGGTAGGAAGTCTTGAAAGCATCCAAATACTTTCGCTTAAATTTTGGGGTACAGGGTGATTATAGATAATACGTTTTTTGGCGTTTTATGATGTCCACATAACGAAAATCCACGTCACTTATTTCCGTCGGTCTGCTTGTCGGTCTGTCTGTCTGTCTGTCTGTCTGTCTGTCTGTCTGTCTGTCGGTCTGTCTGTCTGTCTCTCTCTGTCGCTTTTTTCTAGCCTCGTAATCTCAGCAACCGCTGCATGGATTGTGATGAAATTTGGGCAGCGATATGCCGTGGGGTCGTAGTAGGTAATGTTTCTATAATTTTGAAAATCGGTGCATGGGCGGCGGAGTAATTAGCAAAAAACAAAAAAAATTAGTATTGCCCAAACTTCGTTTTTAGGCGTTTTAAGGGTTTCTGATCATTTTCTACCTTTTTTTGGGTGGAGATGAAATTGGGGTGGTTGAAACCAAAGGACTTTTTTTCTGGTGTAAACATACGAAAGTATTGATTTAGATCCTTCTATATTGGGTAATGAGGAAACTGTTGAATTGATTTTAATGAAATTTTGACACAGTATTACTAGCGTGGCGAGGATGGAAAACGCGTATGGTTTTTATAAATCGTGCCAGTGGCGGCGCAGAAATAATAAAAGGTAATAAAAAAACTAAAAATATAAACACAGCTTAAACTTCCTTTTTAGGCGTTTTAGAGGTTTCTGATCACTGTCTGCGTTCTTTGGGTGGCGGTGAAGTTGGGATGGTTGAGGGGTGGGGGGTTGAAAACCAGAAACATTTTTTGTATTCATAATAGGTAATCCACTAACCTGTGAAGGAAGACCTAGCGACATAAATCACCTTTTTAGGACCATCCGAATATTGTCTAGCCTATATTACGGAAACTAAGGGACTCAGAATTTTCTGTATACATACGAGTATTTATTGCTTTAAGTCGTTTTGTATTTTGTAACGTGGACACTATTAAATTGATTCTAATGAAATTTTGACACAGTATTATTACCATGGTGAGGATGAAAAACGCGTATGTTTGTTAAAAATCGTGTTAGTGGCAGCGTAGCAATAATCAAAAAACTAAAAGTATGAAAACAACTCAAACTTCGTTTCTAGGCGTTTTACGGGTTCCTGATCATTTTCAATTTTTTTTGGGTGGGGTGAAATCGGGGCGGTTGGGGTGTGGGTTGGTAGTAAAACTGAAAAATTTGTTGTATTCATAATAGTCCGTCTATTGACCAGTAGAAGAAATTTCTAGCGGCATATTACACTTTTTTAGGTCCATCCGAACATTGGCTTGTTTATTACAGAAAACAATTTTGTGATCTATACATACGAGTTTTGCTTTATTTCGTTCTATGTATATTGCGTAAAGCGAAAATTATTGAATTGATGTTAATAAAATTTTGACACAGAATTTATTACCGCTGCGAGAATGGAAAACGACTCTGTTTTTGAAAAACCGTGTCAGTGGCGGCGCAGCAATAATCAAAAAACCAAAACCATAAAATCAGCTCATACTTCGGGTTGGAGGCTCTTGATCGTTTCGCATCGTCCAGTTCAAGCATGCAGAAAAAAACTGTTGCGCCCTAGTTCTAAGGAGGGAGACGTAAGAAACTATTTACGAGGGTTTTTGTGTTGGATGTTGTTTTTGCGGGCGGATGGGCGATAATTTAGTTGCAAGGGGATTTTAGACTATAGCTTCATGCAATGGGAAATAATAAAATGGTATCATCATTATGTGTGGGAGGTACTGAGTCAATCAACTTGACTCCATTTTTTATTTATAAAGAAAGGAATGTTTGAGCTCTTTATTTGAGCTCTTGAGTTCATTCTTTCTTTGTTTTATTTCTCATGATAGTTCAGAAGGTACTACGGTGCCTAATGAAATTAGACTACTTCCTGGGTTCCGGTACTCTCAATGATAGTCGTTTTTAATTGCGTCTGAATTGCTAGTAATAAAAGGTTATTTTTGGTTGTATTTCTACTACAGTTACTTGTAAAGTATCTTAAAAGCTATAAAAAACTAATGGAAATACTTCCAACTTGAAAACGCATTTTAATTTTTCCTAATATGCCAAAATTTCAATAATCCATGTTGTCGATACCGATACCTAAGAGTATCGATACTTTGTCGGCAAGTATCGTGGAGTATCGATACTTGGTCAAAAAATATCGAAGTGGTATAAGGTATAGGTGTCGATACTTTTTGTTATTTTCGCATCCCTACATACATAAAAATAGTTTCTTAGATGAAGTACAGATGCTTTAATTCAAGTATACCATAACTTCCTATACGCGCAAAGTTATGCTAATCTTAAAGTGAGAATACGATATCTTTGACCATATAAGGGTTACATTGAAAAAATATCTTCAATGGAATACTGGAAAATTCTTGAAAGTAAGAATATTAAAATCTTAAATCAAGCATATGGTAATCTTGACCGAAGCATTTCATAATCTTGACTAAAGCATTTCACAATCTTAAATGGAGCATTTCATAAACTTGACGCAAGTATCTCAACTTTATTCTCAAATTGTGATATTCTTGGATGAGGAATCTGGTAGTATTGATTTGAGCATTCAAACTCTTCTATGAGCATGTAGAAGTTTTTCTCGTCTATGTCATTATCTGCCAGAAAATCTCTTAAATCACATTTAACATACGTGCTGCTAGGAACACCAGAGTCAGGTCTTCGCATCCCCATTTTTTTAATAGCTCATTCATGGTTGGATAGATCCAGTGATAAGGAAACTGACGGGAACTGGGGCGCGACTCAAATGGCGGTGGACCAGCACTACTGGCAGATTCGATGACTGATGGTTGACGGTGGTATCACGTGGCAATGACAATTTATTTAACAGTTTGACTAGATACTCTATTATGTGCTATTATGCAGGATCCAGGATGCAGGTATTACTCTACGGTGCTAAATACGGCGACGAATGCGACAATCTAAAAACAGATAATAGCGGCGCGGACGCGGACGGGCAACAGGCTGTTGAGTAGAGAGGGTGGAGGGGTTAGAGTTGACACGTAACACGCTGCGCGCCTGCGCACTCCGACGTTTGTAGACGTCAAACAAATGATTTACTTGATACAAATATAGGGTGTGCTTGTAAAACAGCGTTCATTTTCAGACCAAGATTATTATATTGTAAATGAAGGTTCGCATTTGCAAGCTGTCTATATTCTCGATAGAAGTAAACTGGACACCGCTGGAAAAAATGATAATCTTCATATAAAATTATGAAATATTTGTTATTAAATTATTATAGCCTTGATTGCAAAGAAAATTATATTTTCTTTCGGAGCATATTTCTTTAAAATAAGTATATAAATCAAAAATATATTATTCTTGATACAAATTTTTTATAATTTTCTCATCAAATATTCTTTCTTAGAGTGAGAACAGATATTCTTGTTGTGAGTATGTATTTATAAGAATATCACAATTCTTGACTTGAGAATTTCTTTTTATGTGTGTATGTAACGATACCTTTACCCCCTCCCCTCGAGAATAAAAATGAGCGACGCCCCTGTGAGTACTATCCTCTTTAGCAGCTAGCAGCATTCTGTAGCATATGAGGTAATCGTGTATAGGTGAAGCAGAAAATTGCTTTGTTTGCTTTTGAAAAGGGCTTCCTGTTTCGCAACCGTCTAAATATTGAAATTGACGTCGCCGGCGACATTCCGTTCCGTTAAATAACACCCCACTCGGTGTCCGATAATAATCAGAGATAAAATTATAACAGGTAAACACCACCAGAAAAGCAGAAGGAAAAACGTTGGAGGCGTAGAAATCTGTTTCGTAATTACGTAAGGGATTCAAGTCTTAAATACTACATAGGTGCGTAGGTCGCTCTCAACATTTCTGCAAAGTGACATAAACACTGACATAAACAACAACAACAACAACTAAATATGAATTCTGAAGGGTCTACGGCAGCGCTTCCCAAACTTTGTTCTACTGTGACCCGGTAAATTTCTTACTCCTCCTTCGTGACCCATTTAAATTTTTGGATCCACTGAAACATGACCGACTCTACTCACTAGGCCGAAGCATTGAAATATGGCAACACTGAATCGGGGGCCGAGCTTGTGTCATTAGTGTAATTCTTCCAGAGTAAAAAATAAGATTGGAAGGTGATTTTTAATGTGTTTCTGATTATTTACTTGCACAAACGAAACTGTAAAGATAAAAAGATACCTGCAAAGTGTGCAGTACCAGGTTGCACTAGCAATTGTGCTTCCAATAAAGGACATAAACAGAAGTGGGTGAAAGGTATGCCTCGTAAGGGCTGGTTATATTTATAAGAATAAAGACAATAATTTACAAACATTTCCAAGGATAAGACCTATTTTAAAGCACAATGTGGTACCTACAAGGTTTTCTGGACCTCCGACATATCACAGAAAAATACAGTTCTAATAGAACATATCTGGGCACACCTATGAAAAGATTTGATAGTGAAAGGCAATCAAGACCAGCAAGAATCGCTTCAAAGTGACCTAATAGTGAATGTTTCTAGCTCAAGTGAAAATTTACAAAGTAAATTGAGTGGTCTGACTACGATGAACCAGACATCAGATGTAAGTGGTATTAGTAGTAATAGTTCTAAAAAGTATTTTTTTTAATTTATCAACCGAGATGAACTCTTAATACATATAAAATGTAATAATTATTATTCTGAAACTATAAAACAATTTACGGTAACCGGACCACTATTTGACAGCTAAGCCACGTTGCCACATCTAAGGCTCCGGCCTAGTGTAGAGTCGGCCCTGACTGAAATCAATATCAGGTAAAATGAAACACACTTATTGCTAATATGTATTTACTACACTTATTATAATAATCAGTGAGAAGTATGAAGATTGAAGTTGTTTTTTTTGACCAAGGCATCCAAGTCCGCCGAAAACGATGACAGTTTTATCCTGAGGTTTGGTTCGACTTCAAGTCGGTTTCTATATTTATTTTTTAGGTAAACTAGTGTTGAAAACCCTGCTTCACATTTATAGGTTGTGACAAAAGGCATTAGAAATAGGGTACTTGCACACAGAGGTCGTGAAATCATCTCGGGGGTATACATAGCGTAAAGAAAACCATATCAAGAAGCAGTGGTAAACAAAAAACATGATTTTACTGACGGCCAAAAAAAGATATTTGCAAAATAAAATAAGGATATATTCAAATTTTTCCAACTTAAACAAGGGCTGACGTCACAGGTATCTTATCGATATCGACAATCGATACTGCTACAGCGCAGATCAGTGAGATTCAACTGCAAACTGGAGATGATCTGACTTCTTTAACAATGCGACTCAATTTGTTGATACTTAAACATATTTGAAGCAGGCAATTAACCCACTAGCATTTTCGCTGCAATACATTTTTATAACTGATCAGGTATCACAGTTGATCCTGTTTGTGACCGAGATTCGCAACTAATCGAAGCCATCATTTTATTTCGACGCATCCCATTATGAATGAATCCAAAGATAGAATCTAATTCAAGCCCATCCCTACAAAGTTAATTAGTAATCTAGCCTAACTCTTTTGACTTTTGTACTTTTGTGTGTGACTGTGTTTTGTGGTTATAGTGATCAATGTCAAAATGTTAGGTTAGCACTGGCTATCGATATCGAATATCAATACTTTACATCCCATCACTATAGGATATCACTGACGTCAAAGGTTTGTTTGTGCGGCATTTTCCGGCATTTGAAATAATTTTTGGAATATATCTCACAGCCGATTCCAAAAAACCAAACAAGTGATTTTGACATGTTTACTAGGTTCTAAGGAACGCGTAAACGACATAATATTTTTTTCTGCAAGTACCCTATTCTGAAGTGTCTAGGGCAGCGTTTCCCAAACTTTGCTCTACTGTGACCCGGTAAATTTCTTACTCCTCCTTCGTGACCCATTTAAATTTTTGGATTCACTGAAATCGATATCAGGTAAAATAAAACACAGTTATTGCTAATATTTTATCACCCAGTGTTTCTTTATCACCTAGTGTTTCTTTATCACCTAGTGTTTCTTTATCACCTAGTGTTTCTCATACAGCAACTCTACGAGTCTAATTCGGCTTGTGTATGAATTGATGGTAACCTGTCTAGTCAAACTGCAACCAGAAAAGGAGTTCGTCAGGGATGTGTATTATCTCCTATGTTGTTTAACATTTACTCTGAATTTGTGATGAGACAGGTTTTAGACAACTGGAATGGCGGTGTAACTATTGGCGGAAGCAAAATATCTAATTTAAGATTTGCTGACAATACAACCCTTATTGCAGCTTCTCAGGAAGAAATAGTAGCTCTATTAAACATCCTAGAACAACACAGTGCAGCATATGGTCTTGGTATTAACTACAAGACCAAGGTTATGATCGTAGATAGAGAGCATGACAATCATCGAGAAATAAAGTCAATAGACCGTTGTGAGTTAGTTCAAAGTTTTGTGTACCTCGGTTCTTTGATCGACAATTCAGGTAGCTGTGAGAATGAGATTCGACGGCGCATTCAACAGGCATGTGTGGCCATGACAAAGCTTACTATGATATGGCGTGACCATAACGTCACTAAAGCTACCAAAATGTCGCTGGTTCAGTATCTTGTGTTCTTCATAATTTTGTATGCCTCGGAAACTTGGATTGTTAAAAAGGCAGATCGAGCCCGCATAGATGCTTTTGAAATGTGGACGTGGAGGAGAATGCTGAGAATTCCTTATACCGCCCATCGAACTAATGTTTCCATACTGGATGAGCTCGGTAATCTAAAGAGACTATCCTCCATTGTGTCGATGAGAATACTTACATTCTTCGGACATATTCACAGAAGCGATAATATGGAGAAACTTATATAGTTCAGGGTCACGCCCCGAGTGTGCGGCGCCGTGGCCGTTCCCCTACACGCTGGGTGGATACGACGAAACAGTTGCTAGATATGAGTATCAAGAGCGCCACTGAACTGACGGTAAATCGCGAACGATGGCGAGCTACAGTTCTCAAAACTATTGATAATATTCGTGTCGGCAATACTCTAGCTCCGAATTAATGCATTTTACGAGTTCACAACATGTCTGTTAAGACATTGTGACTATGATGATGATGAGCTGTCACTTCTTCTGGTGTTTGAGTCACCCAAATGTCTGCCCATTTAACTGCAGGATAAAAACCATCAGATTCAATTTGGAGAGCTGTTGTAATTGGTGGTTTTCTGTACTCGGTAAGATGCGATAATTTTAAACAGAAGTGTAAATATAAAATGTCTGTGAAGGGAATACTTACATAACGATGATAGAGATGATGACTACTTTCTCCCACAAGGGCCATTGTTTCATCCCCATTTCTCCCTTGTGGTTTTGGACGACTGAATAGTTGGTCTTCTTCTTTTTCAAGGTACGGTCCTGAAAAACAGGAAAATAGAGTTTAGTTGACTCCTGTTTACTACGCAAAGTGTAATTGATAGACTGAAAAAAACCTGGCACCAGCAGGACTGTTATACTTATTATACAATACAGTTAGCATCCCTGAAGGATCCCTATAGATATGTCTGAGAAACGAAGCATTTAGGTGCAAGTTACAATTTTTGCACAACTTTGGAATTATTCGTGTACCCATCAAACGACTCAAAATGGATTTTGCTTTTAAAATATGTTAAGACCTCTCTATTCTATTAAAAACTACCATTATGTCTATACATCTTTTTCTCGCATAAAATCCATGACTTTGGTAGCTTGAGGAACAAACACCCAACTTTCATATTGCGCTCAAGTATAGCTATGACGCAGTAGAAACAAATTCCCCGGTAGCTCATTCCACAGCGTCGAGGTTCTCCAAAAGAAGGAATGCTGGAGGAGACTGGTTCTGGAAGTAGGGACCTCGACCTGGTAAGGATGAGGCGCAGAGGTCTTTGGTGTTATTACCAGGGAGAGCTCACTCGAACATCTTCTGTAATAGAATCTGTAAAATAGGACAGGTCAGCCGCACTTCTTCGATGTTCCAGGCTGTGGAGGTCCTTTGTGAGGTTAGGCGTATCGATTAGTCTAATTGCTCTCTTCTGGATAGTGTCCAGAAGCTTTAGAGGTTGCTTCGGAGCACATCCCCACACATGGGAGCAATACTCCAACGATGTTCGGATCTGCGCCTTGTAGAGCAGCAGTAGTTGCTCTAGTGTATACACCTTCCTACAGCGGAACAAAACTCCAAGCTTTTGGCACAGTATATCCAATTATACAGTAGCGCAACTCCCTAGAAGTCATGCAGACAATTTGTCTCCGAAAAACTGGCCTCTCATAACCCCACGTCGTCTCCTCAGCACGAGCCGCGATTATTGCCGTTTACGTTTTGAGCACAGGGTCGGCTTAGCAATAATCGAGTGAAGAAGCGTAATTATTGTGTTGCAATATGTTTAATGGACGCGATATGTCTCGTAAATGGAGTAAATTTTGAGAGCAGTGTGGTACTGTGATATTCTTCATCGAGATTAGGCAGTTCTCTTTGGAATTCTGAATTACAATTTGCAAGTTACATCCATGCATTCGCATTTATTGTACGTGAAAATGTTCTGTACTGATTCTTCTAATTCATTATGGATTCTTTGCATATAAATGAGGTGTAAACATTTTTTTTAGAAGCAAAGCAAGAAATAGTCGGTGTAGGCACATAATCGACACAATTGAAGGAATTAACCTGTTGAAATCCGCTGTAGTTTTGCTATGCAAGAGAACAATTATTAAAGTAAGAATGGATGAAGACCCAATGGCCACTATCAACTCCGGAAAGAAGAAACGAATGGTTAATGCAATAGGTTATAACTAAATTATTATTGTAATGTCATCTTTATAAGCCTATACCTCACACAAGGTGCAACCTTCGAGGTGGTAATATTTGTATTTTGACTACAAATAAATGAAATGAAATGAAAGAAAATTGTTAACTCCGATAAAATAGGTGGCTTTACTATTTGTAAGCAAATTACAAAAATGCGAGATTTATTCAACTTTATTTTATCTTATCTTACTTAACCTTAAACATTTAAATAAGTATAAAAACTTTATATCTTATATGATTCAAATATGTGTAAATGTAACGACGTAGCGTCCAAAATAACATTTATGTCTAGTTATCCCATAACCTTTAAATTTATCTTCATCAATCATCATAGAAAAACGTATAAGGTACGAAAACGTGATAAACAGCAAAACCGATGAAAACTTGTTAGGTGTACATAAAAAATAATGATCAATATGTTTATAACAATGATAAAATATACTAAACTGGTCGTTATTCATAAAAAAATTGCAAAACTGTTTTTATCTAGTTTACCAAGACTACCTTTCCTTCTGTATTTGTATATTACATATGAATAGGCATATTGAAGAAAAAAATCCATGTTTATAGAGCAAAATGATATATTTTTGAAACTAGTATGTTGATTCTTTTTATTGTGGACTTTCTATTTGAGCATCCATTAAAATGGACTTCACTTCCTGCTTAAATTTTCATAATGTTGGAGTGCATAATCACATTCATTTTGTTATATGTCGTGAAAGATGTTTCGAAGGTTGTGGTGCTGTGAGGAAACAGTGAGAAATTATTATTCTGACTCATAGGCTCATAATTGAAGAACGGGTTTCCGTAACGTCTAACTCTTCTAAAAACTTAAAAAAAACACAGTTACCCTAATATCCGACCGACTTTGTTAGAGACAAATGGAGCTATGCTATCACACTTTAACATTATTATGTAATAAAGGAGCATATTAAACATTGGAGGAATCGCATACCTGGCAGCATCTTGAGGAAGCTTAAAAAACTATAGTCACAGTTTCTGGAATTGTTAAGGCAGCCTACAGCGGCGCAACATTTGACTTCACACGTCCCGATATCCATATCAGCGTATCACCAAATTCCTTAATCCAGTTCTGTCAGTCCTAAACATCCTGCGAGCGATGCGCGGGATGCTATGCGCGAACCACCAAAATTCTGGAGAGTTGCGCTACTGTATAATTAGATATACTGTGCTTCCGGGATGCCGTTTCAGCAATACTGACGACGTGGTGGAGTCAGGACACATTATTGTTGATGTTGATCCCCAAAAGCTTGACGGAATGTTAATCGACTATTTGACCACCCTCCTCTTCCACCGCTGGTAAGCCAATGTGAGACTTCTTTTTCAGTATTGTTGCCTGAGTTTTTTGTACGTTAAGCTGTACTTCATTTACTAATCCCCACTCGACAAAAATTTTGATGTCTACGTTGATCTGTGAGGATTGTTACTGGGATGATAGTGGCTTGCCTAGTTCCATACACGATATTAATTTTCTGTCGTCTAGTTCAAAGTTTGTCCCACTCCACCCAAATAACGGACAAAGCTTCAACAGTGTGGTATAATTTTTTTTAGGTCAGGGCTCAAGGACTGTAATGCTTATTATTGTTAAATAAATGGAGATTAATGACAAGTCTGAAATTAAATCAAGTGGTTTCTTATCACTAAGATGTTAAGAACGAATAATCTAGATTTAGATAGTGTGAGTCAATTTTACTTACACACTTACGTAGATATGAACTAAACATGATAATGATAACGCATTTTTTGGTAGATTTAAGGTAGGTAGTAGCAACTTTTTTATTTAAACTCTATACTCTTCTCTTATGCAGCCCATTTTAAAGACACATTCTTGAAAACTTTCTTTGTATACTCTCTAATTAAAAAATTGTGTATTGTAACTTGTAGACCAGAGGGAACTGCAGTATTGCAGTAATGAACATTCTAGTAAGCAATATACCTAGGGTTTTAAATTAATAAAGTGACAATTCAACACTATTCCGATTTACAAAACATTTTGAACGCTCTGCCGATGATACTTTCAAGATGCAAATAAAACGTTAACTCCTGAATCCTTGATCTGATGCCATTATTTAATACCTCATCCTCAATTATACAGCATGTTAATTTGAAAATTTCCCAACACGGATTCAGGCACGTATCCAGGATTTGGTTTTGGGGGGGGTCCAGATTATGGGTGTCACTTAGTTGACCTTTCGGGGGGGTCCAGATAGAGTTGTCACCTTAAATTTGCGGGGGGGGGGCAAATTTGTGGATTCCATTTTTTAGACGGAATTTTATAACGTTTCAGGGGGGGTCCGGACCCCCTGGACCCCCCTAAATACGTGCCTGCACGCATTCATCTAAAACTAGTGATTAAAAGAAAAAACGCTGAGATACGGCAAAAGATTAGTCAGGGGGGACAAGAGAATTTATTATCAGAAGTCAAAATATTACAGGAGGAGGATCTCCTCAATATCTGCTGACAATTGGAAAAAAATAAATTTTGGGAACATGATCAAATAATGGAGAAAATTGAACCAGTCGCAATAAATTTAGGTACAGCTAATGACAGCGAAACTGACAGTGATGACACAGATGAAGATGAAGATGATGAAGTATGAAGTATAGTAATATATTTGACTGAAAAACCGTTCAGTTCAGCTTTGCTCCTGGTCACTACCATCAGTATTTAATTATTATAAACTTGATACATCATCATCATCATCATCATCATCATCATCATAGCCACAATGTCTTAACAGACATGTTGTGAACTCGTAAAATGCATTTAAACATTTTACGAGTTTCTCTTGGGATATCTTTAAGATCTTTAATGCAGTAGTTTCCCATTTGCTTTCTGCATCCTCATGCCGTTGACTAGATGGTATTTACTGGTTCATCCCACTTTAGGGGCAATTTCTCACCCCAAGGACAAGAAGATGTCTTGACTCTTCCCAACTCGTCCACCCGAAGCTGTTGGTTGAGAAGAGGTTACTGCTTATACCGACAGTAGTTCGGTGTTCCTTTTAGTCGCCTTTTACGACACGCAGGGTATAGATGGGAGATATTCTAACCCGACCCCACACGGGCAAAACTTAATAAAATAAACACCAATTACACAAAACGTTCACGTTTTTCATTTATTTTTGTAATAAAAAATGGTATTTTTTCATGTGTTTGTTTCCTAACTGAAAATTTTAAAAAATCATCCGTTGAGATAAAGGACTTCGACATACCTTTGAAACGAGGTATTACTCGATACCCCTTGTCACTTAAAATGCTTAAGGAAACACCCTGGAAGGCAGAAGATACAAGGGCGTGAAATTGTTTTTGGTTAATAAGTTGTTGACAAGACTTTTTCTTCAAATCAACACTAAAGCTACAAAACCATCACCAAAACAAATGAACTTACCCAACACCCAGGCATCTTCGAGCGCAATTTCAATATATACCTCGACCTGCAACTTATCTGAACAGATACAGATACAATACTATCTACATTTGCCGATTTATGGTTTTATCGATTCCAGAAAATAGAAAATATTCGGCACGACGAGCATTCTGTCGTATTTGAGAGCAAACGAACGGGACCGTTTCCGTTATCGTTATCAGAT
Organism: Callosobruchus maculatus; assembly: GCA_951848785.1. Lineage (NCBI taxonomy): Eukaryota > Metazoa > Arthropoda > Insecta > Coleoptera > Chrysomelidae > Callosobruchus > Callosobruchus maculatus. The sequence goes on along the minus strand of CATOUR010000084.1, from coordinate 1,947,657 downwards.
TCACTCGAGCGGATGCTTTCCAGATAAGTTTTATCGATGTCGCGTTGTAGGAGTGCGTTAATTTTCGTACTCGTTTTCATTCATCTCGGAGCAAAGGTGGGTTGGCGTGTTGGTTTTTCCGATGTGTACTTAACTAAATACACAGGTGTTCTGATTCATGGCGATGATTCAATGTCAAGATCTTCTGACAAGGTCCAGGTTCAATGAGGAGCTTCTAATTGCAAAACTAAAATATATAGGCTTTGACGATAAGTCAGTCAGATTTTTTACAACTTACTTAACAAATCGAATTCAGCAAGTATCACTGTCAAATAAAAAATCTAATGCAACGGTCATCCCATCTGGTGTTCCCCAGGGATCAATACTAGGCCCTATTCTGTATCTTATCTATACTTTCGATTTATACAAAGTGATAGAGAATTCCGAAATGCAATCGTTTGCCGACGACACTCAGCTGATACACTATTTCAACGCCGGAGAAGTAAACACAGCAAATATTGAATTACAAAGCGATATAGATAAAGTTTGTGAGTTCTCAGCCAATCATAATTTAACGGTCAATCCAGATAAAACAAAAATTTTAGTTTTCTGCTCGGACAACAAAAGAAATCACGTCACAGATAATTTAGGTATCTTTATTGACAACAAGGCATTGCAACTTACAGATACAGCAAAGATCTTAGGAGTTGAGGTTGATGTTAAATTGAGGTTCAATAAACATATAAACAATATCACAAAGAAAACGTATCTGAGACTACGAACTCTATACGCCTGTAGATATCTACTAAACTTTAAACTGAGAAAAAAGCTAAGTGAAATGCTGGTGATGTCCTGCTTGAGTTACTGCAACATCTTATACTTCCCATGTCTTGACCAGGTAACAAAAAATAGACTACAGATTATGCAAAACAACTGTATACGTTTTATATGTGGTTTGAGGAAATTCGATCATGTGTCTCAGAAGTATATTATGCTGAAGTGGCTCAGGCTCGACACATTAGTAGTATATCATTATTTAGTATTTATTCACAAAGTACTAACCACATCAAAGCCCGAATATTTGAAAGAAAAAATTACATTTAATCATGTGGTACACGATAGGTTAATTAGGAATAGGTATATAATAAGGACCCCACCTCACAGCACTTCTCTGTTCCAACGCAGCTTCTCATACAATGCAGCAGTTCTGTATAACAAATTAGATAATAGTTGCAAGCTTATGAATTTGTCCAGCTTTAAAAGATGTGTGAAACGGAAGTTGTTGTCTAATTTATTTTAATTTCTTATGTTTAAGTTTAAGCACTGTATATTCAAGCTTAGTTATGATGTTTAGTCTCCTTTTCTTTCTTTTCCTATAGTATATACTTGACGTAGTATAACATCGCTTGGGTTCACTCTTGCTTTGTTGACACATCTGGTTAAGTGTAAGAGTAGCTATGCTAAACTTCGCCAGATGTGTCCCACTTTTCTGTAATACATTACATGTATTCACTTTTTTTTTTGAATAAAGACGTTATTATTATTATTGTTATTATTAAATAATGTATAGTATAATACCTAATAGTAATGGTAAAGAATATACCTCCCGCGACACCTGGGAGGGCGTGGACTATTGCGTTTGGAGCGTCTGCACAACAGGCCACTGCCTGCTATGTGACGAACAACACCTATCCCCTGATCCGCTTTGTGCGAGAGCACGAAAATGCGGGAAAAGGAGCCTTTCTTTTTAGCGCAGCAAAACGAGCAGCCGAGGAGCTCAGCCTCACACTCGACTTCAAGCGGGGGTGTCAGCAGTCCATTACGGAACTTGCTCTCGCACAATTAAAATCCCACTTTAAGACTGCCGAAGTCGACTTCCTTTTAAGACTTCATAAAGATAAGCCAATGCATGGAATCTTCTACAAACATCTAGAAGAGCATGGCTTGTCTCAGCAGTTGACCTTCTCTTTCCTAAGGTCTAGTGGGTTGAAGTCGGAGACTGAGGGCTTCATAATGGCTTGCCAGGACGGTGTCTTCAACACCTTGGTGTACCGTAAAAGGGTTATGGGTGTAGATGTACCCGACACCCGTTGTAGAGCTTACCGACAGGCGCCAGAGACGCTTATGAATCTCTTGTCGGCGTGTAAGACGTACGCTGGGACGGCTTACGTCCATGGGCACAACGCGGCTCTACGAGTGATCTACTATCATTTAAGGCACTCATACGGTATCGATGAGACACCGGTGCTGCGTTATGCTCCAGGGGATATAGAGTCCGTTGTGGAGAACGAGAGATGCCGGATTTACTGGAACTACTCGTTTCCCACGCTCGAGCTTGTACAGGAAAACAAGCCCGACATAGTCCTTCTCGACCACCAACAGAAGACGATGTTCGTTATAGAGTTTTCGGCGCCTGCCGAGGTGAACATCGTCTCTAAGGAGGAGGAAAAGCGGACCAAATATCAGGAGTTGCTCGGACAACTTTGCAGGCTCTGGCCAGACTACACTGTAAGTCTGCTGCTTAGCAGCCAGAATGCAGAAGGCAGTCATCCTTGGGTCCCTTCGTCTACTTGCGCACGATTCGCGGACCCAGTGATTGCTCACCTCACGGTGTGAGGAGTAGTCATTGGGTAATGGAACGGCGGCTCGGTGTGTTGGAGCCCGGGCTGCACCTTTTGTTTTTTGTATAAGTAATGCAATAGTCAAAGCAGACAAGAACTATACACCACTCACCCTCTCCAGTCCAGACAACGCAGCAGACACACACAATCCCACAGGATCACAACAAGAAAAAACAAACACCTTGTCGCAGAAGGCACTTCACGGCAAACATAGATACCGAATTACACAAGATCACATACATGAAAAACAGTCATACACCTGGCTGCAGGATGGCCAGATTTTTCCAGAAGATCCTTCCTAAATTCAGACCGTGGAAATGGAGGGTCACCCCATAGTCGAATCACCTTCCGTCAAGCTTTTGGGGATCAACATCTACAATAACATGTCCTGGCACGACCATGTCGTCAGTATTGCTAAAACGGCATCCCAGAGGCTTGGAGTTTTGTTCCGCTGTAGGAAGTTGTATAAACCAGAGCAACTGCTGCTGCTCTACAAGGCACAGATCCGACCATCGCTGGAGTATTGCACTCATGTGTGGGGAAGCGCTCCGAAACACTCTCTAAAGCTTCTGGACACTATCCAGAAAAGAGTAATTACATTAATCGATACGCCTAACCTCACGAAGGACCTCCACAGCCTGGAACATCGAAGGACGGTGGCTAACCTATCCCTGTTTTACAGATTCTATCACGGAAGATGTTCGAGTTCTCCCAGATAATAACACCGAAGGCCGTCCGAACCAGGAACACTAGGGAAGCTCTGCGAGCTCATCCCTACCAGGTCGAGGGCCTTACTCCCCGAACCAATCTCCTCCAGCATTCCTTCTTTTGGAGAACTCCGACGCTGTGGAATGAGCGAACCGACACTTATCCTCTCGCAGCGATTCTACAGCGGCATAGGCCTTCAGCCTTTGCGAGGGGCTGACCATAAAAAAAAGGTGTCGACTTGGCACAGCCCGTCACCACTTGTTGCTACTGCTACCATGCGAGATGAACTTAGCAAATCAGAATAATAATAATAGTAAAGCCATGCTCCAAACTAATAGGCTTCCCACATTTCTCACACAAGGAATAACGGATATAAAACAAAAAAGTGCAAGTACCAAGAACCCTGCCAATTACCGCCGGATACAATAGGCAATAAGACTGAACAAAGACTCACTCTAAACAACATCCTTACTAAAGAGCAAAAATGATGTAGAGAAATAAAGTCAAGGTAGCAGAGAACAACTTATAATTGATAGTGTGACCATGGAGCAAACTAGAAAAGAACACAGGAATCCTCATACCTGTTTCATAGATTATAAGAACGCTTTTGACTCTGTACTCCATAGCTGGCCAACGAAAACTCATCAAATATACAAAATTAATCCAGCCCTTCGTCAGTTCCTTACAAGAATAATGGAGACATGGCAAACCAATATACATCTTAAACTCAGTTCACTGTAGTTCTGCCTTTGTTAAAATCCACCCTCTAAAGCCTTGTGTCCACTAGCAAATAAAATTGATAGAATTACTCTCACAAGTCACTTGCGTAGCGTGTGCACGACGTCATTAGAGAAATATTGCAGGCAAAATTATTTGCATATAAAGGACTTGCGACTTGCTGAGAGCATGTATAGTGTACACGGTTACTCTCAGGAAATTAGTTTGCGACAAAAATTTCGAGGCTGTTTCGGAAGTCTTGCAGCAAGGAGTATTGTAAATCAAATAAGGAGAAGTTCAACTGCACGAGAGAAGAAAGCACTTGACTTTTAACTGAAAATTGTGAATTATATCCTGAACTATGGAATGTACATGCTACAGAATTTAAGGACAGAATCAAAAAACAGAATGCATTTCAAAAATTGGCCGACTTCTTTAATACTTCTACAGCGGAAATTTAAAGGAAACTACATAACTTGAGAACTCAAGTTAATCAACAGTGGAGAAAAATTCAAAAAAAGAAAAGTGGACAAGGGACTAATGAAATATATGTGAGTACTTGGGAGTTCTTTGGCTCATTAAAGTTTATGTATCCCTAGAATAGGTCTACGCTGAATCCACTTTCTCACCCAACATTTTCTTTTATTATCTTTCTCTTGTTTTCTTTTTTTTAATTAAATATATCACAACTACCGCAGCAGCTACAAATTGTGCATACGACATCTTATCTTATAGTGTACACGGAATCAGAACAACCAAGCTCAAGTGAACTTGCGCGAGCAATTTCCTAGATTAAATTTGCGAACAATGAAAAGATAGTATAGACAAACAAGCAAGTACTTGCTGCAAAAACTATCACAAGTTACTTGCAAGTGGACACGAGGCTTAACGCACTTCTCTAACTAGATAACCACGAAACTATTGTAGCATTGAGAATCAAAACCACATAATAATAAGCCATAACTCTGAAATTACTCTGTATAACCTATATTTCCGGAATAGGGAGAGTGAGCACAATTCAAATTTGGGATAATATATAGGGCGTTCCATTTGGAAAAACACAACTTCGGTATGCCGTGACTTTATTGATAACCCTGTATAATATACAATAATTTTAAAATGTTGACCTTAGCTTTGTTTATGATATGGGCAATAATAAATGTTTTATTGTTAATTTTTTAGCCTTTTAGCCTCTAAAACGTCTGGAACAGCCCGTGGAAAGTATCAAAAATCCACTTTTTTGTGAAAATAGAACATATTTTGAAAGAAAACAGAAATAACGATTCGTTACGGCTATATCCCGATAGAGAATGAGCCCGAGCTTCCTGTTTTGGTCGGTGCCACGCTGTCTGGTCTGGAACCGATGGAAAGTCGTTAAAAAGACATCTCGATCGCGTCACATGGGCGTTGTGCTTTTGTTATTTCAGGGCCTGCTGTTAAATTATCCAGTCGACAAATAATACCTGTTTCCGCTCCTTTGGGAAACGCCAGCTTTTCTTTGAACGGGGGACGGATTCGCTGAATCTCGCTTTCGATGAATTATATATTATTATATATTCGAGAGCTTCCTGTCCGAAAGTTTGCTACGTGGTTGTTTGGAAATACTATTTTTGGTTCAATTCCTTAGTATATTCATTTGAAAACTTCTCACCACAAATTTATCGAAAACCACTGATTAAAAGAAAAAACGCCGAAACACCTCAGAATACCTGTGAAGGCGACAATTTTTTAACCAAAAATTACTTCTATGCCCTGTACTCTCATCTGCCTCCAGGAGCATTTCCTTGCACATTTTGAATGACAAGGGGCATCGAGCAATATTTTGTTTCGAAGGTATGTTGAAGTTCATTATTTTGTCGTTTGATTTTTTAAAATCGGTCGATTCGTTTTTGAGAAAACTATTTGCGATAGGTTTTGTGTTGGATGCTTTTACTTCCCACACCGATAGGTGAGGGGAGTATTGTGATCGCAAAAATTTTCGATTTTGAGATAATATGTTTTTTGGACGTTTTATGATGTCTACATAACGAAAATCCATGTCACTTATTTCCGTCGGTCTGTCGGTCTGTCTGTCTGTACGCGTTCTTCTAGCCACGTAATCTCAGTAACGGCTGGATGGATTGTTATGAAATTTGGGCAGCGATATGCTGTGGTGTCGTAGTAGGTAATGTTCCTATAACTTTGAAAATCGGTGCATGGGTGGCGAAGTAATTAGCGAAAAACGAAAAATTTTAAATATGCCACAAACTTCGTTTTTAGGCGTTTTAGGGGTTCCTGATCATTTTCTACTTTTTTTTTGTAGGGGTGAAATTGGGATGGTTGGTGGGTGGGGGGTTGTAAAATTGAAAAATTTGTTGCTTTCATAATAGGCTGTCCACTGACCTGTGAAGGAAGATCTAGTGACATAAATAAAATTTTTAGGTCCATCCGAACATTGCTTTGCCTATTACAGAAACTAAAGGACTTGGTGGACTTTTGGTGTAAACATACGAGTATTGCTTTAGATCGTTCTATATTATGTAACGAAGAAACTGTTGAATTGATTTTAATGAAATTTTGACACAGTATTACTACCATGGCGAGGATGGAAAATGCGTATGGTTTTTATAAATCGTGCCAGTAGCGGCGCAGAAATAATAAAAAAACTAAAAATATAAAAACAGCTCAAACTTCGTTTTTAAGTGTTTTAGAGGTTCCTGATCATTTTCTGATTTTTTGGGTGGGGGTGAAATTGGGGTAGTTAGAGGGGGTGGGGGGTTGAAAAACTAAAAAATTTGCTGTATTAATAATAGGCACTGACCTGTGAAGGAAGACCTAGCGACATAAATCAGCTTTTTAGGTCCATTTGAACATTGCCTTGCCTATTACCGAAACTAAGGAACTTAGAATTTTCTGTATACAGACGAGTATTAATTGCTTTAGATCGTTTTGTATTTTGTAACGTGGAAACTATTAAATTGATTCTAATGAAATTTTGACACATTATTATTACTGTGGTGAGGATGGAAAACGCGTATGCTTGTTAGAAATCGTGTCAGTGGCAGCGTAGCAATAATCAAAAAACTAAAAATATGAAAACAGCTCAGACTTCGTTTTTAGATGGTTAAGGGGTTCCTGACCGTTTTCTACCTTTTTTGGGTGGGAGTGAAACTGGGGCGATGATTTGGTTGTAAGGGGATCTCAGACTAAAGCTTCATGCTATGGGAAAATAATGAACTGGTATCACCGTAATGTGTGGGAAGTACTGAGTCAATCAACTTGACTTCATTTTTTTTGAGGGCAGGTGGGGATGATTTGGATGCAAGGGATCTCAGACTATAGCTTCATGCTATGGAGAAATTTTAAACTGGTATCACCGTAATGGGTTGGAAGTACTGAGTCAATCAACTTGACTTCATCTTCGTTCGCTATCTTCTATAGTAGTAGAGTTATCGACCGATCCGGTACTAAAAACTCACCCTGTATATCTTAGTAATATTTCGAGATTCAGAATGATGGTGCGGAATTTGAGAACGATATTTCCGTACGGTACATATCTGCCGTGCATGCGGCTCGGCGGATGCTCACAATAAATCAATATCCCGAGTGGAACATCACGTGCAATTTGCGCCACAGTTCCTCCCCTCCCCTCCCCAACCTCACCCCCTTTCACTCCCAACAATAACAAAACGCTTCCTTCTCTGCCCCCGCAAACTTCGGATTCCTGGAACGACGCTCGGCTTCGTTTTCATCCGGAGTTTCTTTTGTTTGTGTGCTGCGTGCGGCGGTCGACCGTTTGTCACTTGTCACCGTGTCACGGCCACCCCGGATCGAATTACAGATGCCCCGGTCTCGCTCGCCCAGACTTCTTGGCGACAACCCAGAGGGTAGCTGAAGATTTTAATTATAAGGCTTGATTGACATTGACACTGACAAAAAATCTTTTTTGCAGTAACTAAATTACAAAAGGGTTTGTTTTGCATTATTACAGTGGTGCATATCTAATATATTCCCATTTTTACATAATCAGTTGAATGTCTTATACAACGTGGTAGCTTGTCACACACATTAATTACCTGTTTTGAAAATTGCACCGATTAGAAAAGTTAAAACACTAATTAAAAAACAATGGAGTACGTGTTGTGGCTACTAGGGCACCTGACCGTTGAGTGTTCATGATCGTCTAATTTTGTATGCTGTGCCAACAAAACGTTCACGGATGATACCTACGTATCACATATTATTTGTAATCCGTAAAATTGAAATTGATTAAAGGATCAATAGATTTTTTATTTCATCTCCCTAAAATACCTGATACTCCACTGTTTCACTTGCTGTTTATATCTTCTTTTTTATTTCAATACTATTAACATTTTCCTTTTCTCTTGCATCAACTTCCTTCACGAAGGTATTAAAAAAATGGTGAAAGCACACACAACTTCATGCCCCGCTGCCCCCCACGACTGAGGTCTGGATACGCCCCTGCTAAGTATTGTTGAGTAATTCTCACGGTGTGAGGTTTAACATTACCATCTTCTTCTTCAGGTGCGATCTCCATTTAATGAAGGTTGGAGACAATTTCGGCGTACTTATTTCGGTCTTGAGTGGTACGGATTAAAGATGATGTGTTCATACCAGTCTAATCACGTATGTTTTTTAACCATGAATGTTGTCTTGCGACCAGGACCACGTTTACCTTCGATTTTTCCTTCTATTATTAGTTTTAGTATATCATACTTGTTGTTCCGGTATATGTGGCACAGATAAGCAGTCTTTCTTCGTTTTATTGTAGTAAGTAACTCTCTTTCCCTTCTCATACGTCTAAGCACTTCATCGTTAGATATGTGTTGAGTCCATGACATTTTTAATAACCTACGGAAGGTCCACATTTCAAAAGCTTCAAGTCTGTTCATGGTATCCACTTTTAATGTCCATGTTTCGGCTCCATATAAGAGAACTGAGTGCGCGTATGCCTTTACAAAACGGTATCTTAGGTTTATGTTCAAGGTTGGGTTACATAACAGGTTTTTCATCTTTAGGAACATGGATCTGGCTTGTTCTATGCGTGATCTTACTTCAACGTCAGGGTCTACATTTGTCGTTATGCAGCTGCCAAGATATTTGAATCTCTCAACTTTCTCTATTGCGATGTCATATATGTTTATGTTCAGTTGTGGGTTTGGAGATCTTGTTATCGCCATTACTTTAGTTTTTGTGACATTAATTCTCATGCCTAACTGATCTCCTACCTCTACAACTTTGTTGATTAGGCGCTGAAGTGCCTCTGGATTGTCCGCAATGATAACCGTGTCGTCTGCATAACGTATGTTGTTCAATATCCTACCGTTGATCTTTATGCCGTCTTCCTCATTGCTTATTGCTTGATTGAATATGTGCTCAGAGTACATATTAAATAGTATTGGCGACAAAACACAACCCTGTCGTACCCCCTTTTCTATACACACCGGTTCTGATGTTGCTTGTCCATATCTCACCGTTGCTTCTTGGTTCCAATAAAGCTTTCCAATGAACTCGATGTCTTGTTTGTCTAACCCTTTTTTCTGCAGTAATGTCATACGGACGGTGTGATCAACTCGATCGAAAGCTTTCTCATAGTCTATGAAATAGGCATATACATCTTTCCTCATGTCTCGACATTTCTGGAAGAGGATTGATAAACTGGCTAGTGCTTCCCTTGTTCCTAATCCTTCGCGAAATCCAAATTGCGTATCGCTTTGATCGGCTCCACATTTGTGGTATTCTAGCTTGTATAATTTTAAGTAGGATCCTAAGCACTTGGCTCATCAAGCTTATCAGTCGGAACTCGTCACATTTCTTGGCTTTAGATTTTTTAGGGAGGGGAATAAATATGGAGGAAAGCCAGTCTTTTGGAATATTACCTGTTTCATGAACTTTCTGTAGTCACTGGAACAATGGCAGCAAATTTTCTTCTTCTAACAATTTTAGCATTTCTATGTGGACTTCGTCCGGACCCGTTGCTTTTCTCTAAATACCAATACAATTTATTGTATCAGTTTTTAACATCACAGTAATCTATTAATGAACATCCAATTTTAATATAAAGTCGCACGGCACTGGTAATGCCCTCAAGCTGTCAAAATTTCCGTCACATGTTGGCTGGTCAGCGACCTGTGCATTTTGTTGTTTACATTCCCTCTAGAGATGTTAACTCTGTGGATACAATTCTACAGTTTTCATTTTAGTACACTTTTTATTAAATCCAGTCTTCTTTTTCAAATAAACGGTTGACTGTTATTAGAAATTAATTAAAAATTGATGTTTTGCTTGTGGGTAAGTATTTAGGATAACGAAACATTACAAAAATTATGTCTTAAAAAATTGATCATAAAATCTCAAGGGCTTCGTTCTTCGTGTTCGTGAGTGTAGTAATATACCATCATCAACCACACATGGCCTTTTCTTTTTTCCCTCACGTATGGTGTTTGGTCATTGGAACGCGAACAGGAAACCGTCAGGCACTTCCTCCTTAACACAGCCAGAAGAAACAAAAGACAAACACGGACCGACCACACGGAGGGATGGCCACCCGACGCTCCAGACCTAAGCCCCGTTGCCTTTTTCGGCTCTTCATCGACGGCGGGTTCATTACAAACGAGCCGTGGAAGGCTAAATGGCTGTTATTTTTATTTTTACGATTAGATGATTAATGAGGGTCGGCATCGCAGACGTGTCAACCTGTTTCCTGTTTCTTTTTGGTGCCACGCAGTCTGGAAGCAGCTCCCAGATTTGATGGGGATGATGTTACACTTTGTTAGGTACCGGGGAGGTCGGATATTTTTATCATTATCATTTCCAGCGGAATCTGCTCCTCTGAGCTATCCTTTATCGTTCCTCGACCGCTGCATCTCATCCTAAGCCGGTCGTTCTTCATACATCAAGAACCGAGCGGTACAACCGCACATTTATTCCCAGGGTGTCCAAGGCTTGGAATGGACTACCAGAAGATGTATTTATTGGGCCTGCGGGTGTTGGCCCATTCAAATCCCGCGTTAACAAACTTCCCTAACATAACCCTTTCACAGCAGCCGCGGTGCTCTGGTATTTAGGCTCTGCCTGCGCAGTCTGCTCAGTTATAAAAAAAATCATTGTCTAAATGCAATGTAACCTTAGAATGAATGAATGAAAGGACAGAGGCTTAGGTTAGGTTAGGTTGAAAGTGAGTGGGGCAGCGCTGCCTCCTTCCACTGCGACTCAGTTGCGTCTATTGTGGCTCACACCTTTTTAGAGTTCACCGTACAGTCCGCACCTCTTTGCGAAGGCGATCAACGTGAAGGGTGAAACTTCCTTGAAGTCATGAAGTTCCAGTTGGGGAAATCCGAATGTCTGGAATATAGCATTATCCAGTACTGGACAGGAGCAAAGAATATGCTCCGCTGTTTCGTTCTCCACGTAGCAGAAGTCTCATGTTTTTTCTAGACCCACCTTCCGCATGTGGTTCCTCAGACAACCATGTCCGTCAGCAGACCAACTAGAATGCGAGGATTGTTCCTGTTACGTTCCATGATCCTAGGGGGGGCCGGACTCGAGGGGTATCTTATGAACGCCTTCGAGTGCAGTAGCCCTGGTGTATCTCGCCAGTGCAGGAGTGTTTTCCTCTCTGCCCAGTCTGAGATGATCTTTTTAATGGTGCTTTTTGCAAAAATGGTTCTGGTCATATGAACACAGATTCAGTTTCTCCTCTTGCGAGCGCGTCGGCCAATATATTGCCTTCCACTCCGCTGTGACCCAGAACCCAAATCAAGGTTACCCTGTTTCCCGTTCCGAGTTTGTTGAGGAGGTGCATGCAGTTCCATACCAGTCTTGAATCAACCCGACTGGAGGGCAGTGCTTTCAATGCAGCCTGGCTGTCTTAAAATATTTTTATAGATCTGTTTGTCAGGGGCCTTTTGATTAGTTCCCTGACTCCCAGCTCTATAGCAATCATTTCTGCTTGGAAGACTGTGGTATACCTCCCAATGTTGACTGAAATTTCAACTCTTGGATTGGTACCCACTACTCCCGCTCCTGCCCCCAGTTCAGACTTGGAGCCATCAGTAAATAGCGCAAGATCAGATGGTGATATGAAATCGTCCCTCATCCATTCATCCCTGCCTGGGAAAAGGACGTTATAGGATCGCTCTATATGCGCTTGGGGAACCATATAGTCCGAGACTATTCCGAGTACATGATGATGGGTAATTTCACCCATGATCCCCATTGTGTCTGGTCCTAGTTCCGTTTTGTCAGGTCTGCCGGTTGATAGCAGTCTGTAGGCGACCACTTTTGCAACCCTTTCCACCTCAATGTGCAGAGGTGTTAAGTTTAGAAGGGTCTCCATGGCTAACGTTGGTGTGGTAGACATGGTTCCAGTGATGGCCAAACAGGCGGTGCGTTGCACCGCCGCCAGCCTGACTCTGGCTGTCCATTGTAGGCATTTCTGCCACCAGACAACAGCGCCATGGGCTTGACCACCGTCTGATATATCCATTAGATCAGTTTAGGACTAACGCCCCAAGATTTGCCGCAAATCCTTCTGAGTCTCCAGAGGCCGAGTCGGGCCTTTTCGATTCTGTTATCCAGGTGAGAGTTAAAGGTGAGTCTTTTGTCCAATATAAGACCAAGACATTTCACCTCCTCTGCAAACTGGATTGACTTTCTCGCTATTCTAGGTAAGCAGAGCTTGTCCAGTGTCCGTCTTTTGGTGAACGGAACGACAACTGTTTTATGGGGGTTTATCGCCATTTGTTCCCTCCTGCACAAGCTGTCGATTGTGTTTAATGCTTGTTGAAGAAGTTCAGAGATGGTCCTTTCATTTTTCAGGCTTGAAATAAGTGTATCTACTAAGTCATTTACTTATACTGGGTTATTCACGTTATCCGAGATGAAGCATTATGGCTAAAGTAATTGATGAAAAAGAAAATAATAATTTCGGATGGATAGGGACCCATTAAGGCTACATGTAGCGGAGCGTTTTGTGACTGCTACCTGAGCGAAAGAAGATACAGACACCAGTTATAATTAAACCTTTGATTCGGACACGGTTGTTTTTTCACGACATAAGATAAAAAAGCCGAATTCGAACCATCTGGTCATCTAAAGATCTTGATGACGGGTATATTTATAGTAAACTGTGTAGCTTGAGCTTACGTCCGGCCAGAAAACAGCCTTTGATATAAGAGCGTGATTAGTAAACGAAAGGAAGCTATTAATTTTTAATTTGGGAACCAGACAAAGTTAAGAGTTCGCACTTCCATTCGCATTTCAACGGTGCGATTAATAAACCCGCCACCAGATGCTAGTACGGATTTAAAATAGATTATTCAAAAAGCCTGACACAATTTCCTACGGCAAATATTATTATATCGGTGTGTAAATTTCCTTCTATCAAAGAGCGTAGGTTAGGTTAGGTTAGGGGGGTCAAACGTACAGGCCGGGTTAGGTAGCCCCAACACTGCAGACATTGGCTTATTGTATTGTCCTGTGCGCTTGTCAATCCGTGAAGAGTTTTGTGACCTTGATAAGATCCAAGAGTCTCTTCACGATATCTCGATTGGGGAGTGATTTGGGGTTGTTTGGCCCTATCAGTCTGAATCTCCACCAGCGTAGAGCCTCACATTCAAAGATTATGTGAGAGGCTGTTTCGTCGTCCTCGTCACGTAGTCTGCATATTGGGTTTTCTTTGAAGATCCCTAATGTGTGTAGATGTTTTCTTAGGCCGCAGTGTCCGGTTAGGAGGCCGGTTATTAGCCTAGTTTCTTTCCTATTTAGTTTTAGGATCTCTTCAGCTAGTTTTGGTGTGGGTTGTTTCACCATCAGCTTGCTGTGTCTGAGCTTTGGATGTGACTGCCAGTATTTTAGGTGCTGTGAATGCACCCACTGGTTTATCGTAGTTTTTACCAAAGACCTTGAAATGCCTATCGCCGGTTCGGGGCCGGTAAAGCTGGATGCCGATCCGTTTCGTGCTAAGGTGTCCGCTTTTTCGTTCCCTTCAATTCCCTTGTGACCTGGTACCCATTTCAGGGTTACCTTTTTCATGGCACTAAGTTGTTTGAGGTTTTCTAAGCATTCCCAGACGAGTTTGGATTTAATTTGGCAGCCGTTAAGAGCTTTAATCGACGCTTGGCTATCCGAGCAGATAAGAATGTTTTTACTTTTGTATCCCCTTCTTATGTTTTCTCTCAGACAAGAGTCGATTGCATATATTTCTGCTTGGAATACAGTGGCATAAACTCCCAGAGGTTGACTGATGTCACATCTGGGAGATTGACCGTGAATTCCTGCTCCTGTTCCATTGTCTGATTTGGAACCGTCAGTAAACCAAACTATTTCTTGTTTGGGTGTTTCCTCGAGTTCTCCTTTCCCCAAAGAGCGTATATGCTAATCAAAAATAATAGTATATTGTTCAATGAGCGGCAATTACTTTATGAGTTGACGTTTGAAGTGCTGGGAACCAACAAGTGTTATTATCTGGGAACCGCATACTGGAAGTCGAACAGTGCTCTGAACAGAGCATATTTATATGCTCTGACAGCCAATCAGCTCTGAAAGCGGTGGCAGCTCCGAGGGCCAGATCAGCTCTGGCTCAAGAATGCTCGGCCGCCCTTCAGAAGTTAGCAAGCCATAAGAATGTGGCCCTGCTGTGGGTCCCCGGACATATTGGTATACCGGGTAACAAGAGAGCGGACCGATTAGCTAGGATAGGGGCCAGCAGCCCCTGCATCGGCCCAGAACCTATGCTGGGAATTAGCAGACGCCAGGTCAATGCGGCCCTGGACAACTGGGCCTACAAGGAACTGGTGAAAGCCTGGTTAGAGAAAGATGACCGCAGGCAAGCCGAAAGATTCATAGCAGGCCCTGATAAGGGCCGAACGCTTTTGAATAATGGCAGAGAGACGCTCAACCTTCTGGTGGGGGTTCTTACTGGCCATTGCCGGCTGAATAGACATTTATTACTTATGAGAGTGGTAGGGGACCCCATTTGCTCCAGATGCTGGGAGGAAGACGAGACAGCGTTCCACTTTCTGGGCAGATGTGCAGTTCATCGCAACCTTAGGGTTCAGATATTCGGCACGACGGAGTTTGGGGAGGAGCCACTATATTCAGCGAAATGCTCAGACATACTGACTTTCGTCAGGAGGTCTGGTAGGTTCGACAAGGAGCTTTCTAGGGTATAGAATTTTAGTGTTTTCAGTGATTGGTTCAGTGGGGTTGGCAAAAAGGGCCAAAGGTGGCCTACTTGCCTGGCTTCGCCTCCCCATCACTACTACTACTACTATTATCTGGGAAAGGTCACTCGAACATCTTCCGTGATAGAATCAGTCAAACAGGGATAGGTCAGCCACCCTTCTTCGATGTTCCAGGCTGTGGAGGTCCTTTGTGAGGTTAGGCGTATCGATTAGTTCAATTGCTCTTTTCTGGATAGCGTCCAGAACCTTTAAAGAATACTTCGGAGCGCATCCCCACACATGGGAGCAATAGTCCACCGATAGTCAGATTTGTGCCTTATAGAGCAGCAGTAGTTGCTCTGGTGAATACAGATTCCTACAGCGGAACAAAACTCCAAGCTTCTAAGATGCCTTTTTAGCAATACTGACGACGTGGTCATGCCACGACATGTTATTGTTTATGTTGATCCCCAAAAACTTGACGAAAGATGACACGACTATTGGGTGACCCTCCATTTCCACAGTTGTTAAGCCAATGTGAGACTTCTTTGTATGCGTTGTTGCCCGAGTTTTCTATACGTTGAACTGTACTTTATTTACTAATCCTTACTCGACAATTGTTTTGATACCTACGTTGATCTGTGAGGCATGCTGCTGTCGACGTACCGTCTCCTGGGATGATAGTGGCTTGCCTGGTTCCATGCACGATATTAATGTACTGTCGTCTGAGAAGCTGTATAGATTGGATTGGATGTTATTTCCAGCAGCTCGTTGATGTACAGCAGAAACAGTGTAGGGGATAGGGGATACGTCTGATGGACAACCTTCGATTACAACAAACAGAGATCGGTCGTTCAAAAAGCTATTCAGCCACTGGCGCAGGCCACAGGCAACAAGCTTGATCAGAAGTCCTTCATGCCACACTCTGTCGAAGGCTTTCGATATGTAAAGTGCAACAACACGGGATTCCACATGATTTTCAATTGCTCTGTTCCACAAGCGAGTGACATAGGTCAGGAGGTCACCCATAGACCTGTACTTACGGAAGCCATACTGGCGATCATTTATGATGTTATTGTTGTCCAGGTATTTCAGGACATGCGTGTTAATGATAGTCTCCATAACCTTAGACATGATGCTGAAGAAGCGCCAGAAAGAGAAGAATTAGCGTTTGACGTTTCATAGCGACATTTACAGTTTTTATAGCGTCTATTCAGTCCATAAAATCACATATTGTATACAAAAAAAGTCAAAAAATGGATAATGGACACACCCAGAGATATTTTTTTAAATGTTTTCAACAGGATTTTGAACCAACACACAAGTTTTTAATATTGTTAGTATTAGTTTTAATATATGTATTTGTAAAATATATGTATGTATTGCAACATAACCCACGCACAAGGTCAGCACCTTCTGTGGGTCAAACAATTTACTTACCCTCTGTATTGTTGGTGAATAAAATTATTATATATTATCTCTAATGTAACTGGTTGAAGAAATAGCATTGAATTGAATTCAATATGTATTTTCAAGAGATTAGTACTGGTATCCAGTATGCGGTGTTCATAACTTACTATCCGTAAGCTAGATGAAGTCGCAACCAAGTATGTTGAACCTATTCATTTGCATTTATTTTCAAGAAGCTATGATATCATATGCATAGCAGCTACGAAAAGACTGAACGAGCAGGTCTATAAGAAGAAAGAAGAGATCCATCATTTCTAAACAGAAGCTTTATACAGCTGACAGGAGGAATTTTTATGTGTTGGCAATCAAATTCGTTTGTTAGATGATTTCGTCGAATCATCACGCTGTCTATTTTCAATAGGTAGGCATTATAATATCATATTCGGTAACAGCAGGGCTGCCAGGTGATTTTTTTATGTTATTTAGTGTATACAAGGTGAATTAAAAATATAGGTTTTATATGGGCACTTAGAAGAAAATTGATTACCAAATTTTTGTAAAGCCTTCTGCCTTCTGCCTTCTACATTCTGCCTTCTGCCTTCTGCCTTCTGCCTTCTGCCTTCTGCCTTCTGCCTTCTGCCTTCTGCCTTCTGCCTTCTGCCTTCTGCCTTCTGCCTTCTGCCTTCTGCCTTCTGCCTTCTGCCTTCTGCCTTCTGCCTTCTGCCTTCTGCCTTCTGCCTTCTGCCTTCTGCCTTCTGCCTTCTGCCTTCTGCCTTCTGCCTTCTGCCTTCTGCCTTCTGCCTTCTGCCTTCTGCCTTCTGCCTTCTGCCTTCTGCCTTCTGCCTTCTGCCTTCTGCCTTCTGCCTTCTGCCTTCTGCCTTCTGCCTTCTGCCTTCTGCCTTCTGCCTTCTGCCTTCTGCCTTCTGCCTTCTGCCTTCTGCCTTCTGCCTTCTGCCTTCTGCCTTCTGCCTTCTGCCTTCTGCCTTCTGCCTTCTGCCTTCTGCCTTCTGCCTTCTGCCTTCTGCCTTCTGCCTTCTGCCTTCTGCCTTCTGCCTTCTGCCTTCTGCCTTCTGCCTTCTGCCTTCTGCCTTCTGCCTTCTGCCTTCTGCCTTCTGCCTTCTGCCTTCTGCCTTCTGCCTTCTGCCTTCTGCCTTCTGCCTTCTGCCTTCTGCCTTCTGCCTTCTGCCTTCTGCCTTCTGCCTTCTGCCTTCTGCCTTCTGCCTTCTGCCTTCTGCCTTCTGCCTTCTGCCTTCTGCCTTCTGCCTTCTGCCTTCTGCCTTCTGCCTTCTGCCTTCTGCCTTCTGCCTTCTGCCTTCTGCCTTCTGCCTTCTGCCTTCTGCCTTCTGCCTTCTGCCTTCTGCCTTCTGCCTTCTGCCTTCTGCCTTCTGCCTTCTGCCTTCTGCCTTCTGCCTTCTGCCTTCTGCCTTCTGCCTTCTGCCTTCTGCCTTCTGCCTATGCGAACATTACCTTTGAAGTCACATCTATTTGATATCTATTGCACTTGATAATCCTATCACACGTGACTTGGAAACTACTAACTTCATTGTAACGCCGTCTTGACAACATATTGCTGCCACAACTGAAATAAAAATAAAAAAGAAAGAAAATTGCAATAGATAAAAAAAAATAGTTTTCAAACTGCCCATACTTTTCTTTTGACTTTCCTACTTTTTTAAATGATCACATTGAGGCAAGGTGGCTTTGACGTTTCACCACTACTAGTGGTTATCATCCTCAGAAGCTATTACCTATTCGATGCCTCCCGAGATACTGGACAATTTTGAGATTGATGCTTATTTTTTATAATGAAAACGGCAACTATCTTCACACATGTCAAAGCCCTTAAAAACAACATTGCCCAATGGTCAATACGGACTATCATCGAACAAAACCGAAGGTTTTGGGGACCTGTCACATAATCTGTCATCAGTTTACAGCAAACAGATATAGAAATTGGGGGTTTTGTGCCAATAAGTCTATTCTACGATAGACACGGGAATAATGGGATAGCTTTAACGCCCAGGATGTACGTTGAACGTGGGTTTTGTGTGTTACAAAGGGCCCCTGCCGTCTTGCTATTGGATTTGTCTTCCAAGACTCAGTGGCGGTACCAAGGGCGCCGCCAGAAAATTTCACAGGGGGGGGCTCTTTGTTATATTAACGATCTACCCGACTATATCAAAGACGGCTGTGTAACTATGTTTGCTGATGACACTGCAGTTACAATATCTTCTGAAACCACAGAACAATTGCAGACAAAGATTATCCAAGTGATACATGATATGAACGCCTGGTGTTGTAGAAATAGATTAATTCTCAACAATTCAAAGACAGTTTCAATACAAATACAACACCACATGCGTACTACTCCTACCCTAAGCCCTGAACTTGCAGTCCAAATAAATCTATCTGATGAAGTTAAGTACTTAGGATGTATCTGGGAATGTTCTTTGAACTGGATTAAGCATGTTGAAGTTGTTTGCAAAAAACTAAATAGTGCCTTCTATGCACTCAGCCAGCTTAGAAGCTGCCTCGATATAAATGGCCTGAAGTCTGTTTACTATGCCTTAGCGTTTACTATGCCTTATCTCCATGGGAGTCCCTCCATGGGAGTCCCTTACCACTTAGTATTTCTCATACAGCAACTCTATGTGTCTAGCTCAGCTCGTGTAAGAATTGATGGTAACCTGTCTGGTCAAACAGCAACCAGAAAAGGGGTTCGCCAGGGATGCGTATTATCTCCGATGTTATTTAACATTTACTCTGAATTTGTGATGAGACAGGTATTGGACAACTGGAATGGCGGTATAACTATTGGCGGAAGCAAAATATCTAACTTAAGATTTGCTGACGATACAACCCTTATTGCTGCTTCTCAGGAAGAACTAGTAGCTCTATTGAATGTTTTAGAACAACACGCTGCAGCATATGGTCTTGGTATTAACTACAACAAGACCAAGGTTATTATCGTAGATAGAGAGCATGACAGTCATCGAGAAATAAAGTCAATAGGCCGTTGTGTACCTCGGTTCTTTGATCGACAATTAAGGTAGCTGGGAGAATGAGATTCGATGGCGCATTCCACAGGCACGGGTGGCCATGACAAAGCTTACTAAAATATGGCGTGACCATAACATCACTAAAGCTACCAAAATGTCACTGGTTCAGTCTCTTGTGTTCTCTATATTTTTGTATGCCTCGGAAACTTGGACTGTTAAAAAAGCAGATCGAGCTCGCATAGATGCTTTTGAAATATTGGCGTGGAGGAGAATGCTGAAAGTTCCTTATACCGCCCATAGAACTAATGTTTCGATACTGAATGGGCTCGGTAATCCAAAGAGACTATCCTCCATTGTGTCGATGAGAATGCTTACATTCTTCGGACATATTCAGAGAAGCGATAATATGAAGGTACTTGTAGTTCAGGGTCACGCCCCGAGTGGGCGGCGCCGTGACCGTTCCCCTACACGCTGGGTGGATACGACGAAACAGTTGCTGGATACGAGTATCAAGAGCGCCACTGAACTGACAGTAAATCGCGAACGATGGCGAGCTACAGTTCTCAAAACTATTGATAATATTCGTATCGGCAATACTCTAGATCCGACTTAATGCATTTTGCGAGTTCACAACATGTCTGTTAAGACATTGTGACTATGATGATAACAACCTGCAGCGTTTCAAATCTAAAGTGCACCGACACTAATCCTCTCGTAGCGCTTCTACAGCGCCATAGGCTTTCAACCCTTGCGGGAGGCTGACCATAAGAAGACACTCCGCCACTGTGGTGCATAGACCCGTCAAACACCTATCAGCAGAAACGTTTAAAAGATTAACAGGATTTGTGTGCGCGCCATCGATTAAAAACATTTGTTGGTTAATTTGTGGGAATTTCCGATGGACCTGCCACGGTATCGTCCCGATCCCAAGTCCGTTGAATGGAGAAGTCACTTCTTGAATGGACGCAGCCACAATGCCATTCAGGTAGTCAGGTTCGTTTTCTGGTTCGTCTTTCGCCTTTCAGACCCCTGTCACTCTGCGCATTGTAAAGTTAATTATGTTTAAATAGCTGCCACACCATCCTAAATATACCATTAATTTAATAAGTCGACTTGGTTATTTTCGATATCTCGGATTCCTTTGGGCATATTCAAAAATTCGTAATTAATATTTTTTATTACTTTTTACACCTCAACATTTTTAATTCATAATTTTTTATGTCATATTTATAGTAAAAACATTGTCGCGTGTCAAATGTTGAGGACAAAACCATCCAGGGCCACACTAACCTTAAAGAAGGAAACCAAATGTGGTTGCTTATCAGATTTCTAATAGATATTATTTAACATTATAGACTGTACAATAAATACCTACCATTCAAAATTACATTCTATCAATATTACTCAAGAATACAAATGAAAAATGAGGAAATAAAAACAATTTAACACAAGTCAAAATTAGATTAAGATGAGTCACTATCATTCAGGTGGATAAACCCCAACCCCCCACATACCCGAATTTCACTCCTATCAGAAAAGGAACCCCTAAAACGCCTAATTACTCCGCCGCCCATGCACCTATTTTCAAAAATGTAGCAACATTACCTACAGCATAACGCTGCCCAAATATCATCACAATCCATGCAGCGGTTACTGAGATTGCGAGGCTAAAATGCGTCAACAGACAGACAGACCGACAGACAGACTGACGAAAATGAGTGTCGTGGATATCATAAAACGCCCAAAAAGCATATTATCCCAAAATCGCTATACTTTCGTCATCTATCGGTATGGGAAGTAACAATCAGATACCAGCAACAATAATGTCAACCTTCTCTTAAAATTAACTATTGAAAAATGCCTAAAGTCGTTAGGTCTGGTAGACTGTTGTACTTTTTTAAAGCATTATAATGTAAAGTTACTTAAATGATTTGGTGTTATAAATCAATTAACAGTAAAAAAACGATTTTTTCGAAAAAAGCTTTTATTCAAATGCTAGAAAAGAAGAAAATTCAAATTTCCTTTTAAATTTTAACTATCAACTTATGGCCTCATTACATACAATTCATATGATCATAAAAGCACTAGTACCTACCTAATTGAGTAATTTAATCTGCCAAGTTTAAGTTTTTTAAAAAGTCAGTTTAATTAAATACCTATAGGTACTTACGAAAACTTCTCAAGAAGCTTCTGTGATCATATACATTGTGTATAATGAGCCTATAAGTTGATAGTTAAAAAATGTTAATGGACCATTTTACTTTCTTCTTTTGAGAGCCTTTGAGTAAAAGCCTTTTGTTCTCAGCGAGCCCTTTCATTTAATACCTACCCATACTATAGAAAAGCATAGAAAAACTTGAAAAGCTCACCATGTTTTATTTAGAATGACGTCACATTATTTTTCGGGTTACGCTCAAAAAGCTCCTTCATTTGATATCCATATTGTAGAAGTGCATAAAAAATAAGTACTTCGCCATCTTGGATGCCCGCCATATTGGATTTAGAATGACGTCACATGATGTTCCTAGTTACTCTCAACAAGCCTCTTCATTTGATACCCATATTGTAGAAGTGCATTAAAAATAACTATTCCGTCATCTTGGATGGTCCGCCATATCGAATTTAGAATGACGTCACATAACTTATGGTGTATTTTCGTCCAAATGTGTATATGTTACGCTCAATACCCGAATTCGGGCAATGCCCGAAAAAAATACGCAGAACTAGTTTTGAGCAAGGAATATTTCTGAATGTTATACGGCTATTGAGCATTACCAAATAGGCAGAACTAGTTTTGCGCATCTTGAAATGCACAGAACTAGTTTTGCGCAACTTGAAATGCACAGGACTAGTTCTGTATATTTTCTGAATGACCAGCACAAATTCTGCTTCTTCCATTTAATCAGCGCCAGCGACGGGCTCAAATAAGTATAAAGTTGGAGAAGTTGAATATATTTTAATGAATACCAACAAATCATAAATCGCCAACTGAGGCTGTTTTAAATTTTTTATTTGACTGTGTGAGCATCATATTGGCTTGTGCTTCCAAACTTTTTTTTGCGTTTTCACGATTCGTACTTATATTGCAGGAACGTTGGCAAAGAAACCTAAGCTAACCTAAACGATAGGTTTTTGCTGGTTTTTGACACACAATGCATAACGAATGGTCACTTTGGTTGTCACTCCGTATCACAGAACTAGTTATGTGCATCTCAAGTTGCGCAAAACTAGTTCTGTGCATTTCAAGATGCGCAAAACTAGTTCTGCCTATTTGGTAATGCTCAATAGCCGTATAAAAATACTATTTCGGGTTTGGGAAATATTCCTTGCTCAAAACTAGTTCTGCGCATTTTTTTCGGGCACTGTCCGAATTCGGCTATTGCGTGTAACATATATACATTTGAGTAGCAAGTTTCCACTCGAAAAAACATACATACACACAATACATATATTGCAAGTTGGGTAAAAGTTTTTAATAGCAGACTGTTTCGCGTAGCTCTAGCTCTCTTCCAACTAAACTGCATGAAAACGTGTATTTTATCTATATTTTGACACTAGATTACTGACACTCTGTTCAAATAAGCGCCTGCTAATTACGTAGTGTCTATGACCGTTTATTGTTTGACAGCAATCATTGTGATATTTGTATTCGCTCAATTTAAATAATCAAACTACCCATTATTTGGCACTGTCACTCGCTATATTGTTTGTTAGTCTAACAAACATTAGTAATAGACTTACTTAGTTTCCAATGTAAATGTATATCGCCAGATGAAACTTATTCTACTGAAGTTATGCATCCAATGTTCATTGTATCTTCCTTTTAAGAGCTTTTATTTAACTTGTATATGTCTATGTTTGTTCGGGTGGAATCATGCTACTCAATTTTGAAGCAGATATCTTCAACCGATTGAGCTGAAATTCTGTATGCACGAGTACCGTATTTCGGAAGTCCCGAAGTGAAATAGCTTCTGAAGATGCCATTCACGAGTGGTGGCGAAACATTAAGCCTTAACGCTAAACGACGCCGGCCTAAAAACCCAAGAACCACAAATTCATTGGACGATGGCCGCGAAAGCTTTATACCATATAAAGGACTTGTGTATACATGTTTAGTTGGGATAACATATAGGGTGCGGTTGCCCATATTGAACCACATTTTGAAAAATTGTCCGTACATATTGTGTGCCATTAAAAAAGTGATGTAAATTGATAATACAAAATAAATCTTTCAACCTTGAGGAATATTTTGAGTAGCAGCAATTGTTTTTATATTTGTTAACAACAACAGAAAAGCAAAATTAAGATGGTGTTGCAAATGGTTCATTTTAAGCAACCAGGTGCTCAAATTCAACTCGTGGTCTCTTGAATTGAACCTGCCCTCAGATCTTGATAAAGTAGGGATAACACTACTAGTAAAACAAATTAAACTGAACTGAAAAGTTGTGTAAGAAAATTCTGCACTGCAAGAGATGAACACTTGAATATTTTCTTTTTTGGTGCAACACCAACCCATTTCCAATGGAATCAAGTGTGGCAGTGAAGGCACTGAATCATTTCGACTTGGTCTTCAGCCTTGCGTTCAGTACAGAACCACGAAAGTTCAGGTTCAGAAGCGTTTAAAATTTATAATGGCCTTAATTGAACCGGGGTTCAATTAGAGGTTTCTTAAGTGGTTCAATATGAGCATCATCAACATAGTCACAATGTCTTAGCAGACATGTTGTGAACTCGTAAAATGGATTTACACATTTTACGAGTTTCTCTTGGGATATCTTTAAGATCTTTAATGCAGTAGTTTCCCATTTGCTTCCTGCATCCTCATGCTGTTGACCAGATGGTATCTACTGGTTTATTCACCTTTAGGGGCAATTTCTCACCCCAAGGACAAGAAGGTGTCCTGACTCTTCTCAACTCGTCCACCCGAAGCTGTTGGTTGAGAAGAGGTTACTGCTTATACCGACAGTAGTTCGGTGTTCCCTTTAGTCGCCTTTTACGACATGCAGGATATACGATGGGAGATATTCTAACCCGCCCCCACACGGGCATTGCATTGCATATTGTAACACACTGTACATTACGGTATTCGTGTATTGTGTATTAGTTGTCATGTATAACGTAAAGTCAAAATGTCAGGTTAGATCTTTGACGTGTAAACGTCATCGAATCGTCTGGAGTTTTTGGGAATGACGGATGGGCGTTCTGGTATGTCATCTGAATGTCCCGAATTCCCTAGATGGTTCGATAAAGTATATAAGGTAGTAGTAACACTGATAAGTATTTCTGTGATCTGTGGAAGTAGGAGTTGAGTTGAGTTGAGTTGTGGTTAAGATAAGTTCAGTTGGTATAAGGTTAAGTGTTCCTGTATAGAATTGTGAAGTAAAGAAGTGGAAAGTTCATCCTGTTTGATTCCTGGTGTGAAAAAAAGGGGGCCGTCGTGACAATATCATCGTAGTTATAAGAGAATTTAAAATAGTATTCTGTGGATCAGTTTCAAAAGTTAGGTGATCACCCTGTACGTTAAAATAGAAACAGACAAGACGATGGAAGAGCAACTTGGTACCCTGTGGGGCGAGACTGTTAATAGAATATGTAAATTTGATCTTAGAAAGTTTACGTTGCTAAGTAAACTCACGCCAGCTGCAGGCGCCAGAGATGGTAAACTTCGCAAATGTTCCGCATAGTAAACAGTAAACAACCAGCGTTCAAGGAGTTGCCAGCGAAGTTCCTATAAGACGACGGAATCCCCTGGGGGCCTTACGCCCTACGTCTGTGGTAGGTACAGAGGCGTCTTGATATCTAAGGGAGAGAAGAAGAATTCTTATAGCGAAGCTTGTCGTAAGATTGTATACATTAGGCCGTAACAAAATAGGCCAAACAATTTTTTCAACACTAGTAAGATAGAACTCATAGAATGCATCAAGTCGGAGCTAGAGTATTGCCGACACGAATATTATCAATAGTTTTGAGAACTGTAGCAAATATTACAGAATAAAATATACTGTAGCTCGCCATCGTTCGCGATTTACTGTCAGTTCAGCGGCGCTCACATCCAGCCACTGTTTCGTCGTATCCACCCAGCGTGTAGGGGAACGTCCACAGCGCCGCTCACTCGGGGCATGATCTTGAACTACAAGTTCCTCCATATTATCGCTTCTGTGAATATGTCCGAAGAATGTAAGCATTCTCGTCGACTCAATGGAGGATAGTCTCTTTGGATTACCGAGCTCATCCAGTATGGAAATGTTAGTTCGATGGGCGGTATAAAGGACTCTCAGCATTCTCCTCAACGTCCATATTCAAAAGCATCTCTGCAAAAATATGGAGAACGCAAGAGACTGAACCAGCGACATTTTGGGAGCTTTAATGATGTGATGGTCACGCCATATTTTAGTAAGCTTTGCATGGCCACACGTGCCTGTTGAATGCGCCGTTGAATCTCATTTTCACAGCTACTCGAATTGTCGATAAAGGACCGAGGTATATAAAATTTTGAAGTACTTCACAACGGCCTACTGACTTTATTTCTCGATGATTGTCGTGCTCTCTATCTATGATCATAACCTTGATCTTGTTATAGTTAATACCAAGATTATATGCTGCTCTGAGTTGTTCTAAGGTGTTTAATAGAGCTACTAGATTACACTAAATTAAATAAAAAACAAATGTTTAAGACTTTGTGTTGGATACTTACCAAGTACTCCAATCAATGTAATGAAAGTAGAATGAACCTCCTTTGTATCTAAGAAGACAAAAACTGAGTACAAGAGCAGATTAGCAAAGACAAGGTTGCATCTATTCATAAACTTTTCATTTTGGGTCTGACTAGCAAATACTGGCATCACAAAAAACTCCCTTTACTTATAGGAAGCTATGAGTACTTATTACCAATCGAGATCAAATATATTCCAACGTATTACACCCCTACTTTATCACAGAATACAAGAACTACAACTTCAAACTAGGAGTAGAATATACGAACTTTCATCAAGCTGACCCTACCACATATATCAAATTTAAATAGCAGATAGAAGAAAAGTGGGATCAATGTGAACATCTATACACAGACAGTTCAAAAACGACAAATGGTGTAGGATGCGCTTTCTACCATGAAATTAAAAAATATCGAGAGTTATACAAAGTTCCTCCAGATTGTTCAATATATACAGCTGAGTTGACAGCCATTCAAAAAGCACTAGAATATTCTCTCAGTAATACTGAGCTTAGAGACGTTATGATCTTCAGCGACAGCAAGAGTGCAGCTATGAGATTAGAGCATTTAAAAATTGAACCGACTTTCAACCATATCATCTCAAACATAATGAAATTGATTTACAGACACAACAATTTGGATAAAAATGTAAAAATTGTATGGATTAAAGGACATACAATAGTATACCTTAAAACGACACAGTCGATATACTAGCAAAGATGACGACTACAGATAGAATATTGATGAGGAATTTCAAAATTCCCTACAGTCACTTGAACAGTAAATTAAACAAGAACCTGAAAGAAAAGTGGAGTGAACACTACCACAGAAATCCATCCGGAACAATATACAAACAGATCCAGCAGAACATAAGAACAGAACCCCGGTTTAAGAGAGAAACGAATAGACCACTTGTGAGAACACTTTGCAGATTGAGGTGTGGCCATTGCTTAAGCCCTCCAACACAAAACTAGTATAGGGCTAGACGATGACCCCCACTGCAGATGTGGAGAGATTGGTACTGCTCAACACTGTATATTAGAATGCCAATTGATCAGTAATGAGGTAACAGACCTGTATCACAGATAGTCAAACTATATTCCGTTACCTGCTAATATGATTTCTATACTAGCTAGTGAAAACAACTGTGCATACAAACTATTACATAACTTTTGCACACAAAAACTAAAAATAACACTGTAACTTTCAACTATAACTAATATAAAACAATATTCGTATTATTAAGAAAAAATAGATGTCCATCCAAAATAGAACTGGCCAGTTGATCTCAGATCAGAGCCAATAACAGAAATAAAAAAAGAGCTACTAGTTCTTCCTGAGAAGCAGCAATAAAGGTTGTATCGTAAGTTGGATACTTTGCTTCCACCAATAATTGTTATACGGCCATTCCAGTTGTCCAATACCTGTCGCATCACAAATTCAGAGTAAACGTTAAATGGACATCATAAAACCTACAAAAAACATATCGAAAAATGTTCGATGTAAGAAATAAAACTCTTGATTTGCATCTGGAAACCGTCCTGAACTGTCAGAACAAAGCGTTCGCTGTTTCCGAGAAACCCGTAAGAAATTCAAGGAACAATCGTAACAGAGTCGTGGATCCCACTCGATCCGATAGTCACAATCAAGTGACCGGGGGCGATGGTGACTTGTAACTTTTCGTGGAAGCGAATCAACAGCGTCGCTGTGCCTGTTTTGACAGCTGACATGAGGGACGTGATAATGAATGAAGAGTAGGCATTACGGTTCTCCTTTTTCGAGACCACAGACCAGACCACTGATTGTGGCAGGATGATGGCTCTCTTGCCTCTCATTGTCCCTAAATGCTCGCTCGTTGTGCGGTCAATCTTCTCTCTCTCTCGGCACTAGTTGAATGTTTCCGTGGAATGTGCCACTTGAAATTCTCGCCTGGCCAAAGAGTGCTTCGTGATCTCTTAGCCCCTCCGTACACGAGTCAATCTGGTAGACGCGTTTATAGTAATATCGTTCAAAATACCATCATCATCATAGTCACAATGTCTTAACAGACATGTTGTGAACTCGTAAAATGCATTAAGTCGGAGCTAGAGTATTGCCGACACGAATATTATCAATAGTTTTGAGAACTGTAGCTCGCCATCGTTCGCGATTTACTGTCAGTTTAGTGGCGCTCTTGATACTCATATCCAGCAACTGTTTCGTCGTATCCACCCAGCGTGTAGGGGAACGGCCACGGCGCTGCCCACTCGGGGCGTGATCCTGGACTACAAGTTTCTCCATATTATCGCTTCTGTGAATATGTCCGAAGAATGTAAGCATTCTCGTCGACACAATGAAGGATAGTTTCTATGGATTACCGAGCTCATCCACTATGGAAACATTAGTTTGATGGGCGGTATAAGGGACTCTTAGCATTCTCCTCCACGTCCACATTTCAAAAGCATCTATGCGAACTCGATCTGCCTTTTTAACAGTCCAAGTTTCCGAGGCATACAAAAATATGGAGAGCACAAGAGACTGAACTAGCGACATTTTGGTAGCTTTAATGATGTCATAGTCACGCCGTATTTTAGTAAACTTTGTCATGGCCACATGTGCCTGTTGAATGCGCCGTCGAATCTCATTTTCACAGCTACCCGAATTGTCGGTTAAAGAACCGAGGTACACAAAACTTTGAACTACTTCACAACGGTCTACTGATATTATTCCTCGATGATTACCATGCTCTTTATCTACGATCATAACCTTGGTCTTGTTGCAGTTAATACTAATACCATTCGCTGCACTGTGTTGTTCTAAGACGTTTAATTGAGCTACTATTACTTCCTGAGAAGCAGCAATAAGGGTTGTATCGTCAGCAAATCTTAAGTTGGATATTTTGCTTCCGCCAATAGTTATACCGCCATTGCAGTTGTCTCATACCTGTCTCATCACAAATTGAGAGTAAATGTTAAATAACATCGGAGATAATACACATCCCTGACGAACTCCTTTTGTGGTTGCTGTTTGACCAGACAGGTTACCATCAATTCCTACACGAGCCGAATTAGACTCGTAGAGTTGCTGTATGAGAAACACTAACTGGTAAGGGACTCCCATAGAGGTAATGATTACCCACAGTTTAGGCCACTTTACGTTATCAAACGCCTTAGAATAGTCCACAAAGCAGATAAAAACTGAAAAATAATGCTCTCTGGCTTTGTCGATAATCTGTCTTAAGTTTAAGATCTGTCCGCGCGTTCAAAATATACCCGGCACTAATTGTATGGCCCCGATTTCCCAAAAAGTGAATCACCTAAACATGTTTTATACAACGCACAGTGTCGTGAGTCGGATGTTGAAGACGGAACCATCCAGGGCCACATTAACATTAAAGAAGAAAACCAAACAGGCTGACAATTAGATTTTCTGATTTAATTTTACAATATTCAATAAATACTATTCTAACAAAATTACTTAAGAATACAAATGAAAATGAGGAAATATCACAAATCAAAGTCAGAATCGGATGAGTCATGTATTTAAAAATGATGATTCCACCTTTTTTACATGAATTATATGACGAATTCTTCCCATATCTTTATACTTTAGATGATCTAATGATGTAAACGACTTTGTCTATATGGTTGTTAATTAAGTATGTTAACAAACTTTAACCACGAATAGTACTCCGAAAAATTGAAAGAAAATGTCATATGAACATGGGTCCGGAAATGCTTCCTAAGGAAGCTATGCTCCTTTGCATGGGGCACACTGATGACGGTTTTCCCTCGATATTCTCGAAACCATTCATAACAAAATTACGAAATTAGGTACGATGGGTAAACTGTTGACGCTGAATCTGATTCTGAATTCAAAATTTCATAATTTTAATCAGAGGCGTATCATACGGGAGGAGCTAAGGGTAAAAATAACCCCATTTTCTAAATGGTAATTTTTTGACATCTTGATTTTAAAATATGGTATTTTAGAGATTTCTACGTAAAAATGGTCTCTTGGTACATCTCGATAGGGCTAACCGTTTTCGAGAAAAATGCAAATTATTGAATACAATAGCCTGCATCGATTCAATAATTTGCATCGAAAACGGATAGCCCTATCGAGATGTACCAAGAGACCATTTTTACGTAGAAATCTCTGAAATACCATATTCTAAAATCAAGATGTCAAAAAATTACCATTTAGAAAATGGGGTTATTTTTACCCTTAACTCCTCCCGTATGATACGCCTCTGATTAAAATTATGAAATTCTGAATTCAGAATCAGATTCAGCGTCAAAAGTTTACCCATCGTACCTAATTTCGTAATTTTGTTATGGATGGTTTCGAGAATATCGAGGGAAAACCGTCTTCAGGGTGCCCCATGCAAAGGGGCGTAGCTCCCTTAGGAAGCATTTCCGGACCCATGTTCATATGACATTTTTTTTTCTATTTTTCGGAGTACTATTCGTGGTTAAAGTTTGTTAATATACTTAATTAACAGTATATTAGTGCCCTTCAGACATTCAGGGATTCATTACTATTCATAACCTCTAGTATATTCTTAGCATTCCTTCATTTTAATTCTTATTAGTAAAACTTAGTTATTTGTTAGATTTGCTACTTGAAACAATTGTAGAATTTAAGTTAGTGAATAAAATGCAAAAGTTACTTGTTTGGTGTTTTTAAAAAGCCAAACCGAAGAAACTACACCTTAATTCATGTTTAATGTAGTTTCTTGCCATTTTTAATGTACCTGAACTCAAATGAGATTTATAATATTGCTGATGAGCTTTTGGGGGTCAAATCTTCACACCCACTACTTCGCGCCATTTCATCGACGATATGCTTTTTAACAAAGTTGTAACTTTTCATTAATTCGAATGACTGACTTGCTCGTACTCGTATGAACTTATGTACCTTTTCTGTTAGTTGGATTGGAGGTTTCGCGCCTCAGATGGTCTGTGTGGACAGCTGTAGTTGAAAATTCGTTTCTGTTTTCTTGCTATTTTTTGTTTATTGATTTGTTGTGGACTTGAATGAATAAGGACCAGAGGCTATCCAGCATGGAATGTGGCTGGTGCATAGGCCACACGATGGGCCCTTTTGCGCCTCTATCCGCGCTAGTTCCTAAGATCTGCCCTTTTGGCAGCAAGTACATTTTTAGGTCCTATCCGTTTTATCTCTATTGCTTCCAAGGTTCTTGAGCCCAGCATAGTCTGCCTGTGATAACCCAGGGTTTCACAGCGACACAAGATATGTGCCGAGGATTCTTCCTCTTCACCACAGCACGTGCACGTTGGATCGTTGACCACCCTCATCACAAACAAGTGACGCCTGAAGGTATTGTGACCCGTTAATAGGCCTACTAGCAAACTCAAGTTACTCCTATCCAGAGAGAGACAAAATCGTCCTATTCTCTCTGCAGCCCCTGCCTAGAGCGAACCTGGCAACCAGACTCTTTTTTTTTTGAGATTTCCTGGTTAAAACATGACGAACATAAGTGCTAAAAACTTACAGACTAGAAATATCGGTAGTTTTATTCGTATTTGTCAGCTAAATGTGGAGAGCATAAGCAGAGCTAAAAGCGAATGCATCTCCAAATTACTTTTGGACAATAAGGTTGATGTCATAGCGATCCAAGAAACTCACGCCGACAGTGAGGAATCACTCACCAGACGGGGACACATTTCTGGTTATACATTACTGGGAGCCACTTACCACCATACTTACGGCGTAGCCTCTTATATTCGCAACAATATTGACAACGCCCAACTCATTTCCAATGACACAAATAACAACATACACAGCGTAATAGTAAAAGTGGGAGAAGTCACAATTGTAAACGTATATAAGCCACCGGCAGCGGAGTGGCCTGAACAACCACTTCCAGTACAACAGCATCCGGCTATATATATTGGAGACTTTAACAGCCACCACCAACGGTGGAGATACCCCGACTGTGACGAAAATGGCACAAGGTTGGCTGACTGGGCTGATGATAATGATATCTTTCTTGTATTTGATGCCAAAGATAAAGGCACTTTCAAATCAGCAGCCTGGAACTCAGAAAGTAACCCTGATTTGTGCTTTGTGAGTTGCAACCGGAAAGGGATCCCTATACCAGCTAACAGAAAAGTCGCAGAGGCCTTCCCACACAGCCAACACAGGCCAGTTTTCTTAGAGGTGGGAATCCAAATACCCCTAATACGATCCATCCCTCGGCCTCGATGGAATCTTGCAAAGGCGGACTGGTGTAACTACTCACGGGAGCTGGACCGGCTGGTACAGTGGATACCGCCAACATCAAACAATTACAAACGTTTCGTTGGAGCAGTGATGAGCACTGCAAAAAGGACCATTCCTAGGGGATACAGGAAGGAATATATCCCTGGGTGGGATGAGCGGTGCGAACTCCTATACGGCGACTTTCAGGAAACCAACAATCCAGATATTGCCGACGAACTCATCTCTGCCCTGGACAGCTCACGAAGACGTAAGTGGGAGGAGACTACGTCGGAAATGAACTTCCAACACTCAAGTCGAAAGGCCTGGAGCCTTCTTAGAAAACTAGGGTCAAGCACGCCATCCACACGGGCACCGTCGGGAGTAACTCCAGACAAGATTGCTGCGCATATTGTAGAAACGTCAAGAGCACCTTCTGATAGAGAGCATACAAAACGCGTGAAGAAGGGATTGACTTTACTGAGGAGGAACGCTCCTACCCAAACAACGTTTTCCCGACCCTTCTCGATCGAAGACATTAATAATGCCATATCAGATGTTAGGCCTGGAAGGGCTCCTGGCTTCGACGGCGTCCTGCCGGAATTTCTCATTCACGCAGGTCAGCAAACAAGAGTGTGGCTATCTCTCTTCTTCACGAACCTCCTTAATACGGGAAACCTCCCGCGGGAATTCAAAAGAACGAAGGTCATATCAATATTAAAACCTGGTAAACCGAACGATCAACCCGCCAGCTACAGACCTATAGCCCTGCTCAGTTGCTCCTATAAATTACTAGAAAGAGCCGTCTACAACCGATTGAGCGCGACGATCTTAGACCGGGTCCCGATAACCCAGGCTGGTTTCAGACCGGGTCGCAGTTGTTGTGATCAAGTACTGTCCCTCACAACGCATATAGAGGCAGGCTACCAGCAAAACATGAAGACGGGAGTGGCGTTTGTTGACCTCACTGCCGCATACGATACGGTCTGGAGGGAGGGTCTCCTATATAAGTTGCTGCAGGTGATTCCCTGTCAGACCACTACAAGGCTCATAAACAACATGTTATGCGACAGAAAGTTCCAAGTAATCCTAAACGAGAAAGCAAGCAGGCAGCGCAAATTGAACAACGGACTTCCACAAGGCTCAGTACTGGCCCCTTTACTTTTCAATCTATATATATCTGACATGCCAGAAACAGTCAGTTACAAGTTTTGCTATGCGGACGACATAGCCATAGCTTTTTCCGATAAGAGCTTCAAGAACGTTGAGCATACTCTTTCTAACGACTTGTTAGCTCTAAACAACTACTTCAAGAAATGGAGACTAGTACCGAGCCCCAACAAAACCGAAGTTTCCTGCTTCCACCTGAATAACAAACTAGCTAAATATGAATTGCAGGTACTTTTTGCAGGCGAACCCCTGAAGCATAACCATTTCCCAAAATATCTTGGAGTAACGTTAGATCGCACCCTCTGCTATAAGAAACATCTCGCAAACACTGCAGGAAAACTCAGAACACGCAACAACATTATCCAAAAGCTGTGTGGAACGACGTGGGGCGCCACTGCTCCAACTCTACGAACCAGTGCACTAGCTCTTGTCTATTCGTGTGCTGAGTACTGTGCGCCTGTCTGGATTAACAGCCACCATACCAGACTAATTGACGTCCAACTAAATCACACTATGAGACTTATTACAGGCGCAGTTAAGACAACCCCAACTCAATGGCTGCCTGTACTCTCTGGAATAGCCCCACCGCAGCTTCGAAGGACTGACGCCCTTCTAAGGGAGTATAACAAGATTACGGCCAACAACAAACTGCCCATCCACCGAGCAATACCCCCGTTGCAGATAAATAGACTTAAATCCCGACAACTACCAATAAGGGATGCAGAAGGGCTTAAAACCAATAACTTCGACTCCTTCAACCAATGGCGCTCCCAGTGGGAAGGTTTTGCGGAACACCACTCGCGATGCGCATTTATGGGGGCAGCCTTACTTCCAGGATCAGATCTACCCCGGAAAGAGTGGGTAAAACTTAATAGAGTCCGAACAGGCCACGGCAGATGTGCCGACTCCCTTTACAAGTGGGGCTATGTGCAATCTCCCTTATGTGACTGTGGCGCGCCCCGCCAAACTATAAACCATATTACGAGCGAATGTGAACTGCGTGCGTTTCAGGGATCGCGAGAAGAGTTCTTCACAGCCACACCGTTGGCGCTGAAGTGGTTGAAAGAACTTGACATCAACCTGTAAATACCAAAGACTATGTATCTTAGTTTGTAGCTGTATATATTTTATTTTAGTATAGGTTATAATAGTTTTTCTTTTAATCTATATTTACTGTTGTCATGTTTTTGAGCCATACGATAAATAAATAAATGCAGCCCCTGCTAGTAGTTCCCGAGCCTAACGGAGATGACCAGAGATGTTGTTCCATTTCAGAGAGTGTTGATTCTGGATCCACTCTCCAGTTGTTTTCCTTGTTTGCAGACAGTCCTAAGGTTGGTTCCGGGCCCACAAAACTGTTGCCAGATCCCATCCTAGCCAGATGATCCGCCATTTCGTTACCCTTTACCGCAGCGTGCCCAGGTACCCACATCAGTGATACCTTGTGTTTAGCTGAGATGTCAAGAGCCCTCCTGCACTCCAGGACCAGTCCCGACGTTATTTTCCAAGCACACAGTGCTTTGATGGCTGCCTGACTGTCAGAGCACATAGTAATCCGCCTCCTAGATGTTGTGGACTTGGTGAAACATGAACACACCACAAACGTCTCCCGGTTGCTAAAAAGAGCAAGGTAATTCCAAAAATATTTATGAAATACCTCAGCCTCCCAAATTATAGATACGTAAACAGCTTAGTTATCACGACTTGTAGATGGAGCGGTTATCATCATCATCAAGCAAATTCGGTTTTCAATGGTATTTGACCTGCTCTCTGTTTACGCTAACATTCCTCTTCTGTCATCGTTTGAAGAGCTGGCGGCAACGCAACGCAGCGATCTTTAGCGTGAATTACGGAGAAGCTTACACCTTAATTATTGGCACATAAATTAGGAATATGTCTTTAATGTAAACAAGGCTAACTGGCCTGCCACGAGTGTATACGACCGGTTGAACGTTGGGAAATTAAACTAGAAAAGTGGCTCTTGATGGAAATCCATTTTTAGCAGGCAGTGGTGTAGATAACGGTTGGGATGTGTATCGTATTAGTTCCCGGGGAAAAAAAGTTTGTTTTAAGGTCAGCATCCCGCAAAGGCTGAAAGCCTATGACGCTGTAGAAGCGCTGTGAGAGGATAAGTTTCAAGTTTCAAATTTCAAGTTTTTTGTTGACTACATTTCACATTGTAATTGTAGCAAGTCAAAAAAAAGCAGTAGGTATACTTATTGGGAAACACTATGCAGACATAATTTATAAAATAACAGACAATATAGTAAATAACAAGAGAAAAGTAGGAAACAAACAAAGATTAACATATATAGATAAAAGAAATAAAGAAGTGCCTATGTTATAAGATCTGTGTTAGTTTTAGCAACAGTAACATATTCGTTCACAGTATAAAAGCAATTATACACCAAGAAGCTTTTCAACCTTTTCTTAAATGCCAAATCATTGAGGTTCTTGACATTTTTTCCCAAAATATTATACAATTCGAAACGTAGTGAATTGTCGGTTGAGAATTTTAGTTTGAATTTTGGTTTGAGCAAATTATCACCATGTCTACTATGATAGCTGTGATTATCAGAGTTCTTTCTAAAACTGTTCTTATTCTTGTGTATTTCAACCAATTGTTGATAGCAAAGGCAATATTCCAAATTTTTTGAACCAAGGGTGGCAATGATCCTGATAACCAATTTTTGCCATTACCCGTATAGCCTGTTTCTGCGTCTTAAATATTAAATCGGGGGTGGTTGAATTACCCCATAGGATTGCACCATAACTAATGTGAAAATGGAGCAATGAGTGGTAAACCATTATCAAATACTTCTGATCAATGGTTTCTCTCAGTCTGCGCATGACAAATAGTCCAGAACTCAATTTTTTATTCAGTTGTCTTATTTTTGCTGATCAATCTAGACGGTCGTCAACAACTATACCCAGCAAGTATACGGAATTACCGTTTGTCATAGATCTGTTGCTTGAAACAGTCAACCTTTGGGTCTTATCAAGGTTCAACTGCAGTGAATTACTGGTAAACCAATTATTTGCTAAGGCTTCGAATACAGTTGATTTTTCTTCAACCTCGTCCTTCGATTTTCCAATACTGGCTCCAGTTGTGTCATCACAATACCCAACACACTTGTATGGAGAGATGGCCAGATTTATGTCGTTTATGTAAATTACGAATAAAAGGGGACCTAGTACCGACCCTTGCGGAACGCCGTAATCAAGTTGGGCAATAGAGGAAACTTCGTTGTTATAACTGGCACATTGTTACTCTGTGTACGTTACATTTCAAACGCTGCAGGTTGTAGCCGTGGGTAAACAAATTCCCCGGCAGTACGGTCCACAGCGTCGAAGTTCTTCAAAGGAAGGAATGATGGAGGAGTCTGGTTCGGGGAGTTTGAACCTTGACCTATTAGTAAGGATGAGCTCGCACAGCCACTCTACTGTTCCTCGTTCGGACGGCCTTTGGTGTTATTATGTGGGGGAGCTCACTCGAACATCTTCCGTGATGGTATCTGTGAAACAGGGACATATAAGCCACCTTTCTTCGATGTTCCAGGCTGTGGAGGTCATTTGTGAGGTTAGGCGTATCGACTAGTCTAATTGCCCTCTTCTGGATAGTGTCTAGAAACTTTAGAGAGTGCTTCAAAGCGCATCACCACACATTGGAGCAATCTTTCAAAAGGTCTGCTTCGGACTTCCATTGTCCATATAATTTTTGGATTACAACGTTTCGATTGATGTGGTATCTTCAATCGTCTTCAGGTAAACTGTCGAACATGTTCCTTTCATTGCTATTTATTCTCGTCTGGCTGACGTGTGTCGTTATTCGTGGCTTGTCCTCATTGGTTACTGTGCGTTCTGCTGAGTGCGTCAGTGACGTTGCTTCTTGCTGATGATGACGTGGCCGTTGATAGTCACTGAGTCCCACGTTTGTGTCCAAGTTTGTTCTGTCCAATTTTAGTTTTCTTATATTTCTTATGAGGGGCTGCCATATTGGTCTAATTTCTACACTAGGCTTGCTGTACACGTTTTTGTTGCTGGCGATATAAGCTGCTTTCTTGGATTTCCGGCGATACCATTGAGGTTCTTTGTCAATAACCTTTACATCTTCCCAAATAATTTTATGATGCTCGGTCCAAGCGTGATCTGCTATTCTCTGCTCTCTGGGTGTTGAGTCTGTGCTCCTTAATTCTCGCTTCCAGGAGTCTGTTATTATTCTCTTCTTCTTTCGTGAACTTTATCGATGGTCTCATGTTGTTGAGATGTGCAAGGAACGTTTCCAGTTGTTCGTCTCCACGGTTCCAGACTACGAATGTGTCATCAACATAGCGAAGCCATAACTTCGGTTTAACATCAGAGGTTTCAATGGCAGTTGATTCGAACCATTCCATGTTGGCCACGATTGGAGGTAGCGGTGATCCCATGGGTAATCCATCTTTTTGCATATAAAATTTGTCCTTGTGAATGTGGTAAAGTATACATTGGTGAAACGA
Source organism: Callosobruchus maculatus (assembly GCA_951848785.1). Classification (NCBI taxonomy): domain Eukaryota; kingdom Metazoa; phylum Arthropoda; class Insecta; order Coleoptera; family Chrysomelidae; genus Callosobruchus; species Callosobruchus maculatus. The sequence goes on along the minus strand of CATOUR010000084.1, from coordinate 1,909,476 downwards.
AAAGACCCTTGGAAGCGAGAATTAAGGACCACAGACTCAACACCCAGAGAGCAGAGACAGGAAATTCCGGAATAGCAGATCACGCTTGGACCGAGCATCATAAAATTATTTGGGAAGATGCAAAGGCTATTGACAGAGAACCTCAATGGTATCGCCGGAAATTCAAGAAAGCAGCTTATATTGCCAGCAACAAAAACGTGTACAGCAAGCCTAGTGTGGAAATTAGACCAATATGGCAGCCCCTCATAAGAAATATAAAGAAACTAAAATTGGACAGAACAAACTTGGACACAAACGTGGGACTCAGTGACTATCAACGGCCACGTCATCATCAGCAAGAAGCGACGTCACTGACGCACTCAGCAGAACGCACAGCAACTAATGAGGACGAGCCACGAAAAACGACACGTCAGCTAGACAAGAATAAATAGCAATGAAAGGAACATGTTCGACAGTTTACCTGAAGACGATTGAAGATACCACATCAATAGAAACGTTGTAATCCAAAAATTATACAGACAATGGAAGTCCGAAGCAGACCTTTTGAAACATCGACCTTGTCTACAAATTTTAAATAACAAATTGAAGCAATACTCCAGCGCTGTTCGGATCTGTGCCTTGTAGAGCAGCAGTAGTTGCTCTGGTGTATACAGCTTCCTACAGCGGAACAAAACTCTAAGTTTGTGGGATGCCGTCGTTAATTACCCAGCTACGATTTTTGATTGAGAACTCGGTTTTGGAATTGCCACTTTGGTTGTAAATCGCTACAACTGGCAACTCTGCGGATCGCGTGTTCTAAACAATCGAAGTGGAATGTAGGGGATATTGTGCTCTGCTCAAGCTGTTAAAGGCTATCGTCTATCTGCATCCGACGCGTTTGTATCGGCATTTTAGGTCCCAGCTTGGCAACTAAAATAAAAAACAATTGAATGATTCAAATAGACTAAATTGATAACACAGCATAGTAAACAACCAGCACAATAACTCAAGATGGCGGAAATTACACGCGCATCCCCACTTTTGGAGGGTTTTTTATAGGGATACTAACGATACTTCGATACTTCTGCACTAATATTGAGTATTTTTGTCATCGATACTTTTTGAGGCATTCCAAGCTGGTATTGATACTTTTACTTCCCACACCGATAGGTGAGGGGAGTATTGTGATCGAGAAAATTTTCGATTTTGAGATAATTCACTTTTTGGGCGTTTTATGATGCCTACATCACGGAAATCCACGTCACTCATTTCCGTCGGTCTGTCGGTCTGTCTGTCGGTCTGTCTGTCAGTTGGCGTTTTTCTAGCCTCCTAATCTCAGTAACCGCTGCATAGATTTTGATGAAATTTGCTACAATTTTGAAAATCGGTGCATGGGCGGCGGAGTAATTAGCAAAAAACGAAAAATTTCAAATATGCCTCAAACTTCGTTTTTGGGTGTTTTAAGGGTTCCTGATCATTTTCTACTTTTTTTTGCATGGGGGTGAAATTGGGGTGGTTGGGGGGTGGGGGGTTGTAAATCTGAAAAATTTGTTGTACTTATAATGGGCTATCTACTGACCTGAGAGGGAAAGACCTAGCGGTATAATACACTTTTTTAGGTCCATCCGAACATTGCCTTGTGTATTACAGGAACCAAGGGACTTAGAGAATTTTCCGATGTGTACGTACGAGTATTGCTTTAGATCGTTCTGTATTTTATAATGTTGAAATTACTGAATCGATGTTAATGAAATTTCAGCACATTATTACTACTACTTTGGCGAGGATGGAAAACGCGTCTGATTTTTAGAAATCGTCTCAGTGGCGGCGCAGCAATATTAAAAAAACTAAAAATATGAAAATAGCTCAAACTTCGTTTTTAGGCGTTTTAGGGGTTCCTGATCATTTTCTACTTTTTTGGGGTGGGGGTGAAATTAGGGTGGTTGGGGGGGTGGGGGGTTCTAACTCTGAAAAATTTGTTGTACTCATAATGGGCTGTCTACTGACCTGAAAGAGAAAGACCTAGCGGCATAATACACTTTTTTAGGTCCATCCGAACATTGCCTTGCCGATTACAGAAACCAAGGGACTTGAACTTTCTGATGCATACAAAATACATACGAGTATTACTTTGGATCGTTTTGTATTGTGTTACGTGGAAACTTCTGAATTGACCAATTATTTTTCATTTTTTCTTGACATAAAAATATGACCATATAGGGAAGTTTTGGTTTTGGCTTCGGCAAAAAAAAACCTTTTTTTTTAAATTTTATTCAGAGAAATTTGATCAGCAGCTGTTTCTTGAGCTCCTTATCTACCGCCGTCCCTGTGTACGCATTAGTGCCGTCAAAAATAGCCGTTAGGCTGACTAATCGCCGAGATCGAAGCTGTCAGTCAAACGGAGATAAGTTTAGAAACGTGTCCACGTCCATCCGTTTACAGACTGTCACAGAAAACTGGAGACTGGAGACAGACTCCAGCACATCAGCCGCAGACGCTGCGAGGGGTCAAATGGATGTTATTTTGGCTGACTTACCTTACATTGCTTTGCGGTAATCTTCGTGAATGATTTTTCTTGGTAGTTCGCGCAGTTTATGGTCCATTGGGACTAATTCACAAGTTTTTCAATTTCTCATGCTCGCCGAACACTCTAAATCGTGATAAAGTATCATCTGGTTATGCACTTTCACCCATTTCGAAAGTGTCGAGTTCATAGCCTTCTACGAGGCTGAAATGTTGCAATGAAGCTTCACAGGAGTTACCTAGCAACCGGTAGGGTTTGCTAGAGAGCAACTTAGGTGTTGAGTGATAGGGTGTTAACTCTACCTCTCTTTTGGGGGATACAGTACGGTGTTCCAAGCAGAAATATACGCGATTTTAACTTGTGCCTCTCGTATTCACGAAATTCAAAAAGGCTTGTTCTGCAATGTTGAAGGGTCTTGGATGACATTTCGGCAAGACATCAAGTGTCACTTATGTGGGTGCCGACTGCTGAGTGACGCTGGAGTTAGTGGTAATGAAATGACGGACGCGCTTGGAAGTCAGCTGTAAGGCTGACAGCAGGAACCGTTAGAAGGCAAACAGAAGTGTGGTTGCAAAATCAACATCTAATACGATAGAGAGCACTCTCTGGACATCTCCGTCAAGCTAAAGAACTTATACTACTCGCAAGTGAAATCTGAACATATTGAAAAAAAAATGGAGTCAAGTTGATTGACTCAGTACTTCCCACACATTACGGTTATACCAGTTTATTATTTCCCCATAGCATACAGATTTAGTCTGATATCCCCTTGCAACAAAATCATCGCCAGTACCCCCCCCCCCCAAATTGTCATCTGCCGCTAGGTCTTTCCTGCACAGGTCAATGAACAGCCTATTATCAATAATACAAACTTTTCAGTTTTTCAACCCCCCCCCCCCAACCGCCCCAATTTCACCCCCACCCAAGAAAAGTACAAAACGGTCAGGAACCCCCAAAACATCTAAAAACGAAGTTTGAGCTGTTTTCGTATTTTTCGTTTTTTGATTATTGCTTCGCTGCCACTGACACGATTTCTAACAAGCATACGCGTTTTCCATCCTCACCACAGTAATAATAATGTGTCAAAATTTCATTATTCATTTCATTAGAATCAATTTAATAGTTTCCACGTTACAAAATACAAAACGATCTAAAGCAATAAATACTCGTATGTATACAGAAAATTCTAAGTCCTTTGGTTTCTGTAATAGGCAAGGCAATGTTCAGATGGATCTAAAAAGGTGATTTATGTCGCTAGATCTTCCTTCACAGGTCAGTGGACAGCCTATTATGAATACAGCAAATTTTTCAGTTTTTCAACCCCCCATCCCCCAACCACCCCAATTTCACCCCCACCCAAAAAAACTCAGAAAATGATCAGGAACTTCTAAAACACTTAAAAACGAAGTTTGAGCTGTTTTTATATTTTCAATTTTTTATTATTTCTGCGCCGCTACTGGCACGATTTATAAAAACCATACGCATTTTCCATCCTCGACACGGTAGTAATACTGTGTCAAAATTTCATTAAAATCAATTGAACAGTTTCTTCGTTACATAATATAGAACGATCTAAAGCAATACTCATATGTATACATCGGAAAAAATTCTAAGTCCTTTAGTTTCTGTAATAGGCATAAGGCAATGTTCGGGTAGACCTAAAAAAGTTATTTATGTCGCTAGGTCTTCCTTCACAGGTCAGTGGGTAGTCTATTATGAATACAACAAATTTTTCAATTTTACAACCCCCCAACCCCCAACCACCCCAATTTCCACCCCCACCCAAAAAAAGTAGAAAATGATCAGGAACACCTAAAACGCCTAAAAACGAAGTTTGGGGAATATTTGAAATTTTTCGTTTTTTGCTAATTACTCCGCCGCCAATGCACCGATTTTCAAAATTATAGCAGCATTACCTACTACGACCCCACAGCATATCGCTGCCCAAATTTCATCACAATCCATGTAGCGGTTACTGAGATCACGAGGACAGAAAAACGCGTACAGACAGACCGACAGACAGACAGACAGACAGACCGACAGACCGACAGACAGACAGACCGACGGAAATGAGTGACGTGGATTTTCGTTATGTACACATCATAAAACGCCCAAAAAACGTATTATCTCAAAATCGAAAATTTTCGCGATCACAATACTCCCCTCACCTATCGGTGTGGGAAGTAAAAGGGTTGTGGTTGATGAAATGCAATAATAGCAGAACTCATTTACCATGCTTAGTTTATAAAAAAATACAACAGCTCAATAATGGGTGAGCCCTCCATGTTGACGAATGTACTCCTCTAGCGTACGCGTCATGCTCGTAATCTTGTTGTTGATATATTCTAGAGGTACAACCTCCCAAGCTGCCCTCACATGGTAGTCTTGGACACCAGAATGACAAAGTCAATTGTGGTTGAGAAATGAAATGCAGGAGGTTGATTCAACAAAATTTACTTGAAATTATTTTTTTGTAAAGAATGAATATGTTTCGACAAGAAGCACTGGTTCCAGGAAAAAGAAGTCTGACCAATGAAGGACTCATGAAAAATGTAGCATCTTGAGTTCGTGTAGACAAATTCTTGCAGAAGATTCTATATACATACTGACCGGTACTTACACAAGGAATCAAACCACCACCCATCTCAGAAGTACGGAATTATTAGAACTTTGACAGATCGGGCTAGAAAAGTGTGCGAACCAGAGGAACTCGACACGGAACTGGCACACCTAAAGAGCGCACTTAAGGCAAACGGCTATACAGAGAAAGAAATAACAAGAACACTGAGAAGAAATAGGGCAAAACAAGAACCTGAACCGATGGCAAGAGTTTTTCTACCATATGTGCCTGGAATAACAGACAGAATAGGAAAAATGTTACGAAAAGAAAACGTCAAGACCATCTACAAGCCCACAAGAAAGATACAGGAATATTTGAGAACGGTGAAGGATTTATTTTATTTATCGTATGGCTCAAAAACATGACAAAAGTAAATATAGATTAAAAGGAAAACTATTATAACCTATACTAAAATAAAATATATACAGCTACAAACTAAGATACATAGTCTTTAGTATTTACAGGTTGATGTCAAGTTCTTTCAACCACTTCAGCGCCAACGGTGTGGCTGTGAAGAACTCTTCTCGCGATCCCTGAAACGCACGCAGTTCACATTCGCTCGTAATATGGTTTATAGTTTGGCGGGGCGCGCCACAGTCACATAAGGGAGATTGCACATAGCCCCACTTGTAAAGGGAGTCGGCACATCTGCCGTGGCCTGTTCGGACTCTATTAAGTTTTACCCACTCTTTCCGGGGTAGATCTGATCCTGGAAGTAAGGCTGCCCCCATAAATGCGCATCGCGAGTGGTGTTCCGCAAAACCTTCCCACTGGGAGCGCCATTGGTTCAAGGAGTCGAAGTTACTGGTTTTAAGCCCTTCTGCATCCCTTATTGGTGGTTGTCGGGATTTGAGTCTGTTTATCTGCAACGGGGGTATTGCTCGGTGGATGGGCAGTTTGTTGTTGGCCGTAATCTTGTTATACTCCCTTAGAAGGGCGTCAGTCCTTCGAAGCTGCGGTGGGGCTATTCCAGAGAGTACAGGCAGCCATTGAGTTGGGGTTGTCTTAACTGCGCCTGTAATAAGTCTCATAGTGTGATTTAGTTGGACGTCAATTAGTCTGGTATGATGGCTGTTAATCCAGACAGGCGCACAGTACTCAGCACACGAATAGACAAGAGCTAGTGCACTGGTTCGTAGAGTTGGAGCAGTGGCACCCCACGTCGTTCCACACAGCTTTTGGATAATGTTGTTGCGTGTTCTGAGTTTTCCTGCAGTGTTTGCGAGATGCTTCTTATAGGAGAGGGTGCGATCTAACGTTACTCCAAGATACTTTGGGAAATGGTTATGCTTCAGGGGTTCGCCTGCAAAAAGTACGGTGAAGGATAAAAGAGACCCACTCACAATACTGGGGTTTTATCGCATACCACGCACATGTGGGAGTGTATACATAGGAACAATGAAGCGACCTATAAACACAAGAATTACAGAACATAAGGCTAGCTGTCGACTAGACCATACGACAAATCAGCGGTAGCCGAACATGCGATTAAGGAGGGAAGTCACAGGATCAGGTTTGAAGAAACTCAGGTTCTTGCCGCAACGTCTTCATACCATGCCAGACTTCACAGAGAAGTCATCGAAATACAAAAACATCATAATAATTTCAATAGGAAAGAAGAAACACAGAAAGTCAACCGGACATGGGTACCCATCCTAAACAGCCTGAAGCACTACCATATCGCGAAGGGGCGGGGCTACCAACGCTACCTGGTTGGACCACGTCACCGTTGACAGGTATAAATGCAGGTGCAGATCCTCCAGCCGTCAGTATTTTGGAAGTCGCCGATGTGAAATAGCTTCTGAAGATGCCATCCACTCTTGGTGGCGAAACGTCAAGCCTTAACGCTAAACGACGCCGGCCTAAAAACCCAAGAACCACAAATTCATTGGTCGATGGCCGCGAAAGCCTTACACAGTAGATTTGTTTTGATTTTGTTATTTTCTTGCAGAAGGGCATTTTATTGACGGATGGGTGGTGGAGCTATTTGGTTGGGTGTTGGTAACCAGTAAGTGGGGTTGATTTGAAGCATCTCGTAACAGTTCTCATAGAAGTGTTTAACTTGACGTCTATTAGTATGTGAGGTATTTAGCCACACTGGCGAGCAAAATTCAGCTGCAGAGAAACAGAGGCTCAGGGCCGCAGTACGGAGCGTAGAAGCGGAAGCACCCTAAGAGGTTCCACATAATTTTTGGAGGATGTTATTTCTGCTGTTTAGTCTGGCTGCAATGGACTGAATATGTTTTTTAAACGATAGTGTTCTTATCCAGTGTGACACCTAGCGGTCCATTTGTTTATCAATTAGTCAATAGATAGTCAAATGTAAATGTAACTCCAAACTGTGTAGAAAGTACCAAGTCAACCTCCTTAACGCCAATTTTTCTCTCTAAACATCGATACCCAGTTCGTTGGCTTATTTTTTCTATTTCGCGATCTGGTTGAACTCGACAGGATACCACTTCATAGTATATTTGTTCAAGAACAACGAGGTAACGTCACAATAACCAGCAATATCTCTGGTACGCACGAATATAGTTATGAATAAACTCTGAAGAGTCTGTTTGTTTTCATATCAAACAAACTGCCGGTCAAAATTGAAAATACGAAGCAGTATTACTTCGATATCAGAAGCAGATGACATTGCTGCTACTGTTTCTTTGCTTATCAACTTTGACTAAATAAATTTAGGAACAACATTATAGTAATGTGGAATGAAACTATTATCGTTACGTGTTCTGTGTTAAATGTCAGCTGTCAATGACGTAGTCGGTTGACAGCCGGGTGTTAACAGGTTCATGTCATTACTGTCATTGGTTGCTTATGCTTGGTGGTTATGTATTATGGTTGTACAGGGTGGGCCAATAGTGCGTGGACGGAGGATTGTGGGCTTACTAAAAGATATTTCAAAAATCTGTCACTTGATCATAGTAGGGACCCTTGAGGGCTATAACGTAAAAATATTTTCACTTATACTTTGACGTTTATACAGGGCGATTCATATCAAACTTACATTTTTTTGAATGGAACTCCCTATATATTATTGCATATTTGGATTTCTTGGTCAATTCTAGTGTGACTTTATGTATCACATATGGAACTTTAAACGAACCGTTTAGGCGCAAATCACCATTTTTGGTATACCTAAGTAGGTATCAAAAACAAATTGAATATCGCAGCGATTATAAAATTTAGAAGGCCGTGACTTTGCGGCACAACTAAGCATGAAATGTGTCACCTAAATACAGATGGCTAAATTTGAATTCTTTTTGTACTTGGAGAGATTACTAGGTTAATCAAGGAAACTTCAATCACAGATAACTTGATTTTTTAAATGGGAATGCCTATTTTGGTTTAAAGAATCAAATCTAAAATTTGATTACGTTTCTAACGATATAAAATTCTTGATATCAATCTTTTTTGGTTTTCATTTTATTTCAAATTCTCAGTCAAATCGGCGTTTTTTAATTTTCCTGCGTGCAAGCAACCTAGCAGGCCATGAAAAATAAACAAAAGCTTGTTAGTATGGACGAAACCAACTAACTTAGTAGAAAGATGCAGACTAACTAGAGCAACGAGGCAAGATTATGAAAATTCCTTAGAACATATTAGCTCTAACCGGATACAACAGCAGCAAGATATCTAATGCCAATGAGTAGGTGGAGTATGACAGAAGTGTTTGTTTTTCACAGCCTACTAGCTATTGAGGTCTACTAGAGATTGACAACTTCCCAAAACTATTAAAAATTTTGAAACAAAAGGAACACTACCAGCGATTTTTGCAGTCTGACATGTTTAGAATGAAATTTCACATTTAATGGGATAAAAAAATTAGTCATTTCCGTTGAATTAAGTCAAAAGTGAAGATATCTCCAACTGGAGTATTCTGAACATCTACTGAAATAATTGCTAGAATTTTTTAATTACGATATGTTGTAATTGTGATTATTTAATGTAGTTTGCTGCAAACTAAATTATGTTTTACAATTCAAACATACTACAATTCAAGTTTCATTTTCCGCGATTTTGCTAATAAGTAGAAGTACCTACTGAAGAATTTGAAGGGTTCCAGTAAGAGGTATCATTACTTTTGACTTACGGAAGTGGCTACTTTTTTATAGCATGAAATGTGAAAATTTATTCAGAAGACACAGATATTCTACTGCCAGCAACAATCACTAGTAGTTTTTGATTAAATATGTTTTTACTGACGTTGGAAATATGTTAATAGCTAGTAGGCTGTGAAAAATGAGCGTTCTTGTTACCGCTATTGTTTCTGGTTAGAGCTAATATGATGTAAGGGATTTTCATAATATTGCCCCGTTGCCAGGCCCGGATTACCCATAAGGTCAACCTAGGCCATGGCCTAGGGCGCAATCTTACGGGGGCGCAGGTCATGAAAAAAATGAAGTCAAGTTGATTGACTCAGTACTTCCCACACATTACGCTGATACCAGTTTATTATTTTCCCATAGCATGAAGCTTTAGTCTAAGATCCCTTGCAACCAAATAATTGCCCCCCCCCCCCCTAAAATTGTCTTATGCCGCTAGGTCTTTCCTTCGCAGGTCAATGGACAGACTATTATCGATACTACAAACTTCTAAGTTTTACAACCCCCACCCCCCCAACCTCCTCACTTTCACCCCCACCTAAAAAACTGGTAGGAAATGATCAGGAACCCCTAAAACATCTAAAAACCGAATTTGAGTTGCTTTCATACTTGTCGCGTTCTTTGATTATTGCTACGCTGCCACTGGCAAGATTTTTAACAAACATACGCGTTTTCCATTTTCACCACGGTAACAATATACTGTGTCAAAATTTCATTAGAATCAATTTAATAGTGTCCACGTTACAAAATACAAAACGATTTAGACCAATAAATTCTCGTATACTATACAGAAAATTCTAAGTCCCTTAGTTTCTGTACTAGGCTAGGCAATGTTCGGATCCACCTAAAAAGGTGATTTGTGTCGCTAGATCTTCCTTCACAGGTTAGTGGACAGCCTATGATGGGTACAAGAATTTTTTTTATTTTTCAACCCCCAACCCCCCAACCACCCCAATTTCACCCCCACCCAAAAAAAAACGCAGAAAATGATCAGGAACCTCTAAAACGCTTAAAAACGAAGTTTGAGTTGTTTTTATATTTTTAGTTTTTTATTATTTCTGCGCCGCCACTGGCACGATTTATCAAAACCATACGCGTTCTCCATCTTCGCCATGGTAGTAATGCCGTTTCAAAATTTCATTAAAATCAATTCAACAGTTTCCTCGTTACAACGATCTGACGCAATACTCTCGTATGTTGACATCAAAAAAAATTCCAAGTCCTCTGCTTTCTGTAATAGGCAAAGGCAATGTTCGGATGAACCTAAAAAAGTTATTTATGTCGCCAGGTCTTCCTTCACAGGTCAGTGGACAGTCTATTATGAAAGCAACAATTTTTTCAATTTTACAACCCCCCACCCCCCAGCCACCCCAATTTCACCCCCACCAAAAAAAAAAGTAGAAAATGATCAGGGACCCCTAAAACGCCTAAAAACGAAGTTTCAGCAATATTTAATTTTTTTTGTTTTTTGCTAATTACTCCGCCGCCTATGCACCGATTTTCAAAATTATACGAACATTACCTACTACGACCCCACAGCATACCGCTGCCCAAATTTCATCACAATCCATGCAGCGGTTACTGAGAGTACGAGGGTAGAAAAACGCGACAGACAGACAGACAGACCGACAGACAGACCGACAGACAGACCGACAGACAGACCGACAGACAGACCGACAGACAGACCGACAGACAGACCGACAGACAGACCGACAGACAGACCGACAGACAGACCGACAGACAGACCGACAGACAGACCGACAGACAGACAGACCGACAGACAGACCGACAGACAGACCGACAGACAGACCGACAGACAGACCGACAGACAGACCGACAGACAGACAGACCGACAGACAGACAGACAGACCGACGGAAATGAGTGACGTGGATTTTCGTTATGTACACATCATAAAACGCCCAAAAAACGTATTATCTCAAAATCGAAAATTTTCGCGATCACAATACTCCCCTCACCTATCGGTGTGGGAAGTAAAATGACAATCTTATTTACTTCTAATCCACACATTACGTAATTAGTTATAAAAGCAATGAAGCCAAAACAAAAATAACAAGTCAACCCACTCAATATATTATGAATCTATAATTACTTCATATGCATTAATAGTCTTCTTTATTTATTACTACTTACCGTATTATTTGTTTGTTAATGTCCAACACAATCATATGGTTTAAGGCCACTTTCCTATTAAAAAAAGATCAAGCATAACCAGTGGCGTATATAAGGGGGGGCCGCCCCCCCCCCCGAAATCAGCCACGCATTCAGTTTTGACGTCTGGAAGAGGCTGAAGTTAGGATTATAATACGCCACGTATGAATATTTTTTCGACGCCTCCCCCCCGAAATCGATTTCTATATACGCCACTGAGCATAACCAAAGATCACATGATTCAAGCAAAGCTCATCGGCCCTGTTCTTCCAAGCATTAAAAATAAAAAAAAGTCCACCTGCACGATTCAACCATTTACGTGGGTCAAAGCAAGAAAGAAAAAAGTTTAAACTATGTAATGTTCAATATCTTTTTACCCAATATCTGCTTACTACAAATTACAAGTACATATTGGGATTTTACATACAATTTTAAAATGTCATTGACTAGTATTGTGCTAGAACAACATTAACTATCCTTTTGTAAAAAGCTAAAAAAATAATTTTAGTAGCAAAATAGTATAAAAGAAACTATAAAACGAAACGAGTTGTACAGATAATATGGCACAAAAATTTGGTGATCGGTCACAAGCGCGCACGGCTTGATTTTTACATACGATTTCGAAGAGGGTGCTTAATCGGCACCGATCACTTGCGCGCCGGAAAAAAATTAAGCACTGGATGTACTTAATGACAACCTACCTTTTATTTTTTATAATTAATAATTACCACCTTAACCTAGTTGTATTTTCTTGCGAAACAAATTCAAAATGTATGTGCTCCTGTAATAAGGTATACGTAGATGACACTTTTGATTAGTGTGCACAAATGTTTATCAATTATTCATAATCCATGTTTTCAGGCCACCCGGAAGGGGTGTAATTTAGGGCTGTGGCCTAGGGTGTAAATTGATGCTAATCCGGACCTGCCCGTTGCTCTAGTTAGTTTGCATCTTTCTACTAAGTTAGTTGCTTTCTTCCATATTAACGAGCTTTTGTTTATTTTTCATGGCCTTCTAGGTTGCTTGCACGAAGGAAAATTGAAAAACACCGATTTGACTGAAAATTTGAAATAAAATGAAAACGAAAAAAGATTGAAGAGTCAAGAATCTATATCGTTAGAAAGGTAATCAAATTTTACATTTGATTCTTTAAACCAAAATAGGCATTTCCATTTGAAAAAATCAAGTTATCTGTGATTGTAGTTTCCTTAATTTATCCCCTGATTGCTCAAAAAGAATTCAAATTTAGCCGTCTGATCTAAGGTGACGCATTTAATGCTTAATCGTACCGCAAAGTCAAGGCCTTCTAGGTATTATAATCGCTGCGATATTCAATTTTTCTCTGATACCTACTTATACCAAAAATGGTGATTTGCGCCTAAACGGTTCGTTTAAAGTTCCATGTGTGATACATAAAGTCACATTAGAATTGACCAAGGAATCCAAATATGCAATAATATATAGGGTGTTCCATTCAAAAAAATGTAGGTTTGATATGAATCACCCTGTATAAACGTCAAAATTCAACTGAAAATATTTTTACGTTGTAGCCCTTAAGGGTCCCTACCATGATCAAGTGACAAATTTTTGAAATATTTTTTAGAAGCCCGCTAACCTCCGTCCACGCACTATTGGCCCACCCTGTATAGTGGATGTGAAGAAGAAGTTATGAAGATCTAAAGCCATCCATTGAATTAAGAAGTTTTTACTACAACATAACGTGCTGTACCTTCTTTCGAAGATACAATTTTATAAAATGAAAAATGAGACATCAGAGTCTTATGTTTAGAGTATGTGCTTTGCTGCACAAAGTGAATTCATTGAGCTCTGATCCTTCTATGGACTATTTCCAGACTTCCAGGATGCGTTGACCCAGTTACCTATAAGGAAATATCATTAGCACCGTCATTTAAACCATTTAAACAAACTCTCGCACTTTTATGAGGGGCATAAACTGCTTAACCATGCTATTAATTTTTTTCAAACTGTAGCAAAATTAGTTATAATTGCGTACAAAGTCGTTAAGTTCTAAGCTAAGGCCTAGAAAATAGCGACATATATCTATGAGGCGAGTTTATTTCATAAGTAATCAACAAATACTTAATACAAATTTTGCGTAAGAGGGGGGTAAGTTAAGGGATTGAAGAGTAGAATAAGAAATACTTGAACATGAGAAAGATAGACAAAAAGAAGAAACACTCAAGGATAAGCCACTATAATGATTGACAAAAATACCACTTAATACAAAGTGACCTTTTTTGACGGTGTAGCCATTGCAGAAAAGTTGATATAAAAAATAGATAGTATATGTCACCAATATATGTATTCAATGTTTGGGCATTGGATGATAAGAACACACCCCTAGCTATCTAAAAAAAGCTGTGGAATTGTAGAACGTGTAGCTTTGGACACACTGAACATATTCACAGTCATACACAAATCGTAAAAATTTTGGAGCTTCCACTCACTGCAAATCATCGTCGCCAACGGTTAGATTGGTGCCAAGAACACCAACACCAACAATGGCATGCTGAGTGGCATCAGACGGCCTTCTCCGACGAGTCCAGGTTTTGTCTGGGGGCACATGACGGATGCCAACGCGTAAGACGACGACGGCCGAGCGCCATGTATACCATCCTATTGGTTTGATGGTTTGGGGTGTCTTTGCATTCAACAGCAAGTCACCTTTACTTGTGAATTGCCGTTCCGTGTGTCCAAGGCCTCGAAGAGGGTTCCTTCCAGCAAGATAATGCACGTCCTCATATTGCAAGGGTATCGATGAGGTTCCTACAGGAAGCTAAGGCCAGGGTACTCCCCTGGCCTCCACGATCACCAGATTTATCACCAATTGAAAAAGTATGGGTTTGGATGGATTGATACATAGGCGATTTACCCAATCATTTGACCACTTTGGACGAACTGGAATATGCTGTGAGGGCAGCTTGGGACAACAACCAGATTACTAGCATGCCGCGTAGGCTAGAGGAGTGCATTCGTCAACATGGAGGGTACATTTATTATTGATCTGTTGTATTTTTTATAAACTAATGATGGCAAACGAGTTCATTTATTATTGTGTTTAGTCCTACCGCATGTGATCAACCACAACCCTTTTTACTTCCCACACCGATAGGTGAGGGGAGTATTGTGATCGCGAAAATTTTCGATTTTGAGATAATTCGCTTTTTGGGCGTTTTATGATGTCTACATAACAAAAATCCACGTCACTTATTTCCGTCTGTCGGTCTGTCGGTCTGTCGGTCTGTCGGTCTGTCGGTCTGTCGGTCTGTCGGTCTGTCGGTCTGTCGGTCTGTCGGTCTGTCGGTCTGTCGGTCTGTCGGTCTGTCGGTCTGTCGGTCTGTCGGTCTGTCGGTCTGTCGGTCTGTCGGTCTGTCGGTCTGTCGGTCTGTCGGTCTGTCGGTCTGTCGGTCTGTCGGTCTGTCGGTCTGTCGGTCTGTCGGTCTGTCGGTCTGTCGGTCTGTCGGTCTGTCGGTCTGTCGGTCTGTCGGTCTGTCGGTCTGTCGGTCTGTCGGTCTGTCGGTCTGTCGGTCTGTCGGTCTGTCGGTCTGTCGGTCTGTCGGTCTGTCGGTCTGTCGGTCTGTCGGTCTGTCGGTCTGTCGGTCTGTCGGTCTGTCGGTCTGTCGGTCTGTCGGTCTGTCGGTCTGTCGGTCTGTCGGTCTGTCGGTCTGTCGGTCTGTCGCGTTCTTCTACCCTCGTAATCTCAGTAACCGCTTCATGGATTGTGATGAAATTTGGGTAGCGTTATGCTGTGGGGTCGTAGTAGGTTCCTATAATTTTGAAAATCGTTATATGTACGGGGGGCGGAGTAATTAGCAAAAAACGAAAAATTTCAAATATGCCTCAAACTTCGTTTTTAGGCATTTTAGGGGTTCCTGATCATTTTCTACTTTTTCTTGGGTGGGGGTGAATTTGGGGTGGTTGGGGGGTGGGGGGTTGTAATATTGCAAAATTTGTTGTATTCGTAATGGGCTGTCCATTGATATGTGAATGAAAAACCTAGCGGCATGATACACTTTTTTAGGTCCATCCGAACGTTGCATGCTTATTATAGAAACCACGGGACTTAGAATTTGTGATGTATACATACGACTATTGTTTTAGATCGTTCGATATCGCGTAAGGCGAAAATTATTGAATTGATTTTAATGAAACTTTGACACAGGATTACTCCCGCGGCGAGGATGGAAAATGCGTATGTTTTGGAAAAATCGGGTCAGTGGCGGCGTGGCAATAATAAAAAACTAAAAATTTAAAAACAGCTCAAACTTTGTTTTTAGGTGTTTTAGGGGTTTGTGATCATTTTCTACGTTTTTTTGCGTGAGGGTGAATTTGGGGTGGTTGGAGGGTGGGGGTATGTAAAACTGAAAAATTTGTTGAACCCATAATGGGTTGTCCATTGATATTTTAATGAAAATCCTAGCAGCATAATACATTTTTCACGTACATCCAAACATTGCCTTGCTTATTTTAAAAACCAAGGGACTTAGAATTTGTGATGTATACACTATACATACCGTAAACATGGGCTACTTTGGCCCTAACGTCCTTCTTTGGCCCAAATGAAAAGAAAACAAAATCATAACATATTTGTGACTGTATTTAAAATACTTCCGGCTCATTCCGTTAGGCAGCCGCACTATACAGGCTGTTTGATGAGTCCAGTGGTTCCTTTGCTGTCCACTAAAAAGCAGCACGTATAGTTGTATGACTAGTGAAACCACGTGCAATCTTTACCTCCCAAACTTCCATTTACAAAAAACGTATTTCTTGTTGAACAAATCTGGTAAGTACCCCCAATTAAACAATTCTCCTTTCTTTAAGTCGTACTGTAGCTACAACACTGGTGAACTCAACAAGTTTTTTTACTTTCATGTTTTTTTAAATCAGATCCGATAATCTATAAAAAACGTCCTACTTTGGCCCAACTTTTTTTGGGCCAATACCAAGGCCAAAACCCATAATATTAAGTTATGAATTGCTATAAAAACCTAAACAACTTAATTTTTTTATTTATATTGCGTATTCTCGTCATCAGCTTGTTCAGCATGCCGTAAAAGACTTCCTGGTGGCCCAATATTCACTGGCTATAGCAACGCACAACTTCTAAATTGTCTGGAAGCAATCAGATCTGGTGGTATGACGCAAAGGCAGGCTGCTCATCATTTCAAGGAGATACCCCTATAAAAAACAAGTCGAAAAGTTTGTTTTCAAGTTCACCAGGCCATTCAACAGTTTTTTTGCAAGAAGAAGAACTAGCATTCTCGATGAACTAGATTTAAGACTCATCATAAAATCTTATTTGTCTAGGCAACGGAAGACTGTCTAGTGTTTTTGCAATCATGTTCCAGGACGTGACTGGGTCAAATCGTTTCTAAAGGGACACCCTCAACTGACTATCAAGTTTTCGTCGTATCAAGTTTTCGTCGAACATGAAAAGAAATCGTACTCAGATTCATGAACAAATCATCACAGACTATATTGAACATCTGAAAGAGGTGGTCAAAGATGTTTCACCTGACAAAATTCATAATTATGACGAAACTTGATAACATATGATAATATAATCTTCGTTGAAGAACCTGTTCTAGTCAATATCCAAGTCCTTCTTTGTCCATACCATTTGTATCATGCTTTGAACGCTAAAAATTGACTTGGGCCAAAGTTACCCTAACCGCAGGATAACATTGGCCCAAAACTAAAAAAAATATATTAATTCAAAAAACGTTTTGTAAGTAAAAACAGGATTATTAATTAAAATTTAAGATAGTATAGTTGTAAAAAAGATTACCAGAACTTCTGGGCAGTGAAAACAACAGTTTCTAAACAAAAGTACATACAATAATTACTGAAAAGTGGGCCAAAGTAGCCCGCGTTTACGGTACGAGTATTGTTTTAGAGCGTTCTATATTGAGTAACGCGAAAATTATTGAATTGATTTTAATGAAATTTTGACACAGTATTACTACTGCAGCGAAGTTGGAAAACGCGTATGTTTTGGAAAAATAGTGTCAGTGGCGGCGCAGCAATAATAAAAAAACTAAAAATATGAAAACAGCTTAAACATTGTTTTTAGGCGTTTTACGGGTTCCTGATCATTTTCAATTTTTTTTTGGGCGGGCGGTTGGGGGGTGGGGGGTAGTAAAACTGAAAAATTTGTTGTATTCATAATAGTCCGTCTATTGACCTGTAGAAGAAATACCTAGCGGCATATTACACTTTTTTAGGTCTATCCGAACATTGGCTTGCCTATTACAGAAACCAATTTATTGTGATCTGTACATACGACTTTTGCTTTATTTCGAACTATGTATATTGCGTATAGCGAAAATTATTGAATTAATATGATAAAATTTTGACACAGAATTTATTACCGCTGCGAGAATGGAAAACGACTCTGTTTTTGAAAAACTGTGTCAGTGGCGGCGCGCGCGTTTTTAGATGGGTTGGAGGATTTTGATCGTTTCGCATCGTCCAGTTGCAGCATGAAGAATGAAAACTGTGGCGTCCTAGTTTCTAAGGAGGGAGACGCAAGAAACTATTTATGAGAGTTTTTGTGTTGGAGGTTTTTTTTGCGGGAGGGTGGGCGATGATTTGGTTGCAAGGGGATTTCAAACTATAGCTTCAGGCAATGGTGAAATAATAGAATGGTATCATCATTGTGTGTGGGAAGTACTGAGTCAATCAACTTGACTCCATTTTTTGCTCAGCGTTCGGATTTCACTTGCGAGTAGTATACTTCTGAGTAGCATCTGTAAAAGCCTGTAGTTTCTATTCGTAATACGATTTCGAATATATTGTTGACGAGTTCTATACAAAAAAATCTAGTCGGCTGCGATGAAATGATAAAACAACAAACAACACCGAAAACGCCCGACCTATCCCAAGTCAAGGCCAACGTCGATAAGTTTTCCTCAAAACTGGCGAGTAACGTTCTCCGAGCTTCTGTGTCTGTGGCACGGACCTTGTTTGATCTGGCTTCGGAGGTGTTTTCTCTGAAAACAAAAACTCCCGGATTACTAATCAGCGCCGCCGCGCCGACCCAGTCATCTCATCTGACGCTCTGGCTTCTGGCAGGTGTCAACACACAATAACCAGGTCGCAATAAAATAATATTATGACGGTGACAAGTGAGCAGTTTTGTTTTCTAAATACGCCGTATATTTTGATGTTCATTCAGAGACGACTTGTAGTATAAACATGTTAACGCTGTGTTACATTTTCGACGCCCGTTTGGAGACTTTACGATTTTTGACTTCAGTGGGATTTATTTGTCAGAGGTTTTAATCTGTAAATTGGAGAAAAGACCTTCTGGATAGATTTAGTTGTGTTCTGTGGTATGAATGACATCCGATTGAAACTCCGAATATACACAAAAAAATATAGCATCAAGTTTGATGATAAGTTATTATAAGCAAATTAGGTTAGAATTGAGCGATATACTTCAACTACAACGAGGTAGTTGTCTTCACTTGAAAATACTTTAGCTTACAAAAATAGTATTAACTCAAATATTACACCACTCAAGGTAGTAAATGACGTGAATATGACTTTAAAATAATGATGTCTCGTACAAATGGCGTCACCCCTCGTACGTTAGTTTCACGTCTCATCATCACAGTCACAATGTCTTAACAGACTTGTTGTGAACTCGTAAAATGCATTGAGTCGGAGCTGGAGTATTGACACAATTATTATTAGTATTTAGCTATACTTTACCCGTTTTGCGATGATTGTCATGCTCTCTATCTACAATCATAACCTTGGTCTTGTTGTAGTTAATACCAAGACCATATGCTGCACTGTGTTGTTCTGAAATGTTTAATAGAGCTACTAGTTCTTCCTGAGAAGCAGCAATAAGGGTTGTATCGTCAGTAAATCTTAAGTTAGATATTTTGCTTCCGCCAATAGTTATACCGCCATTCCAGTGTCCAAAACCTGTCTCATCACAAATTCAGAGAAATGTTGAGTCTAGGGAAATGAAAAATAACAAACGTCATAACAAAATATTTCACCAGTAACAGCTTTATTTCTGTTCAACAGAACAGCGTCTGCCTAAAGTCATTGGATCTATATGAAGAGGCTGCGGCCAAAATCAAGAATGGATATCTACACACAAAAAAGCAGTTTACTACAAAGCGGAGCATAGATGTACGTAGCAGCGCACGTTTGAGGTCTCTCGATCTGTTAACCTAGTGGTTGTTAAGTGATATACTTCTCTTGGAACATGTATAAATGAGAACAACGATTACTCTAGCAAATGGCAGAAAGTTCTGCCGGTGCGCCATCTGGTACCCGAAGGTAACGGCAACCAAAGAGAAACGCTACTAACAGCAGTAAACTCTTTGATGGGGCGACAAGGCTCGTCCGCTTTTAGCCACCAGAGGCACGGGTTCCGTACGCAGGAGCGTATGAAAACCGATATACGAGGGTTGCTCTACACCTCCGTCAATCCACCAGTACGCAGACAGCTGTTTCACGCTTATTAGCGATCATCAGTGCGCCATAGGTCGATTGACGGAGCATCAGGTCTTTCATGTTAACAAAACATGTGAAACAAGTGTTAGCAAGTGGCAGAACGTTCTGCCGGTGCGCCATCTGGTACCCGAAGGTAACGGCAACCAAAGAGAAACGCTCCTAACAGCAGTAAACTCTTTGCTAACACTTGTTTCACATGTTTTGTTAACATGAAAGACCTGATGCTCTCTATCTCCGTCAATCGACCTATGGCGCACTGGTGATCGCAAATAAGCGTGAAACAGCTGTCTGCGTACTGATGGATTGACGGAGGTATAGAGCAACCCTCGTATAACGATTACTCTGTTGAAATAAGGATACGCATAGAGAAAACCAGTACATTCATGAAATTGAAAAAAGTCGGGATATAAGCCTGGAATTGAAAATGCGGCTTGTGAGATGCTACACATTTTCTTTATTGTACTATGGGATGGAAAGTGGACAATGGAAAAAATTGATACCCAAAGCCTCGAAAGTTTTGAAATGCTGATGTATCGTCAAATTCTGAGAATATAATGGGTAGACAAAGTTACAAACGAAATAGTATTAATAAGAATAGAAAAACAAAGAGAAGTGTTGCTAACCATAAAGAAAAAACAATTACAGTACCTGGGACACGTTATGGGAGTGGAAAATATCATCTACTTCAAGTAATAGTAGAAGGAAAAATCGTAGGAAAAAGAACGATAGGAAGGAGAAGACATTCGTGGCTGAAGAATATTTAGAGCGGCGGTTTCCAAAGTTGGAATTGCCTTGATGATTGTCAGCCTCCAAAATGGGGATGGCACCTGAAGAAGAAGAAGATTTGTTGACGTGCTACGGCTACATCGGACTCTAAAAACAACAAAAACGGTGCAACCGCGGTGGACATGATTTTAGTATACGGTGAATGTTTCCCTGATCGTATTCACCCTGCACTACGTCGATTTGTCTATCACGTCAAAGTTTACGGAATACATATAAGTTGGATCACTCCGCAAAAATATCAAAACAGCCTGCCCCTTGCCCCGTCTCCCCGGTCCACCGGTAGCAGTGTACCGACGTCAGCCGGGAGATACGGGGCGGCTCAAAGTAGTGGTTGAACGTGTGTAACGCGAAGTGTATACAGTGTCTCAAAAATATTGGATTTTGTTATCTCGGATTTCTTTGCAGGAAATGGATAATATTTTTAGAAGTTTGATTTTATCAATTAAATTTATTAACGGATGGAAAATGACAATCATATCCATCCTTATTTTGTGGTAAACCTTGAAATATAAAGGATATAAATACATGTTTCACGACGATTAGGACACGCAATAGGTCGGAACTGGGCAGTAGTAGAGAATTATATATCCAATGAGGTATTTGTTTTTGGTCACGTGACGTCCGATTCAAAATTATTAATAGGACACCCTGTACTTTTGTGCCTTTCTGTGTTCCACCCGATAAAACGATTCCAACAAACTAGCACACGTCTAAAGTGATTAATTCGAGGCCTACAGGCCTACAGGTACCTAAAGGACTGTATCACGCTAAAAGCGTATAGTGAGACAAAATATTCATTCGGTGGTCTTACCATACCACTTAATGACATTCTGAATTATATCTTAGAGCTCGGAAATATTTTTATTGATAACTTTAACAATTTAGTTTCTACAGTAGCAATTGGAATGACACTGAAAAGCAAAATGTCAATAATATTTATTCACATCCATGTAAAGCATTTCTACATCATTATCTTTTAAAATTGTACATACGAGTTCCTATATATTATACCTTAAATTTTATAAGCTGTGGTCTCAAAAATATGCCAAATAAACAAAACATTAAGGTAAAAATACTTCAGCACCTTTGAACCAATTTTTACATATCTACGAAACAGCTACAATATGTGAAATCATTTAAGATTCGTTAGTAATAGTTTTACTTTACTTTAGTTACCTAGTGTATTAGCAAAATAAACGTCATATTTGTATTTGTATGTCTAAATCGGCTGTCAATACATAGTCTTTCAATGACCCTCGTATATACGTAAAACCCTGGCGTTAGCAAGTCCCCGCTAAAAGACCCTCGGACTTGGGCAAAAACCATCGCAAAAACTAACTGGCGCGTGCGGCCGCGGCATCGCTTTGATGTGAGATCTTCAAAGTGCCGACGGAGAGTGATCCAACTTATATTTATTTCGTAAACTTTGATCACGTGCAAAGAGCTAGAGATACAGGTGAAAGACCTAGATAACCTCGTATGGTTCAAATTGAAGAAGAAATACTTGCGTTTTTCAGACTCGCGGCGCGATGTCCGAACCGTATCTGTGACAGGTCCGCACTTGAAACTTCGCAGCGCGAAGAGGAAGTCCCAACTGTGAAAACACCCTGTATATAGCTATATCAGTTTGAATCGATCCGACCGCTGCGGCGGGCTGATAGCGAGTGGTGGATCTCCATCACAATACGGGCGCCGAAACGAGACAACGTTTTGAATCCGCCGCCTCTCGCAAAGCTGCTTTGATATGCTAATCAGTCCCGCCCGCTCGCTGCCACGGATTATCAACCGAATCCGCGGTGGATTTGTTTCAATTTCCAGTCGAACGCTGACTGCCGCGATCATATCAGATAGAAAGATGCCACAGCAAAGCGTTCGATTTTAAATGCAATAGGGGGTGATGGGAGGGTGATTGTGACGTCAGCGTTATTGGCAATGGGTGAAAATTTCACAAACCTCGTTTTAAAACTGTTGTTTGAAGTTTGTAGACAAGGTAGATGTTGCGGACTGCCATTGTCTATAAAATTTTCAGAGTACAACGTTCTGATTGATCTATCTTCTGTGTATTAATAATAATACACCACACTTACAACACTTAGGCCTGGTTGGCCTGGACGAAAGGTTACACAAAATATTTCAAAAGTCCGTAATCCTGAGGACCTTGTACGATCCTTCCTAAAGTCAGATCATTAATAGTTCAGGTGATGACTTGGCACAGCCCGTCAACGTTTGTTGCTACCACAGTCATGCGAGAGAAACTTGGAAGATCAGGATGATAATAATAATATCTATTTTCCAGAAAACGAAATTACATCGTACTGGAATAGTCAAACAGAAAAAAGGGGTACACAAAAAAGACTTTCATCATCATAGTCACAATGTCTTAACAGACATGCTGTGAACTCGTAAAATGCATTAAGTCGGAGTTAGAGTATTGCCGACACGAATATTATCAATAGTTTTGAGAACTGTAGCTCGTCATCGTTCGCGATTAACTGTCATTTCAGAGGCGCTCTTGATACTCATATCTAGCAACTGTTTCGTCGTATCCACCCAGGGTGTAGGGGAACAGCCATGGCGCCGCCCACTCGGGGCATGACCCTGAACTACAAGTTTCTCCATATTATCGCTTCTGTGAATATGTCTGAAGAATGTAAGCATTCTCATCGACATAATGGAGGATAGTCTCTTTGGATTACCGAGCTCATCCAATATGGAAACATTAGTTCGATGGGCGATATAAGGAATTCTCCGCGTTCTCCTCCACGTCCACATTTCAAAAGTATCTATGCGAGCTCGATCTGCCTTTTTAACAGTCCAAGTTTCCGAGGCATCCAAAAATATGGGGAACACAAGAGACTGAACCAGTGACATTTTGGTAGCTTTAGTGATCTTATGGTCACGCCATATTTTAGTAAGCTTTGTCATGGCCACCCGTGCTTGTTGAATGCGCCGTCGAATCTCATCCTCACAGCTACCTGAATTATTGTCGATCAAAGAACCGAGGTACACAAAACTTTGAACTACCTCACAACGACCTATTGACTTTATTTCTCGATGATTGTCATGCTCTCTATCTATGATAATAACCTTGGTCTTGTTGTAGTTAATACCAAGACCATATGCTGCACTGTGTTGTTCTAAAACGTTCAATAGAGCTACTAATTCTTCCTGGGAGGCAGCAATGAGGGTTGTATCGTCAGCAAATCTTAAGTTAGATATTTTGCTTCTGCCAATAGTTATACCGCCATTCCAGTTGTCCAATACCTGTCTCATCGCAAATTCAGAGTAAATGTTAAATAACATCGGAGATAATACGCATCCCTGACGAACTCCTTTTCTGGTTGCTGTTTGACCAGACAGGTTACCATCAATTCTTACACGAGCTGAGCTAGACTCATAGAGTTGCTGTATGAGAAATACTAAGTGGTAAGGGACTCCCATGGAGATAAGGATTTCCCACAGCTTAGGCCACTTTACGTTATCAAACGCCTTAGAATAGTCCACAAAGCAGATAAAAACGGGAAAATAATGCTCTCTGGCTTTTTCAATAATCTGTCTTAAGTTCAAGATCTGTTCACGCGTACCGTGTCCTTTTATGAAACCTGCCTGCGCCTGAGAAATTTGCCAGCCAATAAAACCCTCCAAACGAGACTGTAAAATATATAGTAGAACCTTGCTTGCATGAGAGATTAACGAAAGTAGGCGATAATTGTCTGGATTTGATGGAGATCCTTTTTTATGAAGTGGAGCAAAAATGGATATGCACCATTCATCTGGCCAAACACCGGAGGACCAGACCCTCTTGTAAATATTATATAAAAGAGAGATGCCGTCTTCGCCCAAGCATTTTAACGTTTCGGCAGAAATAGCATCAATGCCTGTAGCTCTATTAGTTTTTAACTTGTTAAGGGCATGTTCCACTTCAGACAAAAGAATATCAGGTTCATATTCAAAATCCAATGAGAGGGCCTGAGGGCCATCCTCATGGTACAGGTTTTCGCAGTAATTTCGCCATATCTCAATAACCTCATGCAAGTTGGTAATTAGCTGTCACTCGGGATTTTTAACAGCCCAAGATTTGGGTTTAAAATCTCGTACTGTATTTCCCTGTATTCCCAGAATTGTGTGTGCGGCATCTTCAGACTAACCGCTTCGTGGAGAGAATAACGTTTTGTTTAGAAATTGTTGAAGCCGCGATGTGTGGCCCCAGGCATCTGACACGTAAACAGATATTTGTCACAGGGACGGTCTGTTTACGTTCACAGAATGTACACAGTAAGGCCGTTACACTATTTTATGCTATAGTTTCGTATATCTATTCGATGAACGTTTTATTGCCCGAATTTCGTTGGATTTAATGGAATGCTGTGGGCCTACGTCATCGATCAATATCGGTGGCTTGGTATGTAGTTTAAAAAATGGATACAGCCTATACTTTTATATCACGCAGAGTAGAACGTTTTTAGGACCGGATATTTTGGAAGTCGAAAGTCTGTATTCTAAAATCGATTACCAAATAAAGAAGTAATTTTAATGAAGCTTGGGACCATTCACTAGAGATAAGAACACGCATAGAGAAAGCACGTAACGTATTTTATAGAATGCTAAAGGTACTATGCAGCCACCAACTTAATATTCCATTAAGAGCTCAAATACTGAAATGCTATGTTTTTTCCACTGTACTACTGTACAGGGTCTCCCATTTTGGGCACTTTTACGGGGTATCTCGGTTATTTTTGAAGATAGAGAGTTGCGGTTTTCGCGACAGTGTGCTACTTTTCTGTGAAACTAAAGATGCCGTCAACAAAATTATCATGGCCCTCTTGGTTTTTGAGATGCAGGGTGAAATCGAAAACCATCGACCACCCTCGTATCTCTATTGCCTTTTATTTTATTGCAAAGGTTACAAAAGGGCAAAGATATATTTTTTTTATGGAACACCCTGTATATTATTTTTGAAGTCAATCGGAAATAATTCAAGCTTTTCAAAAATCTATATTAGTATTAAGTTATTATGAAAATTATGCTCAACATTTGATTTTTCCAATTTTTACTTTATTTGTAGCAGTAGGCCATGGTTAATCAACTATAAATAATAAGCATCGAAGCAGTTAATACTCTACAAGAGACTTCCTACTCAAATTCGAAAAAACAGAATCAAAATACATTTTTTTAAATAATAATGTCTCATTAAAATGATGAATACTGTGTTATTATAATATTGAGTAGATAGTGGGCTATGACTCATCTATTAAAAACAAGCAGCAAATCTGTAAAAAACTTGCGAGACTATCAGCTTTTAATTATATTTTTACTAAATTAGCTTTGTTCTTTCTATGTTTTCTTTTTAATTATTGTCAATTTTCTATAATAATGGCAGCTTAGACACCCAGGGAGACAGCAACCGTTTCCAGATATATTTGCTCGTCTAAAAATAAATATGGTTAGGTACGGATCCTTTATTCAACATCGTCCTAAAACTTATTTCAAGGAGAATAGGGAGCAAAGGGAACAAACGTATTAGGTTACATAGAAGCAACGCATTCATCATCTTGTAAGCACAAAGAAGAAGCTGTAGGGGTACAAAAATCAACTGCAGAAATAATTCCAAAAAATACAACTACCATCCATACAAGTTTAAGATACTTCAACATTTGTACAGGATCCAAGTTTGGGAATTTTTAATCGCCATAACACGAAGGAGACCAATAATTCTTTCAAATGTCATTAAAAGAACAAGAAATTGTGCCAGATTTGCATTTGAGAAAATAGTCTCCAACTTGAATCAACATCTCTAAAAGCTTCTCGATGTTTTTAGTTTTTATTTTGATTCACATTCAAATTTAATAGTGTGTTGATATTCTTCAAATATAATGTTTGGTTTTAACTAATGTAATACAATAAGTAATATTTACTGAACATTATCATGAATAGTAGTTAATAGCGTATAACAAAATACCTTATAACAAAAATGGTGATTTGCGCCTAAACGGTTCGTTTAAAGTTCCATGTGTGATACATAAAGTCACACTAGAATTAACCAAGGAATCCAAGTATGCAATAATATACAGGAGGTTACATTCAAAAAAATGTAAGTTTGATATGAATCACCCTGTATAAACGTCAAAATTTATGTGAACATATTTTTACGTTATGATCAAGTGACAGATTTTTGAAATATTTTTTAGTAAGCCCACAATCCTCCGTCCACGCACTATTGGCCCACCCTGTATAAATGTTTCAAAACGTTTTTAAATAATGTTCAGTAGGTCTCGATCGTATACCTAGGAATTATTATCGATACAAGATTAATTAATATGTGAATATGTGAAGTGAAAATGGTTTAGGGGTACCTTATGTGCAAAACGACGACAATAGTGATTCAAACCCCTCGGCTTAGCGTTTTAAAAAGGCAGTAGATGACGGAACAGGTAGATACGGGGGTTATCGCTAGATAACTCAATGCGTTGGAAGTACTGAGTCAATCTACTTTATTCCATTTTTATTAATAGCCGAATATCTACTGAATGTCACCGTCTACGCTAATGGGCAATTTGTGAACCACAATACCAACTGAAACGCATCAAATATCAAGAGCCCTGGAATTCCACAGAACGTTACGTTAAAAATAGATCAACAGTAATGTGTGTCTTGTCACGGATAGTTCTGATCTTTAGCTAGAAACAAATTTAGAGGGTATTCCTGTGAACAAAAGTAAAGTTTCAAGTTTCAGAAGCAAATATACACTTAAATGAGTCTGAAATATAGAAGGATATATAATTCATTTATTATTATTATTATTTTTTTTATGGTCAGCCTCCCGCAAAGGCTGAAAGCCTATGGCGCTGTAGAAGCGCTGCGAGAGGATATAAGTATCGGTTCACGTTAGATTTGAAACGCTGCAGGTTGTAGCCGTCGGGAAACAAATTCCCCGGCAGCTGATTCCACAGCGTCGAAGTTCTCCAAAAGAAGGAATGCTGGAGGAGACTGGTTCAGGGAGCAAGGATCTCGACCTGGTAAGGATGAGCTCGCAGAGCTTCTCTAGTATTCCTGGCTCGGACGGCCTTGGTGTTATTATCTGGGAGAGCTTACTCGAACATCTTCCGTAATAGAATCTGTAAAACAGGGATAGGTCAGCCACCCTCCTTCGATGTTCCAGGCTGTGGAGGTCCTTTGTGAGGTTAGGCGTATCGATTAATCTTTTGCTCTTTTCTAGATAGCGTCCAGAAGCTTTAGAGAGTGTTTCGGACGCATCCCCACACATGGGAGCAATACTCCAGCGATGGTCGGATTTGTGCCTTGTAGAGCAGCAGAAGTTGCTCTGGTGTATACAACTTCCTACAGCGGAACAAAACTCCAAGCTTCTGGGATGC
This sequence comes from Callosobruchus maculatus, assembly GCA_951848785.1. NCBI lineage: Eukaryota > Metazoa > Arthropoda > Insecta > Coleoptera > Chrysomelidae > Callosobruchus > Callosobruchus maculatus. The sequence continues at coordinate 1,881,419 of CATOUR010000084.1, read as the reverse complement.
CGTTTTAGCAATGCTGACGACGTGGTCGTGCCAGGACATGTTATTGTTGATGTTGATCCCCAAAAGCTTAACGGAAGGTGATTCGACTATGGGGTGGCTCTCCATTTCCACGGTTGGTAAGCCATCGTGAGACTTCTTTGTAAGTGTTGTTGGCTGAATTTTTTGTACGTTGAACTGTACTTTATTTGCTAATCCCCACTCGACAATTGTTTTGATATCTGCTTTGATCTGTGAGGCATGCTGCTGTCGCCGACGTACCGTCTCCTGGGATGATAGTGGCTTGCCTAGTTCCATGCACGACACTAATGTACTGTCATCTGCGAAGCTGTAGATTGGATTGGATGTTATTTCCAGCAGCTTGTTGATGTACAGCAGAAACAGTGTAGGGGATAGGACAGATCCCTGAGGAACACTGGCGTTTATTGAAAATACGTCTGATGAACAGCCCTCGACTACAACAAACAGAGATCGGTCGTTCAAAAAGCTATTCAGCCACTGGCGCAGGCCAGGTAGTAGTCCATAAGCAGCAAGCTTGACCAGAAGTCCCTCATTTCACACTCTGTCGAAAGCTTGTTACAAATATTCAAAAGCACATTACAGATTACGAGTATTTTTGATGAAATTTTAAAAAACACGAGAGCTGACAACATTTTTTTTCAACTCTTTATATCATTTTCTTTCAAATGACGTAAATTTGACTAAAAAACATATAAATTCAAGTTATATTAGCGAACTTATTACACTGAAATTAATTACAGGTAATTGCCAATTTTTAAAAGGCAAGCTATCGTTAATACATTCTATACCTTCGCAAGATTTTTTTATGGTCATCCTCCCGCAAAGGTTGAAAGCCTATGGCGCTGTAGAAGCTCTGCGAGAGGATAAGTATCGCTGCACATTAGTTTTGAAACACTGCAGGTTGTAGCCGTCGGGAAACAAATTCCTTGACAGCACATTTCACAGTGTCGAAGTTCTCCAAAAGAAGGAATGATAGAGGAGACTGGTTCGGGGAGTAGGGACCTCGACCCATTAAGGATGAGCTCGCAGAGCCTCTCCTCCGATGTTAGTATCTGGGAGATTTCACCCGAACATCTTCCGTGATAGAATCCGCAAAACAGGGATAGGTCAGCCACCTTCCTTCGATGTTCCAGGCTTTGGAGGTCCTTTGTGAGGTTAGGCGTATCGACTAGTCTAATTGCTCTCCTCTGGATAGTGTCTAGAAACTTCAGAGCGTACTTCGGAGCGCATCCCCAGACATGGGAGCAATACTCCAAAGTTGGTGGGATCTATGCCTTGTAGAGCAGCAGTAGTTGCTCTGGTGTATACAGTTTCCTACAGCGGAACAAAACTCCAAGCTTGTGGTATGCCGTCTTAGCAATACTGACAACGTTGTCATTTTAGGACATGTTATTGTTGATGATACGTTAGTTTGAAGAGCTTGCAAATAATAGATGCAAGCTCAGCGGCACAGCGTTTAAGGTCAATGGCTGGAATTTGGTCAGAACCAGTAGCTTTCTTTGTGTTTAGTTTTCGGGGGATGATTTTTGCATCTCGATGTTGAAATTTGACCTCTGCCATTCTAGAGTAACGTTTATAGTGGTGGTCGGAGTACTTCCTTGGAAGTCTACGGTAGAATTGGGTGTAAAAAGCCTCCCTAAGATGCCTGCCTTTTCTTTAGGAGTAGAAGCGATAGAATTGTACAAGATACATTTTAGAAGGTTTTAAATATGACTGGTAAATCTGTTTTTTATGTCAATTATTTCTCCAAGAACCTTGACCTCGTCAGCCGGATGCACTCTCTTAGGACCAATTTTTACCACCAGTTGGAATTCGATTGCTTCTCTCTTATGTTCTTGACAAAAAACAAAAGACTAGATTTATTCGGATTGATTGAGAGGTTATGGTTATCTGAAAATTGACAGATCATTTGAATGCCCTTGTCGATAGATGCCTATGTTTGCTCTAAATCACTCGTATCAAAATAGTGAATAAATTGAGTATCATCTGCAAAAGATTGAAGCTCATACTCACTTACACTCTTATACAGATCTGAGGCATAAATTAAAAATAGCAAAGGATCCAACACGGAGCCCTGGGATACCCCGGAAGAAATATTCAGAGAAATAGATGTACGATTATCAATAGATACATAATGAGATAGATAGCTCGTTACTAAAGAAGTTCAATGCGCTGGGATCTACATCATAATGTTTCAACTTTGCTAACAGTAACCCATGGTTTATCTTATACATTTTTTTTATTTTTATTGTTTATTGTTTATTGATAATGATATAAAGATACATTACTAGCTAGATACATAAATAATATACAGGTGACATATAAGTTAAAAAAAATACCCTACCAAACAGCAGCTGACGCTAGGCCACGAGGCCTGTCTTGTGAGCCGCAGTTCCAGCAGAGCAATTAACTGATATAACAAGAAACCTATTGGTGTAATAAGTAATTCTGGATGGAAGTAGGCAGCAGTTCGAGCATGTCTATGAGTCCATAGAAACAAAATAAATAAAATATATAAAAAAAATCGGTTTAATTAGAAAAGCACTTCGAATAGAATAATTAGAATTGATGTGGATGATCTTTTATATATTGTTTAACTTCCTTTTTGAAGTTGTTGTAGTCCGAAATTTCCTCCAATCTTTTTGGAATACTATTAAAAAATTTGGGGCCATAAAAAAGAAAATAATTTTGAGTGGTAGATTTACTAAAAAAGTCAACTTTAATGTTCCTATTTTCATTGGCACTTGTTCTTACAGGTGTGTACTTGCGAAAAATTTATTTTCTCACTGTACATTCTTTTTAAGCAGCTAAAGATATATATTGAGCGAACGTTGAACAATTCATTTTCTTCATACAATTGGCGAGTAGAGAATAGTCGACTTTTCTTGAATATTATCTTTAATATAGTATTCTGTGTAACTTGTAAAGGATGCATGGATGTTTTGAATGCAGCTCCCCACACAGGTATGCAATAGATAATTATTGATTCAGCAAGAGAGGTATACAGTATAATCAGATTTTTCCTAAATAGAATATCTCTTAATTCGAGGAATGTATGTATTACAACTCTTAATCGTTTCGCCATATAATTAATATGTTCAGACCACTTCAGGTGTCGGTCAACTACTATACCCAGGTATTTTATACTCTACGTCTTTTCTATTAACCTGCAATCTCAGTTATACCACTAATTCGGAACTTAACTGTTGCCCGACTTTGACTCGTTGAATTCTATTTTCTAAGTAGTTTTCTAAAAGATTCAAAGCTATGCCTCTAACGCCGTAATTTTCCAGTTTTTGTATCAATATGTGATGGTTAACCGTGTCGAAAGCCTTGGTTAAATCGAGAAAAGTCGCTATGCATTTAGAAGAATTTTCCATTGTATTCACATTTTTTTGGCAAACTCTTTAATAACATTATGAGTTTGATTTAAAAGAGAAGCGGTAGTGTTGAAAGATACAGAATATACTACAATGATTGTATGGAGTTATTCCAAAGTTCAAGCGCTTTTACTTCCCACACCGATAGGTGAGGGGAGTATTGTAATCGCGAAAATTTTCGATTTTGAGATAATCCACTTTTTGGGCGTTTCATGATGTCTACATAACGAAAAACCACGTCACTCATTTCCGTCGGTCTGTCTGTCTGTCTGTCGGTCTGTCTGTCTGTCTGTCGCTTTTTTCTAGCCTCGTAATCTCAGCAACCGCTGCATGGATTGTGATGAAATTTGGGCAGCGGTATGTTGTGGGGTCGTAGTAGGTAATGTTCCTATAATTTTGAAAATCGGTGCATAGGCGGCGGAGTAATTAGCAAAAAACAAAAAAAATAAATATTGCTGAAACTTCGTTTTTAGGCGTTTTAGGGGTCCCTGATCATTTTATACTTTTTTTTGGGTGGTGGTGAAATTGGGGTGGTTGGGGGGTGGGGGGTTGTAAAATTCAAAAATTTGTTGCTTTCATAATAGACTGTCCACTGACCTGTAAAGGAAGACCTGGCGACATAAATAACTTTTTTAGGTCCATCCGAACATTGCCTTTGCCTATTACAGAAGGCAAAAGAGAATTTTTTTTGATGTAAACATACGAGAGTATTGCGTCAGATCGTTGTAACGAGGAAACTGTTGAACTGATTTTAATGAAATTTTGAAACGGCATTACTACCATGGCGAAGATGGAAAACGCGTATGGTTTTGATAAATCGTGCCAGTGGCGGCGCAGAAATAATAAAAAAACTGAAAATATAAAAACAGCTCAAACTTCGTTTTTAAGCGTTTTAGAGGTTCCTGATCATTTTCTGCGTTTTTTGGGTGGGGGTGAAATTGGGGTGTGTTGTGTTTGCTCCTTACGCGTGGTACCGGCTCGGCAGTTCACCATGCGTACAGGCGGCACGTCTACACATACTCCTTGCTGTCGCCATACTGTGAACTGTGTAAACTGTGTTGACGCTGCCGTACCCGTCGCACCGTGGACACGGGACGGTATTCCATAATACCCTTACACGTATAGGCAACCCGTATTTACTGATGCTGTACCCTCACAAACACTACAGGGTTCCTGATCATTTCCTACCAGTTTTTTGGATGGGGCTGAGAGTGAGGTGGTTTGTAGTATCGATAATAGGCTGTCCATTGACCAGTGAAGGAAAGGCCTAGCGGGATAAGACAATTTTAGGGGGGAGGGCTGGCGATTATTTGGTTGCAAGGGATCCTAGACTAAAGCTTCATGCTATGGGAAAATAATAAACTGGTATCAGCGTAATGTGTGGGAAGTACTGAGTCAATCAACTTGACTCCATTTTTGGACATGGCGTCGGTATAAATAGAAAACTGCAACAGATAAAAATAGCACCTTATTTTCTGGTGATAATAGCTGTGGCTGGAAACATGTCTAAACATCTTATTACCGTCATCAATCATTTTTGAAGGCGTTTATACGCCACGTTGCCAAATGTGCGTATAATGTTGGTGAGGAATGTCGGTGATTTGCTATATATAGCTGATGCCATGCCAGTCTGCTCTCAATACCACCAAGCTGCTGATACGTTTTTTCTAACACTTCTACTATACAGGGTGTCCCAAAAATAGTGTCAAGCGGAAGTCCAGAGATAGAGCACACCTAGAAGTATCTGAATCACCCCCATATATGTTATGCAATTTTTTGTAGGTTCCGAGTTTTTTTCTGAATTTTGGAGAATTCTCTACCTCGACAACAAAAATATTCCAAAAGAAAAATTAAAAGACTCTTCCAAATTATCTTTTTCGGTAATTAGTCTCCAAGGGTTTACTGTTTATACATAAAATAATCGACTTCGTAAGTTTGATGAAAGTCATACAAATTTTAGTGTAAAGTGAAAAATTTACGATCTGATGATTATGACTTAAATCTTCGACTCGCAATTGAAAATCCAAAAAGGTGATTTCATGATTTCTAAGCAGGTCTAAAAACTTCTTCAGACTCTCAGCTATCACAGTCATTGAAAAAAAGTAGTACTTAATGGGCCACTTTCGCTCCAGTCGACCTTCAAAGACAAGAGGCAAAGATTTCTCGATATTAGCGATGTGATTTTCAATTCATCGATAACTTATTTTAACGCGCTAATAGCAAAATGATTGTCAGTACCGCAATAAAATAAAAAACGTTAAAAACGTTCCATAAATTAAACATTTATTAAAAAAGATCCTATTTCTTGCTAAAAAACCACAAGGAGCGCATTCTTCAAAACCGGCTTTTACCTAAGCAACAACAAAAAAGGGCTAACGCTAACGCGGTAAACGATTGCGATGTTAGAAAGAGATAGCTATGATATTGTTGTGATGTCTTTTCAAAATATGTCATTGCACAGGTTTTTTTCGTTGTCTTTATTCAGTCGTCTGTCTGTTTTTGCGGCTTTAAAACGATACGCTTTTGTTTGGATTAGTGTTGTTTCCGTTGTCTGACTACTTGGCTATTCCTAAGGGCATTGAGTGCACGACAACTGAATTGAATGACCGCCACGGTCACCTGACTTAAATCCGATAGAGTTTCTTGTTTGGGACTACTACAAAGAACTAGTTTATGCTAAAGAGTGTCGAAACATCAGCGAGTTACGCAAAAAATTAACAGAAGCTGAAGAAACAATGGAAGACAATCGAAGAGCTTTTGTTAATTTAAAAAACAATTTTTTCAGAAGATATAGACTATGCATTGAACAAGAAGGTAGACATTTTGAAAATTTCTTGTGAAATTTAATAAACTTAGTGAAGAAATCTAATAATTTCGTTTCATTTTACAATTTCCCACTTACAAAAAAGAAGTCGTACATGTAAAAAAATCTTGCAAAGTGACACAGGTGGTCATCTATCGATATTCTGGTCGGACTAAATGCTTTTATTGCGGCCTGACAATCATTCTCCCGAGCATTCTCCTATTAGCGCCCTAAAATTATTTATTGTTTCATTTAAAATCCCATCGCTAATTTCAAGAAATCTCCACCTCTTGTCGTTGAAGGTCGATTGGAGCAAAGTAGCCCCATTAAGTACTCCTTTTTTCAATGATTATGATAGCTGAGAGTCTGAAGAAGTTTTTAGACCAGCATAGAAATCATGAAATCACTTCTTTAGATTTTTAATTGCGAGTCGAAAATCTAAGTCATAATTAACAGAACGTAAATTTTTCACTTTACACTATAATTTTCATGACTTTCATCAGATTTACTAAGCCGATTCCTTTATGTAATAACAGTAAACTCTTAAAAATTAATTAGCAAAAAAGACAATTTGGAAAAGTCTTTTAATTTTTCTTTTGGAACAGTTTTAAGTTGTCGAGGTAGAGAATTCTCTAAAATTCAGAAAAAAATTCATAACACGGAACCTACAAAAGATTGCATAACATATATGGGGGTGATTCAGATACTTCTAGGTGCGCTCTATCTCTGGACTTCCGCTTGACACTATTTTTTGGGACACCCTGTATACATTGATGAGTTTTTTAATTAGATAAATATGGGTGTTTTGAAATAACACCAAAATGGTTAAACGATCATTTGAATCATCATTCTCAAATCGTTGAATTATCAAACAATTCTACTTCTAACAAGTTAAACACACGGGCCTTAGGGATCTGTGTTGAGACCTATCTGATCTTTATTATACTAATGGAATAAGTACAGTTTGGAAAAAGTAAAAACACACGCTTTAAGAATGTCAAACTAAAAAGTTAAAAATAAGCTTAAAACAATAAAGAACGAAAAATATTAGCATTATTTTGAAAAAAACTTGGGCGCTTTGTATCATATTATTCGTAAATCGAGCAACCAACGTTATTTTCACAATCTTTTTTTTATGGTTAGCCTCCCACAAAGGCTGAAAGCCTATATGGCGCTGTAGGAGCACTGCAAGAAGATAAGTGTCTGTGCACGTAAGATTTGAAACGATGCAAGTTGTAGCCATCGTGCAACAAATTCCTCGGCAGTTGATTCCACAGCGTCGAAGTTCTCCTAAAGAACGAATGCTGGAGGAGACTGGTTCGGGGAGTAAGGACCTCGACCTGGTAAGGATGAGCTCGCAGAGCTTCTCTAGTGTTCCTGGTGCGGACGGCCTTTGGTGTTATTATCTAGGAGAGCTCACTGGAACATCTTCCGTGACAGAATATGTAAAACAGGGATAGGTCAGCTACCCTTCTTCGATGTACCAGGCTATGGAGGGTTTTTGTGAGGTAACGCGAATCGATTAATCTAATTGCTCTCTCCTGGATAGTGTGAAGAAGCTTTAGAGAGTGCTTCAGAGCGCATCTCCATACATGGGAGCAATACTCCAACGATGGTCGGATCTGTACTTTGTAGAGCAGCAGTAGTATACAGCTTCCTCCAAGCTTCTGGGATGCCGTTTTAGCAATACGAATACAATACGAACCCAAGATATGGCTCAGATACGTGGTTGATATGTTCGTCATTTGGAATCACGGAAGAGAAAAGCTAGAAGAATTTTTAAAACTCGTGAACAGCGTGCATGAAAACATCAAGTTCACCATGGAGGTAGAAGAAGACAAAAAACTCGCCTTCCTTAACGTTCTTCTAACAAGAAAAGGAGTTACATTAGGATACAAGGTATATAAAAAGCCAACTCATACTGACCGGTACTTATATAAAGAATCAAACCACCACCCATCTCAGAAGTACGGAATTATTAGAACTTTGACAGAACGGGCTAGAAAAGTGTGCGAACCAGAAGAAATCGACACCGAACTGGAACATCTAAAGAATGCTCTTAAGGCAAATGGTTACATAGAAAAGGAAATAACAAGAACAATGAGAAGAAATAGGGCAAAACCAGAACCTAAACAGATAGCAAAAGCTTTTCTACCCTATATGCCTGGAATAATAGACAGAATAGGAAAAATGTTACGGAAGGAAAACGTCAAGACCATCTACAAGCTCACAAGAAAGATACAGGAATATTTGAGAACAATGAAGGATAAAAGAGACCCACTCACACTGGGTGTTTATCGCATACCATGCACATGTGGGAGTGTATACATAGGAACAACGAAGCGATCTATAAACACAAGAATTGTAGAACATAAGGCTAGCTGTCGACTAGGCCATACGGACAAATCAGCGGTAGCCGAACTTGCGATTAAGGAGGGAAGTCACAGGATCAAGTTTGAAGAAACTCAGGTTTTTGCCGCAACGTCTTCGTACCATGCCAGACTTCATAGAGAAGCCACCGAAATACAAAAACATTATAATAATTTCAATAGGAAAGAAGAAACACAGAAAGTCAACCGGACATGGGTATCTACCCATCCTAAAGGACTTGAAGACACTACCATATCGCGAAGGGGCGGGGCTACCAACGCTACCTGGTTGGGCCACGTCACCATTAGCAGGTATAAATACAGGTGCAGATCCACCAGCCGTCAGTATTTTGGAAGTCGCCGAAGTGAAATAGCTTCTGAAGATGCCATCCACTCGTGGTGGCGAAACGTCAAGTTTTAACGCTAAACGACGCCGGTCTAAAACCCAAGAACCACAAATTAATATGATTATTCATTGTAATGTTTGTTCAAGACACTGAGCCATATCTTGTATGCTCAATTGCGTAACATATTACAGTCTTCAGACTCTATCATGGACCCATGGGCATTAATCACGTGATTGTTCAATTTCCGTCGCTTCAATAGCGAATCCATTCCAAGGCACACTACATTTCTCGGACAATTGCCCCTTGCACGCCGCATTTGAACTTGACAGACACTTTGTGCAACAATAGTTCAGCTCCCGGCCATTTTTTATTCTTTGTTGCGGCCGCGCGCGGCTCCTGAAAAAACAACAATTGTTCTTTCTCGAAAAAAAAAATACAGTAACCGAAAAGGGCATCCGTCTATCGGCGGCCTTATCCCTTGTCAAAACAGATTTTAGATTTACGGGGAATTTAGTCCTTTCTTCCATTCGTGCGGTGTGGAAGATGTAATTGTTTCGGGACGTTGCCACAACTGGATTGATTGTGTTTCCATAGGCGCCGTCAATAAAAAATCCTACCCCCCCTTTCAAACGGGGGGCCGCAAACATAATTTTGTTTTTATTTGCATGCTTTCATTTGGATGTGGATTTCTTAATTTAATATAAAAAGCTTGAAACATCATCATCATTCATCTAAAAAATCTACAGGATAGAAGGAAGATACTGGATTACTAAAACATATTTCGTCTCGTTCTGCAAGGTAGAAATGTATTTTACGACATTTTGACCAGACATCATGCGACACTGATGTGATAGGTGTCGAGTCATGCTGGAGTATACGGTAATGAAACGGCGGACACGCTCGCAAGGCGAGGGTCGAGGAATCCTTTCCTGGGTCCTGAGATATCTGTGGGCAGTGTTGCCAACTGGATTTTACCGTTTTCAGTAGATGACGCTAACGAAAATCAGTAGAAATCAGTAGAAGCCTCATGATTAAGAAATCAACGCTTTTTCAGAGCGCTTCAGCGCCAGCCAAATGACTGGTGACTTCCGCTTTTGTGCTAACTAGTTATTCATTGGTATCTTCAGCGGAGAAACGATTTTCAAGCGTCACTCAAACGCGTTTGGACACCATATTCCTATTTTGCCTGGTTTTAGACTATTTTAGGACGTCTTTTGGGCGAAGTTGCTCCAGGAATTTTTTGTTTATGAAAATAATACAACGACAACAACAACAACCCCTGTTTACAAACGTAAGATGTTAAAACATGAAACACGCGATAATGTTACCGTATCTGTGTGTGGCTGTGAATTCCTGATTTTTCTTTTGCGTAGCGTGTAGCGTCATCTTAACGGTTTACTAAAACGAAGAAATCTTGAAGAAATCGGTGAATTGATTGAGGAAACTTCATTTCTCCAAATAGAAGTGCTTGATTTTTTTAAATAGTCAAATGTGAAAGTTGATAGCCTTTCTAACGATATACGATTGTCAATATCAGTCTCTTGTAGTAGCCTAGCAGGCCATGAAAAATAAATAAAAATATGCTCAAATAGCAGAAGACAACTAATTTAGCGGAAACAGAATATGTAAACCATCTAGAGTAATGAGACAAGATTATAAAAATTCCAATATGTCAGCTCCTCAGAGTAACAACTGAACATAGAGGTACTGAACAAATCACTTCAGCATAGCATGCTCAAAGCCATCATCTTTTGACACTTCAGCCTCCAAACATTGCCAACTAACCTGAAAATTCTTCTAATGCAACCCATGTTACAAACACTGCTCTGCACTGTCCCATCTCGAAAAACTGTTAAACTATACTCGAATATAGCACAGCAAGTCCGTAAAGCTTCACTACAGTTACCAACAAATACCGAATTCGATTTTACTGACCAGGCATAAAAGACGCACAAACAAAATAAACGTTTGACAGTTGGAGGTTACCGTAAACAAATCGCAGGAAAATTACATAGGCGTTGCCAGCTCCACAAAATTTATGTAAGACAGAATTTGCGTTTATGATGAAGAAACATGCAGTAACGCAGTAGAGGTCAACATATCTATTGATTTTGCTGTAATCATTACTGAAGCATCAAAATACCGTCTTTTACTTCCCACACCGATAGGTGAGGGGAGTATTGTGATCGCGAAAATTTTCGATTTTGAGATAATACGTTTTTTGGGCGTTTGATGATGTGTACATAACGAAAATCCACGTCACTCATTTCCGTCGGTCTGTCTGTCGGTCTGTCTGTCTGTCGGTCTGTCTGTCGGTCTGTCTGTCGGTCTGTCTGTCGGTCTGTCGGTCTGTCTGTCGGTCTGTCTGTCGGTCTGTCTGTCTGTCTGTCTGTCGCGTTTTTCTACCCTCGTAATCTCAGTAACCGCTACATGGATTATGATGAAATTTGGGCAGCGTTATGCTGTGGGGTCGTAGTAGGTAACGTTCCTATAATTTTGAAAATCGTTACACGGGGGGCGGAGTAATTAGCAAAAAACGAAAAATTTCAAATACGCCTCAAACTTCGTTTTTAGGCGTTTTAGGGGTTCCTGATCATTTTCTACTTTTTTTTGGGTGGGGGTGAATTTGGGGTGGTTGGGGGGTGGGGGGTTGTAATACTGAAAAATTTGTTGTATTCATAATGGGCTCTCTAATGACCTGTTAATGAAAGACCTAGCGCATAATACAATTTTTTAGGTCCATCCGAACATTGCCTTGCTTATAATAGAAACCAAGGGACTTGGAATAATTTGTGATGTATACATCCGAGTGTTGTTTTAGTTTTAGATCGTTCTTTATTGCGTAACGCCAAAATTATCGAATGGATTTTAATGAAATTTTGACACAGTATTACTGCCACGGCGAGGATGGAAAGCGCGCATGTTTTGGAAAAATCGTGTCAGTGGCGGCGCGGCAATAATAAAAAAACTAAAAATGTAAAAATAGCTCAAACTTTGTTTTTCGGCGTTTTAGGGGTTTCTGATCATTTTTTACTTTTTTTTTGGGTGGGGGTGAAATTGGGGTGGTTAGGGGGTGCGGGGTTGTAAAACTCAAAAATTTATTCCATTTATAATAGTGCCCATTGACCTGTGAAAGAAAGACCTAGCAGCACAATAGACGTTTGTTAGGTCCATCCGAACATTGCCTTGGCTATTACAGAAATCAAGGGATTTGGTATTGGCAGGGGTAGGTATTGATTCAGGTCGTTCTGAATTTAGTAACATGGAAATTATGGAATTAATTTTAATGAAATTTAGACACAGTATTATTACCGCGGCAAGAATGAAAAATGCGTATGGTTTTCAAAAATCGTGTCAGTGGCGGCGCAGCAATAATAAAAATCTAAAAATATAAAAATAGCCCAAACTTCGTTTTTAAGCAATTTGGGGGTTCCTGATTGTTTCGTTTCGTCCAGTTAAAGCTGAATTGTGTCGTTTTAGTTCCTACGGAGAGATTTAGGAAACTATTTACTAGTTTTTGTGTTGGATGTTTTTTGACGACAGGCGGGCGATGATATGGTTGCAAGTGTTATGTGTGGGAAGTACTGAGTCAATCAACTTGACTTCATTTTTTTAACGTAGGATGGAATATTTCTGAATACTATACAACTAAGACGATAGATAGTAAACAATTATGATTGCCGGATCTGGTGGTCAATATGACAACGTAAGAAAAGTGTTGGCCTATTAGAATTAGTTGTTTACTACCTCTATGTTCAGTTATTACTCTGAGGTCAACTCTAACTAAAAAAAGAAACAACAACAAACACATATCTTAGGTCAAAGAGAGGCTGAAGTGTGATAGAAACAGAAATGATTACCTTTCACATCCTAACTAGCAATTGAGATGTACTAGATAAATCCTTATGCGATGTAATTAGATTTCTGGACCGGTTTCTCAATGTCCAGTTAAATATTTATCTGCAAGATAAAAGCAACTGTTAGATAAATTGTTTAAACAATTGAAGGCTAAACTTACGAAGTCACGTAAATCTTACCTGACAGTTGTATCCATAGCAACGCTATCTGGCAGATACCTATCTGACACTTTAACTGGACATTGAGAAACCGGCCCTTAGACGGTAAACATCCCAATGAAGAACAAAAGTCCACCAGGCTGTGGCTGCCCACATGGCGTCGTAAAGGCGAATTTCTGGTGCCGATTGTCTGGAAGAAGGAATAATCCATGTGGTGCGCCTATTTGGTTTTATAGGCTTTTATTGGGCCGAACCGAATTGTTATTGTTACACAGACCAATTCCAGCCCACCCTCTGCCTGTGTGGTCCGTAAATATTTCGCATACTTTATGGGATTTCCACCGTCATCAAGCGGCATTCTATTTACACAATCGAGGGTTTTCAGCACCAGTCACGGTCCATTTGTGGTGCGATTAGCTGCAGATTAAATTGCGGATGACCATCGTTCATGGGGACCATTGTCGTCACTTATATGAGACAGGTAGTTGGCACCTGTGCTAGGAGCTGTTTCCACAGGTGTGTGAAGATAGCTTCCCGAACTCAAAATTCAAATTGAAAATCTGGTTTTTGCCATTATCGAACATCTGCGAGGATGTTTCAGAAAATAACACGACTGCGTTTTTATGGTCAGCCTCCCGCAAGGGCTGAAAGCCTATGGCGCTGCGAGAGGGTAAGTGCCTGGGCACGTTAGATTTGAAACGCTACAGGTTGTAGCCGTCGGGAAACAAATTCCCTGGCATTCGCGTTAACAAACTTCCCCTAACATAACCCTTTCACAGCAGCCGCGGTACTCTGGTATTTAGCCTCTGCCTGCGCGCTCTGCTCAGTTATAAAAAAAAGCTCGTTCACAGCGTCGTAGTTCTCCAAAAGAAGGAATGTTGGAGGAGACTAGTTCTAGAAGTAGGGACCTACACCTGGTAAGGATGAGCCCGTAGATTCTCACTAGTGTTCCTCGTTCGAACGGCCTTCGATGTTATTATCTGAGAGAGCTCACTCAAACATCTTCCATGATAGAATTTGTAAAATAGAGACAGGTCAGCCATCCTTTTATCACTTTTACTTCCCACACCGATAGGTGAGGGGAGTATTGTGATCGCGAAAATTTTCGGTTTTGAGATAATACGCTTTTTGGGCGTTATATGATGTGTACATAACGAAAATCCACGTCACTCATTTCCGTCGGTCTGTCTGTCGGTCTGTCTGTCTGTCGGTCTGTCTGTCGTGTTTTTCTACCCTCGTAATCTTAGTAACCGCTGCATGGATTGTGATGAAATTTGGGCAGCGTTATGCTGTGGGGTCGGAGTAGGTAATGTTCTTATAATTTTGAAAATCGTTATACGGGTGGCGGAGTAATTAGCAAAAAACAAAAATTTTAAATATGCCTCAAACTTCGTTTTTAGGCGTTTTAGGTGTTCCTGATCATTTTCTACTTTTTCTTGGTTGGGGGTGAATTTGAGGTGGTTGGGGGGTGGGGGGTTGTAATACTGAAAAATTTGTTGTATTCGTAATGGGCTGTCAATTGATATGTGAATGAAAAACCTAGCAGCATGATACACTTTTTTAGGTCCATCCGAACTTATTATAGAAACCACAGGATTTAGAATTTGTGATGTATACATACGAGTATTATTTTAGATCGTTCGATATCGCGTAACGCGAAAATTGTTCAATTTATTTTAATGACATTTTGACACAGTATTACTACCGCAGCGAGGATGGAAAACGCTATGTTTCGTAAAAATAGTGTCAGTTGCGGCGCAGCAATAATAAAAAAACTAAAAATATAAAAACATCTCAAACTTTGTTTCTAGGCGTTTCAGGGGTTTTTGATCATTTTCAATTTTTTTTGGGTGAGGTGAAATCGGGGCGGTTGGCGGGTGGGGGGGTACTAAAACTGAAAAATTTGTTGTATTCATAATAGCCCGTCTATTGACCTGTAGCAGAAATACCTAGCGACATATTACACTTTTTCAGGTCCATCCGAACATTGGCTTGCCTATTACAGAAACCAATTTTGTGATCTGTACATACGAGTTTTGCTTTATTTCGTTCTATGTACATTGCGTAAAGCGAAAATTATTGAATTGATGTAAATAAAATTTTGACACAGAATTTATTACTGCTGCGAGAATGGAAAACGACTGTTTTTGAAAAACCGTGTCAGTGGCGGCGCAGCAATAATGAAAAAACCAAAAACATAAAATCAGCTCAAACTTCGTTTTTAGACGGGTTGGAGGCTCTTGATCGCTTCGCATCGTCCAGTTCAAGCATGCAGAAAAAAACTGTGACACCCTAGTTCCTAAGGAGGGAGACGCAAGAAACTATTTACGAGGGTTTTTGTGTTGGATGTTGTTTTTGCGGGCGGATGGGCGATAATTTAGTTGCAAGGGGATTTTAGACTATAGCTTCATGCAATGGGAAATAATAAAATGGTATCATCATTGTGTGTGTGAAGTACTGAGTCAATCAACTTGACTCCATTTTTTGATGGTAATTCACCTCCCATTAATTTTAGTTAATCTTTTTCACAAATATATACAACGTATAATAACAGTTTTCTGAACTGGACCACCACTGTAAAGGGATGGTAATAATTGCCAAGGGCCACCCCCAACTGCCTTTTTATTGAGCTGCAAGCAAAACGGCGGTCGGGCAGTTGTTCGTCATTATCAGGGTAAGGATTATATACTGGATGATTATCTAGTCGGCGTGAAAAGGGCTGTTGCATTATAAAGGGGCATCTGTCACCACTTGTCACCCACCGCAATCGAGCGAGTGGGTGATATTGTAGTTATGGGGGCCTTAAATTAAACAGGAAAACAGAGATACCTCTTTACAGGGTGAGTTTTTAGTAACGGATCCGTCAGCAACTCCACTATTGCAGAAAATAGTAAAAAAAAGTTGTAGGCAAGAATATGCTCCTTGTTCGGACAATATTTTGATTAAGTGGAGGTAAGCTGCTAGGGGTCGACATATTATTTGCGGGGTAAGGGGAGAGGTAAAAAGTCGCGGTCCAGTGGGCGTGGCCTATTTAGTATAAATTCTACTACAAGTCATAAAAAATATTTTCAAGCGCCGGTCCCCTTTGCTTAAATGCCGCCGACCCTAGACCGGTTGCCGTCGCACAAAAAGTATTCAACTTTTTTGATCGTCCGTCGTTGAGGAATGGACATTGTATAATTCATACCTGCCATCAAAGATGCTCCCTTTTCTGTGTATTTCAGGCATATACGTTATAATAAATACAATAAAAAGAGTTGTTTATAAGAGCAACCGAGTTGTCACACAAAAAATGAATTTATCGTATGTACAAGAGCGAAAATAAGATGAAAAATAAGGTGAAAATATGAAAAATCAACAAAAAGTACCAATGACAATATTATGCGTGTATATGTTATTTGTAAAGCAGCTAAATTCAGTGAAGTTCACTTTACATTGAGCAGTTCTTTAGACATGCCAATGCCGTTGGAAAACTGAAAGATATAGACGTATTACAGAATTGGCGTAAATACGGGGGTTAGGGGGACGTGTCCAACTGTCCACCCCTTGGAACTATAAATTAAAAAACTATCATGTCTCATACTTATTGCCTATAGCACCACCAGAAGGCGCCAGCAAAATTATTGTTGGATTCACAACAAACTTCAGAAAAATAAACCAAATTATGCCTGCCCCCTCCCCCCACCAGTAGGCCTCCAAAAATATATCCCCCCATAGTGAAACTATATCTACCTGCATTCTGAATTACAGCCGCCAAATTCGGTATTTCGATGAAGTACATATTCAAAAAGAGGACGCATTTCAGCAGCTTTGCGAAATCTATAACACCTCGAACATAGGTATACCTATGCACCTATACCAAGACGATTATCTACTCCGAAGAAAAAGAAAAGTCAATTCATTTAATACTATTTCGTAGAAGAGGTTCTTCGGATTTTAGGATAAAAATACTGCAGAGGTTTTTACTCAAAAATCCGACGTTTCGGCGTTTATTTTACTCCTTCTTCGGGACTATCGAGCACACCCCTATATAGTACCAAAGGATAACTCATCCCTTTGGTTAAAATATATGGTTAATGCGAATATCCCTTTTGTTCTATGCGTTCGGATTTAATACGCTATGCTGCTTGCACAATTTTGCTGTTTTTTTGTTGTTGGAGGCATACGGCATCGACTACAAAGGCCATTAGCGGCAATTTTGCTTTTGTACATGGTTCAATTTATTTATTATACAGGATGTGCCATTTGCGTATTGATGCAGATTCATATACCAGGCATTCTTGAAATGCTTTTTCAATACATTTTTCCGGTAATATAACTTTTATACTTTTCAACCGTTAATGTTTCCAGCGAAGAGCCTGAATAATGTTTATCAAGTGAAGCCTTTGGCTGTTTGGCCAAAAAAATGGTGTCAAGTTGATTGACTCAGTACTTTTCAAACATAACGGTGATATCATTTTATTATATTGCATGAAACTATAGTCTGAGATCCCCTTGCAACCAAATCATTACCCGCCCGACCTAAAAAAAACATACAACACAGAAACTCTCGTAAATAGTTTCGTGCACCTTTGTGGGAACTAAGACTAAGTTTTCATTCTGCAAGCTTCAACTGTATGAAATGTAACGATCATGAACCCCCAAATCTCATAAAAACGAAAAAGTTTGAGCTGTTTTCATATTTTTAGGTTTTTTATTATTGCTGCGCCACCACTGACACGATTTCTAAATCCATACGCATTTTCCATTCTCGCCACGGTGGTAATATTGTGTCAAAATTTCATTAACACGAATTTCAGGTTACACATTACAAAACGATCTAAAGCAACACTCGTATGTATGAGTATACATCAGAAAATTCCAAGTCCCTAAGCCGCTAGGTGTTTCTTTCACAGATTAATAGATAGCCTATTATGAACACATTTTTCAGTTTTGCAACCCCCCACCCCCAACCATTCCAATTTCACCCCCACTCAAAAAAAGTAGAAAATGATCAGCAACCCCTAAAATGCCTAAAAACGAAGGTTATGGATAACTTGAATTTTTTCTTTTCTTCTTAGTTAAAAATGCTTAACTAAGGCATAAAAGTTGCTACACTCACATTGCTATATCTCAACTAGCCATCATCCGATAGTTGTGAAATTTATAAATTAATTTCACGTTTCCTGGAAAACAGGAAGACAAATTCGACCGCCCACATGGAATCCTTCAAAAGGGATCGAAATTCTTTTTCCGCCACTTGTCAACCCATCAATTAATTTCAAGTTACTTATACTCCAGTAGTGTTTATTTTTTGGATCTGGTTGGCACTTTGCTAGTGCAAGGTTTTTGAAATAATATTTATGTTGAATAGGCAAAGTAGCTGGACCGTCGTCAAGCCGTCATTGAACAGTTTATTGGCGGTCACAGAACAACCCGGTTGAACAAACAGAAATGTGTGAGTCGGGTTCGGAGAACAAACAAAGTTGTGGGAATTTGAGAATGTGTATTTTGAAAAAGGTGCGTGGCGTGGGTAGATTTTTATGAATGAAAAACTTCGTGGGGATTTCAGGAACATCAGCTTCAGGGTCTGTTCATCATCACCGTAGTCACAACGTCTTAACAGACATGTTGTGAACTCGTAAAATGCATTAAGTCGGAGCTAGACTATTGTCGACACGAATATTATCAATAGTTTTGAGAACTGTAGCTCGCCATCGTTCGCGACTTACTGTCAGTTCAGTGGCGCTCTTGATACTCATATCCAGCAACTGTTTCGTCGTATCCACCCAGCGTTTAGGGGAACGGCCACGGCGCCGCCCGCTCGGGGCATGACCCTGAACTACAAGTTTCTCAATATTATCGCTTCTGTGAATATGTCCGACGAATGTAAGCATTCTCGTTGTCATGCACAATGGAGGATAGTCTCTTTGGATTACCGAGCTCATCCAGTATGGAAACGTTAGTTCGATGGGCGGTATAAGGAACTCTCAGATTTCACCTCCATGTCAACAATTCAAAAACATGTATGCAATCTCGATCTGCCTTTTTAACAGTCCAAGTTTTCGAATCTCATTTTCACAGCTACCCGAATTGTCGATCAAAGAACCGAGGTACACAAAACTTTGACCTACTTCACAACGGCCTACTGACTTTATTGCTCGATGATTATCGTGCTCTCTATCTACGATCATAACCTTGGTCTTGTTGTAGTTAATACCAAGACCATATGCTGTACTGTGTTGTTCTAAAATGTTTAATAGAGCTACTAGTTCTTCCTCAGAAGCAGCAATAAGGTATGTATCGTCAACAAATCCTAATTTGGATTTTTTGCTTCAGCCAATAGTTATACCGCCATTCCAGTTGGCCAATACCTGCATCATCACAAATTCAGAGTAAGTGCTAAAACAAAAATGTGTGAGTTGGATTCAGAGAACAAACAAAGTTGTGGGAATTTGAGAATGTGTATTTTGAAAAGGGTGCGTGGCAAGGGTAGGTTTTTATGAATGAAAAACTTGGTAGCAATTCAGGAATAGCAGAGGTTCTCTGGTATTAAGCTTTACCTCCAGGGTCTCCTCAGTTATGAAAAAAACTCTTGAGTGTCCAAGTATCCTACAAACATGCAAATACATCCTTTGACTACGAATATATACTTTCATCCAAGTATATTGTAGAAGTCAGATATACAGGGTGTTCCACGACGATTAAGACAAGCAATATATCGGAACTGAGCAGTAGTAGCGAATTTTAGTTTTGGGGCTGTAAATTAGAGCGAATATAGTATCTTTTCTTAACATTGTGTCACCCAATAAGGTATTTGTTTTTGGTCACGTGACGTCCAATTCAAAATTTAAAATGGAACACCCTGTATATTTGTGACTTTTTGTGTTGCCCCGATAAGACAATTCCAACAAACTAGCACGCTTGGGGTCTAAAGTGATTAATTCAAGGGCTACAGGTACTTAAAGGACTGTACCACTATACCATTATGAAGCACTACCAAAATAATTTAACTGTAGGGGTACATGTTATAGACAATGATAGTGGTGCCATCCTTTAAGTACCTGTAGCTCTTGAATAAATCACTTTAGACCCCAAGTGTGCTAGTTTTTGGAATTGTTTTATCGGGAGGAACACAAAAAGTCACAAATATACAGGGTGTCCCATTAAAAATTTTGAATCGAACGTCACGTGATCAAAAACAAATACCTCATTGGGTGACGCAATAATAAGAAAAAATTCTATATTTGCTCTAAAATACACACCCAAAATTATAATTCGCCACTACTGCCCAGTTCCGATATATGTATTGCTTGTCTTAATCGTCGTGGGACACCCTGTATATGAGCTGTTTACATTTTTTTCAGGTCTCAATCAGTGTCGTCGACACTTCTATAGTGCAGTTACAACATTATGTAGACATGAGTAATAGTAAAACAGTAATTATCTATACAAAATATATATTATAATAATTCAGAAAGCGATAGGAGATCAAAATAATCGAAAATGCCGATTTGCAATAGATAAAAACAAAATAAATTGATCTATTTATTGTACTTGTGAACCAGAAGGATATGTTACGCCCACCGGTTCGCCATTATTTATATTCCATTCTCATCTATACTTATTCTTACATAAACTTTGACTTTACACTTTGACACTCAGCCATAAACGTAGTTAAGTCTATGAATCTCGGGGGGGAGGGGCTAATTTCATTCTTGGGGGTCTAAGCTAAACTAAGCCACCCTTACTACACCTATACACGCAGCATTGTGATGGTTGAATGGAATAAAATAGTATCGAAACGGAAAGAATCAAATATTTATTAATGACAACTTACACTAGAAAATCATCATCATTTTGTGACTGACTTGGCAACGTCGCACCACAATATTCCCGTTGATTGTGGGGAGCATCAGAGTGGAAGAAACACCTTCCCGTTCAAAATGCTGCAGGGTTGTTTCACGGACCAACGCCTGCTATGTTTCAGATATGTTAATATTGATTGGATTCCAATACACGCGTTGCTAGCCCCGAGCTATAATCCCATCCATCCTGTTGGATAATTGTTTTTACTTTCTCTCACAATGGGCAGGCAGACAATATTGTTATGTAGCGAATATATCTACTTATTAGGTTATCTCTTTGCTTTGCGACCTTTGGCAATATTACTGCTGGAAGCAATTCATGTATTTTGGAGTTTAAAAATACATGTTATTAACACACATTTGTTTAGCCTATTCAAAAAATCTAGGGGATAAACAAGATCGGCGATAGTCTTATAAAAGTCCCAATTTATAAAACACTGCAAAATGTATAGTCACTAGTCATACAAATCACACAGAACATAACTCAAAAATCTCTAGGGTCATCGGTATTAAGGGTCAACTCTCGATGTACCTCTCTAAGAGAATAGGTTTCGTGATTCATTGTGTAATATTTATATAAAAGGCATAAAAAACACTCGAGAAGCTCTTGAGTCGTTGGTATCAAGAGTCAACTCGAGGAGTACCTCTCCAACAGCTCAAATGACTAAGATACTAGGGGCACCTCGCAAAGTATCTGTTCATTTGAACTAGTTAAGCACGAAGGGTCAACTCGCGACGTGCTTCGAGAATAAGTTACCTGTCTTCATTTCTTAGAAACTCAAAAATTAAATTATCGAACCATCAATGATATAAATGTGTGTACGAAAGTTTGTCGGTTATCTAGTGAACAAGTGCTCAAATAAATTAACGAAGTAAATCAATATATCAATTAATAACGACACAATTAAAAGAATTGGGTACTCTATGAGACATCTTCACCCAGGCTATTGCAGAATTCCACAGACAACTGCCTAACCTCGATGAAGAATATCACAATATTATTACACTGCTCTCAAAATTTACTCTATTTACGAGATATATCGCGTCCATTAAAGTTAGGGCAGGCACGTATCCAGGATTTGGTTTTGGGGGGGGTCCAGGTTATGGGTGTCACTTGCTTGACCTTTCGGGGGTGGGGGGGTCCAGATTAGAGTTGCCACCTTAAATTTGCTGTCGTTCGGGAAAAGGGAGGGTGCAAAAATATTTGTGGATACCATTTTTTAGATTGCATTATATAACGTTTCGGGGGGGGGGGGGGGGGTCCGGACCTCCTGGACCCCTCTCTCAATGCATGCCTGTTATGGGGTTATGCATGGCCGACTCTACACTAGGCCGGAGCCTTGGATGTGGCAACGTGGCCTAGCTGTCAAATAGTGGGCCGGTTACCGTAAATTGTTTTATAGTTTCAGAATAATAATTATTACATTTTATATGTATTAAGAGTTCATCTCGGTTGATAAATTAAGAAAAATACTTTTTAGAACTACTACTACTAATGCCACTTACATCTGATGTCTGGTTCATCGTAGTCAAACACTACAAAATAAAAATGAACGCAACCTGTTTCCTGCTGCCACTTCCACTTCCACTTAAATGAACACTCAATTTACTTTGTAAATTTTCACTTGAGCTAGAAAAATTCACTATTAGGTCACTTTGAAGCCATTCTTGCTGGTGTCTTGATTCCCTTTCACTATCATATCTTTTCATAGGTGTGCCCAGATGTGTTCTATTAGAACTGTATTTTTCTGTGATATTTCGGAGGTCCAGAAAACATTATAGGTACCACATTGTGCTTTAAAATAGGTCTTATCCTTGGAAATGTTTGTAAATTATTGTCTTTATTTGGTCTTATAAATATAACCAGCCCTTAGGAGGAATATCTTTCACCCACTTCTGGTTATGTCCTTTATTGGAAGCACAATTGCTAGTGCTACCTGGTACTACACACGTTGCAGGCATCTTTTTATCTTTATAGTTTCGTTTGTGTAGGTAAATAATTAGAAACACATTAAAAATCACCTTGCAATGTTCTCTTTACTCTGGAAGGTTATGTTTGGTATGTCCTTTATCGGAAGCACAATTGCTAGTGCAACCTGGTACTACACTTTGCAGGCATCTTTTTATCCTTATAGTTTTGTTTGTGCAGGTAAATAATTAGAAACACATTAAAAATCACCTTCCAATCTTATTTTTCACTCTGGAATGTTATGTTTGGTATCTCCTTTATTGGAAGCGCAATTGCTAGTGCAACCTGGTACTACACATTTTGCAGGCATCTTTTTATCTTTATAGTTTCGTTTGTGCAGGTAAATAATTAGAAACACATTGAAAATCACCTTCCAATCTTATTTTTTACTCTGGAAGAATTACACTAACGACAAAAGCTCGGCCGACTATTCGGTGTTGCCATATTTCAATGCTCCGGCCTAGTGAGTAGAGTCGGTCATGGGTTATGAGAGGCCATTCTTTCGGAGACAAATTGTCTGCATGATTTCTACGGAGGTGCGCTACTGTATTATATGGATATAGCTACTGTGGCTTCACTCTTGGATAATATTAGATATTTTCGAATTATAAAATTTTATCACCCTGGCAAAAGAGACTGTACTTTACTTAAGTTTAAATAAAAAAAATCGTCAGTAGTACTGTCGCCTTAGGCATAACTGTTGCATCGCGCCGATTCGTTGAAAAATTTTGCTAACGCCAACAATATCGGATGTATAACACATCACATTAGCCGAAGAAGATATCATATACGACAAAAAGTCGTCCGACTTTAATCCTGCCGCGTCGCAAAGGCAATAAATCTGGTGGATGATCAGCGGGCGGTACGAAACAAAAGAAGCGCGTCTCTATCGGCATCGTAGCAGCCTGTGGACAAAACAAAAGAACCGCGGCCTCTATCGGCATCGTATACAGCAGGCTGTGGACCGACCACCACTTCCTTTGCTTTGGCGGCTGCTCCTGTTCGCACCTCGCTCGCGTTCAACTGTTCAACTGTCACCCGACCACATCAAAGTAGGCGACGCTTTGATTCACGATGGCGATGATGATGTCTCATTTGATAGCGGATCGGGTTACGTCGGCAAGGAGATAGCGGATGGGAGGGGAGTGGGAGAGAGGGGGTAGGCAGGAAGCTATACGTTCACATGGAAGTACGGAAATAATATATTCCACACACTTTGGTTTAGCTTTTAAAGAATTGGAGTCAAGTTTATTGAATCAGTGTGCAACTCCTACTTCTCAACATTTCCTGCTGATCTCATTTTGACCTTGACTTAATCATCCAAGGTCAATTTTTTCAAAAGGTCAAGCTCACATCTGGACAGATGTAGATTTTTCCGGGCATTTCATTTTTGGCGTCAAAAGTAGGGGTTTCCATTGGGCACCCACGTGGCTGCGCGGTGAACAGCGTCTGCCTTCGATAGTGGGGCAGCAGCAGCCTTCTGCGCGGTTAGCGCTTGGGTGGGTGACTGAATATGCACCGGCATTCAGTTTCGACCGGCTGTCGGTGTCACCCGCACTCTGGATGATCGACCGGAAGGACCGGACGGAGGACCCGCGTCGGACCGTCCGGGATGATGATGGTGCATCATTCCAACGGTGTTCGCCTTGCACCGTTCCCCCTCTCTGGGAGTTATAGAACAATAGGTCTTAAAGGCCTCCGTCCTGATGGCTCCTAGAGGTAAAAAAAAGAAAGGATTCCATTTAAGAAAATAGATTTGTCCTTGATTTGACGTTGCACGTCAGTTCAAGGTCACCGGCGAAAACTTCCTTGGCCTAATTATTTTTTTGTGCGACCCCTACGTCCCTAGTTATTCATTTGGTCCAGTGCTTTTTGAACACGATGTATACTACTCGCAAGTGAAATCCGAACACCTAGAAAAAAATGAGTTCAAGTTGATTGACTAAGTACTTCCCATATATTCCGATGATACCAGTTTTATTATTTTCCCATAGCATGAAGCTATAGTCTGAAATCCCCTTGCAACCAAATCATCGCCCACCCTCCCGCAAAAAAACGTCCAACACAAAAGCTCTCGTAAACAGTTTCTTGCGTCTTTCTCCTTAGAAACTAGGACGCCACAGTTTTCATTCTGCATGCTTCTACTGAACGATGCAAAACGATCAGGAGCCTCTAAACTGTCTAAAAGCGAAGTATGAGCTGTTTTATATTTTTAGTTTTTTAATTATTGCTGCGACGCCACTGACACGATTTTTCAGACACTGGCGCGTTTTCCACTCTCGCCACGATCGTCAATTCTGTGTCGAAATTTCATTAAAAGCAATTTAATAATTTTTGCTTTACACAACACACATAGAACGAAATTAAGCAATACTCGTATATGTATACATCACAAAACTCCAAGTCCCTTGGTTTCTGTAATAGGCAAGAAAATGTTCACATGGACTTAAAAAAAATAGGCTGATACGTATTTCTTCCATAGGTCAATGAACAAACTATTATAAATACAACAAATCTATCAGTTTTACAACCTCCCACCCCAACCACCCCAATTTCACCCCCACCCAAAAAAAAAAACTGAAAATGATCAGGAACCCCTAAAATGCCTAAAAACAAGGTTTGAGCTATTTTAATATTTTCAGTTTTTTTATTATTGCTGCGCCGCCACTGACACAATTTTTCCAAAACATACACGCTTTCCATCCTCGCCACGGTAGTAATACTGTGTCAAAATTTCGTTAAAATCAATTGAATAATTTGCGCGTTACGCAATATAGAACGATCTAAAACAATACTCGTATGTCTGTATACATCACAAACTAAGTCTCTTGGTTTCTATAGTGAGCAAGGCAATAAGGCAATGTTCAAATGGACCTAAAAAAATGTATTATGCCGCTAGGTTTTTCATGCACAGGTCAATGGACAGCCCATTATGAATACAACAAATTTTTCAGTTTTCCAACCCCCACCCCCCAACCACCCCAAATTCACCCCTACCCAAAAAAAGTAGAAAATGATCAGGAACCCCTTAAACGCCTAAAAACAAAGTTTGAGGCGTTTTAATGTTTTTGCTTTTTTATTATTGCTGCGCCGCCACTGACACGATTTTTCCAAAAGATACGCGTTTTCCATCCTCGCCGCGGTAGTAATACTGTGCATTCCATTCCATAACTTTTACGTTACTCAATACAGAACGATCTAAAGCAATATTCCTATGTATTTATCAGAAAACTCTAAGTCCCTTGGTTTCTGGAATAGGCAAGGCAATGTTCGGTCTTTCTTTTACAGATCCATGGATAGCCTATTATGAGTACAAACATTTTTGAGATTTACAACCCCCCCCCCCAACCACCCTAATTTCACCCCCACCTAAAAAAAGTAGAAAATGATCAGGAACCCCTTAAATACCTAAAAACGAAGTTTGAGGAATATTTTTTTTTGTTTTTTGCTAAGTACTACGCCGCCGCTGCACGATTTTCAAAATTATAAGAACATTACCTGCTACGGCACCACAGCATATTGCTGTCCAAATTTCATCACAATCCATGCAGCGGTTACTGAGAATACGAGGCTAGAAGAACGCGCACAGACAGACAGACCGACAGACAGACCAACAGGCAGACAGACAGAGACAGACAGACCGACGGAAATGAGTGACATGGATTTTCGTTCTGTATACATGTTATGTGTGTTATCTCAAAATCGAAAACTTTCGCGCATACAATACTCCTCTCACCTATCGGTGTGGGAAGTAAAAGTATGGGATTAGATGGGTCAATACATAGGCGATTTATCCAATCCTCCGACCACGCTGGACGAACTGGAACATGCCGTGAGGGCAGCTTGGAAGGGTGTACCTCCAGAGTTTATCAACAACCTGATTATGAACATGCCGCGTGGGCTAAAGGAGTGCATTCGTCAACATGGAGCGCCCACCCATTATTGATCTGTTGTATTTTTTATAAACTAATTATGGCAAATGAGTTCATTTATTATTGTATTTCATGAACCGCAACCCTTTTTTTCTCTGGGTTAGTATACTTTAGATGGGCAACTACACCTACTCTTTATCCTCACCTCATAAAACGTATAAAAGATGGCGTTATCAGTATTCTTGCATTCAAGAAACACCCGCAAACACTTCAATATTCCATAAATCAGATTGCGTGGAGCCAAGCCAAAGCCAGTTAATTCGAGGGGACACTTCAGATCGTCAACGCATTTTCACCTCGCAACTTACTTGAATGGTTCATATACCATGGCTCTTAGCTGTTTAGGCAGACAAGCAGAATCGTTTATTTTTATGAGTTTGGGACGTATTTACTGCTTATTCCTCTTAATAATGTAAATCTGGGATCTATGGGTCAGTGGCGTAGAAACTTGTTTGCAATGGGACTGTTTACATACAATCATGGTCATCAACTTAAACTCCAAAGTTTGAGAACCCCTGCCAGGCATAGACGTAGTTAGGTGGGGGCTTGGGGCTACCCCCCAAGAATGGAAGAAGAAGAATTACATATTCCTTAACATTTGTTTTGTATTTATTAATCATGAGTGCTGAGTGTTTATGGTATGGTTTTATTACTTGATTCTTGTATTTATTAAATCATGAGTGCTTTGTATTTCATATAATTTACTGGTGAAGTATTTATATTGATATGTTGAAATATACGATTCAAAAAATGTCTTAATAATAGTGGTAAACTGGCTCTTGTTATTGATATTGTTTAATAAAGAAATGGTTATAAACATTCACAGTCTAAATGATAAATAATAATAATAATACATGGTGGGCTAGGTCTCTGTTCAACGTCAGGGAGAGAAATGTGGATAGAATGTGGAAAAAATGTAAAATATCAGCATATATAAATAAATATAACCAACACATAAAGGAGTAAATAAAGGATGTAATTGGAATAGGTCCAACCTGGGTTATTGCCAGGCTAACGACCCTCCGTAAATAAATATCATATATGAATAAAGAAAAATCAATAAGGATTTAAATAAATACACCTAAACACCATCAAGCTGCAAGCTCCAGGACCGAATACCTAGAGTAGGCGGAAATCAGAGACCCAACGCCATATAAAGTCGTCTTAAAAACCCGGATGTATAGTATGTGTTGTCAAACACTTTAACTATTGTAGCCAGACCACATTAGTTAATAATACAAACTCAAAAGACAACATAAACCCCTTTGTTGAAATTTTGGTCTCCAGTTTGTTACGTTTTTCAAAAAACAATCCCCGCTCGTAATAAATAAACAAAATATGGCAACCAGCAACCAGTCCCCAAGGACTCCCTACTTTATTCAAGTGACAAAACACAAAAGCATTACAGAACAGTAGCTTTGAGTCACAGAATGAAAATTAATATGGAACTATTTGCTCTATGCCCCCCAAGAATGAAATTAGCCCCCCCAAAAGTCCAAAAATAATTCTCTCTGTTAAGTTTATTGCAGGGACATAAACCCCTTCCCCAGATTCAGGGATTTAAGCCCCCCCTCAGATTTAGGGACTTACCTACGCCTATGCTATGAGGGTGAGAAAATTTAACACTGCAAGAATAACATTGTCCAAGAGTAAAGTTAAACTTTTAAGATAAACAAATCATCACCCGGGCGTTATTATTTCTAAACAGTATGAAGAGCTTTACAATAATTAGGGCGCTGTCTTTTTTATTTTGAGCTACTCATCGTCATAGTCACAATGTCTTAACAGACATGTTGTGAACTCATAAAATGCATGAAGTCGGAGCTAGAGTATTGCCAACACGAATATTATCAATAGTTTTGAGAACTGTAGCTCGCCATCATTCGCGGTTTACTGTCAGTTCAGTGGCACTCGTGATACTCATATCCAGCAACTGTTTCGTCGTATCCACCCAGCGTGTAGGGGAATGGCCACGGCGCCGCTCACTCGGGGCGTGACCCTGAACTACAAGTTTCTCCATATTATCGCTTCTGTGAATATGTCCGAAGAATGTAAGCATTCTCATCGACACAATGGAGGATAGTCTCTTTGGATTACCGAGCTCATCCAGTATGGAAACGTTAGTTCGATGGGCGGTATAAGGAATTCTCAGCATTCTCCTCCACGTCCACATTTCAAAAGCATCTATGCAAGCTCGATCTGCCTTTTTAACAGTCCAAGTTTCCGAGGCATACAAAAATATGGAGAACACAAGAGACTGAACCAGTGACATTTTGGTAGCTTTAGTGATGTTATGGTCACGTCATATTTTAGTAAGCTTTGTCATGGCCACCCGTGCCTGTTGAATGCGCCGTCGAATCTCATTCTCACAACTACCTGAATTGTCGATCAAAGAACCGAAGTACACAAAACTTTGAACTACCTCACAACGGCCTATTGACTTTATTTCTCGATGATTGTCATGCTCTCTATCTACGATAATAACCTTGGTCTTGTTGTAGTTAATACCAAGACCATATGTGTTGTTCTGTGTTGTTCTAAAACTTTCAATAGAGCTACTAGTTCTTCTTGAGAAGCAGCAATAAGGGTTGTATCGTCAGCAAATCTTAAGTTAGAAAGTTTGCTTCCGCCAATAGTTATACCGCCATTCCAGTCGTCCAATACCTCATCACAAATTCTGAGTAAATGTTAAATAACATCGGAGATAATACGCATCCCTGACGAACTCCTTTTCTGGTTGCTGTTTGACCAGACAGGTTACCGTCAATTCTTACACGAGCTGAGATAGACTCACGGAGTTACTGTATGAGAAATACTAAGTGGTAAGGGACTCCCATGGAGATAAGGATTTCCCACAGTTCAGGCCACTTGACGTTATCAAACGCCTTAGAATAGAAACAAATCAAACTGCCATAATAATGTTAATCATTCGATGTCCGTTCCCAATACCTTTTTGCTGAAATATCCCTCTGAATGGAACCAAATTGTATCACGTACAGAGAGGCTGTAATTGTACGTTCTTTTATGGTCAACCTTCCTGAAAGGCTAAAAGCCTATGGCGCTGTAGAAGCGCGGTACTCTGTATTCAGGTTTTGCCTTCTCTGGCAGCATATTCATAAAAAAACTGCGAAATTATGAAAAATCTCGGAAATATTGCAAAACTTTGAATTTTTTGAAATACTCAAAGTCTAGAAAAATTTCGAACAACTTCGAAATTTTGAGTAATTCGTAATTTTGAATTTGATAAAACATTTCGAAAATGGTGATAATGGACTGGATTGTCGCCATCTCTACAAAAAGTTCAATGGCGTCTACATCTGGAGCGGAAACTGCTCCTCTTCGCGAATCTTACTAAAAACGCTTGACTGGAAGTTGATGTGATCCATGTCATACACAATATATCATCGATGAAAGCTGTTTGTAAATTTCTATAACATTTTGCCGAGCATTCACACGTCTGGAAGTTCTTCTTTGATAAATAAACCGATGCATGTTTGATATGATTTAAAATGGAGAAAGAATACGAACGGAAATAATATATTTCTAGACGTCTCATAAATACTGTAATATTACAGAAAAAATTGAAATAGAATTTTAACAAAATGTAACGGACGCAGTCATTTTGAACGATTTAATTCTGTTATTTATCAACTGATCCAAACACGAATTAACAAACTTCCCCTAACATAACTACTACTTTATTAGGTATTATTATTACTTTAAAAGTATGAATACTATCAAACTGTTATACAACTCTTTGGTTAGGTCAAAATTAGATTATGCTGCTATTATTTGGGCAAATCAACCCCAAACATGTATGCAAGAGGTTGAGAAAGTTCAAAACAGGTTTCTGAGGTACTTGTATTTCAAAGAATTTGGTAGATGGCCAGATTTCTATTCTATAAGGACCAGTTATCTCAGAACACGTTACAATTTTATTATTATTATCTGACTTTATAAGTTCCTTTCGCATAATTGTGGTAGCAACAAGTGTTGACGGGCTGTGCCAAGTCAACACGCTGACTATTATTGATCGGAATTTAGGAAGGATCGCACAATATTACAGGTCCTCAGGATTACAGACCTTTGGAATACTTTGTGTAACTTTTCGTCCAGGCCCAACTGTTGGAGGTGTTGAGTAAACGTGTTTGGTGTAAGGCCTGACACTGACATAATGACAATAGTGACTTTGTTTTGTTTCCAGAGTCGTTTTATTTCCATGGCAAGATCCGTGTATTTAGATATCTTCCCAGCGTAGGTGTTTTGGATATTCACGTCGTTGGGAATGGCAATATCTATCAAATAGGTAATTTTGTTGGCCTTTGGTCTATTGGCTGGGATAGTCTTGTCTGTATGTATTTCAAGGTCCCAGTATAGTTTGGACCGATCGTTTTCGAGTACTGATGTCGGAGTGTAGTTGTAGTATGGATCGGTGTTTTCTATTAGTTTGTTTGCTGTGGCTAGTGCTTGGTGTATGACCTTGGCCGCAGAGTTATGTCTGGCTGTGTATTCGGTACCGGCAAGAACTTTGCATCCGCTATAAACTCAAAATGCAAATAACGATTAGATACAATACAAACTTAACTAAGCTAAAAGACACATCACGTACGCATATTGTTCCAGTTATCGAGTCTGTTC
This sequence comes from Callosobruchus maculatus, assembly GCA_951848785.1. Classification (NCBI taxonomy): domain Eukaryota; kingdom Metazoa; phylum Arthropoda; class Insecta; order Coleoptera; family Chrysomelidae; genus Callosobruchus; species Callosobruchus maculatus. Next base: position 1,850,100 of record CATOUR010000084.1, on the reverse strand, counting down.
TTAAACAGGTTCGCAGACTCACTATTCACTACGCTGGAGGGGAGCTTATTCCACGCATCAAATACTCTATTGTGCAAGACATGCTGTCTAACGGTGGTCTTGAACGATTCCTTTTTTAATTTCAATGAGTGACCTCAAAGATGGCCAGCATTAAGGCAGAACAGAGATGACAAATCTACTCCGAAGAGCCCATCTAGTGCGCGATATGTAATGATCAAGTCACCTCGAGCACTTCTACTCTCAAAAAGTTGTAGATCTAATATTCTCAGTCACTCCTCGTACGATGGACGTCTTACTCCATATGATAATCTAGTGGCACATCGTTGTAAGCATTCAAGTGCATTTCGATCACGTTGCAAGATAGGGCTCCAAACGGGTCCAGCGAATTCGAGAAGAGGGCGAACATAGGTTTTGTATAAGAAAGAGGAGATAGCAGTGTCACATCCGCGAAATGACTTTTCCACTAGATACAAAGACCTTTTGGCTTTGGAAGAAACAAGGTTGATGTGTTCCGACCAAGATAAATTGTCACATACCGTGACACCTAGGTCGCAGTGACTTTTGTGGGAAGGGACCGTTTGACCATCGATGAAGTAAGTATACCTAGGATTGTTCTTACCGATGTCAATAATACAACACTTGCTCAAATTGAGTGGTAGTGACTAGTATGTGTAGTAGATATAAAATATCTGCGCTTAAGATTAAGTTTCTTCACAAACTCTTAAAATATCGCAAGTTCAGAAATTCTAGCCCTAATGAATCTTAATGTCCCTCCACGTTTTACACGCTCTCCTCTGCTCTTTAAAGTACCCGACTGTTCCACTACTTCATCGCGACTTCCATTGATATCGATGTTAAGATTAGCAAATCAAATCAAAACTTTTTATGTGACTTGGATTTTTCTTTTGTGAGTATCAATTTATTAAGAAAGCTGTACACCATATTGCAAATTTAATGGTTTGAGTGCTTGATGTCTCCTCAGATTCCTCTTGCAGTATTTTCTTTTCCTGTTTATATTGTATTTAAATTTTGTCAGTTCTGTCATATCATCTAGTCTTTTTTGTAAGTGTTGTTCAATAAAGAATAGAGAGCCCTAATGCGAAGATATGTCTTCTTCGTCAAATTAGCTCTGTGGTTCTTGAATCTTAGTTTAGAAACTACATTGGTGGAAAGCCAAATGCCTATGCTTCATTTTCGCATAACAATCCTCGATGTGCTTCAACCACATTTTCCCCAACGAAAACCCGCAATGAGATTTTCACCCTCATCAGTGGTAAGCCAGGCACTCCGTTGCTTTTTATCGTTGTGTTTTCTGTCTAAACAACAGATACTCATTAATTGGGGGTGAAAGTGAGGGTGTCGTTCCAACAATAGCGCCCGCTTTGGGCTTGGATAAACACTACTTAAAAGTATGCCGTAAAATGGCACGGTAATCTAATGACTGTTTTCTTCTTTCCCACAAATATAACAGACTTTCCATATATTCTCGTTTTTCATAGTATGCGGCAATACCGCATTTGTTTTAATGATGCTTGTATTGATTACTTCAACTATCAGAGACAGTTGTTTCCCACAATAGTAGATGTCATCGAAAATTTTTGAAAACTAACGTAATTCCCTCCAGAATGGTCAATATATACAGCTGAGTTGACAGCCATTCAACAATCCCTAGAATATTCCTTCAGTAATACCGACCTTAGAGATGTTATAAGCTTCACTGACAGCAAGAGTGTAGCTATGAGATTAGAGTACCTATTAAAGAATATCACCGAAATTCAACCATATCATCTCAAAAATAATTACATTGATCTAAAGACACAACAATTTGGATAAAAATGTAAAAATTGTGTGGAATAAAGGACATACAGGTATGCCAGACGACAGACTAGCAAAGATGGCGACTTCAGACGGAATACTGATGAGAAATTTCAAAATTCCCTACAGTGACTTGAACAGTATGTTAAACAAGAGCCTGAAAGAAAAGTGGAGCGATCACTACTATGGAAATCTATCTGGAGCAACATACAAACAGATCCAACAGAACATAAGAACAGAGCCTTGGTTTAAGAGAGAAACGAATAGACCACTTGTGAGAATCCTTTGTAGATTGAGGTGTGGTCATTGCTTAAGCCCTCAACACAAAACTAGAATAGGTTTAGACGATGACCCTCACTGCAGATGTATATAGAGATTGGTATTGCCCAACACTGTATATTAGAAAGCCAATTGATCAAGGATGAGGTAACAGACATCTATCACAGATTGTCCGTTACCTGCTAATATGACCTCTATACTAGCTAGTCAAAACAACTGTGCATACAAACTATTATATAATTTTTGCACACAAAAACTAAAAATAACACTATAACTTTCAACTATAACTAATGTAAAACAATGTTCATATTTATTAAGAAAAAATAGATGTCCATCCACGACACAACTGGCCAGTTGATCTCAGATCAGAGCCAATAACATAATTAAAAGAAAGGACAGATATGGATATCAAGGAGGCTAAAAACAAAAGTCCAATGTGTGACTAGACAGGCAGAATAATTTCAAGTTGATTTTGAAAGTGAAATTACGTTCGCCACATGGATTTTAAGAACGATTCTTATTCAAAGGGTCTGTTTCGGACTTCCATTGTCTATATAATTTTTTGGATTACAACGTTTCGCTTGATGTGGTATCTTCAATCGTCTTCAGGTAAACTGTCGAACATGTTCCTTTCATTGCTATTTATTCTCTTCTAGCTGACGTGTCGTTTTTCGTGGCTTGTCCTGATTGGTTGCTGCGCGTTCTGCTGAGTGCGTCAGTTACGTCGCTTCTTGCTGATGATGACGTGGTCGTTGATAGTCACTAAGTCCCACGTTTGTGCCCAAGTTTGTTCTGCCCAATTTTAGTTTTTTTATATTTCTTATGAGGGGCTGCCATATTGGTCTAATTTCCACACTAGGCTTGCTGTACACGTTTTTGTTGCTGGCGATATAAGCTGCTTCTTTGAATTTCCGGCGATACCATTGAGGTTCTTTGTCAATAATCTTTGCATCTTCCCAAATAATTTTATGATGCTCGGTCCAAGCTTGATCTGCTATTCTGGACTTTCCTGTCACTGCTCTCTGGGTGTTGAGTCTGTGCTCCTTAATTCTCGCTTCCAGGGGTCTTTTCGTTTCACCAATGTATACTTTGCCACATTCACATGGTACTTCGTAGATGCAGTTTTTTGTGTCTTGATGTTCATTTCTGGGTTTTGTTTTCGTTAGTAGACTTCGGAGGGTGGTGCTTTTTGAGAATAGTGTTTGAATTTTATAGTATTGTCCTATTTTTTTTGACTGTATCTGAGAGTCCTTTCACGTATGGTATACTTAGTGAATGCCTGTGTTCTTCAGGACCTTTATTTCTGCTAGTACGATTTTCTTGCATTGTTGCTTCCACTAGCCTCTTGGGATATGCGTTCTTTGACAGATCTCCTTTAATTTGACGTAGTTCTTCTTCTAGTCCTTGTTGTGGGTTACAAATATTCTTGGCTCGATCGACCAAGGTTCGAATGACTCCTTTCTTTGTTGATGTTGGATGGTTTGAGGTATAATGCAGGTATTGTTCTGTGTGTGTTGGTTTTCTGTACACTTTGGTTTCTATTTCGGTGTTTCTTCTTATTACCAAGACATCCAAAAAAGGGAGGCTGTTATTGTTCTCTTCTTCTTCCGTGAACTTTATCGATGGTCTCATGTTGTTGAGATGTGCAAAGAACGTTTCCAGTTGTTCGTCTCCACGGTTCCAGATTATGAATGTGTCATCAACATAGCGAAGCCATAGCTTCGGTTTGAAACATCTACCTTGTCTACAAATTTCAAGCAACAGTACAAAGATTCTCATTTTTGCTTGGCACATTTACCGCAAATTCGCTTCCATTCGTCCTCGGCAGGTCGTTAACTTGAAAACAAAGTGCGTTTGCACATCACACGGATCAGAGTGAGCGATGCGTCTGGCCATTGTATACTTTGGCAGCGGACGGACACCTTTCGTGGAGCGCTGCATCTCTTCATTTGCACCTCCGTTTCGCTCCGTCTTGCCACCTCACCGCCCTGATCTGTGCCCCATTTATTTCCAGCCACCGCAACGCCACGGTATACTCGCCCATGCAGCAGGTTCACGCAACGTCTAGTATAGTATAGTATAGTATAGTATAGTATAGTATAGTATAGTATAGTATAGTATAGTATAGTATAGTATAGTATAGTATAGTATAGTATAGTATAGTATAGTATAGTATAGTATAGTATAGTATAGTATAGTATAGTATAGTATAGTATAGTATAGTATAGTATAGTATAGTATAGTATAGTATAGTATAGTATAGTATAGTAGTATAATTTATTGGTGCTATGTACATAAATAAATGTTTGCACAAGTCAAAAAAATAAGTAAACAAAAACAGTAAAAAAAAGTAAAGTAAGAAGCATGTACAATAACACAGAAGACGAACAATCTGAGTACAGGAAAAACTTAATTAAAGGTAAATAGAGCAACAAATCTAGTTATAAAGTTCATTCCGACATATCGGTGAATTCGTTTTTTAGATACTCATCAAAAGTATAAAATGCCTTTTTTATCAAGTACGACTTTATTGTTCTCTTAAAACTTGATGCTTCTAACTTCTTTATGCACTCTGGAAGGACATTTTAAAAAACGATACCATAATAATTTGTATGTATGTATATCAAGTTTTCAGAAATCTAGATATTTGGATAGCTGGATTACAGAGGAATTGAATCCAGGTGTGAAAATAAGAACAAGAATCTAGATGGCCAGAACAATATTTTTAAAGATATACAGGGTAAGTTTTTAGTACCGGCTTGGTCGATAACTCCCCTACTGTAGAAGATAGCGAAAAAAGTTGTATATGTGTAAAAGTTGTAGCCACGGATATGCTCCTTGCTCAGAAAATATTCTGATCTACATAGGGTGATCCATAACTACGTGGTGATGCAAACATATATTTTTTTAAATGTGACACCCTATATATTATTCCATTTTTAGATTCTACTAATAATTTCTCTTCTCACAATATAAGGTATTATAACATTATACAGGGTATTTCAAAAGTTATGACCATTTTTATATCCAATTATTACTGTCAAACTAACGTACTGTATATCAAAAAGTTATGAACCAAAAATTATCTTTTTTAAATGAAAAGATTAAAAATATCCTCTGGTTTTAAAATCGGCTATAAAAAAGCCTGGGACGCATATTCGTATACAGGGTGATGTAGAATGCAGAACCCAGATTTCCTCTCTTTTTTTAAGTGTAACCTCCAATATTTTATTATACCAAAGAGTTGCTTTTAATATGCTCTTTCATCTTTGTATAGCACTTGTTGTATACCTACGTCAATCAGTTTCCGAGATATTTCGATTTTTCGGTAAATTTAATATATAGCTTCTATTTGTGTACTGACATTTATTTGTTTTGAAAAAGTACTATCAAATTTATTTTTTATTTAACGAACAACTAAATTATAAGGTCATGATAGTAGTTGATGAAGTCAAAACCCTGAATCATCGAGATAATAAAGTCAAGTATGCTGAGGAAGCAATTTTGTAGGCGTGATGCATAATTATCAAGCGGATTTATCAGGTAGGCTTTGAAAAATTGACACTTTTCATAACCTGCTCAATAATTCCGTACTGTGTGAAAAACGAGCTTTAAAAATTAATTTTTCCATGGAGGATATTTAGGAGAATCTTTGAGAAATTGCCTACTTGCATCTAGAGTATATCAACTATGAACAGCAATATTCAGAACGGAGGCACTCTAAAACTAATGCGTTTGAAAGATTGAAGACCCGTTTTATTTGGACTGTGTCGTGTAATAATATTTCATAGCCTACCTGATACATCTGCCTGCTAATTATGGATGTCGTCTATAAAATTGTTTCCTCAGCACACTTGACCTATAATATCTCGTTAATTCAGTGTTTTGCCTTGATTGAGTACTATTATGGCCTTATATTTTAGTTGTTTGTTAAGCAAGAATAAAATTTGATAGTATTTTCTCAAAATAATTAAAATTTAGTAAACAAATAAAAGGTATATTTGAAATTTGTAGAAAAATCGAAATATCTCAGAAACCATATGCATGCAGTCATAACAAGTGCCATACAAAGATGGAAGAGCATACTAAAAGCAATTCTTTGGTATAATAAAATATTGGGGGTTACATTTAAAAAAAGAGAGAAAATCTAGATTTTGCATTCTACATCACCCTGTATATGAATATGTGTCGCGAGATTTTTTTATAGACGATTTTAAAACTAGAGAACATCTTTTATTCATCCGTGTAAAAAAACTGATTTTTGATTCATCACTTTTTGATATACAGTACGTTCATTTGACAGCGATTTGGATATAAAAATGGTCATAACTTTTGAAATAATGTATAATATAATGTATAATGTAACAATATCTTATATTGGAAGAACGGAAATCATTAGTAGAATTTGAATGTGGAATAATGTATAGGGTATCCCATTTAAAAAATGCATGTTCGTATCACCACGTAGTTATGGATCACCCTGTATAAATCTAAATATTTTCTGAGTAAGGAGCACATCCGTGGCTACAACTTTTATGTACAACTTTTTGCTCTATCTTCTACAGTAGTGGAGTTATCGACCGAGCCGGTACTAAAAACTCACCCTGTATGTATAATATTTCCTCATAATTGATATGTATTTGGGAGGGAGGGAGCTGGTAACACCCAGTATATTGTATTGCTCCAGTTCGTAAGGAGGTTACCAGTCCGGTGCGTGAGATATTGGAAAATAATTATGTATATGTTTAGGTAAGATTGTTTATAAACAGAGTGAGTGCGTCAAGTATATCAATAGGTTGAGGGTTAGATATACGATACATCAGTAGTTTGTAACAACGAGAGATCAATATATACCAAGTTTTGAGCATGAAGTGTTACTACTACTCTCCGTTAACTGTCAAGGCGGTCCGGAGGACCTTTGCCTTTATGTCATAGTTCGTCGGTCAGTTTGTCATCCTGTCGGCCTGGTCACCCAGAAACCAGATAATGTTATAGAGAAAAAAAAAAGAAAAGGAGGAAGAAAGAGAGGAAGAAAGAAGAAGAGCAAAGAGCTGTTAAAATAGGCATCGCTAAAATAACTAGGGTAATTAATTTTGATGCTCTAAACGCAATTTTGTTGGGATCGGATGTTGCTAAAAAGGGAATTTATATCATCTAAAATCCCACGACTTAATCTTGGTTACAGTGCGAGCCGCGGCCTAGAATGTTTGCGGACTTGCTCGACCGTGTAGTCCACTGAGTCACGCAGCAAAGGGTTGCTATGCGATTCCGCTTGTTCATAGCGCAGCATGAAGTGTTTTATTTACTAAGGGCTCCGCTAAACATCAAGTATATTACAGTGTGTAACGGCAAGCGAGCATACTACACGTTAAAGGCGCTCATTTTCATATCACATATTTAGTGGAAATGCAACCTAATGCCGCTTTTCTAGAATAAGGTGCTTTGATATTATGCACGTTCGAAGAATAGTGGCACAAGTGCCATGTAGCGGTTGATTTTGATAATACACTTATGACTAATTTTCCGATAAAATTACGTTCAATTTTGAGTACGTAGGTACAGCAACTTAAAAAGCTGCAAATTTTGCTGAGCTTCAGTACATAAACGAGAGGCCACGGTCCGTTGAAGTGAAATTACTGTGTGGCATAAGTATACTATGACACCACTGCTGAAACTAAGCGCGCTGGTATTTTTAATTCGGCAGACCGCACCGTTTGTCAGTTCATCTAATGACAGATGACGGACTCGTGGCGTATACATTTGAGATAAATGGAATCCTTCAGCTTCCTGAAAAATCCATCAGAATCATGTGGAAGCCAACATAAGTTTATACTCTTGAACATACTACACCGAAGTTTATTAGGGGAGTATTGCAGCTTTTCCGTGTGACCTAATCGGCAATTTGTTTTGTGCTTTTTATGATCAGCCTTCCGCAAAGGTTCGAAGCATATGGCGCTGTAGAAGCGCTGCGAGAGAATAAGTATCTATACATGTTAGATTTGAAACGCTGCATGTTGTAGCCGTCGGGAAACAAATTCCCCGGCAACTCATTCCACAGGGTCGAAGTTCTCCAAAAGAAGGAATGCTGGAGGAGACTGGGTCGGAGATTAGGTACCTCGATCTGGTAAGAATGAGCTTGCAGATCCTCTCTAGTGCTCCTCGTTCGGATGGCCTTCGGTATTATTATCCGGGAGAGCTCACTCGAATATCTTCTATGATAGAGGAGGAATAGATCAGCCACAATTCTTCGATGTTCCAGGCTGTGGAGGCCTTTTGTGAGGCTAGGCGTATCGATTAGTCTAATTGCTCTCTTCTGGGTAGTGCCATGAGGCTTTAGAGAGTGCTTCGGAGCACATCCACACACATGAGACCAATACATCAACGATGGTCGGATCTGTGCCTTGTAGAGCAGCAGTAGTTACTCTGGTTTATGCAGCTTTCTACAGCGGAACAAACCTCCAAGCTTCTGGGATGCCGTTTTAGCAATACTGACGACGTGGTCACGCCAGGACATGTTATTGTTGATGTTGATCCTCAAAAGCTTGACGGCAGGTAACTAGACTATTGGGTGTATACTGTATAGAACGGATTTATCTTTCAGAATATGATCTGCATCTCAACTAAGACCACATACGTTGTTCCGAAAACGAAAGCAATCAGAAACAGGGACGATCTTGAAAATACTTTTACTTGGAAAATAGATTCCTGAATAAAGCCACCAACGTTCGATTTGGTTATATTCAAACAGCATAAAATAAGACGGTGAACTGTGGAACAGGACCGTATCGCCCCAAAAGGTCCATAAATTTAAAACCGTTAGTTTTAGAAACACATACTTGTATCTTCAGGTTTCTATCAGTTGTCAGAAGACTAAAACTGACGATAAGGGCTGAAAGCTATGGCTTCTGAATAAAGAGATGTATTTTTGGTGACGGTTCTCACTGGCCATTGCCGCCTGAATAGACAAGAATGAATGAAAGAAGGAGAGAGGCTTTCTGGTGGCCAGAATTACCAGTGCATAGGCCTACCAACGGGTCCTTTTGCACCCCTCCTTACCCTAGTTCCCAAGTCCAGCCCTCATCGCAAAGGTGAGGATGGCCTTTGGTCCTGCCCATCATATCCTCAGGTTCAAGAACCCTTGAACCGAGTATAGTCTTCCTGTAATACACAAGAGCTTCACGGGGACATATAATGTGTGCCGAGGATTCTTCCTCCTCGTCACAGCGTGTACACGTCGGATCACTTGCTACCCCCATCACATACAAATGGCGTTTGAATGTGTTATGGCCAAATAGCAGGCCGACAAGTATTCTAATCGGCTTCTGTCCAGTGAGAGACAGAACCGCCCCACCTTAGCCAGAGGTCCTGAAATAAGTTCTCTCTCGACGGAGATGTCCAGAGTTGCAACCACACCTCTGTTTTCCTTCTAATGGTACCTACTGCCAGCCCCAAAGCTGGCTCAGTACACAGGAAGTTATCCCTCGACCCTCGCCTTGCGAGCACGTCCGTCATTTCATTACCACTAATTCCAGCACGGCTCGTCGCATCCGTGCCTTTAGGATGCAGAAAAGAATATTAAGGAATATGATGTCTCCTATTTTTAATGAATTTTGCATAAGTGAATTTAGACAGTTGCAGATTCTACCTCTTCCTTGCATTTATCTGCATGAGATATTTCTCTATGTAAAATCTAACATGAGTGAATTTTTCTCTGCTAATTTTTACCACAACTACTCAACCAGGAATGGCAATAATTTAATGATGCCTTTTCATTCGTCTGCTGCATTTGAAAAGAGTCCTAAATATATGGGAATTTGCTTCTTCAACAAGCTTCCCAGTGACTTAAAATCCATATCATCTTTCAAAAAATTCAAAGTGGCGAGTCGAAACTTTCTTTTAGAAAACTGTTTTTACTCTATTAGTGACTATTTAGAATTTATGTCATAGTTATAATCTTGGTTTTATTTATAATCTCTTTTCCTCAAGGGTTTATCTACCAATTAGTGTGTCTCAATTGTATTTACTTGTTTTATATTTTTATCCTTTTTATTTCTTTTCAACCAATTTGACTAGTCCCTTATCATTGTAATGATCAAATGGACAATAAACATACTATATAAAAATTATTATTATTATTACTCGGCACCCACATGAGTGACACCTGATGTCTTGCCGAAATGTCACCCAAGACCTTTCTACATTGCAGAACGAGCCTTGATGTAAACCTACAAGCACTTAATGCTTTTAATGCTGCCTGGCTGTCAGTGGGCTTCTTTCATAACACTGTTATAACGTACATACAATCCAATGGTTGCAGATTGCTTCCAAACGCTAGAAAGTGTGGTACCCCAATTCTTTCGTAATAAAATAACTTCTAGCTTCGTAAATTCTATCTGACATTTCTCACTCTTTCTAGCTTGCCAACTTGTCAATTGAGAACGTGCACCCCATCGTGCACCCTTCTCCTTTCTTTATACAATATATGTGTATACCTAATGTTCAAAATCCAACAATATCTGGTACATTCGTGTATATGACTCATTCTGAGTTATTTTTATATTGCCATGTCGATCCTAAGTCCGGTTCTGCGTAGCAGTGTTTACAGAGTTTTATGATTTGTTTTAGAAAGAGTAAGTGTGTGAAACCTCACACGACGCAACGTGTATCCGAGTAAAAGTAAATACGGGAACCGATATTTACACGAAAACCACAATAAAATTACATACAGCCACGGATTTATTATCAACTATCAAAACGAGCCAGTAACAAGCTTTCATCGTTAAAAGCTATCATACACAGTTTTTTCTCTTACATCCTATAAACACATGGCGCGCTAACGCCAGAAATCCCTGTTTGAAGTTTTCTTATTAGTCACCGCGGTACGTTTGGCTTCTGTTTATCTAGTAGTAGTTCTTTTTTATTGTAGAAAGTACGTAGATACGATATGGTAGGATAGAATGATACAAATATTATTATGATTCTGATTTGCTAAGTTCATCTCGCATCATAGCGGTAGTAAGAAGTGGTGACGGGCTGTGCCAAGTCAACACCTGAACTATTACTGGTCTGAGTTTAGGAAGGTTTAGGAAGGATCTCACAATACTACAGGTCTTCAGGATGATAGATTTCTGGAATATGCTGTGTAACTTTTCGTCCAGGCCTAGCTAGTGCAGGTGTGGTTTGAATGTGCTAGGTGTCATGCCTGAGACCGAGATAATTAGGGGGACAATAACAGCTTTATCTTGTTTCCTGAGTCGATTTACTTGTATGGCAAGGTCTGTATATTTAGATATCTTCCCAGCGTAGGTGGTATAATATTAGTTTATACGCAACAGGCCATGAAGGTGTTTAGTTTGTTATGTTGTTCTGTTTTATATTTTAGTACCCGTTTGTATGATTTTTGCTACACGACTTGGCAACCTTGGTGAAAACAAGGGAGTGATCCCACATGCCCGGTTGTGTAGGTCACGAAATTTGTGCTTCGGGGTAATACAGTTATTTTAACGTGAAAAGCTTGTGTTAATCCCCCAAAAACTCCAACAAATAGTGAACAATCAATAACATAATGGTCCTTCGAGCCGGATGTAATCAGTGACGTCCGCAAATCGTGAATAACTGTGATCAAACATCGTGAAAACCGGGTGAATCGTCGCCATTTTCAGTCCAGTGAAACGAAAAAGGGCAAAGCAGGCGAACCTCTAGGACGCAGTACGACGGGAACAACCGTTCCAGACAAGGACGGCAGGCAGGCAGCGACTGTGAGAGACAAGGAGAGGTGACTACATCTGGCGCTCTGGAGAATACCGACGGTGAAGTGTGTGGTCCCAGGTTGCCAGATCTCTGTGGATAGGCGGAAACGTGAGTCCTTTCCATTTTATTCCTTGTATCATTCATTTCCTAGTGTGTTGAGGTGGCCTTGATCAAAATGGAGGCAGAAAACGTAGAATCTAGAGTCCTAATAAAAAAACGTGGCGCCATAAAAGCGAAACAAACCCTTTTCAAGAAAAGATTTGAAGTAATTAAGAGTGAGATAGCCAATCAATCATCGTTATCAGAGGTGCGAAAAGAAACAATTTTGGAATTGCAAAGTCGATTAGAAAATTTGAATAAGCTTTTCAGTGATTTCGATGAAGTTCAAAATTCTATTGAGATATCGTGTGAGGAAAACAACCTTGAGCAGCAATTGATTCAAAGAGAAGAATTTGAGGATTTACATTATTCTTTGTCTTGTGAATGCAAAAAAATTATTGATAATTATTATAGTCTAACCGAAGATAGAAGCGCTAGTGTAAGATCAGAAACAAGTGAACGTCAAAGTCAAACAAGTAGTGTGGTTCATAATCCAATGGTTGAGCACTGTGATATTAAACTGCCTTCTATTCACTTACCTAAATTTAGTGGCGACTACAAAAATTGGTTGGAATTTCGAGACTTTTTCATTTCAATCATACATACAAAAGACAATATACCAGAAATCAATAAATTTCATTACTTACGATCCTCATTAGAGGGAGGAGCAGCTCAAGTGATACGTGGTATAGAATTCTGTGGTTCAAACTATACTTTGGCTTGGAAAACTCTTTGTAACAGGTTTGATAATAAAATGGTGCTGATACAAAATCACATGAAATCGCTATTCAGCTTAAGTTCTCTAACAAGTGAGTCAGCTGTGGAACTTAGAAAATTCGTGGACAATATTTTGAAACATTTGCAGTCTTTGAAATCTCTCAATCTTCCAACTGACTCATGGGATATCCTTCTTATTTACATGTTTAGTCAGAAATTGGATAAGAAAACTGCCCGTGAGTGGGAAGAGAAAAAGGTCAGTGTTGTGCAGAGAAACCACAGAGATAGCTCAGTAGAAATAAAGGATGAAAATTCTAACTTACCTACGCTTGAGGAATTTATTAGTTTTCTAATGCAAAAGGCAGACTTGTTAGAAACAATTGAGCTGAAAGAGCAAAAGCATTTTAAGAATGATGTCAAAGGTGATAGACACGTGAAACATACACATCATTCTTATGCTGTAACAAATCAAAATTGTGGATTTTGTAGCGGTAATCATTTTATACAGTACTGTGGTGATTTTAGTAAGCTATCAACTGATGCCAGGGAAAGTCATGTAAAGCGCTCAAATTTATGTTTCAACTGTTTAAAACCTGGACATAGCACCAGAAATTGTAAGGGTGGTGGGTGTAGAAAATGCAAAAGAAAACATAATACTCTCTTGCACTACACTAAGGAAATTGGTGCAACTACAAACGAAACGACCGAGCATGCAGAAACTAGGTGTCGTGAACAAAATGCGAGGTCTAGTAGTGAAAATGGTGAGACATCCAACTCAAACGCTACAGTCACACTATCTAGTTATGGTGGGGAATGTAACTCTACAGTAGTGCTGCAAACAGCCATTGTAGAATTACTAGATAGTAACGGCTCTCCCGTGATGTGTCGTGCTTTATTGGATAGTGCTAGTCAGAGTAACCTTATCACAGATAAGTGCTGTCAAAGGCTAGGTATTATCAAGGAAAATCTGTCATCTACAATCTTAGGTGTTGGACAAAGTGTGTCACATTTAAAACATAAGTGTAAGGTCGTGATGAGATCGCGTAGCAGCTGTTATCAAAAGGAACTATCTTGTCTTGTGATACCTGCAATTAGTGATTCTTATCCGACAAATCAATTAAATGTGAAATCATGGCAGATTCCAAAAAATATTCGCTTAGCAGATGCCGGGTTCTATAAACCTGGAGAGGTTGATCTGCTAATTGGTGGAGGAATATACTTGAACCTGTTGTGTATTGGTCAAGTAACTTTGGGACCCAACTTACCTATGCTCCAAAAAACCAAACTAGGCTGGGTTGTGGGTGGTGATGCTATTTCCGAAACTGAAAATCCAGTCTATCGCTGCAACTTTGTAGGAACTGGTAACTTACATGATGATATTGTGAAGTTTTGGGAACTGGAAGAGCCAAATATTGTGAGGCCAATGCTCTCTGAGGAGGACAAGCTCTGTGAGGAGATATTTGTGTCAACAGTGTCTAGAAATCAGGAAGGTAGATTTGTGGTGCAAATTCCCTTCAAAAAATCTCCTGATGAATACTTAGGTGACTCTAAAGAGGTGGCTGTAAAGCAATTTAAATCTTTGGAGACTAGATTAGGAAAGAATCCTACACTGAAACAAAAGTATTGTGAGTTCATGAGAGAATATATACAGCTTGGGCATATGAAGAGGGTGGAAAATTCCATAGGTGTAAACAAAGCATACTATTTTCCCCATCATGCTGTTGTGAATGAAAATAGCCCAACAACAAAGCTGCGTGTGGTGTTCAATGGGTCATGTCCCTCTGATTCAGGTGTTTCTCTGAATGAACTTCAATACACAGGACCTGTTTTGCAGGACGACTTGGTAACATTACTACTCAGGTTCAGACAACATGCTGTAGTGATTGGTGCAGACATCGTAAAGATGTACAGACAAATCCTAGTGGATACAAGTCAGCACAGATTTCAAAGGGTTGTGTGGCGAGAGGATCAGTCCTCACACTTAGAGGAATTTGAATTACAAACAGTCACTTATGGGACTTCCTCTGCGCCTTTCCTAGCTGTCAGATGTTTGAAGCAGCTAAGTGAAGAAAATTCCGTTAAATATCCTGATGCTGCAAGGGTGATTGCAAAAGACTTCTACATGGATGACATGTTAACGGGATGTGATAGTGTGCAAGAAGCAGTAAAATTGTGTACTGATGTGATAGAGATCTTGAAATCAGCAAAATTGGAACTGCAAAAATGGACATCAAACAGAGTAGAAATTCTAGAAGGTTTTTCTCCATCTGCTACTCAACAATATGTGGTGTTTGGTGAAAAAGGACAGACAAAAACACTTGGTCTATATTGGTCATGTAGTGAAGATCATCTCATGTACAATATTAACCAAGACCTATCGAAGCCAATAACGAAGAGATCTATTTTGTCTCAGATATCTCAGATCTTTGACCCCCTCGGATTACTAGGTCCATGTGTTGTGTTAGCAAAAGTAATCATGCAGAGGCTGTGGTTGTGCAAACTTGAGTGGGATGAGTCCTTGCCCTCTGATTTAGACACTAAATGGAGAAACTTCAGAAAACAACTGAATGACTTAAACCATCTGAAGATACCAAGGTACCTTTTTAGCGCCAATGTGGTGAACACAGAGATCCATGGCTTTTCAGATGCGTCCATAGAGGCATATGGAGCTTGTTGCTATACACGCTGTATAGATACCTATGGCAATGTGACTATGCGGTTGTTATGTTCTAAAACAAGAGTGGCCCCCCTCAAGACTACCACTATACCTCGTCTAGAGTTGTGTGGAGCTTTGTTACTGGCTAATTTAGTGCAGAAGGTGATTACGTCTGTAACCTTCAATATCGAAAAAATTGTGTTGTGGTGTGATTCAACAGTTTGTTTGGCGTGGATTCATACCCCGCCTAATTTACTTCAGGTGTTCGTGGGAAATCGAGTCGCTCAAATTCAAACCTTGACGAAACCGGAACAATGGAATTACGTGAAATCTGCAGATAACCCTGCGGATTTCCTCTCACGTGGGTTGAACCCTGAAGTAATTGAATCTTGCGCCTTGTGGTGGAATGGTCCTCAATGGCTGAAGCAGCCAGAAGATAACTGGCCTTTGAGAAAATTTAAGCCAGATGGTAATGTCCCGGAATTAAAAAAGCAAGCCACTATTCTGAAAATTTTAGTGCAAGAGACATTTCCGTTTAATAAATTTTCGAAATTTTCGAAAATGATCCGTGTATTTGCGTGGTGTATGAGATTTATAAATAAGTGTCGTAAAAATTATAATTCAAGTTCTTATCTTACTGCAAAGGAGCTTGAACTATCAAGGATATCACTGGTCAAACTTGCTCAACGAGAAACTTTTGGTGGTGAAATCAAGGAGCTAGAAAAGTTGAGAACTTGCAACAAGGGTAAACTTGTTAAACTCAATCCATTTTTGGATCACATGGGTATTTTGAGAGTAGGTGGAAGAATACAACTCCTTGAATGTACATATGATAAAAAACATCCGGCAGTTTTAAGCAGTGATCATCATTTTACAAAATTACTTTTTTCTGAGCAACATCTGAACTTGTGTCATGCTGGTCCCCAGCTTCTGCTCTCAACTTTACGTGAAAGTTACTGGCCTTTAGGGGGTAGAAATTTAGCCAGGAAAACAGTACATCAGTGTATTAGATGTTTTAGGAGTAAGCCCAGCCAAAGTTCTCCAATCATGGGTATATTGCCAAAACCTAGAGTATCTCCGGCTTCTCCTTTCTTTAATATTGGCCTAGATTTTGGTGGTCCCTTCCTGATAAAGGACAGAAAAGGGCGCGGGGCAAAAAGATCAAAGTGCTATTTGTGTTTATTTGTGTGCCTGTGTACAAAAGCTGTACACATAGAACTCGTTTCTGAATTAACCACAGAGGCATTCCTTGCCACGTTCAAAAGATTCATTGCAAGGCGAGGAAAACCGTTAACAGTCCATTCCGATAATGGAACGAATTTTGTGGGTGCTAATAACGAGCTTCTTGAATTAGGAAAGTTTCTGAAAATAAATGAAAGGTGTTTAGGTGAATCAATTGCCGCTCAAGGGGTACAGTGGAATTTTATTCCAGCGCTATCACCTCATTTTGGAGGTCTGTGGGAGGCAGGAATAAAATCATGCAAAAGTCATTTAAAAAGAGTGCTAGGCAATGCTTGCCTAACATATGAAGGGTTAGCTACAGTGTTGACAGAGATCGAAGCTATCCTCAATTCACGACCTCTTACTCCAATGTCCTCCGACCCCAGTGACCTGACGGCCTTAACCCCCTCACATTTCCTGATTGGGAGACATCTAATGTCATTACCGGAGCAGAATCTTCAAGACGTGAAAGAGAATAGGCTGTCGTATTATCAACGACTCCAACAACAAAAGCAGCACTTCTGGAGTCGTTGGTCCCTCGAATACATATCCGAGCTACAAACTCGGACCAAATGGCAGACCTCACAAAGGGCGCTTCAGCCAGGTGATTTGGTGGTCATCAAGGAAAACACTCCTCCTCTTCAGTGGCCCTTAGGGAGGATTATTGCTGTGCATCCTGGTCCAGATGGTGTTGCAAGGGTCGCTACTATCCAGACCCAGAAAGGCGCATTTAAGCGATCGTTTAGCAAGATCTGTACCTTACCAATAGACAATGAAAGTGACTTTTAAAATATTTGTATTATGAAACGAACTCTTTTCTTTTTTGTGT
The DNA here is from genome assembly GCA_951848785.1 of Callosobruchus maculatus. Classification (NCBI taxonomy): domain Eukaryota; kingdom Metazoa; phylum Arthropoda; class Insecta; order Coleoptera; family Chrysomelidae; genus Callosobruchus; species Callosobruchus maculatus. The sequence continues at coordinate 1,832,734 of CATOUR010000084.1, read as the reverse complement.
TTGTTTGTTTTGAAAGCATGGTGCTTTCAAGGTGGGGAATATGTTTAGTTTGTTATGTTGTTCTGTTTTATATTTTAGTACCCGTTTGTATGATTTTTGCTACACGACTTGGCAACCTTGGTGAAAACAAGGGAGTGATCCCACATGCCCGGTTGTGTAGGTCACGAAATTTGTGCTTCGGGGTAATACAGTTATTTTAACGTGAAAAGCTTGTGTTAATCCCCCAAAAACTCCAACAAATAGTGAACAATCAATAACAGAAGGTTTAGGGCAAAAATGTACAGTTTGATCTTATACCGCTAAAATTTACGTAACTTGAAATTGTCTTTGGATACTTGTTTCCATTGTTTCAGCACCTATTTCTGAGTATATCCTGCAATATTCCTACCACCCTTTTCTGTCTGTCATCTTTTCTTTCCAGTGTTTAATTTTAATTTTCTTTAAATTATCCTCTGTTTTCTTCAGCCATCTCTCCCTTGGTCTACCCTTCCCTTTTTCCCATTCCGGTTGAAGATTAGTTTTAGCCATTCTCATCCCATTCAGCCTCTCCATATGTCCTAGCCACCTTATTCTCTGCGCTTTCATGACTGCTATAATATTGGGGTGAATGAATGAATAAGGACCAGAGGCTATCCAGTACAGAATGTGACTGGTGCATAGGCCACACGATGGGTCCTTTTGCGCCTCTATCCGCGCTAGTTCCTAAGACCTGCCCTTTTAGCAAAGGCAAGTACATTCTTAGGTCCTATCCATTTTATCTCTATTGGTTCCAAGGTTCTTGAGCCCAGCATAGTCTGCTTGTGATAACCCAGGGTTTCACAGCGACACAAGATGTGTGCCGAGGATTCTTCCTCTTCACCACACCATGTGCATGTTGGGTCGTTGACCACCCTCATCACGAACAGGTGACGCCTGAAGGTGTTGTGACCCGTTAATAGGCCTACTAGCAATATCAAGTTACTCCTATCTAGAGAGAGACAAAATCGTCCTATTCTCTCTGCAAACCCTGCTAATATAATATTGGGGTTCTTACACATGTCTTTTAGTTCCTGGTTTGTTCTTCTCCTCAATCCCTCGTTTGTCTTTACGCCTCCATTAATAGCTCTAAACATTTTTCTTTCCCATCTTATAATTTTTTCTTCCTCCTCTTTGTTCATAGTCCACGTCTCACAAGCACATGTCGCTGTTCGTTTTATAACAGTTGTGTAAATTCTCTCTTTGATCTTTCTGGATATATAGTTAGATTTCATAAGACTTTTTAGGGCTCCATACTTCTGGTTTCCTTTGATGATCCTTGCCTACGATTATCCCTAGGTATATAAATTCCGTAGTCCTTTCAAAAGTGTATTTCATGTTATTGGCCATAGAAGTCAGGTTCAGCTGATCATCGGAAGTTTTTTTCATTTGCCCATGACCATATATTTTCTCCGCGTTCTTTTGCCTCGCATTCTTTCACTTGCCAAATAGTACTGCACATGGGCATGGGTGGGAGTCCGAAAGCCCAAAAAATTGGGTTCTAAAACGTCATTTTAGCAGGTCGTTTTAATATATTGAAGTACATATCTTTTTTATTCAAAAACTCAATGGCAGGCACATACTTCGGTTCCTAAAGTCTGTCCACTGAAGAAAAGGAGTAAAAAATTATTTCAAACCCATATTTTGGGGCTTTACTCGGATATATCGAACTTAATTTTTCTGTTTACAATGACATCACTGCTCTCAGTATGGAGTTTTGTAGACGGTGTGCATATAACCCTTGACCATACAGTAAAAATTTACATATATTGTGCATGGTTACTCAGTTTGTTCAGTGGATAAGGTATAATATGTTTTCTAAAGTTTCAAAAATCGAAATTTTATGAACATTTACGATATAAATTTAGTTTTTGAATAAAAAATGAAGTCAAGTTGATTGACTCAGTACTTCCCATACATGATAATGATACCATTTTATTGTTTTCCCATTGCATGAAGCTATAGTCTTAAATCTCCTTGCAACCACATCAGCGCCCACCTGCCCGCAAAAAAACATCCAACACAAAAACTCTCGTAAATAGTTTCTTGCATCTCCCTCCTTAGAAACTAGGACGCCACAGTTTTGATTCTGCATGCTTCAAATGAACGATGCGAAACGATCAGGAGCCTCTAAACCGTCTAAAAGCGAAGTATGAGCTGTTTTCATATTTTTAGTTTTTTAATTATTGTTGCGCCGCCACTGACACACCTATCGGTGTGGGAAGTAAGAAAGGCATATACAGGGTTAGGATAAAGTATGGAACCAAGCAAATAACTTTGGAACGGAAAGAGTGATATTGCTGAAAATTTGCAGGCAAGTGTAGTGACGTCTAATGCATCCGAAGACATTATCTTAGCTATTAATGTACTTCCGGTTTAACCGGAAGTACCGTCAACATTTTTAATTTAAATGGGACACCCTGTATATTTTTGCAGATTTTAATTCATCTTTTTTTTTCCGAATACGTCCATAGTGGGTTTAGTATTTGTTTCTTAAAAAATTTGTCTCACAAATTTGTCCTTGGCGATCTGCGGTCTTCCCGTTTGAGGTAATTTTTTTGTATTTTTTTTTAGTCACTGTCAAACGGGTTGTAGGACCCCTGTCGGGACGTAAATCATTAAAAGTTGACACACTTCTTTGTGAGTTCTCACGCGATCGCCAAAACCGACTTTGAATGACCGGCATTTTAAACACCTGAAATGATAAAGAAGCTTTATCTTTCCCGTTTTTACAGAAACTAATGCTAAACCCACTATGGACGTATTCGGAAAAAAAAGATGATTAAAAATCTGCAAAAATATACAGGGTGTCCCATTTAAACTAAAAAAGTTGACGGTACTTCCGGTTAAACCGGAAGTACGTTAATAGCTAGCATAATGTCTTCGGATGCATTAGACGTCACTACACTTGCCTGCAAATTTTCAGCAATATCACTCTTTCCGTTCCAAATTTATTTGCTTGGTTCCATACTTTATCCCAACCCTGTATGTATGTACAATATATTACAATAGACGTTTTGCTAAGGTCACGTTTTAAAAGCCACTTTTTACGCTGTTTAATTAGCACGACAGAGAGACACTATAGCGTCTGCCAGTATGTTAGAACCCGCCTAGATGTCTATATTATATCGTTTTGATCCTTGCTAAAATAATGTAAATTTTCATAAAATATTTAACTTTTGAAATTTCAAAAAACACATTGGGAACCGGACTAGGTGTCTACCACTGGATTTGGGTAACGTCGGGTGTAGAGGAAGTAGAATGCAGGTTTCTACAAGGTGAGTATCATGCAGAATGGCGGTTAAAATACAGTATTCTTACGGAAAAATGTGGTATCTCACCAGATCATCAAACTTCAACTATTTCAGTTGAGGATGCTTGGACGACACTTGTTCAAATTTCCAAAAAACCAAGAAACAAGCAGCATTGATCGACATGCGTTCATGTAGTTGCAAAAACTGTACATGAAAGATGCAAACAGTGCAGCGTAATGTTTATGAAAGCAACTAGGCGTACATACATGAAAGTTATCTGGAACACGTGAATGCACTCCGGAATCCATGACAGTCTAAACATTCAAAATCCTCGCATAAATATAGCCGCCGCTTCCACTGTACGATAACGTTTACCCGATATTTTCCGCCGAAGAGCTTTCCGCGGAAATTCTGCGGCAGATAACCGGGAAGCTCTTTCAACGTGCCGGGGCTCTGGGAAATCTCACTTGCAGGGTATGTCGAGATTCCGTATAGTAAAAACCTTCGACATATGCCCAGCAGTAGGTTTATAATAGTAATCATAAATTAATGTCTTTATTTATAGCAGTTCCTGACAATTATATGGAAATCATCAGTTAGGGCGAGGTTCAGCAGATCCGTGACAGGAGGGCTGCTCTTCCATCTAACCCCAAATACGCAAAAAAATGGAGTCACGTTGATTGACTGAGTGCTTCCCACACGACGATACCATTTTATTGTTTTCCCATTGCATGAAGCTACAGTCTGAAATCCCTTGCACCCAAATCATCGCCCACCCGCCCGCAAAAAAACATCCAACGCAAAAACTCTCGTAAATAGTTTCTTGCGTCTCCCTCCTTAGATACTAGAACGCCACAGTTATCATTCTGCATGCTTCAACTGAACGATGCAAAACGATCAGGAGCCTTTAGACCGTCTAAAAGCAAAGTATGAGCTGTTTTCATATTTTTAGTTTTTTTAATTACTGTTACGCCGCCACTGGCACGGTTTTTCAGACACTGGCGCGTTTTCCACTCTCGCCGCGATAGTCAATTCTGTGTCGAAATTTCATTAAAATCAATTTAATAATTTTTGCTTTACGCCATATACATAGAACGAAATTAAGCAATACTCGTATATGTATACATCACAAAACTCTAAGTCTCTTGGTTTCTGTAATAGGCAAGGAAATGCTCACATGGACGCCGATACGTATTTCTTCCATAGGTCGAACAAATTTTTCAAAAAAAAGTAGAAAATGATCAGGAACCCCTAAAACACCTAAAAATGAAGTTTGAGGAATATTTAATCTTTTTCGTTTTTTGCTAATTACTCCGCCACCCATGCACCATGCAATTATAAGAACATTACCTACTACGACCCCCCAGCATATCGCTGCCCAAATTTCATCACAATCCATGCAGCGGTTACTGAGATTACGAGGCTAGAAAAACGCGCCCAGACAGACAGACAGACAGACAGACCGACAGACCGACAGACAGACCGACGAAAATGAGTGACATGGATTTTCATTATGTAGACATCGTAAAATGCCCAAAAAGCGTGTTATCTCAAAATCGAAAATTTTCGCGATCACAATACTCCCCTCGCCTATCGGTGTGGGAAGTAAAGTGGAAGATGACATATACAAGCATATTTCTTTTTACCTTTATTACTATTTTACTTTTAATTTCTCTTAATTTTTACTTCCCACACCGATAGGAAACTGAAAAGTTTGTATTATTGATAATAGGCTGTTCATTGACCTGTGAAGGAAAGACCTAGCGGCATACGACAATTTGGGGGGGGGAGGGGGGTACTGGCGATGATTTGGTTGCAAGGGGATCTCAGACTAAAGCTTCATGCTATGGGAAAATAATAAACTGGTATCACCGTAATGTGTGGGAAGTACTGAGTCAATCAAGTTGACTTCATTTTCAATTTTAATCTACTTTTAATTTATTTTAATTTTATTGATGGCCCTAATTTCTCAAAAAGTCTAAGTTTAAGAGCTGGCTGTTTAAAAAAAGGACACTCGGTAAAGTGAAAGTTTTGTCAGGTTCGAGAGGTATCAACATAGGGATTTAGATGGGGCATCAGAACGCACCCTGGATGTATAAGGTAAGGGTGGGGGGTTAAATATCCTTTTTTTTCGCGTAATAACATCTCTGATATTTCTGTTGTCTGCAGCTGCTTAAAAAATACATTTGGGCTTACAAAAGTACGACATTTAGGAACATATGTATAGCTACCTACTATACCGATATTTAGCCAATTGTTAAGTCCTACAAAAAGACTTTTGCGTGCAAAAGGTCGGAAAAAATGAATTTTGGTTCCCACCAAAGACACTGGTTCCCTGAATGTACAACTAAGTTTGCCACCTTGGGGGGTTGCCGCTCGAGGGGGGAGGGGGGTGAAAACTCTGCTTCGCGACGATTTTAGAAAAAACCGTCGTAATTGCTATCGAAAAAATGTTCAAATGAGAATTCCAGTTGCGACCTCCGGGTCGGAGAGGGGGTCGCCGCTCGAGGGGGGGGGTCTGTAAGTTTTGTTCTCTCCATAAATCATTATACCACAATATAAAGGTTTTTTTTAAATACTATAGCCACTGAAGTAAAAACTTTGGGTAGTGAAGCTTTTGAAACAAAAGTGAAACAACTTGCGACCTTTGGGTCGGGGGGGAGTCGCCGCTAGAGGGTGGGGTGGGGGGCTGTAAGTTATGTTCTCTCTATAAATCATTATACCACAATATACAGTTTTTTTTCAAAATACTATGGCCACTGAAGTAAAAACTTTGGGTAGTGAAGCTTTTGAAACAAGAGTGAAACGCTTTATGAAGCTGAAAGAATTTTACAGTGAGAATAAGTTTCTAAAGAACGATTATAGCTATATCGTTATGCAATAAACTTATTTAATTTTTGTACTATGTGTTATGATGTATGTTAATTTTATGTAATGTGTACACGTGCTACAAATATGTATATTTTTGCAACTTTAGTTGCTATTTTTTTACTTGTGTAATAGTGTAATAGCTTAGGCATATAGTTATATCTATCTAGCCGCATCTAGCCATTAGGATGTGTACTTAGGATGAACATTACCCTATTATAAATTCCTGTTTGTGCCCTTAAGGCAGTAGTTGGTTGGTTGTCTTGCTGCCTGAAGCATCTCATGTAATTTTTAAGTTTCATAATAAAAGTGTTCAATCAAGCTTCAGTTTAGCTTTTTAAAAAGACTATAAACAAATGCACATCCTAATGGCTAGCTACGAGGGTAGTTTACTATATAACTATATGTAGCACTAATAAATAAATTGAATTGAATTGGATTGTCTTCTTCACCGTATTCCAATCAGATTAACATCGCTCTACCCAATTTCGTTATCCTTCCACTAATAGCAGCGGAAAGCAAAACCATCCCTTCCGCCCAATTGGACCGCTGCGTCGCGTTTCCACCCCTGCCGTCATCAGGGAAGTTAATACGAAACGTATATTTGCCCAGCACTTCTACGGCTCGCTTCGTGTCAACAGGGCGAGGGTGCGTTTTGCGGGGAGGGGTAGAAAAGAGGGGTTGGGTAGGGGAGGGGGATGACTGCCGCCATTGCCGCGATCGTCCCTTGGGACATGGGGGAACGGATGGGGTCCCACCCTTGAAACGGTGGGGTGGGATAGAGATAGTCGGATAGAGTTGTCGGTTTTATTGAACTCGGGGCGAATCCCGAAAGCTTTAAGGAATTATTATTCCTGCAATCAACTTATGTTATAATGTGTTTAAATTATATTTTTATCCGTAATAGTAAAGAAAGTCAAGTTGGTTTATCTTCCTATAGCGTGAAGTGATAGTCTGAGATGTCTTTGCAACCAAGTCATCAACCGCCGGCCCGCAAAAAAATATCCATTACAAAAGCTCTCGTGGGCACCGAAGCGGACACTACAAGTACAATAAATTTTTTCACTTTCACAAACCCCCCACCCCCAAACTACCCTTATTTTGCCGTCTCTAAGAGTATAGTATGAGGCAATATGATAAGGAGCCCCCAAAATCACCTAAAACGAAGTTTGCGCTGTTTTCATATTTTTAGTTTTTTGATTATCGTTGCGCCGCCAGTGACACGATTTATAAAAACCATACGGTTTTTCCATCCACGCCATGGCAGTAAAATCAATTTAATAATTACTATTTTTCCATCCACACCATAGCAGTAAAATCAATTTAATAATTACTAAGTGACACAATATCAGCGCTTCGCCAAATAGCTCCACCACCAACACCCATCCGTCGAGAAAATGACCTTCTAAAAGATTATATATACAGACTTTTCGAAAGCCTTTGACAGGTTATTTCACTCCGTCTTGTTGTCAAAACTAAAATTGTTCGGTTTTACTACATTTTGTTGCATATAATGGTTATCAGTCACGCTCTTACACTTACACTGCTACCTCTGGAGTACCACAGGGATCTAATTTAGGCCCTTTGTTGTTCCTGATTTTTATAAATGATCTTTGTTATGTACTTCAGTGTGGAAGGCTGTTATTTGCCGATGACTTAGAAATGTTTGCTGCTATTAAATGTTTTGATGATAGTGTTAATCTTCAACTCCAGTTAAATCTGCTATAAAACTGGTGTCTGAAGAATAAGCTATTCCTAAATATCAAAAAATGCAAAGTTATATCCTTTTCTAGCAAACGTAATACTATTGTTTATCCGTATATGTTAGAAGACACTCTTCTTGAGTGTTCTGAAATGGTTTGTGATTTAGGAGTTGATTTTGATTGCCTACTAAGTTTTGATCACCATATATTTAGAATAGTAGCGGAGGCAAATAGAACTTTGGGCTTTATAGTTAGAAATTGTAAGCATATATATGATATAACAGCCCTAAAGAACTTGTACTTTGCTTACGTTCGCTCTAAGCTAGAATATGCGTCTGTTATTTGGAGCCCGTACTACATGTGCTATACGAATAGTACTAAATATGCACAAAAAAAGTTTTTAAAGTATTTAGCATTCAAACTTGATAGGGTGTATCCTCAGCAAGGCTCAGACTATCAAGTATTGTTAAATAGGTTTCAATTAACTTCATTAGTCAATCGTCGTAAACACAGCTCTGTTATAACCTTAAACAAAATTTTGCATGGGCATTTAGAGTCACCCGATTTGTTGTCTCAAGTAGACTTTCTCGTGCCAAGACAATCATCCAGGCTATCTCTTTTATTCTTCTGCGGTCGAGCACATTCTAACTTAGCGCTGAAATCTCCTATTAGAGTCATGTGCACTAACTTCAATACAATAAATCATGTATGTGATATTTTCAATTGTACCCTACCCGAGTTGAAACAGCTTTCCAACTCGAGTCTAATGGTTTTAACCCTGCAGTTAAATGGACAGAAATTTGGGCGAATCCAACACCAGAAGAGATGAACAGTAATCTAAGACATGTGATTGGGCGATAGTTGGCAGGGTTCTTGGTGTCTGCGTTTTTGGGTTTTATATACGTTATTCTTCGCGTGACGAATTTGGGAAGCCTATTCGGTCGGAGTATGGCTTTATTGATTTGGTCCGTAAGCATTTGGTATGTTGCACTGAATTGCTTGTACCAGAAATTTTGCACATCATCCATGCCTGGGCAGTTCCAATTGTGGGTATGTTTTATCGTTTCAGCTATTTCCTTTGGTCTAAGAATAACGTCTCTATGCTCCGCTATATGTTTTATAATTTTTTTATTTATTTTTTTTATAATTTAATTTTAATGTGTTTATGTTGTTTTGCTCAGGTCATACCTGTATTTTTTTGACGTTGATATTTCATCTGACTGTTTAAGTTCCTCTCGCATAATTGCGGTAGCAACAAGTGTTGACGGGCTGTGCCAAGTCAACACCCAGACTATTATTGATCGGAATTTAGGTAAGATCGCACAATATTACAGGTCTTCAGGGTTACAGACTTTTGGAATACTTTGTGTAACTTTTCGTCCAGGCCCAACTGTTGAAGGTGTTGTGTAAACGTGTTTGGTGTAAGGACTGAGACAGATATAATGAGGGGGACAATTGTGACTGTTTTGTTTCCAAAGTCGTTTTATTTCCATGGCAAGGTCCGTGTACTTAGATATCTTCCCAGCGTAGGTGTTTTGGATATTGACATCATTAGTAATATCTATCAAATAAGTAATTTTGTCGGCCTTTGACTGAAAAACTATATCTGGACTATTGGCTGAGATAGTCTTGCCTGTATGTATTTCAACGTCCCAGTATAGTTTGTATTGATCTTTTTCGAGTACTGATGTCGGAGTGTAATTGTAATACGGATCTGTGTTTTCTATTAGTTTGTTTGTTGTGGCTAACGCTTGGTGTATGACCCTGGCGGCAGAGTTATGTCTGGCTGTGTATTCGGTACCGGCAAGAGTTTTGCACCCGCTTGTTATGTGATCTATTGTTTCTTTTCGTTGTTGACATTTTCTGCAATTATCGTCTGTTAAACCCTCCGTTTCTGGGAACAACTGGCCATCCTGCAACCAGGTGTATGACTGTTTTTTGTTAATGTGGTCTTGGGTGACACGGTATCTATGTTTGCCGTGCAATGCTTTCTGCGACCAGGTGTCCATTTTTTCTTGTTGTGATTGGATATGATTGTATGTGTATGCTACGTGGTCTGGACTAGAGAGGTTAAGTGCTGTATAGTTCTTGTCTGCTTTTACTATTGCCTTATGTAAGTTAGTTTCTTTGGTGTGGAAGAAATGTCTGAGTGTTTGTATTTGTGTTGTGCGAAGTGACTGTATGTCTATAATTCCTCTGCTCCCTAGTTTTCTGTCTATGGTAAGCCTCTCCTTGCACGTGTTTGGATGTGACGTTGATTATCATTATCACTATTATTATTAGATGCACTTCTCTCTGTTTGCTCTTCCGTTTGCTTTCTCTCTATCCTCATTGCTCTTTAACATTGTCTGGTTTCTGGGTGATAGATAGATAGTGAATGATATGAATGAATGATATGAAAATAAAGGCAAAGGTCCTCCGGACCGCGTTAACAGCAAAACAGCGTTTTCCTTCCACTATGCAGTCCCAATCTCATCACCCTGTGCACTCTGCTACCCTTCATTTTAGCTCAGACACTATCTGACATTCACCTGTGCACCTAACCCAGTATGTCAAGATGCGTCCGCGGATGAAAAAGTGCAAGGCTGCGGTAAAACGTCGAGACGTGGCCACTCAAACCAGTGTGTTGGACGTATGGAGTCCTCGGGTCGTTTTGAACAGGGTGGAATATCCTCAGGAGAAATCACCACCAAGACAAGAACAAGAAGTGGTACCAGGCGACAAATCAGAAATCGGCGAGATAGTCACAGTCCACGACAAGCCGGTCAGACTCTCGAAACTGCCTTCCAGTTACAGGTACTGTTTCAACACTCTCAGCTTACTAGCTTTACGCAACACTTCACATCTTGGTCGGGTACTAGGCTAAAGCATAGTAAATAACCAGCAGGATATCCCTGGGGATTTCCTATATAAAAAATGATGTCAAGCTGATTGACTCAGTACTTCCCACACATTACGCTGATACCAGTTTATTATTTTCCCATAGCATGAAGCTTTTGTCTGAGATCCCTTGCAACTAAATAATCGCCAGCCCCTCCCCCCCTAAAATTGTCTTATGCCGCTAGGTCTTTCCTTCACAGGTCAATGGACAGCCTATTATCGATACTACAAACTTCTCAGTTTTACAACCCCCAACCCCCAACCACCTCACTTTCACCCCCACCCAAAAAACTGGTAGGAAATAATCAGGAACCCCTAAAACATCTAAAAACCGAATTTGAGTTGTTTTCATACTTTTTGTTGTTTGATTATTGCTACGCTGCCACTGACACGATGTTTATCAAACATACGCGTTTTCCATTATCACCACGGTAACAATATACTGTGTCAAGATTTCATTAGAATCAATTTAATAGTGTCCACGTTACACAATACAAAACGATTTAAACCGCAATAAATTCTCCCTTAGTTTCCGTAATCGGCTAGGCAATGTTCGGATGGACCTAAAAAGGTGATTTGTGTCGCTAGATCTTCCTTCACAGGTTAGTGGACAGCCTATTATGAGTACAAGAAATTTTTTAATTTTTCAACCCACAATCCCCCATCCACCCCAATTTCACTCCCACCCAAAAAAACGCAGGAAATGATCAGGAACCTCTAAAACGCTTAAAAACGAAGTATGAGCCGTTTTTATATTTTTAGTTTTTTTATTATTTCTGCGCCGCCACTGGCACGATTTATATCGGTGTGGGAAGTAAAATGATTACTACAAAATTTGACCTTCAAGGCGCCATTATGGGTGAGAAGTCTGGGTATTTAATTATTCTTAGTTTGCACAACAGGTCATGAAGGCCTAGGGCAGAAATGAGTACAGTCTGATCTTATACTACTAAAATTTATGTAACTTAAAATTGTGTTTGAATACTTTCACCACCTATTTTTGACTATATCCTGCACTATTTCACGCCACCTATTTCTGTCTACCGTCTTCTCTTTCCAGTGTTTAATATTAATTTTCTTTAAATCATCTTCTGCCTTCTTCAGCCATCTCTCCCTTGGTCTATTCTTCCTTTTTTCCTATTGGTCTCCGGTTGAGAACTAGTATTGCCATTCTCGTCCCATTCATCCTCTCCACATGTCCCAGCCACCTTATTCTCTGCGCTTTGATGACTGCTATAATACTGAGGTTCATATACATGTCTTCCAGTTCCTGGTTTGTTCTTCTCCTACATCCCTCATTTGTCCTTACGCCTCCATAAATAGCTCCCAACATTTTTCTTTCCCATCTCATATTTTTTTCTTCCTCCTCTTTGTTCATAGTCCAAGTTTCACAAGCATATGTCGCTGTTGGTTTTATAGCAGTTGTATAAATTATTTCTTTGGTCTTTCTGGATACATATTTGGGTTTCATAAGATTTTTCAGGGCTCCATACTTCTGGTTTCCCTTGATGATCCTTGCCTGTATTTCTTGTTTCTCCTGTCCCTTTTGCTTTATGACTACCCCTAAGTACATAAATTCTGTACTCCTTTCAAAAGTATATTTCATGTCGTTGACCATAAAGGTTAGGTTCGGCTGATCATCGGAAGTTTCTTCCATTTGCCCCATGACAATAACTATATTTTATCTTATTTTGATTTATCTCCATCCCAAATCTCTTTGCTTCCGCATCTATCCTTGCCGTAATCTTCTTTAGTTCTTTCTCTGTTTTTGCTACTAGTTTTAAGTCATCTTGCATTGATTTGATATCCACTGTATGTACATTGTATATACTTTTATTATGTGGGACCTTATACGTTTTCCTAGGTTATTCGTCAAACCAATAACAAACAACGACAAGGCCAATTCGACATTGCTGATTGACGCAGAAGAGGAAATGTTGGTCCATAACCTAGCTTTCGTGAAACCGGGGCCTATGTGCTACAAGAAACGGATATCGGAAAAGTTGAGTAGGAGCATGACAGTACCCCGGGTACGACAAGAACCTGAGGAAGTTGAGGATAGGAATGGTTTGGAGCCTCTTCTTGGTAATTCTTTTTGATAAACCATAGGTTGTAGTCTTACAATTTTTCTAGTTTAGTATGATTTTTCATGACGTTTTGTCATGTTGGCATCACAAGCAATTTGTCACTCCTCAAAAGCAAACATTTTCAAAACTGAACTACAAAAAGCGCCTGATTTTCAAGATTGTCAAAGTTTTAAGAATTTCAAGATTTTTGAAAATTTTATGAACTTTTCTACCAGCTTGGATTTAATTTTGAGATAATACGCTTTTGGGCGTTTTATGATGTCTACATAACGAAAATCCACGTCACTCATTTCCGTCAGTCTGTCTGTCTGTCGGTCTGTCTGTTAGCGTCTTTCTAGCCTCGTAACCTCAGTAACCGCTGCATGGATTGATGAAATTTGGGTAGCGATATGCTGTGGGGTCGTAGTAGATAATGTTGCTCTGGTGGGATAAAATGGAATAGTGCTCATATATCAATAAAAAATACTCAAGTAAAATATATTATTTTTTTTATATAACTGAGCAGACTGCGCAGGCAGAGCCTAAATACCAGAGTGCCGCGGCTGCTGTGAAAGGGTTATGTTAGGGGAAGTTTGTTAACGCGAGATTTGAATGAGCCAATACCCGCAGGCCCAATAAATACATCTCCTGGCAGTCCATTCCAAGCCTTGGATTCCCTGGGAATAAATGTGCGGTTGTACCGCTCAGTTCTTGATGTATGAAGAACGACCGTCTTAGGACGAGATGCAGCGGTCGCACGGGTACATCTGATAGGAGCAGTGAGCGGCGGAACGATAGAGGATAGCTTAGAGGAGCAGATTCCGTTGGAATATCGGTAGAAGAGTGAGACGTCACCAACTACACGCTGGTGAAAAAGTGACTGAAGGTGGCGCGTTAAGGCCGGATCGCCAATTAGTCGAATTACCCTTCTCAGAACGGCATCTAGTATAGACAGGGTAGTAGGGGCAGCAGCTTTCCAGACATGAGAGCAATACTGCAGGCAAGGTCTTATCTGGGCTTTATATAGGGTGAGGAGGTTACATGGTGAGAAATACTTTCTGGCTCTAAATAGGTACCCAAGCTTTTTACCAGCAGCTGGTGCAATTGTTCGTGCCAGATCAGATTTTCTGTAATGTTGACTCCTAACAGCTTGAATGAGTGACTCCTTGGCAGAGCCTGGTTGTTCATTAGAACCTGTTGTTGGCTTGGGTACATCTTGTTTGATAGCGTACAATACTGGGTCTTGGAGGCATTAAATTTAACCATATTCTTAAGCCCCCAAGCGGTAATGGTATCGAGATCCTTTGAAAGTGAAGCTGCCACTGCCTGTATTCTGCGTTCCAGCTCGACCACAGAGATCGGTCTATTGCTCATGATGCCTGCATGCAGCGTACTGTCATCCGCAAAACCGTGGATTGAGTTTGTAGTGCTAATTGGAACAGAAGACACTATTCGACTCATATTTACAATCCCTGCCACCGTATCGCTTTTCAGAAAACCTTCTAGGAACGGCCGGCGCTCCAGAAACGATCAAATGATTTGATATTTCGGTCCATTTTTCGAAAACCGAAAATGTACTAGAATTTGCTGATATGTACTTTTGTACTTTGACTTGGAAAATGTACTAGAAATAGTACAAACGTACTAAAACGGCAGCACTGCTGTCCAGTGTTGCCGCGGTGCGCGAAATGTACTGAATGAAAGCAATAAAATGTACTAGATTGTACTAAATTGTACTAAAATCCGCGAATTTAATGATCAGCTGTACGTGCTATAATTTTCTGAGGAGCAAAAAAAACCTCTCAAATTTCTGCAAGCATACAATTTCTGGCATTATACATCTATTTCAGAAAAACTCCAACGGATGAGATTTTACGACTGCAACAGTCAAATAGGTAGATTAATTTTGTGGTCCCTTTTTCGGAAACTAAAAATGTACTAGGATTTGACTGAAACGTAGTTTTGTACTTTCACTTCGACAATGTACTAGCAATAGTACAAATGTACTAGAAATAGTACACATGCACTAGAAATAGTACAAAATGTACTAGATATAGTACACATCTACTAGAAATAGTACAAAATGTACTAGAAATAGTACAAATGTACTAAAACGGCAGGACTGCCGTCCAGTGCTGCAGCGGTGCGCGAAATGTACTGAACGAAAGCAATAAAATGTACTAGATTGTACTAAATTGTACTAAAATCCGCGAATTTAATGATTAGCTGTACGTGCTATAATTTTCTGAGGAGCAAAAAAAACCTCAAATTTCTGCAAGCATACAATTTCTGGCATTATACATCCATTTCGGAAAAACTCCAACGTGTAGGAATATTATTTGAATTTTGTATTTTTCCCGCTCATTTGTACCGCCAGTAAATTGACGTGTTACCACTGTCTAGTGCAAGGTAACTGCCTGATATTAAGGTTATAAGGACTGTCAAGTCAACTGTCTTTATGTCATCTGTCATTATGTCATTCTATTCTGTTCACTTCATCATTCAACCACTTCTGTTCTGATTATGCTACTGTTAAGATGTTAAGATTATGTACGGCCACGCCACAGTGTGTGCCCCCATTGTGTTATGTAAAATATATCCTGTGCAATCAAGCTGTACCCCTTTGAATTGATCCCCGAAACTGCCTATAAACGTATGAGATTTTACGACTGCAACAGTCAAATAGGTAGATCAATTTTGTGGTCCCTTTTTCGGAAACTGAAAATGTACTAGGATTTGACTGAAACGTACTTTTGTACTTTGACTTCGAAATTGTACTAGAAATAGTACAAATGTACTAGAAATAGTACAAAATGTACTAGAACTAGTACAAAATGTACTAGAACTAGTACAAATGATTTTTTTTCAGAAAACCCGCTGGAAACGGCCAGCACTCCGGATATGCTCGAGCTGAACCTGAATGTGAGCAGTATAGGAAGTATCGTGGAGTACAACGAGCGGTCAACCCAGACCCAGACGGCGGCGGAGACGACGCAAGCAAGCGACCGAGGCGGCACCGAAGGAGGCATTAGCCCCCAGGAGAAAACCGGGGAACCACCGCCAGCCCAGAACGATGAGGATCCTCCTCCAGGTCCCAGCGGTATCGATGCGGAGCCTATTGGGGAACCAAATGGAGGGGCAAGCGGGGAACCAGTCGATGAAACACGGGCGGCTAACACGTCGTACAGGTTCGTTTGTCGCTTTGGCGCTTCCCTCTTCAAGTTTTTTATTTGTAATTGATTACAAAGTGTGCTTCGAAGGCTATGCCTTGGATGAGGTGCACGGCAAAAAAGGTATGTTATATACACTACAATTTGTCTAAGGTCCGGTTTCATAATCAAACTTAATTCACCCATTATGCTTAATCCGCGCATTAGGAAATAAATGGTTTTCATAATCGCTGACTGGCAGATTAAAAAGACATAATAATTGTCCACTAAGTTAATGGCTCGCCCTCGGCCAGTTAAAGCGGATTAACTGAAAAATCAACCTATAAATCTGACATGTCGTTTGTATAACGTTTAAGAGTTGACACACATATCAGAATTTCATTAGGCTAAGGTTGAGTTGCCTGTGGATGTTCACTTTTATCAGTGTTTATAAAATAAAACAGATTAGAAAAGCAAGTACTCATCTAATTGCATATTTTCTTTATTCATTATTTCTATATGCATTTGTAGACGACTGTAGTATATCCTCACTCATCAGGTACTTACCTTCTCCTGATTGTTCACTTTATCTGTAAATTTGCGTTCTATAATGCTTTTGAATTTTGTTACTGTACGAATGAGTAGCAGCTCCTCTTCTTTAGCAAAGTTACTATCACGCGCAGGTTTTGCTTTTTTTTGGCTTTGATTGCATACCTCTCTAATAAGAGTAATAATGCTTTAAAAGAATTGCAAACACGAAAACTTATGTCACAATCTGACACATTCACTTTTACAGGTTAAGCGAAATTTCATAATGTAGTTCAAACGGCACAAAATGTGGCATAAAACCTTCTTTCAGATGTACCAACCACATTTTATTGTATGTTAATTAATTGACGTATTATGAAACGTGCATCACATTAATGGAATGATTAAGTTAATAGGGACATTTGCTAATCAACGCATAAGGGTAACACTCAAGGGAATACTTAAGGGACCCTCAGGTGTGGCTTTCCTTGTGTATTTGTTCCCTAGGCAACATCTAGTAGACGGCGGTGCTCATTTGGCGACGTTGTCAAATTTCAAATATACGTCAGAATTAACCAACAAAGTCGCATTGACTGCAACGAAATGTCATGTTGACATTTCTTTACTTGAGTATTAGAGCCCGCGCA
Organism: Callosobruchus maculatus; assembly: GCA_951848785.1. NCBI lineage: Eukaryota > Metazoa > Arthropoda > Insecta > Coleoptera > Chrysomelidae > Callosobruchus > Callosobruchus maculatus. Next base: position 1,815,624 of record CATOUR010000084.1, on the reverse strand, counting down.
CACTGCCGGCGGTCAGGAGTTCCGAGTTTTGCGTTCAGAGTTTTGCGTTCATTGTTTGGAGTTCTGAGAGCACACAGGCGGCGGTCAGTTAGCAACGTTCCAGCTTTGTTCCTAATATTTTTCGTGAAACATGTATTCAGACAGCTCATCTTCCGACGAAGAAGAAGCATTGCTTTTGTTGAGCCTGCAAGCGTTCAAGAGAAAAAGGAAATACTGGGTGCACCCAATTAATAGCAACCGAGAAGATCAAGGGGAATTTCATACGCCATTTGCTGAATGGGCCTATACCACATTTTTGGTTTATTGGCTTAAACAAACCCTGACACCACGTAGATGCCATAAATAATTTTACAAAATTTTTCTATTGTATTTATAACCGACAAAAATTGCTCTAAATATTGAATTTTTTGAATCCATACACTTTCCGCCCAGGTCGTGACGTCACCTGTAGGGAACCAATAAGAGCTCACTGGTACAAAACAATAGCATGGGCTGCTAGTCATCGGACCACGACAGGACGCTTCTTATTAGTTCCCTACATAAAGGACGCTTCTCATTGGTTCCCTACAGGTGACGTCATCATCGGCTATTTCAAATTACAGTACAATTTTCTTTTTAGTGTTATTCTCATTTGGATCAAGTTTTCTGCTGACTTTTTACAGTAAACGGTCTTATGTATCATCAAAAATAATACCGCAGTAAATAAATTGATCAATTTGAGATCACGGTATAGGCCCATTGCTTGAAGATGAAGAACGATTTTTTATACATATTTTCGTATGTCAATAAATAGCTTCAATGAAGTGTACAGTTTAGTAAAACATGATATAGAAAAATAAGATACCAACTAGAGAAAGGTTGTTCCTGCAAAAGAGAGGTTGGCAGTACTTTTACGATTTTCATAACCATTATCACGACTTTTATAATCATTATCGCGGAGCTCAGAACTTCTGACCGCCGTCTGTGTGCGTGAGCTCTTACAATACGTTAATCAATGCTCTTACTCAAGGGAGCCTTACTTAAGGGATCCTCAGGTATTAAGGGACCCTTAAGTATCGACTATCAATACGACCTCTAGTAAAGTTTATGACTTATTTATTATAAGTCAAAGCTTTATTAGCTTTGAAATCTTCAATTTGGGGAGGGCACTGTTCCCATGTGATGAGAGCATGCTTCAATTTCCAGGATGAAGATGAACGGTGTGGCCACGACGATAACAACAGTCCCTGAAGGTGGATCAACGCCTGATTCGTCTAGCGACGAAACTGAAAGTGACGAAAACACACCCCGCCAAAGTCGAAGGACAAAGTTTCTTAAAATTAGGGCACACACTGTGCATATCCACAATCACTTTTACGGAAATCGGAAATGAAATAGTTTAGGTTTAAGGTTCACAACCAGGTTTAGACAGGCTCTTCAGTCTAAAAATAAATGAGTTTCCTTTCTTAGCGTGCTTTTATTTGATGAACACAACAACCATAGCCGGATTAAGCTCTCATGGGGCCCGGGGCTTATAATTTTAAGGGGCCCTTTATAAATAAAATGCAAATACTATTATTTATGAAACTATATTTCCGATATAACAAAAGAAACTACTATACACTTTTTTATAAGTACGTCATGAGTCCCGCTTATAGTATCAGCACTGCTCTCAATGTTTGCGTTTGCTTAGTAATCAGAACTATTTTCAGTGCAATCCAGCGTTAGGTTTGCTTAAAAAACTTATTTTGGGCAATTTTTTCACTGCTTTTAATTTATCCTCAGCAGCCTTAAAATAGTTATTTAGAGTTATCTTGGTAAATTGTAGCCATGGAGCATATAGACATAACACTAACGAACTATATGGATAACTTACTTTTCTTTTTTGAGCGTCGCCTTTGTATCGGTTCAACTTGGATTTATTCATTATGTTGGCACGGGCCACAGGTGCCGACAGTATCCAATGGGTAAGTATAGATATTTTCTATTTTCTTTTTATACAGGCTGAGTCAAGCTCAACGCCTCGGACTCTTGTGACCAAACCATAACACTTTTTAGAGAATTTGCGAATGTATGTAGGTCGAGTTGGACTACATTTTAAAAATAATGATCTTTATACAGGGTTTCTAATAAAAGCGTGCCATAAGTTATGATTTTTTAAATAGAACTCCCTGTATATATTATTGAATATTTAGATTACCGGGCCAATTCTAGTGTGACTTTATGTATCACACCTGGGATTTGAAGTGAGCCGTTTAGGTGCAATTCACAATTTTTAATATAAGTAGATATCAGAAATTGAGTATCGCAGCGATTATAAAACTTAGACGGCTGTGAGTTTGCCGTGCGACTAAACTTAAAATTGGTCAACATAGGTTTGACGTTCAAGTTTGAATTACATTTGTACTTGGAGAAATCGGTAGACTAATTAAGGAAACTTTAATCAGAATTAACTTGATTTTTTCAAATGGGAAAGCCTAATTATTTTTATAAAGTCGAATTTAAAATTTGGTATCAATCTCTGGTAGTTTCAATTTAATTTCAAATTTTCAACCAGTTTTTAGTAGATCTACTGATTTTATTGTTCATTTAGTGACCTAATATTTGCTCTGTCACTTTACATAAAAGTAGGGCCCCTGCGGAGCCCCTCTGAACTGCGGGGCCCGGGGCTCCAGCTCCTTTAGCCCCATGGTTAATCCAGGCATGACAACAACAAGACATATTTCAAAAGATCTGATTCATACTTCGACTGCATATACAATTTTGAGTACAAAGTTTCGATTGATCTATGAATCATTTCAAGATATTAAATATAAGCTCGAAAATCCATCCTAAAATTGAAATCAAATGAAAGCTCCAATGAAAATTTATCCAAAAATATTTTAAACGAACGTTTTTTGGTATATTTGGAGACAAATTACTTTTACTGTTGAATCACTGTTTGATATATGGCAAATTTCCATATAAACTGATGTGTTCTACCATTACTCCTGTTCCGAAAGTTCAAAACTCTGAGTTATACAGGGTTGGGATAAAGTATGGAACCAAGCAAATAACTTTGGAACGGAAAGAGTGATATTGCTGAAAATTTGCAGGCAAGTGTAGTGACGTCTAGTGCATCCGAAGACACTATGTTCGCTATTAATGTACTTCCGGTTTAACCGGAAGTACCGTCAACTTTTTTAATTTAAATGGGACACCCTGTATATTTTTGCAGATTTTAATTCATCTTTTTTTTCCGAATACGTCCATATAATCTTGGTAACAGTTATATTGTAGCGATTATGCTAAATAAATCTATATTACGACTATCTACTACCCTCAATCGTCTTCAAATGAACTGTAAAAATAAAAAATCAACGATTCAGATCAAGATATCTTGCCTGTACTGACGTGAAAATAGGTATTTTACAATATAATAAAATAAATCAGACGGTAAATAAATAATTTGACAGGAAAATTCGGTCGAACAAAAACACATTAAATTAGATATTTATTTTAGGTGGATCCACATGTAATAATCAAACGGCTATACTAAAACAAATTATATGGCGTGAGATTATTTTGCCTTTTGTTGATGGAGTTTTGTCTGAAAATACAAATGGGCACTATTCACCGCTAATTATATAATTGAGATTTATTTGTGCGGGATCATTTATTTTCCTCTTCTACATGAGCGGAACGAACACGGCTCGAAAGGGATCACTGTACATTTTGATAAAACCTACTATTTACCTTTTTGCTTTTTGAATCCTGACCGTCGGTACCAAATATTTAGTAAAACAATCTTGGGATACGGTTACTTATTATATTTCCAAAATATAAAATTTTACGACGTTTCGACGCTTCTATTAGGCGTCATCTTCAGGTATTAAAACTAAAATAAAATATCAGAATTGTCAAAAAGATACAAAATGACTAACATTTACAATTAATTTTTTTTTAACAATTAAATATCGAGGGAAGAAGGTAAATATTGATAAGATGTAAGAAAGTATAGGCTATGTTCCATTTATTAAATTTGTATATATGCATGAAAGATTGCTTGTATCTGTCCTGAAATTCATGCTGTTAGAACTTTTTTTTATATGTATCATCTCTAAGATGTTTCTTTTATACCAATCTTTCTCTTTGCATAAAGTTCTAACGTTGTTAAAATCGATGGTATGTTTATTTTCTATAGCATGTTTGCTGAGGGCGGTAAAATTCAGGTTTTTATTTTTAATATCATACTTGTGTTTATATTTGCGTTTATTTAAATATTGTTTAGTTTGTCCTATGTATAAGTTAGGGCAATCTTTACAAGGTATTTCATATACCAAATTGCTATGCATGTCCTTTTCTAATGCAGGTTTCAGGCTTGAAAATACTGCACATATAAAAGAAAAGTTCTAACAGCATGCATTTCAGGACAGATACATGCAATCTTTCATGCATATATACAAATTTAATAAATGGAACATAGCCTATACTTTCTTACATCTTATCAATATTTACCTTCTTCCCTCGATATTTAATTGTTAAAAAAAAATTAATTGTAAATGTTAGTCATTTTGTATCTTTTTGACAATTCTGATATTTTATTTTAGTTTTAATACCTGAAGATGACGCCCAATAGAAGCGTCGAAACGTCGTAAAATTTTATATTTTGGAAATATAATAAGTGACCGCATCCCAAGATTGTTTTACTAAATAAATGTATATTTTGATAAAACCTACTATTTACCTGAAAATGAGATTCGACGGCGCATTCAACAGGCACATGTGGCCATGCCAAAGTTTACTAAAATATGGCGTGACCATAACATCACTAAAGCTACTAAAATGTCGCTGGATCAGTCTCTTGTGTTCTTCATATTTTTGTATGCCTCGGAAACATGGACTGTTAAAAAGGCAGATCGAGCTCGCATAGATGCTTTCGAAATGTGAACGTGGAGAAGAATGCTCAGAGTCCCTTATACCGCCCATCGAACTAACTGGATGAGCTCGGTAATCCAAAGAGGCTATCCTCCATTGTGTCGACGAGAATGCTTACATTCTTCGAACATATTCACAGAAGCGATAATATGGAGAAACTTGTAGTTCAGGGTCATGCCCCGAGTGGGCGGCGCCGTGGCCGTTCCCCTACACGCTGGGTGGATACGATGAAACAGTTGCTGGATATGAGTATCAAGAGCGCCACTGAACTGACAGTAAATCGCTAACGATGGCGGGCTACAGTTCTCAAAACTATTGATAATATTCGTGTCGGCAATATTCTAGCTCCGACTTAATGCATTTTACGAGTTTACAACACGTCTGTTAAGTCATTGTGACTATGATGATGACTATTTACCTATTTTATCATATACAGGGTGAGTTATAAGTTGATACTTTTTTAACTATGTATAGAAGACGTTAAAATAAACAAGTATTTCAAATAGCTTTATTCTGAAATTTGAAAAATAAGGGAGATACAGAATCAAAAAGACTCAATCTGGGCTTGAGTATCAAGACGTACCTGGTTTGTTTATTTTTAGTTCTCTGCTTGGATTTTTTGTCTTATAGATTTTTTTTATGGTTAGTCTCCCGCAAACGCTAAAAGCCTATGACGCTTTAGAAACGTTGCGAGAGGATAAGTGTCAGTGCATGTTAGAGTTGAAACGCTGCAGGTTGTAGCCGTCGGGAAACAAATTCCCCAACAGCTCATTCCACAGCGTTGAAGTTCTCCAAAAGAAGAAATGCTGGAGGACACATGTTCGAAAGGTAGGGACCTCGACTTGGTAAGGATGAGCTCGCAAAACCTCTCTAGTATTCCTCGTTCGAACGGCCAATGGTGTTATGATCTGGGAGAGCTCACTCGAACATCTTCCGTGACAGAATCTGTAACACAGGGACATGTCAGCCACCCTTCTTCGATGTTCCAGGCTGTAGAGCTTCTTTGTGAGGTTAGGCGTATCGATTAGCCTAATTGCTTCTGGATAGTGTCCAGAAGCTTTAGAGAGTACTTCGGAGCGCATTCTCACATATGGGAGCAATACTCCAGCGATGGTCGGACCTGTGCCTTGTAGAGCAGCAGTAGTTGCTCTGGTATATACCTCTAGCTTACTACAGCGGATCAAAACTCCAAGCTTCTGGGATGCCGTTTTAGCAATACTGACGACGTGGTCGTGCCAGGACATGTCATTGTTGATGTTGATCCCCAAAAGCTTGACGGAAGGTGACTCGACCTTTCATTTCCACAGTTGGTAAGCCAACGTGAGACTTCTTTGTCAGTGTTGTTGCCTGAATTTTCTGTACGTTAAACTGTACTTTATTTACTAAACCCCACTCGACAATTGTTTTGATATTTACGTTAAGTAATCCAGGGTAATGAGCTCAAAAAGGCATGTTTGGGAATATATTCATCTAGCAATCTGAATTTTTTTTGTTTAAATTTATCTAGAGAAATAAAACCTAAATGCACCTAGTTTAATTTGTGCAATTTTGTAAGCAGTAAATGAATTTTTCAGGATCTAAAAGCCACCATTCTATAGTATATAGGATCTTCTTAAAGATGATACTTACAATGGAGGACTGTCTACTGGTGATATTCCAGCAACTGCAAGAATGCATAGAATCCTATGCAAGGACAATAAGTCAAAGTTCCGGTATATACAGCTTCTTACAGCTTTACGGAAGGTGATTCGACTATTGGGTGACACTCCAATTGGTAAGCCAACGTGAAACTTCTTTGTTTAGTTTTTGCTTGGATTTTTATCTTGTATGTTAGGCAGATAGTGCAGTAGTCACTTTATGTTTATTGTTGTTAAGTTTAAATTGACAAATCGTAAAAGTTGTTTACAAATAATGTGCCACTTTAGGATTCATCAGTTTAGACTTAGCGCCAAATTGAGAATCCAAGAAAATACGTATTCCCGTGTTAGCGAGGAGGCGTGGCCGCCTGTTCCCTTTCTCCAGTATAGTATGTGCGTCTAAGATGAGGGGAGGTAAGCCCAAAAGTCCAAAGGTAAGGTCAAAAGATCCAAAGGTCGCCATAAAAAATGATTTTCGCATTTCCAAGCTCCTGACATTACCTTTAAACTTACAGTAATGACTCAAAAAGCAAATTGAAGAAGAAAGCTTGCGCTATGTCACTTTGGTGGCCAAGTTTTGATATTGTTTTTGGTTGTTAAATTACAGACATTTAAGGATTTATGATTTTGCATTGCGAGTTTTCTTACACACTAAAAAACTTGTGAAAAAGTTTGTAATTTTTTATTCAATTCACGATCATATTAGATATACATACGTTACTACAAATAATGAAAAATAAATTTAATCTTAAGCTAAGGAAGTGGCATTCTGGAGCACTCTTCATAGTATCCACGTCACAAGGATAAAATATATCACAATGACTAGTAGTATATAATTGAAGGCGTACTTCATGATCAAGAATCTGGAAAATAAAGAATACATTATTGACACACTTAAAGACATCGATAGATTAATTAAGGAAGCTTCAACCTATGAGGAAGCCCGAGGCAAATGCAAACTGCATTAAAATCTGTTGAAATTATAAAACGTTCTTTACTTGGCAGAAAAATGCATGCCATAAACGTAAACACAACGTGAAATAGTACCAAAATTCTAACAGGAATTTGAAAGGCTCCAGTCAGAGGTATCGCTATTTTTGACAGAATTTACAAGTTTTTATACCTTTAAATTTGAAATTTAATGCTGAAGATAATAGAAACACCCAGGAATAATCGCTGTTGAACCCTAACCAAAACCTGATAATTACTTTCCACTTTATTGCAATCAAATTCGCATGCACCAAATTCACATGCATTTTTTCTGTGCAATAGGGTACTTGCAGAAAAAAATATTATGTCGTTTACGCGTTCCTTAGAGCCTAGTAAACGTGACAAAATCACTTGTTTGGTTTTTTGGAATCGACATACTCCAAAAATTATTTCAAATGCCGGAAAATGCCGCGCAAACAACCTCTGACGTCAGTGATATCCTATAGTGATGGGATGTAAAGTATTGATATTCGATATCGATAGCCAGTGCTAACCTAACATTTTGACATTGATCATTATAACCACAAAACACAGGCACACACAAAAGTACAAAAGTCAAAAGAATAAAAGTTAGGCTAGATTACTAATTCAATTTGTAGGGATGGGCTTGAATTAGATTCTACCTTTGGATTCATTCATACTGGGATGCGCCGAAATAAAATGATGGCTTCGATTAGTTGCGAATCTCGGTCATAAACAGGATGAACTGTGATACCTATCAGATATAAAAATGTATTGCAACGAAAATGCTGGTGGGTTAATTGCCTGTTTCAAATATGTTTAAGTATCAATAAATCGAGTTGCATTGTTAGAGAACTCAGATCATCTCTAGTCAAATGCGCAGTTGGCAAACCATAAAGAAAATATGGTTGCATTCGAACAGCTGATATGATTTCGTTTTGCATTTTGCATCTCGCAGCATTACTCAATGAGGAACTACGGCTGTAGTAGGATAAAAGGGGTCTCATTTCATTTGGGAATATGTATACCCATATAACAAACCACGCTCGTAAAATAAATTATTGATATATAGAAATAGTTTGCAGTTGAATCTCACTGACGTGCGCTGTAGCAGTATCGATTGTCGATATCGATAAGATACCTGTGACGTCAGCCCTTGTTTTAAGTCACGTGGAAAATTTTTTTTTATTTTATTTTGCAAATATCTTTTTTTGACCGTCAGTAAAATCATGTTTTTTGTTTCCTACTGCTTCTTGATATGGTTTTCTTTACGCTTTGTATACTCCCGTGACGATTTCACGACCTCTGCAAGTACCCTATTGTAAATTCAAACCAACAGGTACAAATTACACCTGACAGTTTGAAATTACAAGTGACGAGTTGGAAAATCAACTTGACCGTTTTGAATTATCACTTGACGTTTTGGAAACTAAAGCTTGAAAATGTGTAGTAACGTGCTAATGTCAATTTCTAACCCCCCTTAGCCTTACCTTCTACCTCGCGTAGCTGTCTCTTTTGCCGACATTTCCCTTTCTTTGAATATAAACCTTTTCACGCCTTTCATACCAATGATAGCAAAAGGCAACCTATCGTCGCCTTTTTTAGGCCTTCCAAGTTGTCTGAAAGCGTTTTTGTCGCCTTCTAAGAGCTTGCTGTCCAGTTGGTCGAAGTTCTCCGTATTGAACTCGAAATCGTTCCTCATGAAGAACTCCAAGGCCTGTTGGGCTATGAATATCTTCCGAACTAGTTGAAGAAGCCTGAAATTAGAAATATATTTTTTGAAACAAATATTTATCAACAAAATAAACATTTTTTTCACATATCTATTTTAGTTTTTACAAAACTAAAATAAAAATGTACAGAGTGTATAACGTGCATAACACAAAAATATCATCAACAAATTCAGCTTTTTACAGCTAAACAATTTTTGGTAAACATCAAGATCCGGGCCATTCGAAATTTTTGATTTTCGGTCAAAGGGACAGTATAGTCAACAACCAGCAGAATATCTCTGAGGATTTCCTATATAAAAATAATTCCCACAGACAACAACACTTACAAAGAAGTCTCACGATGGCTTACCAACCGTGGAAATGAGTTCATCCCATAGTCGAATCACCTTCCGTCAAGCTTTTGGGAATCAACATCAACAATAACATGTCCTGGCACGACCACGTCGTCAGTATTGCTAAAACAGCATCCCAGAAGCTTGGAGTTTTGTTCCGCTGTAGGAAGTTGTATACACCAGAGCAACTGCTGCTGCTCTGCAAGGCACAGTTCCGACCATCGCTGGAGTATTGCTCCCATGTGTGGGGATACGCTCCGAAGCACTCTCTAAAGCTTCTGGACACTATCCAGAAAAGAGCGATCAGACTAATCGATACGCCAAACTTCACAAAGGACCTCCACAGCCTGGAACATCGAAGGAGGGTGGCTGACCTATCCTTGTTTTACAGATTCTATCACGGAGGATATTCGAGTGAGCTCTCTCAGATAATAACACCACAGCCCGTCCGAACAAGGAAAACTAGAGAAGCTCTGCGAGCTCATCCTTACCAGGTCGAGGTCCTTACTCCCCGAACTAGTCTCGGCCAGCATTCCTTCTTTTGGAGAACTTCGACGCTGTGGAATCAGCTGCCGGGGAATTTGTTTCCCGACGGCTACAACCTCAGCGTTTCAAATCTAACGTGAACCGCTACGTATCCTCTCGCAGCGCTTCTACAGCGCCATAGGCTTTCAGCCTTTGCGGGAGACCGACCATAAAAAAAAGGTAGAGATGCGAAAATAAAAATATCGATACCGGTACCAGTTCGATATTTTTTAGCCAAGTATAGAGTTGTACACGCCAATGAAGGCGCGTTTGGCTCGTAATTATTTTCGATACCGATACCGCTACAAAAGTAGCGATACCAGCTTGGAATCGCTCAAAATACTCGATATTAGTGCAGAAGTATCGATACATTTCAAGTATCGTTAGCATCCCTACAAATAACCATCCAAAAGGGGGGATGCGCGTATAATTGCCGTAGGGATGGGACATCGAAAGAAAACATCGATGTTGGACGTCGATAACAACATCGACGGTCTGCCATCGATAACTACGATATACCGTATTCAAAACATCGATGTTTGAACATCGCAAAAACATCGATATATTCGGGTACTGGTGTTCTTCAATTTAAATGTTAGAAATAAATAATGATATGTATTTTACTACTAGGTTTTGAAATTTCACAGCATAGTAAACAGGGAATAATAAAGACCAGAAGCTAGTTAACTAAGCTAACAACTTTTATTAAATTTTAATAAAAAAATTAAAAATAAGTTTTGGTTGTCTATTTCCTTGTTCAAATTGCCTTGCAACTTTAGCGCATTTGAGAAGATGAAACCAACCAATGTCAAATGTCATCTCAAGTTAATTTGAAATAGAACAAACCAAAAACAGTTTACATAGAAAAGTCCATTGTGAAGATGTGAATTGAGGTTTTTATCAACTTGCCAAATCTAGTAGCTTGTGATTATACCCCCGTCCCATAAATTCGTAATGACGTCAATCAGTCACCATCGCGTCGGTGTTGTTTTGGTACGGAATAGTAGTAACTAGTTCACTGAAAGGAAGTAGAATGCACACCTCTACAAAGGAACCCAAAGCGCCTTCAATTGGTATTTTAAATCATGGGGCAAAACCGAAGACCAGAAAACTGAAGACTCGCTAAATTTACTTTTCTGTATATTTTTAATTTGTAATTGAAACTTTTTAAAAAACGTCGATGCAAATTTTTAAAAACATCGATGTTTTCATCGATATTTCAAGTTAACAACATCGATGGTAAAAACATCGATCATCGGACGTGAAACATCGATGTTTTCCAAACATCGATAATTATCGCCTACCCCTAAATTACCGCCAACCTAAGATATTGTGCTGATTGTTTACTATGCTGTGATTTGAATTTTGTAGTATAATAACTGATGTAGGTACCTGGGTTTCATTCCTTGCATTTTCAAAATCTGATCGATAGCTGCGTCCAGAGCAACGTGAAACAGTGTGTCCAAATAGTACCTGTACCAGCACTGAACGATACGGATTGTGAAACGCCACATGGTTTTTTCAAAAGCCACCGTATCCATGCATTCTCTGTGGTAGTCGTGGAACAAAGACATCTTCCACCGAAGCTCCGAACAAACATTGTAGATGGAAATGTCACTCTTGTCTTTGCTGAAAATCAGAGTTGAACGTTACACAAATGGTTTTTTAGAAAATTTTGAGAAATGTCTATTACGTAGATCCCACCGAAAATTTTGGCAAACATGGTAAATAGAAAGAGATTAATGGGAAATTTTTTTTTTCAATCAATGTATTAAGACAGGTTATTGAAAAAGCCAGAGAGCATTATTTTCCCGTTTTTATCTGCTTTGTGGACTATTCTAAGGCGTTTGATAACGCAAAGTGGCCAAAACTGTGGGAAATCCTTATCTCCATGGGAGTCCCTTATCACTTAGTATTTCTCATACAGCAACTCTATGAGTCTAGCTCAGCTCGTGTAAGAATTGATGGTAACCTGTATGGTCAAACAGCAACCAGAAAAGGAGTTCGTCAGGGATGCGTATTATCTCCGATGTTATTTAACATTTACTCTGAATTTGTGACGAGACAGGTATTGGACAACTGGAATGGCGGTATAACTATTGGCGGAAGCAAAATATCTAACTTAAGATTTGCTGACGATACAACCCTTATTGTTGCTTCTCAGGAAGAACTAGTAGTTTTATTGAACGTTTTAGAACAACACAGTGCAGCATATGGTCTTGGTATTAACTACAACAAGACCAAGGTTACTATCGTAGATAGAGAGCATGACAATCATCGAGAAATAAAGTCAATAGGCAGTTGTAAGGTAGTTCAAAGTTTTGTGTACCTCGGTTCTTTGATCGACAATTCAGGTAGCTGTGAGAATGAGATTCGACGGCGGATTCAACAGGCACGGATGGCCATGACAAAGCTTACTAAAATATGGCGTTACTATAACATCACTAAATCTACAAAAATGTCACTGGTTCAGTCTCTTGTGTTCTCCACATTTTTGTATGCCTCGAAAACTTGGACTGTTAAAAAGGCAGATCGAGCTCGCATAGATGCTTTTGAAATGTAGGCGTGGAGGAGAATGCTGAGAGTTCCTTATACCGCCCATCGAACTAACGTTTCCATACTGGATGAGCTCGGTAATCCAAAGAGGCTATCCTCCATGGTGTCGATGAGAATGCTTACATTGTTCGGACATATTCACAGAAGCGATAATATGGAGAAACTTGTAGTTCAGGGTCATGCCCCGAGTGGGCGGCGCCGTCGCCGTTCCCCTACATGCTGGGCGGATACGAAGAAACAGTTGCTGGATATGAGTATCAAAAGCGCCACTGAACTGACAGTAAATCGCGAACGATGGGTTCTCAAAACTATTGGCAATATTCTTGTCGCCAGTACTCTAGCTCCGACTTGATGCATTTTGCGAGTTCACAACGTGCCTGTTAAGACATTGTGACTATGATCATGATGTAATACGTACCTCAAGGCCTTATCCCAGGTAGCAATGAGCATGCCTTTGATCACATTGTCCACTGTGACGAAGTCCAAAAAGGCATCTTTCCTCGCATAGAATGTGCTTGTTACTCCTGCAAAAATACATCGTTTATTATATTTTAAACTCAAAAGCAGCAGAAAGAAGTTGCTAAATAAAACATTGACTTACCTATTGCACCAGCGACAACAAGCGCGAATGGGCCATTCAAGTTATCGATCCAGCCAGGCATTGGTTCCTTTTCACTGTGCACAACTAGAAAACAATTAATTGAAATCAATTACAAATGAGAAGCAGACTTTCAAATTGAAGGATCCGATAAGGTGATAAGGTATTTTTCAGTTATTGAGGAAAATGCTCTTAAAGTTTATATTTCTCTCTGAAAAATTACTTTTTCGAATAATCATCTAATTTGCTATAATCTTCTATTTTATGACTGGAGTTTTTTTTATGGTCAGCCTCCCGCAAAGGCTGAAAGCCTATGGCGCTGTAGAAGCGCTGCGAGAGGATAAGTGTCGGTTCACATTAGATTTGAAAAGCTGCAGGTTGTAGCCGCCGGGAAACAAATTCCCCGGCAGCTGATTCCACAGCGTCAAAGTTCTCCAAAAGAGGGAATGCTGGAGGAGACTGGTTCGGGGAGCAAGGACCGCGGCCTGGTAAGGATGAGCTCGCAGAGCTTCTCTAGTGTTCCTGGTTCGGACGGCCTTTGGTGTTATTATCTGGGAGAGCTCACTCGAACATCCTCCGTGATAGAATTTGTAAAACAGGGATAGGTCAGCCATCCTTTAATCTAATTGCTCTTTTCTGGATAGTGTCCAGAAGCTTAAGAGAGTGCTTCGGAGCGCATCCCCACACATGGGAGTAATACTCCAGCGATGGTCGGATCTGTGCCTTGTACAGCAGCAGTTGCTCTGGTGTATACAACTTCCTACAGCGGAACAAATCTTCAAGCTTCTGGGATGCCGTTTTAGCAATACTGACGACGTGGTCATGCCGGACATGTTATTATTGATGTTGATCCCCAAAAGCTTGACGGAAGATGATTCGACTATGGGGTGGTCCTCCATTTCCACGGTTGGTAAGCCATTGTGAGACTTCTTTGTAAGTGTTGTTGCCTGAGTTTTTTGTACGTTGAACTGTACTTTATTTGCTAATCCCCACTCGACAATTGTTTTGATATCTGCGTTGATCTGTGAGGCATGCTGCTGTCGCCGACGTACCGTCTCCTGGGATGTGATAGTGGCTTGCCTAGTTCCATGCATGACACTAATGTAATCTGCGAAGCTGTAGATTGGATTGGATGTCATTTCCAGCAGCTCGTTGATGTACAGCAGAAACAGTGTAGGGGATAGAACAGATCCCTGAGGAACACCGGCGTTCATTGAAAATACGTCTGATGGACAGCCCTCGCCTACAACAAACAGAGATCGGTCGTTCAAAAAGCTATTTAGCCACTGGCGCAGGCCAGGTGGTAGTCCATAAGCAGCAAGCTTGACCAGAAGTCCCTCATGCCACACTCTGTCGAAAGATTTCGATATGCCTGCAACAACACGGGATTCGTCATGATTTTCTATTGCCCTGTTCCACAACTGAGTGACGTAGGTAAGGAGGTCACCTGTAGACCTGTGCTTACGGAAGCCATACTGGCGATCATTTATGATGTTATTGTTGTCCAGGTATTTCAGGAGCTGTGTGTTAATGACAGTCTCCATAACCTTAGACATGATGCTGAGAAGAGCCACAGATCTATAATTGGTGGGATCAGTTTTTTGCCTTTCTTAGGGATGGGTTGTACGCAGCCAATCTTCCACGAAGCGGGAAACACGCCTCGTTGATACGAAAGTTTGGAGAGTTTGCAAAGAATAGGTGCAAGTTCAGCGGCACAGCGTTTAAGAACAATGGCTGGAATTTGGTCAGGACCAGTAGCTTTATTCGTGTTCAGTTTTTGGAGGATGTTTTTAACATCTCGATGTTGAAATTACAGTGTGTACAGTGTGAGTGAACGACTTTAAGTAGAAACTAGTTTAGTTGTCTACTTTTCAAGATTTTCTGTTTTTCAAAAATGGTTTTAGGTACTATTTTCGGGTTTCAAAAGGGTAATAAAGACCTGTAAGATACTTTAAAGTATTTTTATTTTATAATATATGAGAATACAAAATACGTTACAAGTGCAAAAGTTATCTAGTTCTATTTCTCAATAATTTTTCAACTATAAACGATTGGACAAATTGAGTGGAATAATAAATCACTAGGATCACGCTTCTATCAGTGAATGGAAAAACGAAAACTAGGCATAAATAATATTATAGTGGACTGGCAATTTTTGCGTTGGAGTGGTCATTCATAGACTGTGTACTTAGGCTCATCTTTCATGGAAGATATTTCATCTAATATTTGGCTGGACTGAGGCACATGTTACACTGAACTGAGAACTATTTTTAACAAAAAATACAGCTGTAATTTATACCCGTCAGTTTGAATTTACAACTGAGATTTTTGGAAATTAACTTGACCGTTTTGAATTATCACTTGATGCTTTAGAAACTACAGCTCTAGTAGGTGTAGGAAGAACTAATAAAGAACATACACTTTCAACCATAATAAGAACTAAGAATAATGAAAGTAAACAAAGCGATGGGGTGCCTTATGAAAATGCTGAATTCACAGCTTATTTCTAGAAAAACTATCCGTCAGATACGTTTACATCGGCATTTTAGGCACCGTCTTGCCAATCGTATTGTAACGATTAACCCGTTTTCAAAATTATTTTTGTATTATTTACTTGGCTACCATATGCAGATAGTTTACAACTTCCATTTTTAGCAACTACTTCCTCATTATACTAGTCACATTTTCATAACTATTTTACTCCTCACCTCTAACTTTTCCCATCCCTATTTCTTTCAGCTGGAAATATTATATCATACAATCTGCGCAAGTGCGCACACATTTTAGGAAAAATCTAATGAGTGGGGGGGTATGCTCTCTCTCTACCGACGTTAGCTTCTAGATGAAATGTAATGGTTTATTCCTTTCACTTTCTGAACTCAAACAGTAAAGACATAGAATAACTATGTCTCTCTAAGATAATTTTTGTGTCTGTGCAATTATGTGATAACCAAGGAAAACCACCTTTTTTTTTCGGAGTGCCACCAAGGAAAACCACACTTCTTTGGAAGGGCACCATACCTCTTCCATGCCACCATCATGAACACTTTTTCGGGGTGACATCACCAGAACTCCTTATGAAGAAGCCAGCCTTCTTTGGGGTGCCACCAGCAGCATGTGACATCTTCTTTGGAGCACCACCTTCTCTTCGGAAGAACACCATGAGAACTACTCCCTGGACTTCCCTCCGAGGATAAGTTATTGTTTTTTAAAAAAATAGACAGAATACAAATGTACTGCATTCACATATATGAAATAAATCTTTATTAAACCATTTTTGTCCTGTTTTCATTTCTTGGCGGCTAGCTAGACTCACGCACACACGCACGCACCCACATACCCTTGTCTCATGCGAAGCAATTGAGCTGCTGGTTGCTATGAGCAATATGTTGATTGGTGGCTCATCACCAAGCAACGCTTTTATTGTTACAAATTGGAAAATTGATTCCTCAAATAGGGTTCAAAAATAGATTCAGGAAAAGTTAGGGGGAGAGCACCATGAAAACTACTCCCTGGACTTCCCTCCGAAGATAAGTTATTGTTTAAAAAAAATAGACAGAATACAAATGTACTGCATTCATATATATGAAATAAATCTTTATTAAACCATTGTTGTCCTGTTTTCATTTCTTGGCGGCTAGCTAGACTCACGCACACACGCACGCACCCACATACCCTTGTCTGATGCGAACCAATTGAGCTGCTGGTTGCTATGAGCAATATGTTGGTTGGTGGCTCATCACCAAGCAACGACTTTATTGCTACAGTATAAATGTAAACAGTATGCACTTACTTATGGATGGTCTAAGAATGATGGCAGGTATCTTGTCTTTACACAGCTCCGTTGTGACGTGCTCCGCAATTCTTTTCGTGAACGTGTAGGTATTTGGCCAAGGTTTCATGTATTTCACTGTGCACACGGACAAATCCATGTCAGACTCAGCTAGATCTATAGCATCTCTCCAGTCGACCTAGGAGAACAAGAACTATAGTCAATGGCATTAATAGCTAGACTATAGGCTGTAGGTGCATAGATGGCGTTGTTAACATTAAAGGGTTTTTCAATAAGGACGGGTTGATGTTAAAATGAAATAAAACAAGCTGTGTGTGAGATATCAAATAATTTTTGTTTTTATTTGGAAGGCCCATGTATGCTATTATGTGTGGAATATCAAATCGTTCAAATGTCCTCCGCGGCTTCTCACGGTGGCACGGATCCGAGTGGTCCAATTTTCAATTACTCTGCTGCATAAATCCGGCTGAATTCGAGCCACGGACTGGATTATGTTCACCTTAAGGGCAGCGGTAGACTCCGGCTTATTGGCATAGACTTGTGACTTCAGAAAACCCCACAAGAAAAAGTCTAGTGGTGTTACATCGCACGATCTTGGTGGCCAATTCACGTCACCTCTGCGAGAGATAACCATACCCCCAAATCATTCGTGCAGAAGGGTCAACGTGGCGTCCGCTGTGTAGCAGGTAGCGCCATCCTGCTGGAACCACATGTCGTTCACCTCCATGTTGTTTAACTTGGGATAAAAGAAATCCATTAGCATTCTTCTGTAGCCCTCGCCGGTAATGGTAATGACTTCACCAACGCCGTTTTCAAAAAAGTACGGACCAATAACGCCGCCGGCCCAGAATCCGCACCAAACAGTAACTTTCTGTGGATGCATTTTTACCTGGTGAATCTCGTGAGGATTAGCGTTGTCCCATATACGGCAATTCTGCTTGTTAACATAGCCATTCATCCAAAAATGCACCTCGTCACTAAAGATGATTTTTCGGCCGAAATTGGGGTGTTCTTCCAAACGTTCCGAAGCCCAGTCAGCGAACACACGACGTTGTCTATGGTCATCATGTTTGAGCTCCTGGGTAAATTGGATCTTGTATGGATGTAGGCCAAAGTCCCGGCGCAAAATTCTCCAGGTTGAAGTCTGCGAAAGGCCGAGTTCTTGTGAACGGCGAGGAATTGACTTCCTTGGGTTCTCTTGGACACTTTCACGGACAGCGGCAATGTTCTCGGCTGATCTGGAACTCCTTTGAGGTAAGGGTGTTGGATGATTGTTAACTGAACCAGTCGTCTCGAATTTTCACACCAAACGTTGCAAAGTCGACTTTGAAGGACCCCCGCGTCTTTCGTAAAATGGGCGTAACGCGCGCATGGTCTGCACTAGTGAACACCCATTTTGACAATAAAGTTTTGTCATTTGTACTCGCTGCTCAATTGTGTAACCTGTCATGGTAATTCGGCGTCAGTGACTGATGATAAACAACCTAATTTGACACACGCTGTCAAAACATCATGGCCGCCGCAGACTGCCAACATCGACCCGTCCTTATTGAAAAACCCTTTAAATCCGTATCAGTCTTAGTTTTAGCTAGTTCTAACCTTCAAAAAGGTACGTTGATGAATTAATTGTTGTAGTGACACATAAAATCTCATACTTTTTTAATTGGGATTTAGCTCTAGATGGAGGATTGAGTCACTCATTCACAGCTTTTGCAAACACAGATCTTGTACTTGCACACAGAAAAAAATACTGTTGCGTTTCCAATAAATTGATAGTATTTGAATGCTTTTCCATCGCTTTAAATATATTTACAGTTGTTTCAAATCCATGTCATTGAAAGAATTCAATCCTTATATTCGAAGTAATCACAGGTACGCCAATAAATTCAAAATAATTTTATATTCGTTCTAACGATATCTATAATCCTTCTAATACCAGTATTGACATATAATGCAATCTAAACATCCTTTTGTTTTCGAAATTTACCCTAAGTTTCATTTAAGCCAAGCATAAAATCTATTCAATGTACAAAAATTATTACTGCAACAGTAGTTCGTGATAATTCACCTGATAAACATTAATTTTGTTTCAATGGCCCTTGTCTTTCGCTGAACTATGATCAGTATTCGGTGGGACTTATGTCCTGATTCAATTTACGCAAAAATAAAGAACAGGAGGATCATCTCAGTGTTACTATCGCCGCGAACCCGCCAACATGGACGAGGTTGTGTCGTTGTGTTGTTTCGGTGTTAGCCGTGTTGCGTCATCTCGTGGTTTTGCGTATTGCATCAGCAATAGGGTACTTGCAGAAAAAAATATTATGTCGTTTACGCGTTCCTTAAAGCCTAGTAAACATGGCAAAATCACTTGTTTGGTTTTTTGGAATCGGCTGTGAGAGATATTCCAAAAATTATTTCAAATGCCGGAAAATGCCGCGCAAACAACCTCTGACGTCAGTGATATCGTATAGTAATGGGATGTATACCCTGTTACCCGATACTTTAAACTGTCAGCCATGTCAATAGTGAACAGCTGTTCGGCTAGTGATAACTAAAAACGCCCCAGATTGAGTCATTACGTATCAATCTCAAGCTTTGAAGGAATGCAGGGCTGTATTGAGTAGAAGCATTACTAATAACAAATAATTGACACTTGGTGACGTTTTCATCTATGCTCTGAGGTCTATGCTTATTTTAAATTTTCTCGGAAAATCCGGCGTGTCTTTCAGGGTATCAGTATGGCTGGTCTGAATGATGATGGTTAGGTACTCTTTAAATGAGGCAAGAATGAAGATAAAAGCATTTTTACCTTAAGCTTCAGTTAAACTACCTTATTATATTAATCTTACTCCATGTACTTACTTTATACTTTTCTCCAATTGTACCTTGTACGTTTCAACCAATAAATATCCCAATAGTGATGCAAGCTATCCATTGAATCGTCCTTATTGCTAAATATAGGAGTATTGTGGTAGTATCTAACAATACACAAATCAATAAAATAATCTATTTCTTTTAACTAACCATTTTTGCTGCGAATTTCTGGATATTGAACCAATTTCTTGTTTACAACAATAGTCAATTACTTTTTGACAAATATTCAATAAGAATATTACTAATACGGTTCTGATCGCAGGATTGCCAATCAACACCACTAGTAAAAAATTAAATTTGAGATACACTTCTTCAGCTGATACCTATGAAATAGACGTCAAGCCAGTTTAAAGTATCAGGTAACATGGTATACAGTATTGATATTCGATATCGATAGCCAGTGCTAACCTAACATTTTGACATTGATCTTTATAACCACAAAACACAGTCACACACAAAAGTACAAAAGTCAAAAGAATAAAAGTGAGGCTAGATTACTAATTCACTTTGTAGGGATGGGCTTGAATTAGATTCTATCTTTGGATTCATTCATAATGGGATGCGCCGAAATAAAATGATGGCTTCGATTAGTTGCGGATCTCGGTCACAAACAGGATGAACTGTGATACCTATCAGTTATAAAAATGTATTGAAAATGCTAGTGGGTTAATTGCCTGTTTCAAATATGTTTAAGTATCAATAAATTGAGTTACATTGTTAAAGAATTCAGATCATCTCAAGTCGAATGCGCAGTTGGCAAACCTCTAGCAGTATCGATTGTCGATATCGGTAAGATATCTGTGACGTCAGCTCTTGTTTTAAGTCACGTGGAAAAATTTGAATATATCCTTATTTTATTTTGCAAATATCTTTTTTTGGCCTTCAGAAAAATCATGTCTTTTGTTTCCTATTGCTCCTTGATATGGTTTTCTTTACGCTATGTATACACCCGAGGCGATTTCACGACCTCTGCAAGTACCCTATTGTGTGATTTAAATGTGTCCAGTTATATATTAAATGGAGGACCTACTGCGAAATTGGGACTTAGAAGAGCTAGCACCCACGTTTGAATGTAGGTATTTAGATTGGTCAGACAGTTATATTTCAGGTAAAAATGCAACAACTGGTGCAGACTTATGTCTAATGCTTATATCATGCTCTCTATAACTCACACAAAATCACACAATTAAACATCCAAACGAATCGATCAGCTGTCCTCGCAATAAAATCTGTTGGTCCAAGGAAAAGAAAGTAGTAGTCAATTACCAAACACAGTTTCGATTCAACGACAGGCTGCGATTGAATTATTCATTGGAATCCAATGACATCTTGTAGTTGAATCGACAATACGATATAATTCGTTACCAACTATACACTTCCCATTGGATAAAACATCGCTGTATTTGAGGAATGCTGAGTGTAACGTCTCATTGAATCCAAGCGTGAGTCTCTAACAGAAGGACAGATTTTTTGGTGTGTATAGTGTAAGGATGTGACCTTAAGGCATATCCAGGCAACAACAAGGACGACCTCCTAGCCCAGCCATTAGCCGTAGAATGGGTGTCCAGGCTCGATATTAACTTATAGCCTAGTTACTATACAGACCACACATTTTGTGTTGTTTCTCTTAACTGCCTTGAATGAATGAATAAGGACCTGAAGCTATCCAGCACGGAATGTGTCTGGTGCATAGGCCACACGATGGGCCCTTTGGCGCCTCTATCCCTGCTAGTTCCTAAGACCTCCCCTTTTGGTAAAGGCAAGTACATTCTTAGGTCCTATCCGTTTTATCTCTATTGGTTCCAAGGTTCTTGAGCCCAGCATAGTCTGCCTGTGATAACCCAGGGTTTCACAGCGACACAAGATGTGTGCCGAGGATTCTTCCTCTTCACCACACCACGTGCACGTTGGGTCGTTGACCACCCTCATCACAAACAAGTGACGCCTGAAGGTGTTGTGACCCGTTAATAGGTCTACTAGCAATCTCAAGTTACTCCTATCCAGAGAGAGACAAAATCGTCCTATTCTCTCTGCAGGCCCTGCTAATAGCTCCAGAGCCTGACGGAGATGACCAGAGATGTTGTTCCATCTCAGAGAGTGTTGATTCTGGATCCACTCTCCAGTTGTTTTCCTAATCAAGTTTGCAGACAGTCCTAAGGCTGGTTCCGGGCCCACAAAACTGTTTCCGGATCCCATCCTAGCCAGATGATCCGCCATTTCATTACTCTTTACCCCAGCGTGCCCAAGTAACCACATCAGTGATACCTTGGGTTTAGCTGAGATGTCGTCAAGAGCCCTCCTGCACTCCAGGACCAGTCCCGACGTTATTTTCCAAGCACTCAGTGCTTTGATGGCTGCCTGACTGTCAGAGCAGATAGTAATCCGCCTCCTAGGCCCGTCAGTTTCCCGAATACGATTTATACAGGCAAGTATCGCATAGACCTCAGCCTGGAATACTGTGGTGTGCCCCCCAAGAGGGAATGAAAGTCTTGTATGAAAGTCTTGTATGGGAGCTGTTTTTCCCTAGACTCCCACTCTTCCCTTGACGGGAACTGCCTTACTTGTTTTATGACTTTTTTTCATCTGTACTATAATCATACGCTAGATAAGACACTGCGACTAACCGGTGACGTGTAGAGCTTTTCCTCAATGAAGTTGTTGTCCACATTGCAATAGGCTGTGCTGACATGCAGGAATGCTTCCAGTTTACTGCATTTCAAAGCCAACTGGATGATTTCTCTGGTGCTTCTGATATTGGTGATGATCGCTTCACGTAAGGGGTCATCGAAACGGACTGAGGCGGCCACGTGGTAGATTATGTTCACCTTTGAAGTGATCAGCCTTTCATCTTCTTCGCTTATACCTGAAACAGTAGACCAGAAAAATACATAAAATGGAGTTCGACGACAAAATCTTTTACTATAACTAAAAAAAACAATCCTTGACATTCACTTTTTGAGGATAATTTCATTAAAATGTTGGCCATGGCTACGTCGTACGTGGTCCATTCGGAGGGTCCAATTTTGGATCACTCTTTCCAGCATTGCGACCGGTATCTGTCCAATAATGCGAGTGATGTTGGCTTCCAAGTCCGGAATTGTAACTGGTTTATCAATAAAGACCTTTGATTTTACGTATCTCCATAAGAAAAAGTCCAAATGTGTGACATCACACGATCTAGGTGGCACCCGTGTGGGGGCGGGTTAGAATATCTCCCATCGTATATCCTGCGTGTCGTAAAAGGCGACTAAAAGCAACCGAACTGCTGTCGGTATAAGCAGTAACCTCTTCTCAACCAACAGCTTTGGGTGGACGAGTTGAGAAGAGTCGGGACACCTTCTTGTCCTTGGGGTTAGAAATTGTCCCTAAAGGCGGATGAACCAGTAGATACATCTGGTCAACGGCATGAGGATGCAGAAAGCAAATGGGAAACTACTACATTAAATATCTTAAAGATATTCCAAGAGAAACTCGTGAAATGAGTACCTTTTATGAATTCACAACATGTTTGTTGAGACATTGTGACTACGATGATAAGCTGTGTCAGAGCCTCAAAGTAACAACTGAACATAGAGGTAGTAAACAACTAATTCTAATAGGCCGACATCTTTTCGTATATTTCGTATATTTACTATCGTCTTAATTGTATAGTATTCAGAAATATTCCATTCTACGTTAAAAAAGACGGTATTTTGATGGTTCAGGAATGATTACAGCAAAATCAATAGATATGTTGACCTCTACTGCGTTACTGCATATTTCTTCGTCATAAACGCAAATTCTGAAGTCTTGCATAATTTTGAGGAGCTGGCAACGCCGCATGCCCTCAACTGTCAAACGTTTGCTTTGTTTATTGTTTGTGCGTCTTTTATGCTTGATCAGTAAAATCGAATTTTCTATTTGTTGGTAACTCTAGTGAAGCTTTAAGGACTTGCTATGCTACATTCGAGTGTAGTTAACAGTTTTTCGAGATGGAACCCAAAAAGTGCAGTATTTGTAACATGGGTTGCATTGGAAGAATTTTCAGGTTAGTTGGCGTTACACAGCATTGTTTACAATTTGAACTGTCACTGCGAGGTCACAGCTGATCAATATTTGGTGGCTGAAGTGTGAAAGATGATGGCTTTGGGCAAGCCATGCTGAAGTGGTTTGTTTACTACCTCTATGTTCAGTTGTAACTCTGAGGTCAGAGCCCATTGCATAAACAATACAACAGATCGATACGCGGCATGCTCGCAATCTGATTGTTGATAAACTCTAGAGGTAGAGCCTCCTAAGCTGCCCTCACAGCATGTTCCAGTTCGTCCAGCGTGGTCGGAGGATTGGGTAAATCAGCTATGTATCGACCCATCCAATCTCATGCTTTTTCAATTGGCGAGTAATCATGGAGGCCAGGGGATTACGATTACCCGACCTCAGCTTGCTATAGGAACCTCATCGATACCCTTGCAATATGGGGACGTGCATTATCTTGCTGCAAGAAACTCTCTTCGAGGCCTCGAACACAATGTCGAACAGCTATTGGTTCAAACACCTCATTCACATAACGTTACGGAGATACTGTACCACGAATCACAAGTAAAGGTGACTTGCTGTTGAGTGCAATGATACCCCAAATCATCAAACCAATATGACGGTGTACATGGCGCTCAACAGCAAACTGGAGATCACGTCGTTCACCCCGTCGTTGCCTTATGCGTTGGCGTCCATCAAAAATTTGTTGCATGCATAATAGACTGTCCATTGCCTATGAAAGAAAGACCTAGCGGCATAATACTTTTCTACTTCTACTGTTGTATTGATAATTGGCTATCCATTGACCTTTGAAGGATAGACCTAGCGGCTTAACACAGTTGGGGGGGGGGGGGGGGGGCTGGCGATGAGGTCAGACTACAGATTCATGCTATGGGAAAATAATAAACTGGTATCACCGTAATATGTGGGAAGTACTGAGCTAATCAACTTGCCTTAATTTTTTGTCTAGGTGTTCGGATTTCACTTGCGAGTAGTATATTTTAAGATCTAAGGCTAAGGTTACTTGTCGCCTGCTAATCTGGCCGTAACACCTTCAAACTTGTATGTGATGGGGGTGATAAGTGATCCGACATGTGCAACGCTGTCACAAGCAGACTATACTAGGTTCAAGGGTTCTTGAACCTGAGGATATAAGAGGGGCAGGAACCAAGGCCAGTCTCACCTAAGCGATGAGGGCTGGGCTTGAGAACTAGGGTAAAGAGAGGTGCAGTAGGGCCCGCTTGTAGGTCTAGGCACTGGTGACTCTCCAGAAAGTACCCAAGGAAAAAAGTACATTAAATAAGATTTAATTATTGATATAACGTAAACTTACCTAACTTCAGCTTTTTCACATCTCCGGATATACATTTGACTTTATCTAAATTGCTAGGATTCTCTTTTCTGATTATATCAAACAGCTAGAATACAAAACAAATGATTAAAGTCATGTGTATTCAGTTGATTGTTGATTATAATTAATTTGCATTGAATGACGTTTTACGTTGCACTATACTACTGCTATCTCGTCAGACAAGCTACAAAACAAAAAGGTAGGTTCAACTGTAAAAACAATGGGTTCAATCCCGACATGGTAAGGACTCAGCCCATTTCATTTCAAAAATCAAAGACATACAGCTGGAAGAATCCGATATGCTGGTCAGCTTCGACGTTGCGTCATTGTTCACAAAGGTGCCATTAAACGATGCATCAAGAACATATTTGCAGAGGACATAACAAACCTCTTCAGGCACGTGTTAACAACAACCTACTTCGTCTGGGACTCCAAAATGTACGGAAAAATCGAAGGTGTAGCCATGGGAAGCCCTTTAAGCCTAGTAGTAGAAAACTTTGTAATGGAGAAGATCGAACAGACAGCATTGAAAAGCGCTCAATACAAGCCCAAGATATGGCTCAGATACGTGGGCGATAAGTTTGTCATTTGGAACCACAGAAGAGAAGGGCTAGAAGAATTTCTAGAACACCTGAACAGCGTGCATAAAAATATCCAGTTCACCATGGAGGTAGAAGAAAACAAAAAACTGGCATTCTTTGATGTTCTTCTAACAAGAAACGGAGCTACAATAGGACACAAGGTATATAGAGAACCAACACATACTGACCGGTACTTAGATAAAGAATCAAACCACCACCCATCTCAGAAGTACGGTATTATTAGAACGTTGACAGAATGGGCTAGAAAAGTGTGCGAACCAGGGGAACTCGACACCGAACTGGCACACCTAAAGAACGCTGCTAAGGCAAACGGCTATACAGAGAAAGAAATAACAAGAACAATGAGAAGAAATAGTGTCCCAACCCTCTTATACGGTAGTGAAACATGGACAATAACAAGAAAAAAAGAAGAAAATAGGATACAAAGACAAGAAATGAAGTTTTTAGGAAGAGTGAAAGGTTGCATAGAATTAGACAGATTAAGAAATAGAGATATCATAGCGGATTTAAACATCTTCGATATAAACGAAAAAATGGAGTCAAGTTGACTGACTCAGTATTTCCCCACACATAATGATGATACCATTTTATTATTTTCCCATTACATGAAGCTATAGTTTGAAATCCCCTCACCCACCCGCCCGCAAAAAACATCCAACTCACAAAAACTCTCGTGAATGGTTTCTTACGTCTCCCTCCTTAGGAACTGAGACGCCACAGTTTTTATCCTACATGCTTCAACTAGACGATGCGAAACGATCAGGAGACCCCAAACCGCCTAAAAACACAGTTTGACCTGTTTTTATATTTTTAGTTCTTTTAACATTGCTGCGCCGCCACTGACACGATTTTTCCAAAACAGACGCGTTTTCCACTCTCACCGCGGTAGTAATACTGAGTCAAAATTTCATTAAAAGCAATGCAATAATTTTCGCGTTACGCAATATAGAACGATCTAAAACAATACTCATATGTATATGTTACGCTCAATACCCGAATTCGGGCAATGCCCGAAAAAATACGCAGAACTAGTTTTGAGCAAGGAATGTTTCCCAAACCCGAAATATCAATTTTATACGGCTATTGAGCATTACCAAATAGGCAGAACTAGTTTTGCGCATCTTGAAATGCACAGAACTAGTTTTGGGCAACTTGAAATGCACAGAACTAGTTCTGTGGTACTGAATGGCCGATAGCAGTTATATTAAAAAAGTAAGGTTATGTTTAATATGTTGTTGCTTTGAATGTTTTCTGTTTCAGCTTGTGAAAAAAATGCAAGCTAAATTTGAATCCGAATTAGTCCGGCTACATGAAGCATCAAGTTCACAAAAGATCATATCCTCACTATATTGAATGAACTTAACCTAACCTAACCTAACCTTCATGTCTCTGCAATAAAAAATGTATCAACAATCTGTCGAAAAAAATCTCCTCTACAATTCTACATGTCACGATGCCAAAATATACAGAACCAGTCCTGTGCATTTCAAGTTGCGCAAAGCTAGTTCTGTGCATTTCAAGCTGCGCAAAACTAGTTCTGCCTATTTAGTAATACTCAATAGCCGTATAAAATTAATATTTCGCGTTTGGGAAATATTCCTTGCTCAAAACTAGTTCTGTGCATTTTTTTCGGGCATTGCCCGAATTCGGGTATTGAGTTTAACATATACATCACAAATTCCAAGTCCCTTGATTTCGATAATAAGCAAGGCAATGTTCGTATGGACCTAAATAAGTATATTATGCCGCTAGGTTTTTCATTCACTGGTCAATGGACAGCCCATTTTGAATACAACAAATTTTTCAGTTTTACAACCCCCCACCCCCCAACCACCCCAAATTCACCCTCACCCAAAAAAAAAGTAGAAAATGATCAGGAACCCCTAAAAAGCCTAAAAACGAAGTTTGACGCATATATGGAATTTTTCGTTTTTTGGTAATTACTCCGCCGCCATTGCACCGATTTCCAAAATTGTAGCAACATTACCTACTACGACACTACATCATATCGCTGCCCATTTCATCAAAATCTATACAGCGGTTACTGAGATCAGTAGGCTAGAAAAACGCCAACAGATAGACAAACCGACAGACAGACCGACAGACAGACGGACAGACCGGAAACAAGTGACGTGGATTTTCGTTATGTAGGCATCATAAAACGGCCAAAAAGTATATTATCTCAAATAGAAAATATTCGCGATTACAATACTCCCCTCACCTATCGGTGTAGGAAGTAAAAGAAGAAAATAGGATACAACAAACACAAGAAATGAAGTTTTTAGGAAGAGTGAAAGGTTGCACAGAATTAGCGGAATTAAACATCCTCGATATAAAAGAAAAAATTAAAGAAAATAAAATTAAATGGAAAGAACATGTAGAACGAATGCACGAAAATAGGAGCTAGAGCTAGATTTTTTAAATGTTCTGGAAGGTAACAGGCAAAGTGCCTAAAACTAGAAAAGAAGAAGAAGAACTTTTATGTTGGTGAATTAAAAAGTAACAAGTATTTCAAGTGAACCTACCTCTGCTTTTATAATGTCTTCACGACGTTCTTTCAAAGTTTTATTTCTCTTGGATCTCACTAACACGTAAATAGTTCTGACGTCCGGGCAAGACCTCAACAGTTTTTCTATGAGAACCTTTCCCACAAATCCAGTACCACCAGTCAAAAATATGTCCTTGCCGCTAAAATATTCTGGAATGGAGGGAATTTTCCTAGTAAACATGTTTTTTTCGTGAAGCCACACCTCAAAATTGTTGCTTCTTCAAGTGAATGCATACAAAGGATAGTTGAAAGTGCTTATGAATAAGGAACGGGCGATACTACTTGTTTTTTAGCAAATAAAAATATGCAGTGGCGTATGAGTATTTTCAATGGCGTACCAAGAAAATATATATCGATATACAGGGTGTTAATTAAGTATGTTAACAAACTTTAACCACGAATAGTACTCCGAAAAATAGAAAGAAAATGTCATATGAACATGGGTCCGGAAATGCTTCCTAAGGGAGCTACGCCCCTTTGCATGGGGCACCCTGAAGACGGTTTTCCCTCGATATTCTCGAAATCATTCATAACAAAATCACAAAATTAGGTACGATGGGTAAACTTTTGACGCTGAATTCAGAATTTCATAATTTTAATCAAAGGCGTATCATACGGGAGGAGTTAAGGGTAAAAATAACCCCATTTTCTAAATGGTAATTTTTTTGACATTTTGATTTTAAAATATGGTATTTCAGAGATTTCTACGTAAAAATGATCTCTTGGTACATCTTGATAGGGCTAACCGTTTTCGAGAAAAATGCTAATTATTGAATCGATGCAGGCTATTGTATTCAATAATTTGCATTTTTCTCGAAAACGGTTAGCCCTATCGAGATGTACCACGAGACCATTTTTACGTAAAAATCTCTGAGATACCATATTCTGAAATCAAAATGTCAAAAAAAATTACCATTTAGAAAATGGGGTTATTTTTACCCTTAACTCTTCCCGTATGATACGCCTCTGATTAAAATTATGAAATTCTGAATTCAGAGTCAGATTCAGCGTTAAAAGTTTACCCATCGTACCTAATTTCGTAATTTTGTTATGAATGGTTTCGAGAATATCGAGGGAAAACCGTCTTCAGGGTGCCCCATGCAAAGGGGCGTAGCTCCCTTAGGAAGCATTTCCGGACCCATGTTCATATGACATTTTCTTTCTATTTTGCGGAGTACTATACGTGGTTGAAGCTTGTTAACATACTTAATTAACACTCTGTATATTAACGCAAAAATGAATACCAGAGTATTTAATTTAATTAAAATTTAATTTAAGCCACTATCATCCCAGGAGACGGTACGTCGGCGACAGCAACATGCCTCACAGATCAACGTAGACATGAAGACAATTGTTGAGTGGGTATAGTAGTAAATAAAGTACAGTTTAACCAACGTAAAACTCAGGCAACAACACAAATTCTATCACGGTAGATGCTCGAGTGAGCTCTCCCAGATAATAACACCAAAGGCCGTCCGAACCAGGAACACTAGAGAAGCTCTGCGAGCTCATCCTTACCAGGTCGAGGTCCTTACTCCCCGAACCAGTCTCCTCCAGAGTTCCTTCTTTTGGAGAACCTCGACGCTGTGGAATCAGCTGCCGGGGAATTTGTTTCCCGACGGCTACAACCTGCAGCGTTTCAAATCTAACGTGCATCGATACTTATCCTCTCGCAGCGCTTCTACAGCGTCATAGGCTTTTAGCTTTTAGCTTTTTAGAAGGGTGTGAGATGTTTCTCCTGAACCCTTTGTAATAAAATACTATTAATCTTTTCAATGCCTAACGAGTTACTAACCTAGTCAATATTTTCTTTATGAAGAGCATAAAAGGCAATACTTTGTTGCTACGACAATGACAATAATCACTAATCTTCTATAAACACTGCAATATTCATTTTTCAAGTAGAATATTCATACCCTTGCATTATGATGTATTATTTATGGATTTAAATATCGTCACAAATTCTGACGAGATCTTTATTAGATCGTTATTTTCCAGTCAGAGAATTTTTATATCTCTAAAGGCAGCTTGGAATGAGAATTGACATAAATGTATTCTAGCTGAACATTTAGTTTAGTAGGCAACAATTTCAGAGTGGAGGAGCTCAGGTGTTATTCTTTTGCCTAATAAGAGAATATCTAGGAAATTTCCAAACTAATATCTAGGTAAGTAGTATAATTGCCATAAATTTCAGCCGATTTTCCCAATTTTTCTCTATGTATTCAAGTTTGTTTACCAAATACTCCCAGTTTTTCGCGATTTTCTTTCTTCCTTGTTAAATATTATCAATTTTTCCTGTCTTCTCCAGTTTTTTCGCAGTCTTCACCGGTATCTCCCAATTTTTTTTTTCGTCCTGTCTAGACTTTTCCAT
The DNA here is from genome assembly GCA_951848785.1 of Callosobruchus maculatus. NCBI lineage: Eukaryota > Metazoa > Arthropoda > Insecta > Coleoptera > Chrysomelidae > Callosobruchus > Callosobruchus maculatus. The sequence continues at coordinate 1,784,843 of CATOUR010000084.1, read as the reverse complement.
ATCTACACAAATGCTTCCGTATTTTTGTCAATTCCTCCCAATTCTTCTCATTTTATCCAGATTATTCTCGCCTTTCTTTCATTATTACCACGTTTTTTTTTAAATTTTTATATCTTATCTACATTTTAAGATATTTTCACAGATGTTTCCCCATTTCTATGAATTCGTCCCAATTTTTCTCATTTCTCAAGATTGTTCTCGACTTCCCCTTGTTTTATCAAAATTTTCCGATTTTTCTCGATTGTTCCCGGCTTTCCCCACTTTTTTCCGCCTTCGCCAGAGGTTTTAATATTTTCACCGATAATTGCGCATGTTTATCGTTTTTTGTCATAATTTTTCACATTTTTCACAGATTATCCTCGATTTTCTCTCATTTTACTTCCCACACCGATAGGTGAGGGGAGTATTGTGATCGCGAAAATTTTCGATTTTGAGATAATACGCTTTTTGGGCGTTTTATGATGTCTACATAAAGAAAATCCACGTCACTCATATCCGTCTGTCTGTCTGTCTGTCTGTCTGTCTGTCTGTCGTTCTGTATGCCTGTCGGTCTGTCTGTCGGTCTGTCTGTCGGTCTGTCTGTCGGTCTAACTGTCGGTCTGTCTGTCGGTCTGTCTGTCGGTCTGTCTGTCGGTCTGTCTGTCGGTCTGTCTGTCGGTCTGTCTGTCGGTCTGTCTGTCGGTCTGTCTGTCGGTCTGTCTGTCGGTCTGTCTGTCGGTCTGTCTGTCGGTCTGTCTGTCGGTCTGTCTGTCGGTCTGTCTGTCGGTCTGTCTGTCGGCCTGTCTCTCGGTCTGTTGGCTTTTTTCTAACGTCTCAGTAACCGCTACATGGATTGTTATGAAATTTGGGTAGCGATATATTGTGGGGTCGTAGTAGGTAATGTTCCTATAATTGTGGAAATCGTTGTACAGGGGGCGGAGTAATTAGCAAAAAACAAAATTTTTCAAATATTCCTTATGCTTATTATAGAAACCAAGGGACTTGAATAAATTTGTGATGTATACATACGAGATAGCTTTAGATAGTTTTATATTGCGTAACGCGAAACTTATTGTATTGATTTTAATGAAATTTTGACACAGTATTACTACCACGGCGAGGATGGAAAACGCGTATGTTTTGGAAAAATCGTGTCAGTGCGGTGCAGCAATAACAAAAACACCAAAAATATAAAAACTGCTCAAACTTTGTTTTTAGGCGTTTTCGGGGTTCCCGATCATTTTCTACTTTTCTTTGGGTGGGGGTGAATTTGGGGTGGTTGGAGGGTGGGGGGTTGTAAAACAGAAAAATGTATTCCATTCATAATAGTGTCCATTGACCTGTGAAAGAAAGACCCAGCGGCATAATAAACGTTTGTCAGGTCCATCTGAACATTGCCTTGGCTATTACAAAAATCAAGGGACTTTGTATTGGTAGAGGTAGGTATTGCTTTAGATCGTTCTGAATTTAGTAACATGGAAATTATGGAATTAATTTTAATGGAATTTAGACACAGTATTATTACCGCAGCAAGGATGAAACATGCATATGGTTTTCAAATATCGTGTCAGTGGCGGCGCAGCAATAACAAAAAAACTAAAAATATAAAAATAACTTTTTTTTGAGCAATTTGGGGGTCCTGATTGTTTCGTTTCGTCCAGTTGAAGCTGAATTGTGTCGTTTTAGTTCCTACGGAGAGATTTAGGAAACTATTCACTAGTTTTTGTGTTGGATGTTTTTTGAGGACAGGCGGGCGATGATTTGGTTTCAACTGTTATGTGTGGGTAGTGCTGAGTCAATCAACTTGACTCCATTTTTTCAGATGATACTATTATTTATTTATTTTTATATTTATTTATTTTTGCTATTATAATGACTCTGGTCAGAGACCAACAGGCCAGATCTCATTCTAGATTTACTCTACACGATTATTACCGATTTTTCCCAAATTTTCCAAAATTTATATATAGAAAAACTGAATTTGGCTTTAGGAAGTCGGAAAAGCCGTTGTATTATTAATTATATAGTACTACCTATGGGTCATCAACATTCAATGCTGCATAAAAAATCTGAATGCGAAATTGGACGGTGCGAATGAACAATGCATTTAAATTTTTTGCATGTATGAATATTCAACATCCAGTTCACCTAAGCAAAATTTGATATATTACGAATTATTGTTTTTTTTATGGTCAGCCTCCAAAAAAGACTATGACGCTATAGAAGCGCTGCGAGAGGATTAGTATCGGTGCACGTTAGATTTGAAACGCTGCAGGTTGTAGCCCCGGCAGCTCATTCGAAGTGTCGAAGTTCTGCAGGGAAGAGACGTTCGGGGAGTAGGGACCCTCGGTTTTATTATCTGGGAGAGTTCACTCGAACATCTTCCGTGATAGAATCTGAAAAACAGGGATAGGTCAGCCACCCTACTTCGATGTTCCAGGCTGTGGAGGTCCTTTGTGAGGTTAGGCGTATCGATTAGTCTAGTTGCTCTTTTCTGGATAGTGTCCAGAAGCTTTAGAGAGTGCTTTGAGCACATCCCCACACATGAAAGCAATAGTCCAACGATGGTCGGATCTGTGCCTTGTAGAGCAACAGTAATTGCTCTGGTGTATACAGGTTCCTACAGCGGAACATAGCTCCAAGTTTCTGGGATGCCGTTTTAGCAATAGTGACGACGTGGTCGTGCCAGGACATGTTACGGTTGATGTTGATCCTCGCAAGCTTGACGAAAGGTGACTCGACTATTAGGTGACCCTCCATTTGCACAGTTGGCAAACCAACGTCAGACTTTTTTGTCAGTGTTGTTGCATGAGTTTTCTGTACGTTAAACTGTACCAAAGTTTACGGAATACATATAAGTTGGATCACTCTCCGTCGGCACTTTGAAGATTTCACATCAAAGCGATGCCGCGGCCGCACGCACCAATTAGTTTTTGCGTTGGTTTTTGCCCATGTACGAGGGTCTTTTAGCGGGGACTTGCTAACGCATGGGTTTTACGTATATACGAGGGTTATTGAAAGGCTAGGTATTGACAGCCGATTTAGACATACAAATACAAATATAACGTTTATGTTGCTAATATACTAAGTTACATAAATGGATATCAAAAATAAAACCTAGTAAAACTATTACTAATGAATCTCAAATGATTTCACATATTGTAGCTATTTCGTAGATAAGTAAAAATTGGTTCAAAGGTGCTGTAGTATTTTTACCTTAATGTTTGTTTATTTGGTTATTTTTGATACCACAGCTTATAAAATTTATGGTATAGTACTTGGATGTGAATAAATTATTTTTGACATTTTGCTGTTCAGTGTCATTCCAATTGCTACTGTAGAAACTAAATTGTTAAAGTTATCAATAAAAATATTTCCGAGCTCTAAAATATAATTTAGGATGTCCCTGGGTGGTACGGTAAGACCACCGAATGAATATTTTGTCTCACTATACGCTTTCAGCGTGATACAATCCTTTAAGTACCTGTAGGTCTTGAATTAATCACTTTATACTCCAAGTGTGCTATAGTTTGTTGGAATTGTTTTATCGGGAGGAACACAAAGGCACAAATGTACAGGGTGTCCCATTAATAATTTTGAATCGAATGTCACGTGACCAAAAACAAATACCTCATTGGGTAGTACAATGACAAAAAAAGACACAACATCTGCTCTAATTTACATCCCCAAAATTATAATTCTCTACTACTGCCCAGTTCCGACATATTGCTTGTCCTAATCGTCGTGAAACACCCTGTATTTATATCCTTTACATTTCAAGGTTTACCGCAAAATAAGGATGTCATTTTCCATCCGTTAATACATTTAATTGATAAAATCAAACTTCTAAAAATATTATCCATTTCCTGCAAACAAATCCGAGATAACAAAATCCGATATTTTTGAGACACTGTATACACTTCGCGTTAAACATGTTCAACCTCTACTTTGCGCCGCCCCGTATCTCCCGGCTGACGTCGGTACACTAGTACCGGTATACCGGGGCGACGGAGCAAGGGGCAGGCCGTTTTGATATTTTTTCGGAGTGATCCAACTTATATGTATTCCGTAAACTTTGACTGTACCTTATATACTAATCCCCACTCGACAATTATTGTTTTGATATTTACGTTGATCTGTCAGGCATGCACGGAAAAAAATTCTGTTGCGTTTCCAATTAATTGTTAGTATTTGGATGTTTTTCCATTGCTTTAAATATATTTACAGTTGTTTCAAATCCATGTCATTGAAAGAATTCAAACCTTATATTCGAAGTGATCACAGGTACGCGAATAAATTCAAAATAATTTTAGATTCGTTCTAACGATATGTATAATCCTTCTAATACCAGTATTGACATATAATGCAATCAAAACATCCTTTTGTTTTCGAAATTTACCCTATGTTTCAATTAAGCAAAGCATACAATTTATTCAATGTACAAAAATGATTACTGCAACAGCAGTTCGTGATAATTCGTCTGATAAAAATTAATTTTGTTTCAATGGCCCTTGTCGTTCGCTGAACTATAATCAGTATTCGGCAGCACTGATGTCCCGATTCGATGAACGTAAGAATAAAGAAAGGGGGTTCTTCTCAGTGCTACTATCGCCGCGAACCCGTAAACATGGACGAGGTTGTTCCGTTGGGTTGTTTCGGTGTTAGCCGTGTTGTGTCATCTCGTGGTTTTGCGTATTGCATCAGCGATTGTGTGATTTAAATGTGTCCAGTTATATATTAAATGGAGGACCTACTGAGGAATCGGGACTTAGGAGAGCTGACACCCACATTTGAATGTAGGTATTTAGATTAATCAAACAGTTATATTTCAGGTAATAATGCAACAACTGGTGCAGGCTTATAACTAATTCTTATATCATGCTCCTTATAACTTCATACAAAATCACACAATTAAACATCCAAACAAACAATCAGCTGTCCTTGTAGTAAAATCTGGTCCAAGGAAAAGAAAGTAGTTTAGAATCAATTACCAAACACAGATTCGATTAAACGACAGGCTACGATTGAATCATTCATTGGAATCCAATGACATCTTGCAGTTGAATCGACAATACGATATGATTCGTTACCAACCATTGGATAAAACGTCGCTGTATTTGAGGAATGCTGAGTGTAACGTCCCATTGAATCCAAGCGTAAGTATTTGACAGAACGACAAATTTTTCTGTGTGTGCTGCTTGCGCCGACGTACCGTCTCCTGGAATGATAGTGGCTTACCTGGTTCCATCCAGAGCCAATCTTTGTAGTCATAGACGCGCGACTACGTGTAGCGCGCCTTCAATTTGCGAGAAATCATGAACACTGGAGTGAAAATGAATGGGGACGTATTTCGTTTACTGATGAGTCCAGATTTAGCCTGCAGTCTCCAGACGGTCGTGAAAGGGTATGGCGAAAACCACAAAAACGTTTTGCTGAATGTCCTTTTAATTTTAGGGTAGGCTACCAAGGGGGTTCACTTATGGTGTGAGCTGGAATTTCTCTGGAGGCACCCACAGAGTTGTACATCATTCCAAGAGGGTCTTTAATTGCTGCCAGGTATACATTGATGAAATTCTGCAAGATTTTGTTGTTCCCTATGTTGATTTTATTGGAAATAATTTTATTCTGATACATGATAATACCAGACCCCACATTGCGAGGATTACTCAACAATACTTGAACGATGTAGACATTGATGTCTTGGAGTGGCCAGCGTTAAGTCCAGATGCGAATCCAGTTGAACATGTCTGGGACATGCTTTGACATAGAATACGAAGTCGTGTTCATATTCCTTTAACCTCAAATGTCCCGCAGCACGCTCTTTTTGAGGAATGGGAACTTACTTCTCAAGAAGACCTTCGTCATTTGATTTTAGGTCGTTACTAGAAATACCCATGTCCAGTTTTTGCTGGCGCAATGTGTGTCATTTTTCAATAACTTAAGGTCATTTTAGCAAACTACCAATCTATGTTTTTTGTAGTATTGTAACAAAAGAGTTTTTTTTTTTCAAACAAAACATGTTGCTTTATTTGTGTGTAAGTCAATAAAACATCACCAAACAATAAAAAATGAATTATATATAAAATGTCAAGTGCTCCGTATTTGGTGTGTATTCTATTTACATTCATCTGTGTAATTATTACAACTATTAATACTAATCTGGTTGTTAATCAGGCTAGCGCAAAATAACGTCTTATTCTTTGATTAAACCTCAGAGTAAGAACTGAACATAGAGGTAGTAAACAAACCACTTCAGCATGGCTCAAAGCCATCATCTTTTGACACTTCAGTCCCACACATTGCCCACTAACCTGAAAATTCTTCCAATGCAACCCATGTTACAAACACTACTCTGCACTGTCCCATCTCGAAAAACTGTTAAACTACACTCGAATATAGCACAGCAAGTCCGTAAAGCTTCACTACAGTTACCAACAAATAGCGAATTCGATTTTACTGACCAAGCATAAAAGACGCACAAACAAAACAAACGTTTGACAGTCGGAGGTTACCGTAAACAAATCGCAGGAAAATTACATAGGCGTTGCCAACTCCTCAAAATTTATGTAAGACAAAATTTGGGTTAATGATGAAGAAACATGCAGTAACGCAGTAGAGGTCAACATATCTATTGATTTTACTGTAATCATTTCTGAACCACCAAAATATCATCTTTTTTAACGTAATTGAGGTTCTGAATTAAGAAAAAACAATTTTTGTGATAAATGGAAAGATCGTATATACGCTTTATAACAAAACTATTTTTGCTTTCTTTTTTTTCGCAATAATTCAAAAGTTATATCAAAATAAAAATGGGTTTTTGAATCGAGTACCGAAAACACGCCGACGGCTCCCGAACCCGTGTCACGTCACCATGGCTGTTAGGATGCTCCTTTGACCAACGACGTTCTACTCCGATACTAGATTCTATGTCTAACAAAATTTGATTCAAACACATATTTATGTTGAAAAATGTGCGTAACAAATGAAAAAAGCACATCAATAAATTTTTTGATAAAAAAAGTAAAAAAAAGTTGGAAGGCCTGGGTTTCGATCCAAAGACCCTGAGGTCCACTACCGGACTCTCTAACCACTGGGCCATCCTTCGATTGAGGAGATCTTTTCAACGAAACATATTTGATTAGGTACTTACTTACTGGAATCTGAAATCTGACTTCAACTTCAAACATTCAAAAACATGTTCATTTCGATCTTAGACTTCGCTTCGAGCTGCAAGCTTCATTTATCGACTGTACTGCAACAAATATCCACTAGTTACCAGTTTACCAGTACGTATTTTCGCGATTGGTTGGGAATCTAGAATCTAGTATCGGAGTAGGACGTCGTTGGTCAAAGGAGCATCTTGACCACCATGGTGACGTGACACGGGTTCGGGAGCCGTCGGCGTGTTTTCGGTACTCGATTCAAAAACCCATTTTTATTTTGATATAACTTTTGAATTATTGCGAAAAAAGGGAAAAAAAACTTTCCATTTATGACAAAAAAAATGTATTCATAACCTCAATTGGTTACTCAGGTATAATTTTATTTAATTTCCAGTTGTGTCATCGTGAGGGCTTTTCCTGATAGCATGTTATGGTTTAAATGTTTCACTGTGTTCTTGCTTAATTTATTTTGGTATTATTTTATCGATTGAATTAGCACCTTATTAAATGTTTATAAAGCTATCGCTCAGAATTATCACTTATTTCTTTTACTCTCTTATTACCAGTGAGAGTGTTGGTGGCTGGAGTAATGAATGTTACCAAAAAGTAATAAATAATATATTTCAAGCTTCTTAAGTGTACTCACAATATTTTTAGAAAAAATTGTACATTTATATTTTTCAATTTTTTTATATAACTACAATTGATTATGCAGATATATGTACAAAGTTTATCTATCTTCCTTATAAAAACTTCCGGTTCACAAAAACCGAGTCTTCTTCAAAACACATACTTCCGGATGATCCAGACGATCACCAATGGCTGGATGAAGTGCACCAAGCCCCGTAGGAAAGTTAACCTAGAAAATTATAAAAATATACAATGATATAATAACATTATCAATTATTGTTATCGAGAAACATTTTTGAAAAATGTAGACAAGTTGATTGACTCAGTACTTCACACACATTCCGATGATACCAGTTTTATTATTTTCCCACAGCATGAAGCTACAGTCTAGATGCCCCTGCAATCAAATCATCGCTCGCCCGACCGCAAAAAAAGTGTTTTATTCTACTAGGTGCTTCTTTCACCGGTCAATGGACAATATATCATGAATACAACAAATTTTTGAGATTTACAAACCCCCACCCCCGAACCTCACCAATTTCATCCCCAACCAAAAAATTTTTTAAAATGATCAGGAACCCCTAAAACGTCTAAAACGAAGTTTGAGGTGTTCTTTATATTTTTAGTTTTTTATTATTGCCGCGCCGCCACTGAAATGATTTCTACAAACCATACGTGCTTTCCATACTCGTCGCGGTAATAAATCTGTGTCAAAATGTCATTAAAGTCAATTCAGAAGTTTCCACGTAACACAATACAAAACGATCCAAAGTAATACTCGTATGTATTTTGTATGCATCAGAAAGTTCAAGTCCCTTGGTTTCTATAATCGGCAAAGCAATGTTCGGATGGATCTAAAAAAGTGTATTATGCCGCTAGGTCTTTCTCTCTCAGGTCAGTAGACAGCCTATTATGAGTATAACACATTTTTCAGATTTACAACCCCCCACCCTTCCAACCACCCCAATTTTACCCCCACCCCAAAAAACGAAGTTTGAGCTTATTTCATATTTTTAGTTTTTTTAATATTGCTGCGCCGCCACTGACACGATTTCCAAAAATCAGACGCGTTTTCTATCCTCGCCAAATTAGTTGTACTGTGCCGAATGAACAAACTAAGCTACTATTTATCATGCAAAAACTGATTCAAATAAATAATTATTAAAGGTATTATTCAAAAATTGCGTTTCCTGAACAATAGGGTACTTACAGAGGTCGTGAAATCGCCTCGGGAGTATACATAGCGTAAAGAAAACCATATCAAGAAGCAGTAGGAAATAAAAGACATGATTTTACTGACGGCCAAAAAAAGATATTTGCAAGAATAAAATAAGGATATATTCAAATTTTTCCACGTGACTTAAAACAAGGGCTGACGTCACAGATATCGATATCGACAATCGATACTGCTACAGCGTAGGTCAGTGAGATTCAACTGCGCATTCGACTGGAGATGATGTGAATTCATTAACAATGCGACTCAATTTATTGATACTCAAACATATTTGAAACAGGCAATTAACCCACTAGCATTTTCGTTGCAATACATTCTTATATCTGATAGGTATCACAGTTCATCCTGTTTGTGACCGAGATTCGCAACTAATCGAAGCCATCATTTTATTTCGGCGCATCCCATTATGAATGAATCCAAAGATAGAATCTAATTCAAGCCCATCCCTACAAAGTGAATTAGTAATCTAGCCTAACTTTTATTCTTTTAACTTTTGTACTTTTGTGTGTGACTGTGTTTTGTGGTTATAATGATCAATGTCAAAATGTTAGGTTAGCACTGGCTATCGATATCGAATATCAATACTTTACATCCCATCACTATACGATATTACTGACGTCAGAGGTTGTTTGCGCGGGATTTTCCGGCATTTGAAATATCTTTTGGAATATCTCTCACAGCCGATTCCAGAAAACCAAACAAGTGATTTTGTCATGTTTACTAGGCTCTAAGGAACGCGTAAATGACATAATATTGTTTTCTGCAAGTACCCTATTATTAAAAGTGGACATGTTGACTTTTGCGTGAAAGCTCCTCAATTTATTACATTGGGCCCTTCAATTTTAAGACTTACACTCGATGCCGTCTATCCAGCCAGGCTTGTGGAGTCATCTTTTCTCTGAAGGTGTACCTCTTGATACCTTCTAGCGCGTTCATGCCTGCTCCAATCTGCTCAAATCTCGCAGTTGGCACGTAATATTGGAAGTTCAGTTTGTCACACTCGGGAAGGTTAGAGTTCAGACTCTTGTAATTCTCGTTACCGAAATCAAATCTGCGACACACGAAGTAATGCACCGCCATCTGGGCATTGTAGATGGCACGGGACAGTTTGACTAATCTGGAAATTAATAATAATAATACATATACAGGATTATTCACGTTATTCGACACGGAGCATTATGGCTAAAGTATTTGATAAAAAAGAAAATAATAATTTCAGAAGCATAGAGACCCATAAGAGCTACATTTTAAAAATATTTTCATGTTATACAGGGTGTCCCAAAAGCACGAAATGTATCAAAGTTATGTTTTTTTTAAATGGAACACCGCGCATATTCAGATTCCTTGCTGAATTCTAGTGTGACTTTATGTATCATACATTGGACCTAAAGCGAACCGTTTAAGTGTAAATCACCATTTTCGGTATAAGTAGATATCAGGAAAAAATTGAATATCGCAGAGATTATAAAATATGGAAGGCTGTGACTTTGACGTATTACTAAGTATAAAATGCGTCAGCTTTGATGAGAGTGTAAAATTTCAATTACGTTTATGCTTGGAGAAATCGGTCGATTAATTAAGGAAACTTCGATCAGCGATAACTTGATTTTTTCAAACAGGAATGCCTGATTTCTTTTATACGGTTAAACGTAGAATTTGATAACCTTTCTAACGATATAAGGTTGTGAATATCAATCTCTGGTAGTTTTCATTTAATTTGAAATTTTCAAACAAATCGGCGACTTTCAAGCTTCCTACCTATAAGCAACGTAGCAGGCCATGAAATATAAACAAAAACCTGTTCAGGTAGAAGAAAACAACTAAGTTTTCTGAAAAATGCACACGAACTAGACTAAAGGGACAAGATTAAAAAAATTACTCACAACAAACAAAGTCTAACAAGAAACAACGACGGTAACATATCTTTGGTCAAAGAGAAGCTGGGGTATAGCAGAAATGGATTTTTTCAAAGCCTACTAGCTACTGCAAGGTACTAGAAATTGGCAATTTTTTGTTGTAAGCAGTTTATTATTTTCATAATAAAATTCCACATTTAATGATATAAAAAAGTATGCAATTCTGTCAAAACTCAAGTCAAAAGTATCTCTGACTGGAGTTCTGAAAATTCTTCAGTACCTATTAGCAAGATCGCAGAAAACGAAGAATGAATTCAAATTTGATCAAATTATAAAACATAACTCAAATGGCAGAAAATTTAAATCTGATTTGTCAATATTCCCTTTTTGCAATATTGCTAATAGATATCGAAAAATAGAAGGGCTCCAGTAAGAGGTATCGACTTCGATGCAAATTAGTACTTTTTTACACCATTACATATGATTGATAGTTGCGTGCTGGAACAACAGTCGCTGGTTGCTTTTGTTTCTTATCAGGGTTTTTAACTGTTTTGGATATTTTTAACCTCCAGTAAATTGCGGTAGCCAGTAGACTGTAAAATATCTATTACTGCCATACTCCAGCTTCTCTTTGACCTTAGATATGTTATCGCAGTTGTTTCTGGGAGAGTTGATTTGTTGTAAGGAATTTTTATAATCTTGTCCCTTTATTCTAGTTAGTGCATATTTTTCAGCTACGTTAGTTGTTTTCTTCTACCTGAACAGGTTTCTGTTTATATTTCATGGCCTGCTACGTTGCTTATAGGTAGGAAACTTGAAAATCGCCGATTTGTTTGAAAATTTCAAATTAAATGAAAACTACCAGAGATTGATATTCACAACCTTATATCATTAGAAAGGTTATCAAATTCTACGTTTAACCGTATAAAAAAACTAGGCATTCCCATTTGATAAAATCAAGTTATCGCTGATCGAAGTTTCCTTAATTAATCATCAACTTATAGCCTCATTAGGCACAATTTATATGATCATAAAAGCTTGTCGTGCGATTTACTTATGTAAATGTATTAGTATACCTATTTAATTGACCAACTTTTTGATCATATAAATTGTGTAGAATAAGCCCATAAGTTGATGGATAGTTAATATTTTAAAGGAAAACTTAATTTTCTTAGAACATTTGAATAAAAGCTTTATTTAAAAAGGTTTTTTTTGTTTTAATTTGCGCTGGTACCTTTTTTAGTAACCTTTCTTAAAGCAGTACCTGGTAGGTTTTCCTTGGACCTTCAGAAGGCCGTCAAGCATGGCAGCAATCAACACATGTAGCATGGTGATGGTATAGAATATGGGATAGTTGTGTGTGACCAATACGTCATAGTACCATAGTACGTTTTCGAACTGCACAAACTCGCGACCTATGTCATAGGTTAATTCGAAATACCGGATACTCCACATAATTTCTGACGTTCCATTGTATATTGCCACTTCGCTTGTATCTGACCTAGAACAAACAAAAAATATAATGGACTAGTATCATGATCCTTTTTTTGTTGCATATGATAGAGTGCGTCATAAAAAGCATCTCATTTTTTTCTCCGATTTTTTTGGGCACAGGAGAGCCGTGAAAATAAGGAAAATGTTTGAAATTTCCTAGGGCAGTGACGTCACTGCCCTAAAGGCGAACAGCCAATCAAAAGACAGATATGTGTGCTGTGTTGCCGCATTCTGATGGCGCGCGAAATGCCGGAGCTGTACGCGGGCTGGCTCATCTATCTTGTCTTCTGTTCCCGTCTGCGAGTTGGAGCTGTTCTTGGCACCAATGCACTGCTGATGATTCGCGCGGTTGGCACTGATTGGCAGAATTTGAATTCCTTCCTTTAAACTATAATATTGGAATTACTAAAAAACAAAATGATGTAGAAAGTAACGAAATGCAGCAGTACGTTTATTTTTGTATGCACTAAGCGGTTATAACAATTAAATCATTGTTCTTAACCTCGTGATACTAGTCCATTTATACGGGGTGAGTCAAACTCAACGCCTCGGACTCCTGTGATCAAGCAATACCAGTTTTCAAAAAATTAACTTTGCGAGAGTATGCAAGTCGAGCTGGACTACATTTAAAAAATAACGACTTTTATACAGGGTGTCTAATAAAAGTGTGACATATCAAAGTTTTGTTTTTTTAAATGGAACACCCTGTATATTATTGCATTTTTAGATTCCCGGGTTAATTATAGTGTGACTTTATGTATCACATAAGGGACTTAAAGTGAATCGTTTAGGTGCAAATCAAACTTTTTGATATGAGTAGATATCAGAAAAAACTTGAATATCGCAACGCTTATAAAACTTAGAGGGCTGTGACTTTGTCGTGTCATTAAGCATAAAATGCGTCAGCTAAGAATAGACGTATACTGTGTAAGGCTTTCGCGGCCATCGTCCAATGAGTTTAGGTTCTGGTTTTGCCCTATTTCTTCTCATGGTTCTTGTTATTTCCTTTTCTATGTAACCATTTGCCTTAAGAGCATTCTTTAGATGTTCCAGTTCGGTGTCGAGTTCTTAAGGTTCGCACACTTTTCTAGTCCGTTCTGTCAAAGTTCTAATAATTCCGTACTTCTGAGATGGGTGGTGGTTTGATTCTTTATGTAAGTACCGGTCAGTATGAGTTGGCTTTCTATATACCTTTTGTTCTAATGCAACTCCTTTTCTTGTTAGAAGAACATCAAGGAAGGCGAGTTTTTTGTCTTCTTCTACCTCCATGGTGAACTTGATGTTTTCATGCACGCTGTTCAGGTGGATACGTGGACGATACGTTCGTCATTTGGAATCACGGAAGAGAAAAGCTATAAGAATTTCTAGAACACCTCAACAGCGTGCATGAAAACATCAAGTTCACCATGGAGGTAGAAGAAGACAAAAAGGTAGGTAGGTAGGTAGGATAAAAGAGACCCACTCACAACACCGGGGGTTTATCGCGTACCATGCACATGTGGGAGTGTATATATAGGAACAACGAAGCGATCTATAAACACAAGAATTGCAGAACATAAGGCTAGCTGTTGACTAGGCCATACGGACAAATCAGCGGTAGCCGAACATGCGCTTAAGGAGGGAAGTTACAGGATCAAGTTTGAAGAAACTCAGCTTCTTGCCGCAACGTCTTCGTACCATGCCAAACTTCACAGAGAAGCCATTGAAATACAAAAACATCATAATAATTTCAATAGGAAAGAGGAAACACAGAAAGTCAACTGGACATGGGTACCCATCCTAAAGGACTTGAAGACACTACCATATCGCGAAGGGACGGGGCTACCAACGTTACCTGGTTGGGCCACGTCACCATTAGCAGGTATAAATACAGGTGCAGATCCACCAGCCGTCAGTATTTTGGAAGTCGCCGAAGTGAAATAGCTTATGAAGATGCCATCCACTCGTGGTGGCGAAACGTCAAGCTTTAACGCAAAACGATGCCGGCCTAAAAACCCAAGAACCACAAACTCATAAGGTTAGACGGTCAATTTCAAATTACATTTGTACTTGGAGAAATCGGTAGATTAAATAAGGAAACTTCAATCTTTGGTAACTTGATTTTTTCAAATGAGACTGCTATATTATCAGTAATAAGCACTGGCCAATTTGCTTAATTGATTTTTTTGGTGTCTTAGAAAAATTCATACCTACCTTGTATATTTGTCTCTAGTTGCTATTAACATAGATTTAACGATATTATCCACATAAACAGCGTCTAATTTTGATTTGTTTGACAGATAAAATGTACTCGTTATACCTGAAAATAGTGTCAGATGAGAAAATCGTATCTTTTTTTGTTTACTTCCCTGTCAACGGCATCGACTGCTCTGGTCATTACCCTCGTGTTCTGTGTAGGCTTTGTTACTGTTTCCCGGCGCTACTCTAGGAACAGCACTGTTCATTAGAAGCCTACAGTGAAGGCTCAGGTGGGGATTCTCGCTGATTTTTTTTACGATAGTGCTAAATACTGATCTCCAACAAATCCAGACAATTATCGCCTAGTTTCTTTGATCTCTCATGCAACCAAGGTTCTACTATATATTTTATAGTCTCGGTTGGAGGGTTTTATTGGCTGGCAAATTCCTCAGGTGCAGGCAGGTTTCGTAAAAGGACGCGGTACGCGTGAACAGATCTTAAACTTAAGACAGATTATTGAAAAAGCCAGAGAGCATTATTTTCCAGTTTTTATTCGTTTGTGGCCTATTCTAAGGCGTTTGATAAAGTAAAGTGGCCTAAACTGTGGGAAATCCTTATCTCTATGGGAGTCCCTTACCACTTAGTATTTCTCATACAGCAACTCTATGAGTCTAGCTCGGCTCGTGTAAGAATTGATGGTAACCTGTCTGGTCAAACAGCAACCAGAAAAGGAGTTCGTCAGGGATGTGTATTAGCTTCGATGTTATTTAACATCTACTCTGAATTTGTGAAGAGACAGGTATTGAATAACTGGAATGGCGGTATAACTATTGGCGGAAGCAAAATATCTAACTTAAGATTCGCTGACGATACAACTCTTATTGCTGCTTCTCAGGAAGGACTAGTAGCTCAATTAAACATTTTAGAACAACACAGTGCAGCATATGGTCTTGGTATTAACTACAACAAGACCAAGGTTATTATCGTAGATAGAGAGCATGACAATCATCGAGAAATAAATTCAATAGCCCGTTGTGAGGTAGTTCAAAGTTTTGTGTACCTCGGTTCTTTGATCGACAATTCGGGTAGCTGTGAGAATGAGATTCGGCGGCGCATTCAACAGGCACGGGTGGCCATGACAAAGCTTACTAAAATATGGCGTGACCCTAACATCACTAAAGCTACCAAAATGTCGCTGGTTCGGTCTCTTGTGTTCTCCATATTTCTGTATGCCTCGGAAACTTGGACTGTTAAGAAGGCAGATCGAGCTCGCATAGATGCTTTTGAAAAATGTGGACGTGGAAAAGAATGCTGAGAATTCCTTATACTGCCCATCGAATTAATGTTTCCACACTGGATGAGCCCCTAATCCAGAGAGACTATCCTCCATTGTGTCGACGAGAATGCTTACATTCTTTGAACATATTCACAGAAGCGATAATATGGAGAAACTTGTAGTTCAGGGTCACGCCCCGAGTGGGTAGCGCCGTGGCCGTTCCCCTACACGCTGGGTGGATACGACGAAACAGTTTGCTAGATATGAGTATCAAGAGCGCCACTGAACTGACAGTAAATCGCGAACGATGGCGAGCTACAGTTCTTAAAACTATTGATAATATTCGTGTCGGCAATACTCTAGCCCTGACTTAATGCATTTTACGAATTCACAACATGTCTGTTAAGACATTGAGACTATGATGATGAAATACTGATAAGACAAATATGGTATTAGTATGGTATTTCTTTATTGTCTTTTGATCATACACATATGACATAAGACTAGTCATAACAATGAAAAAGAAAATTGAAATAGCACAAGTAACGAAACAAACAATGCAAACAGATAAATACACAGTTCTAAATTGCGCAGCTGTGTAATAGAGAAAAAAGAAAACAGAAAAAACATATAAATGCGCCGCTGTGAAACAGAAAATAATAACAAAAGAACATATAAAATCATAAGAAAGCAACGTTCGGTGTGCTCTAAAAGAGGAAACAAAAGTTAGTGCCAAAAAGACACCTATGGAGTAGAAACATTGCTCCAAAAGAAATTTTCGGAGATGCACTATAAAGGACACGATAGAAGTCCAATTATTGTTTATTGTTAGGCTCATGACCACACTAGTCTATGCCGTTGACGCCAAAGTAAAAAAAAAAAATAAAATATATTAATTGTTGAAAAGGATGCTAGTTTTGTTGTTATAATTATTATACTATACCTATAACACCTGCAACAGACAGGCTGAACGGGCCGTTAAGGTTATTTAACCATCCTGACACAGGTTCCTTCACTGTTGCTGTAACTGAAAAACATATTTTGTGAATATATATAGTTTTGGAAAGAAATGAAATTTTGGTCTTGGTCCTCTGAATCTCCACACCTAAGTTTGCGACGATGGGGGGTTGCCGGTCGGGGGGGGGGGGGGGGGGGGTTAAAACCCTGCTTCGCGACGATTTTCGGAAAATAGCGCTTTTGGTAAGTGATACCGAAAAATACAGAAGTCAAGTTGATTGACTCAGACTTCTCACACATTACTGTGATACCAGTTTATTATTTTCCCATAGCATAAAGCTTTAGTCTGAGATCCCCTTGCAGCCTAATCATCGGTAGCCCTCCCCCTAAAATTGTCTTATGCCTTATGTCTTTCCTTCGCAGGTCAATGGACAGCCTATTATAGATACTACAGGCATTTCAGTTTTACAATTAATACAACACATTTTTCGGTTTTTCAACCCCCACTCCCCCCCCCCCCCAATCAGCTCAATTTCACCCCCACCCAAAAAAAAAACGCAGAAAATGATCAGGAACCTCTAAAACGCTTAAACACGAAGTTTGAGCTGTTTTTGTGTTTTTAGTTTTTTCATTATTTCTGCGCCGCCACTGGCACGGTTTATAAAAACCATACGCATTTTCGATCCTCGCCACGGTGGTAATACTGTGTCAAAATTCCATGAAAATTAATTCAAACGTTTCCTCGTTACACAATATAGAACGATCTAAAGCAATATACTCGTATGTTTACACCAGAAAAAATTCGAAGTCCTTTGGTTTCTGTAATAGGTAAGGCAATGTTCGGATGGACCTAAAAAAGTTATTTATGTCACTAGGTCTTCCTTCACAGGTCAGTGGAGAGTCTATTATAAAAGCAACAAATTTTTCAATTTTACAACCCCCACCCCCAACCACCCCAGTTTCACCCCCACCCAAAAAAGTAAAAAAGCAGAAAATGATCGGGAACCCCTAAAACACCTAAAAACGAAGTTTGAGCAATATTTAATTTTTTTTGTTTTTTGCTAATTACTCCGCCGCCTATGCAACGATTTTCAAAATTATAGGAACATTACGTACTAGGACCCCACAGCATATCGCTGCCCAAATTTCATCACAATCCATGCAGCGGTTGCTGAGATTACGTGGCTGGAAGAAACGCGTACAGACAGACCGACGGAAATGAGTGACGTGGATTTTCTTATGCAGGGTTGGGATAAAGTATGGAACCAAGCAAATAACTTTGGAACGGAAAGAGTGATATTGCTGAAAATTTGCAGGCAAGTGTAGTGACGTCTAGTGCATCCGAAGACATTATGTTAGCTATTAATGTACTTCGGGTTTAACCGGAACTACCGTCAACTTTTTTAATTGAAACGGGACACCCTATATATTTTTGCAGATTTTAATTCATCTTTTTTTTTCGAATAGGTCCGTAGTGGGTTTAGCATTAGTTTCTGTAAAAACGGGAAAGATAAAGCTTCTTTATCATTTCAGGTGTTTAAAATGCCGGTCATTCAAAGTCGGTTTTGGCGATCGCGTGAGAACTCACAAAGAAGTGTGTCAACTTTTAATGATTTACATCCCGACAGGGGTCCTATGACACGTTTGACGGTGACGAAAAAAAAAATACAAAAAAAATTACCTCAAACGGGAAGACCGCAGACCGCCACGGACGAATTTGTGAGACAAATTTTTTAAGAAACAAATACTAAACCCACTATGGACGTATTCGGAAAAAAAAGATAAATTAAAGTCTGCAAAAATATACAGGGTGTCCCATTTAAATTGAAAAAGTTGACGGTACTTCCGGTTAAACCGGAAGCACATTAATAGCTAACATAATGTCTTCGGATGCATTAAACGTCATTACACTTGCCTGCAAATTTTCAGCAATATCACTCTTTCCGTTCCAAAGTTATTTGCTTGGCTCCATACTTTATCCCAACCCTGTATAGACATCATGAAACGCCCAAAAAGTCTATTATCTCAAAATCAAAAATTTTCGCGATCACAATACTCCCCTCACCTATCGGTGTGGGAAGTAAACAGTTTAGTTAGTTTAGTTACTGTCTTTGAAGTAATGTACAGCGACTGTTTTCTCTTTGTTCAGTACTAATTTATTGGTTTTAAACCACTTCTCAAGGCTGTCAGTGATATTTTGCGTTTGATCCAGTAGTATGTTCGTTTTTTCAGAGCATGTCAATAGGCTGATATCATCTGCAAACAAAACCACTTTGCCAGGGTTCACATTTTTTTTCCTTATTTGTACTGAAGAATACAAATATTGCCACCTCGAAAGGCTATGCCTTGTGTGAGGTATTGGCACCGACATTGAAATATACACTAAAATTTTGTCTCTGCTGTCTCTCTTTGGACTGTTGTATTTGTTCGCTTTTCGATGACTTGTTTCTCCTTCTTCACCTTGACCTTCTATGGATCTATTCTCAGCAGCAGCAGGACATTCTCTTCCATAATTTTTTTGATGATTTCATAATTTGAACGTAAAATTTGGATGGGATGTCCGAGTGACATTGACATAGTCAACCGAATCATTTATATATGTAATAAATAATAATGGCCCAAGAACAGAACCCTGTGGAATACCAAAATTGATCTTTAAAGTATCGGATAATTTTCCTTCCATTTCATCACAGTGCTGCCTGTTTGACAGATAACTCTCAAACCACTGTAATGGAATTCCACGTATACCATAACAATCTAACTTATAGCACAGTATATCATGATCTACAAGGTCGAAGGCTTTACTAAGATCTATAAATAGGCCATGCGCTTTCATGCCGCAGTCCAATTGGCTAAATAGTACATTCAGGTAATCTACCACTGCATCTACTGTACATTTCCCTTTCTGAAAGCCAAATTGATGTGGCTTTAATATATGACAGTCGTAAAGAATGATGTTAATCTTTCAGCTACTATCTTTTCTAAGATCTTTGAAAACGGTGAGAGAAGCGATATCGGTCTGTAATTTTCTACTAGATGGTTGCTACCGTTTTTGTGAATCGGTATAATATTTGCCGTCTTGAGTCGTTCTGGAACTGACCAGTAGAAAGTGAGCAGTTAAATATATCTTCTAGTGGTGCAGTGATGGTATCTGATACGTGTTTCAATAGATTTGACGAAATCCCATCAATCCCAGTGGAAACTGATGGTTTCATAGCTTTTATTAGGTCTAGTATTTCATTTTTATTTGTAGGTTTGAAGTATGCAGTCTTATGGTTTCTTATTCGGGGCAGGAGTGTTGTACCTCCACTATCAAGCATATTTGTAGCAAGTTGATTATATGATTATGCTCTGTAATGACATAAATTAAAAACATGAAAAGAAAGGTTAGGTTTCTTTGTCAAAGGGTTAGCTTTTATTCACGGAACACCATTATGACAGAGTTCTGAGATCAATCCGTGGTGCCAACTTAAAAATAAATAAGTTCAACCTTTGGTTTTCTTTGTGAAACAGAGCTCTCCGGAAACTACTGGTTGACTTCCATCTGTCGGTCAAGTGACTACTAGGGGTTACCAATGATTGTGAAGCTGGGCCTTAGGTATGAAGCACTTACCTATAGAGGGTCTTAATATGACCGCATTGATTTTGTCCTTGCACATGTCAACAACCGCTTGTTCTGCCAAGCGTTTTGTGTACGTGTACGTATTTTTCAAGGGATGGATGATTTTCAAAGTAAGGGTTTCGACCATTTCGCGGTGTGAATCGTCAAGTAACTCCAGGGCATCCTTCCAGTCTAGAGATGGTGTGTATACGTGCGTAAGAAGAATTGTTTGTTAGCTACATAGCCTGGCAAAAATAGAAGTGAACAAAATTGAACATTTCTGCAAACTAAGCAGACATCTTGGGGAAGCTCTTCGCAGCCAATTCTACTATAGACTTTCGAGGAAGTACTCCGACCACCACCATAAACGTGAACTCGAGAATGACAGAGGTCAAATTTCAACATCGAGATGTAAAAAGCATCCTCCAAAAACTGAACACGAATAAAGCTACTGATCCTGACCAAATTCCAGCCATTGTCCTTAAACGCTGTTCCGCTGAGCTTGCACCTATTATTTGCCAGCTCTTCAAACTTTCGTATCAACGAGGCGAGTTTCGGCGAGTTTCCCGCTTCGTGGAAGATTGGCTGCGTACAACCCATCCCTAAGAAAGGCCACCAATTATAGACCTGTGGCTCTTCTCAGCATCATGTCTAAGGTTATGTCATTAACACACAGCTCCTGAAATACCTGGACAACAATAGCATCATAAATGATCGCCAGTATGGCTTCCGTAAGCACAGGTCTACAGGTGACCTCCTTGCCTACGTCACTCACCTGTGGAACAGAACAATAGACAATCATGGCGAAGCCCGTATTGTTGCACTTGACATATCGAAGGCTTTCGGCATGAGGGACTTCTGGTCAAGCCTGCTGCTTATGGACTACCACCTGGCCTGCGCCAGTGGCTAAATAGCTTTTTGAACGACCGATATCTGTTTGTTGTAGTCGAGGGCTGTTCATCAGACGTATTCTCAATAAACGCCGGTGTTCCTCAGGGATCTGTCCTACACTGTTTCTGCTGTACATACATACAACAAGCTGCTAAATAATATTAAAACACATAACAACATCCAATCCAATCTACAGCTTCGCAGATGACAGTACATTAGTGTCGTGCATGGAACCAGGCAAGCCACTATCATCCCAGGAGACGGTACGTCGGCGACAGCAGCATGCCTCACAGATCAACGCAGATATCAAAACAACTGTCGAGTGGGGATTAGCTAATAAAGTACAGTTCAACGTACAAAAAACTCAGGCAACAACATTTACAAAGAAATCTCACGATGGCTTACCAACCGTCGAAGTGGAGGGTCACCCCATAGTCGAAAGTCGAATCGCCTTCCGTCAAGCTTTTGGGGATCAACATCAACAATAACATGTCCTGGCATGACCACGTCGTCAGTATTGCCAAAACGGCATCCCAGAACATTGGAGTTTTGTTGCCAGCGCCTTCCCTTGTTTTGGAGCCATCTGCATATATAGTGTGCCAGTCCGGCCCTGTCTCTTGCGCAGACTTCCGAATACCAGTGGCGCGCGCGAAATAAATGTACAGTGACATAAGTTAGTGAAGTGAAGGACAAATATAAATTAGGGTAGTGACTCAGTGACTGTAAATAAATTAGACTGTTAAGTATTAGGTTAGGCGTAGTGTATGTAGTTCGTGTAATAAATAGTTGAATCCGTAGGTAAGTGTTTTTTTGCCTTCCTCAAACTAAAAGCTTGTAACAATATGCAAATTGCATCTGTCACATTTGGCTCAACATTGTGCGGTGGGCACTTTTCAAACGGAAAAGATGCTGTTGCAGTGTTCGAGAACCTGGTTGATGGAGTGACTCAAGAACAGTGGCATCCTGATTCAATGACTGGTTTAGAAAATGAATTAATTTACTGATCCTAATGGAGAATACTTCACTGTTGTGTCCCGTTTCTCTTACCTTTTCTTCTATCCTTCCTTCTATGTCAGAGTTGCAAAAGGCGGTAGATGTATGCAGGTAGACCTCTAGGTTTTCGCATTTCAAAGCCAACTTCAAAACTTCCACTGTACTCCTCAAACTGAGCCTTATCGCGTCCTGCAAATGGTCGTTGAACCTCACAGATGCGGCGACGTGGTATATTATGTTTATCTTACTGGCTAGGGATCTTTCATCTTCTTTGCTCAAACCTGCAATGGGAATATACTACTCACAAGTGAAATCAGAACACTGAGAAAAAAAGGGTTGCGGTTGACGAAATGCGGTAGGAATGAATGAGTAAGGACCAGGGGCTATACAGCACGGAATGTGGCTGGTGCATAGGCCACACGATGGGCCCTTTTGCGCCTCTATCCGCGCTAGTTTCTAAGACCTGTCCTTTTGGCAAAGGCAAGTACATTCTTAGGTCTTATCCGTTTTATCTCTATTGATTCCAAGGTTCTTGAGCCCAGCATAGTCTGCCTGTAATGACCCAGGGTTCCACAGCGACACAAGATGTGTGCCGAGAATTCTTCCTATTCACCACACCATGTGCACGTTGGGTCGTTGACCACCCTCATCACGAACAAGTGACGCCTGAATGTGTTGTGACCCGTTAATAGGCCTACTAGCAATCTCAAGTTACTCCTATCCCGAGAGAGACAAAATCGTCCAATTCTCTCTGCAGGCCCTGCCAATAGTTCCCGAGCTTGACGGAGATGACCAGAGATGTTGTTCCATCTCAGAGAGTGTTGATTCTGGATCCACTCACCAGTTGTTTTCCTAATCAAGTTTGCAGATAGTCCTAAGGCTGGTTCCAGCCCCACAAAACTGTTGCCGGATCCCATCCTAGCCAGATGATCCGCCATTTCGTTACCCTTTACCCCAGCTTGCCCAGGTACCCACATCAGTGATACCTTGTGTTTAGCTGAGATGTCGTCAAGAGCCCTCCTGCACTCCAGGACCAGTCCCGACGTTATTTTCCACGCACTCAGTGCTTTGATGGCTGCCTGACTGTCAGAGCAGATAGTAATCCGCCTCCTAGACCCGTCAATGCGGTAGGACTAAATACAATAATAATAAACGAACTCATTTGTCATAATTAGTTTATAACAAATACAACAGATCAATAATGATTGGGCCCTCCATGTTGACGAATGCACTCTTCTAGCCTACGCGGTATGCTCGTAATCTGGTTGTTGATAAACTCTAGAGGTACAGCCTCCCAAGCTACCCTCACAGCATATTCCAGTTCGTCCAGAGTGGTTGGAGGATTGGGTAAATCGCCTATGTATCGACCCATCCAATCCCATACTTTGGCGATAAATCGGGTGATCGTGGAAGCCAGAGGAGTACCCTGACTCAGCTCCTCCTTGCAGTATGAGGACGTGCATTATCTTGCTGGAAGAAATCCTCTTCGAGGCCTTGGGCATATGGAACGGCAATTGGTTCTAATACCTCATTCAAATAACGTTGCGCAGTCATTGTGCCACGAATCACAAGTAAAGGTAACTTTTTTTTCAGGAGCCGTCCGACCTTACCCCTTCAATCCTCAAGCCTTAAGGCTTATTGTATTATTGCTCCTCTCATTTACAGTATCCACTCCAGCAACATGGATCCCTGCATAAGTTTATGCAGTTTACCTACTGGTCCTGGTGCTGAGCTGTACTCCATTGGTTCTAGCTTGGTCTTCCCAAAGAGCTGTTGTCTCTTGTGATCTAGCGCTTCGCACTCACAGAGCACATGTAGGGCTGACTCAATTCCTCTTCCACACAATCTGCAGTTGTTGAGGTCTCCATTGTAGAGTCCCATTTTATTCAGGTGCTCCTTCAGGCCACAATGTCCTGTGAGGAAACCCGTCGTTATTCGGAGCTGATTCCTACTCAAGGAGAGTAGTGTTTCAGCTGTTTTCTTGCATGGAGCTTTAATGAATGTTTTTCCATGAACACATCCTGGCAACAAGATCCACTGCTCCTTGTGCTGATGTTTCATCCATTCTCCGACCTGGTGTCTGATTGTGCTTTTAGGCACCCCCAGGGCGGGTTCTACTCCAATGTATAGAGCAGACGACCCTAGTCTTGCTAGCTCGTCCGCCCTTTCATTGCCTCTTATGCCTGAGTGTCCTGGCACCCACTCCAAAGTTACTTTGTTGTGTTCAGCCAGTCTTCCCAGTTCTTGTAAACATTTCCAGACTAAAGCAGACGTAACTTTGGGTGCTTCTAGTGCTCTGAGTGTAGCCTGACTGTCTATAAGTATTGCGATCCTCTTGTTTCTGTAGGATCGTTCATTATTGATCCCTGCACATTGCAGGATGGCGTACACCCCTGACTGAAATACTGAGGCGTATTTTCCTAGCGGACTGCTCTGTCTAGTTCCTCTTCCACAGATTCCCGCTACTGTGCCTTGCTGGGTCTTTGATCCATCTGCGTACCAGACTATTTCCCGATGCAGGTTGTTTACTTCACAGAGTTCTCGATCTCTTATTATAGTTTCGAATTTCATGTTGAAGATATATTTCGGAGTTATGTGGTCCTTTCTAGCATCCATTATGGTGTGCCCCACATATTCTGCGATTTGGTTGTGTCCAAGATCCTTGTAAATTCCTCTTTGTAGGGTTTGTAGTCTAGAGTACCCCATTCTCGCCTCGCCCATTATTACAATTTGCAACGGAGGGAGGTCCAGGATGGTCTCTAAGACTGCAGTGGGTGCGCTTTTCATTGCACATGTTATGGACAGGCAAGCAAGTCTTTGCACCTTGCTTAGTTCTGCTATAGCAGCTCGCTGTTTCATCTTTGGCCACCAGATCAAAGACGCATATGTAATCATGGGTCTTACCACCATTGTGTCTGTCCAATGCACCATGGCTGGACTTAGACCCCATGTCTTACTATGCGAGCGCCTCGATAGCACCAATGCCATCTCGGCTCTTCTTTTAACTCTTTTGAGCTGAGGGTTCCAGGTTAGCTTAGAGTCTAGTACTACTCCTAAGTATTTAACCTCCCCTGACAGCTGTATTTGGCTACCCAGATGTTGTAGAGGTCCTAGTCCCTCAACTTTTTTCCTTCTGGTGAAGGCAATTATGGACGTTTTGGAGGGGCTGACGTTCAGTCCCTCCTTAAGTGTCCAGCTTGTAACAGCGTTTAGAGCCCTTTGCATTTTGTCTCTAACCGTGCTGTTGAATTTTCCTTGCTCTAGAATTACCAGATCGTCCGCATATCCTAGAGTCCTGTGTCCATCCTTGTCTAGAGGACTGATTAGTTCGTCAGCAACGAGGTTGACTTGCTGTTGAATGCAATGGCACCCCAAACCATCAAACCAATAGGACGGTATACATGGCGCTCAACAGCAAACTGGAGATCACGTTGTTCACCCCGTCGTCGTCTTACGCGTTGGCGTCCGTCATGTGCCCCCAGACAAAACCTGGACCCGTCGGAGAAGGCCGTCTGATGCCACTCAGCATGCCATTGTCGGTGTTCTTGGCACCAATCTAACCGTTGGCGGCGATGGGTTGCAATGAGTGGAAGCACTAGATGCGGCGATATGATACTAAACCCATTTCACTCAATCTGTGGTACACCGTGCGGCTTCGAATGGGCCTCCCTATAGCTTCACACCAAACGTCAGCAACAGCTCGAGTGGATTGCATTCTGCCTCGTAGGACCAGTGGTCGTAGATGACGATCTTGTCCGTCTGTAGTTTTTCTAGATGCTCCAAAACCTCTAGCTCAATGCATTTGCCCTTCCGCAATTCCATGCGCGCCATGCTGCTACAACTGTAGCTACGCTACGCCCCATGGTTACAGAAACTGCTCTGGGGCTGTCGTCTTCTAGGGGGCATCTTTACACAACCAATTCATCTCTTTTACCGGTCTATAGTTTTTTAGAGTCGCCATGTTGGTAAATCACTTCTGAATAAACAAAAAAAGTTACACGTGTACTGCTAAGCAGTGTATAATTTTTTTATGCAAATTTCCACCTTGTATATTAAAAGTAAGGCTTTCGTGACTTGTATTTTCTCATTCTATTCTACAGTAAGTTATGGTAAAAATAGTGTTACCCATGACAATCAAAACAAACGAATTTGACATGACCTTCATAATCAATGTATACATATGTATAGCATATGACCTTTGAAATTTTTATTTCTAATTGTAGTGGGTTTTGAGCTGTTTCATTTGTTTGTATGCAAATACTTATACGGATACGATATTTCGGTTGCTTAAACATAAAAATTTGAGAATCGAAATGACACCAGAAAAGCATATAGGTAAAGGTTGACCACTGGTGGCTTGACAATAAGGGCTATATAGGGCTACAGCCCCCCATACAAGAGATCAGTTTTTACTAATATATACGCGCTCTTGATACTCATATCCAGCAACTATTTCGTCGTATCCACCCAGCGTGTAGGGGGACGGCCACGGCGCCGCCCACTCGGGGCATGACCATGAACTACAAGTTTCTCCATATTATCGCTTCTGTGTATATGTCCGAAGAATGTAAGCATTCTCGTCGACACAATGGAGGATAGTCTCTTTGGATTACCGAGCTCATCCAGTATGGAAACGTTACTTCGATGGGCGGTATAAGGAACTCTCAGCATTCTCCTCCATGTCCACATTTCAAAAGCATCTATGCGAGCTCGATCTGCCTTTTTAACAGTCCAAGTTTCCGAGGCATACAAAAATATGGAGAACACAAGAGACTGAACCAGCGACATTTTTGTAGCTTTAGTGATGTTATGGTCATGCCATATTTTAGTAAGCCACACGTGCCTGTTGAATGCGCCGTCGAATCTCATTTTCACAGCTACCCGAATTGTCGATCAAAGAACCGAGGTATCTAAACATCAAGTTAAATGTACAAACAATTTTTAGCGTAGAAAGAAGAACGAATTTCAGTATTCCACACGTTCTTCAAAAACCATTTTCCGAGCCATTTTCAATAACTGCACATTAATTTTTTATAACAAATGAAATTCCTAGATAGAAAATTATTTCATGGTCCTTCATTCATAATTGGTTAGTAACTGCTGTTCAAGCTCGCATTTGCATGAATCAAAAGCATTAAATAAGATATTTGCATATTAACTTGTAGAAAAAGTATTGTGTGCAAATTGCATAATATAGCAATTTTGCTTTCGTTTGTATTGCAAATTTTCAAACCCATGAAAGAAGTGCATCATTTTGTGCGTGCTAATGAGTTTGATTATGTCATAAAAATTGGGTGTCAATGACATGCCATCAAATGAAGCATTTTATTCACTTTGACCTGTATGTCTGTAGTCTCTGCCTGCCTATGTGTCATGTCATCATCAGTCACAATGTCTTAACAGACATGTTGTGAACTCCTAAAATGCATTAAGTCGAAGCTAGAGTATTGCCGACACGAATATTATTGATAGTTTTGAGAACTGTAGCTCGCTATCGTTCGCGATTTACCTTCAGTTCAGTGGCGCTTTTGATACTCATATCTAGCAACTGTTTCGTCGTATCCACCCAGCGTGTAGGGGAACGGCCACGGTGCCGCCCACTCGGGGCGTGACCCTGCACTACAAGTTTCTCTATATTATCGCTTCTGTGAATATGTTCGAAGAATGTAAGCATTCTCGTCGACACAATGGAGGATATTCTCTTTGGATTACCGAACTCATCCAGTATGGAAACATTAGTTCGATGGGCGGTATAAGGAATTATCAGCATTCTCCTCCACGTCCACATTTCAAAAGCATTTATGCGAGCTCGATCTGCCTTTTTAACAGTCCAAGTTTCCGAGGCGTACAAAAATATGGAGAACACAAGAGACTGAACCAGTGACATTTTGGCAGCTTTAGTGATGTTATGGTCAAACCATATTTTAGTAAGCTTTGTCATGGCCACCCGTGCCTGTTGAATGCGCCGTCGAATCTCATTCTCACAGCTACCTGAATTGTCGATCAAAGAACCGAGGTGCACAAAACTTTGAACTACCTCACAACGGCCTATTGACTTTATTTCTCGATGATTATCATGCTCTCTATCTACGATAATAACCTTGGTCTTGTTGTAGTCAATACCAAGACCATATGCTGCAATGTGTTGATCTAAAATGTTCAATAGAGCTACTAGTTCTTTCTGAGAAGCAGCAATAAGGGTTGTATCGTCAAGATATTTTGCTTCCGCCAATAGTTATACCGCCATTCCAGTTGTCCAATACCTGTCTCATCACAAATTCAGAGTAAATGTTAAATAACATCGAAGATAATACGCATCCCTGACGAACTCCTTTTCTGGTTGCTGTTTGACCAGACAGGTTACCATCAATTCTTACCCGAGCTGAGCTAGACTCATCATAGAGTTGCAGTATGAGAAATACTAAGCGATAAGGGACTCCCATAGAGATAAGGTTTCCCACAGTTTAGGCCACTTCACGTTATCAAACGCCTTAGAATAGTCCACAGAGCAGATAAAAACTGGAAAATAATGCTCTCTGACTTTTTCAATAATCTGTCTTAAGTTTAAGATCTGTTCACGCGTACCGCGTCCTTTTACGAAACCTGCCTGCGCCTGAGAAATTTGCCAGCCAATAAAACCCTCCAAACGAGACTGTAAAATATATAGTAGAACCTTGCTTGCATGAGAGATTAACGAAAGTAGGCGACAGTTGTCTGGCTTTGTTGTGTCAGGTAGGCCCCTTTGGCAACTTGGAAAATAGCCCCAATTGGACATGTTCTGACAGATACTTACCTAGTCCAAGCTCGGCAATATCTCCAGCTACGCATTTCAGTTTGTTGAATGCTTCCGGGTTCATCTTGCGTACTGTGTCGAATAACTGAAGCAAAAACTTAGTTTCAAAATTTGTACGGATGCTTAGAATGGGGTATTTTCCAACTAGCTAAAATTGCCTGTTTAATGGCTGAAATGGATTGCTTGAATCTAATTTGTAATGATGGCAGTGTTTGCTCAACTTTTTCTGCCCACGTGGAGTAAATATTGACTTTGAAATCATCCCTTTGAAAAGAGCTCATTTAAATCTCTTAAACCTCCCGCCTAAGAAATCAACCAATGAATAGTGATTTGTATGCCGGATGTAGATAGGATGTGACTATTTTAATTTGAATTGAGCGCAGATTCAAGATTGTCGCGTTGTTAAAATATTTTGCATAGTTTTTCTATAAAGGATGTAAACTTTATTTTATGTTTATTTAGTTTCCCTCTTTTTGTAGACTGTAAATGTTATATTGCACAGCTATTCCATTTTTTGCATTGTTATGTAATTAGCAATTTACTCTGAGAATGTTTCATAGTTACTTTTCACAATTTTACTCGTCATTCGGCAACACTCGTCTTTAACAGCCTGTCACTAGTATCATGCATACATAACCTCCTCTGGTGTCACGACTGTCACGGTATCTCATTTAACCAAGATAGATCATGAAATGATGTAAACAAACATTCGTCAATATCAATACGAAGCGGAGGTTATGTTGTAGATGGAGAAAAGGAGGTCAGACGACAAAGTAGAGTCACATTCTAAGGATAGCTCCACGGAAGACTTATTACGTCACGCTTAGATTTATTACGTCACAGCTTTGGCGCGAAATTTTATGTTTGAACCTTGGAGGTGCTTTTAAGCCACTTCGCGTTCACAGTAAAAATATTAATCACATTGTTTTTGGGGACGTAACATCAATATTCCGTCATAAAATTTTGTTCGGAAAATACCCCATTAAAATGATTATCACCATAAGGATAATAGGTAGCTGATGACCCAGCCACTAGACTCAGTTCCCCAAATTTAAATCTTGGCTATGCTAGGTTTTCAGTTCGAGATTTATACCTTTTTGAGAAGCTGAGATTGTGGTCAAGTTTTTCCAGTGGTTTGTATGGTCAGTGTCTTAGCAATATTTTCTGTGGAAACGAAAAGGAAAATTGAAATTATTTTATTTTATTTTTTAATATTTGCCTTTTTCTAAAGTATAGTACCTTTTCACCTATTTATGATGGTCTTGAATTAGTGTATTGTATTGAACTAAAATAAGTGAACACGTTACTGATTTTTTACCTACATTTTTTGTTGTTTTGTTTTGTCAAAAATGCCAGATTTTGGCTAATTACTATAATTTCGCAAAATTGAAAAATCTCAAAAACTGTTGATTATTGTTCATACATATATTAATATAATTTAGCTAAAATACGAGGCTTCATCTTAATATAAAGTCAAATAAACATTTTCTATCTTTTAGGTAAGCCAGAAAATATGAACGATCTGAATTTTTTTATTTTTGTCAAACGAGACTAGAACTCAAAACTGAAACTAGATTTGTAATCAGCACCCTCAAATTATCCAAAACACTAAATTTCATCTTGATAGAAAGACAAATGAAGATTTTCGATTTTTTAGGAAAACCTGAAAATATGAAACATCTGCATTTTCTTATTTTTATCAGACGAGACTGAAACTCAGAACTGAGACCGCAATTGTAATCGGCGCCTTCAAATTAACCAAAACAAATGTTTCATCTCAAAAGTAAGCAAAATACAAATTTTCGATTTCTTAAGCAAACCTGAAAATATGAAAGATCTGAATTTGTTTATATTTATCAAACGCGACTGAAACTAAAAACTGGGAACGGCACCCTCAAATTATCCAAAACACGAGGTTTCATCTTGATAGATAGACAAATAAAGATTTTAGATTTTTTAGGCAAACCTGAAAATATGAAAGACCTCAATTTTTTTATTTACGTCAAACGCGACTGAAACTCAAAATTGAGACCGAATTTGTAATCAGCACCCTCAAATTATCCAAAACAATGTTTTATCTTGATAGATAGACAAAGAAAGATTTTCGATTTTTTAGGCAAACCTGAAAATATGAAAGACCTCAATTTTTTTATTTTCGTCAAACGCGTTATCCAAAACACGAGGTTTCATCTTAATAGAAAGACAAATAAAGATTTTCAGTTTTTTGGGCAAACCTGAAAATAAGAACGATCTGCATTTTTTTATTTTTGTCGAACGAGACTTATACTTAAAACTGAGGCCGGATTTGTAATCAGCGCCCTCAAACTATCCAAAACACGTGGTTTCACCCTAATAGAAAGACAAATAAAGATTTTCGATTTTTTAGGCAAACCTGAAAATATGAAAGACCTCAATTTTTTTATTTTCGTCAAACGAGACTGAAACTCAAACTTGAGACCGGATTTATAATCAGCACCGTCAAATTATCCAAAACACGAGGTTTCATCTTAATAGAAAGACAAATAAAGATTTTCAGTTTTTTGGGCAAACCTGAAAATAAGAACGATCTGCATTTTTTTATTTTCGTCAGACGAGACTGAAACTCAAAATTGAGACCGGATTTATAATCAGCACCGTCAAATTATCCAAAACACGAGGTTTCATCTTAATAGAAAGACAAATAAAGATTTTCAGTTTTTTGGGCAGACCTGAAAATAAGAAAGATCACTGCATTTTTTTATTTTCGTCGAACGAGACTGAAACTCAAAACTGAGACCGGATTTGTAATGAGCATCTTCAAATTATCCAAAACACGAGGTTTCATCTTAATAGAAAGAAAAATAAAGATTTTCGATTTTTTAGGCAAACCTGAAAATATGAAAGACCTCAATTTTTTTTATTTTCGTCAAACGAGACTGAAATTCAAAATTGAGACCGGATTTGCAATCAGCACCCTCAAGTTATCCAAAACACGAGGTTTCATCTTTATAGAAAGACAAATAAAGATTTTCAGGTTTTTGGGCAAACCTGAAAATAAGAAAGACCTGCATTTTTTTATTTTTGTCGAACGAGACTGATATTCAAAACTGAGGCCGGATTTGTAATCAGCACCGTCAAATTATCCAAAACACGAGGTTTCATCTTAATAGAAGGCCAAATAAAGATTTTTTATTTTTTAGCTAGACCTGAAAATACGAAAGATCTGATTTTTTTATTTTTGATTATAAAACTTAGAAGGCTGTGACTTTTCCTTATTACTAAGCATGAAATGCTTCAACTTATGTTAGACGGTCAAGTTTGAATTACATTTGTAATTAGAGAAATTGGCAGAGTTTAACCAAGTTGGCAGGAAAGTTTGACCAAGAGTAACTTCATTTTTTCAGAAGAAAATACTTAATTTTTTTTATACGATCAAATGTGCAAATTAACTGTCTCTCTAATAATATAAAGCTTACCAATTTCTGGTAGTTTTCATTTAATTCCGAGATTTCAATGAAATCGGTGTTTTTCAATTTCCCTACCTGTTAGCAGACTAGCAGGCCAACAACTAACTTAGCAGAAACATATAGATGAACTAGGATAAAGCAACAAGATTATAAAAATTCCCTATAAGAAATCAACTCTTAACTAGAAGCAGTGGCGGTAACATGTAAAAGGTCAAAGAGAAGCTGAAATACGACAGAAATGGATAACTTTTGCGGCTTACTACTGCAATGTGTTAGAGATTATAAACATTTCCAAAACCACTACAATCTTTGAAATGAAAGGAAAACTTTCAGTAATTGTTGCTAGCATTCTAATATCTTCAGCACTCAATTTCACATTTAATGGTATAAAACAGTAGTCACTTCCGTCAAAGTCAAAAGTAACGATACCTCTGTAGCCCTTCAAAAAAGGAATAAAGACAAATCAGGTTTTAATTTTCTTCCAGGTAAATTATGTTTTATAATTTGAGCAGATTTTTAATTCATTCTTCATTTTCGGCGATCCTGCTTAGGGGTGCTGAAGAATTTGCAGAACTCCAGTCAGAAGTATAGTTACTTTTGGCTTGACGGAAATTACTACGTTTTTCAATCGTTAAATTTGAAATATTATTATGAACTGTCCGCAACATTCGGTAGTACATTTCCTTTTATTTCAGAATTTTGTGTGTGTCAGATACACTAGACTTAATCAGGAAATCTAAGTATGCAATAATATGGTGTTCATTTAAAAAAGCATAACTTTGATATGGTACGCTTTTATTAGACACCCTGTATAAAAGTCATTATTTTTAAAATGTAGTCCAACTCGACCTACATACAATGGCAAAGATTGACTCACCCGTTATGTGTCTTTTTCTCTCTCTAATCACTAATTAACTAATAGTAATATAGGTAAAGAGCAAAAAAAGCAGAAAAAATAAAATAAAATTGATAAAAATATATACAAAACTAAACAATTAATTCAAGTGTAGCTCAGACATGATTGAATAAATAAATAGCTGGCAGATATATAAAGGTTATTGAAAATGTGTAGTTATATGAAGCGCTGTGTGCGGACTTCGTACAGTAAATATGATGAGTTGCGTAAATTTCTATTAATCATCGTATAAGAAGTACTTCAGCAAATAAACGAGATGCCACGATGACCCCTGGTTCGCCTCTGTCGGACCCACTTCATAGGAATCTTCTTTTTATGTTTATGACAGCATTTAAGTATACTTTCTTTCTTGGACAAATTGGTTGTAAGCTTAGTGGTGTCGTTGAAGTGAAATTACTGTGTGAAATGAGTATACTATGACAAATCTGCTGAAAGTAAGTGCGCTGGTATTTTTAATTCGACAGACCGCACCGTTTGTCAGTTCACCTAATGACAGATGACGGACTCGTGGCGTATACATTTGAGATAAACGAAATGCTTCAGTTGCCTCACAAAATCCATCAGAATCATGTGGTAGTAGATATACCCAGTTATACTATTGTACATACTACACAAAATTTGATTCGTGTTCCGAAATTTTAGTTTCAATCGATCTCTTCTTTGTTATGCGGTAACTAAACATGTACTCCAAGAAAGTAGAAGCCACAAAATAAAATTTGACGAGACGCAGGTTCTTGCTATGACCTCCTCATAATTCGTCTAAGTATACAGATAGGCCATCGAGATTCATAAACACAGAAACAACTTCAATAACAAAGAAGAAGCATATAAGCTCAACAGTATATGGATACCCGCCTTAAGAGAGTCAAAGATCTTGAGGAGGGGACTAGAGATACAGGGATCGGCACTACCTAGTGCGACCACTCCCACTCCTGATCGGGGGTGTATAAGTGTAGGTGCTGATGCCGCTGACTTTTTTTATGTTAAAAGGCTGAAAGCCTATGGCGCTGTAGAAGCGCTGCGAAAGGATAAGCTTTAGTGCACGTTTGATTTGAAACGCTGCAGGTTGTAGCCGTCGGGAAACAAATTCCCTGGCAGCTCATTCCACAGCGTCGAAGTTCTCCAAAAGAAGGAATGCTGGAGGAGACTGGTTCGGGGAGTAGGGACCTCGACCTGGTAAGGATGAGCTAGTAGAGCCTCTCTAAAGCAGGGACAGATCAGCCACCCTTCTTCGATGTTCCAGGCTGTGCAGGTCCTTTGTGAGGTTAGGCGTATCGAATAGTACGCGGCGGAGTGCCTTGTAGAGTAGCAAGTCTGGTGTACACAGCTTCCTACAGAGGAACAAAGCTCCAAGCTTCTGAGATGCCATTTTAGCAATACTGACGACGTGGTCGTGACAGGACATGTTGTTGATGATGATCCCCAAAAGCTTGATGGAAGGTGACTCGACCATTGGGTGTATACTGTATAGAATGAATTTATCTTTCAGAATATGATCTGCATCTCAACTAAGACCACATGCGTTGTTCCAAAAACGAAAGCAATAAAAAACAGGGACGATCTTGAAAATACTTTTACTTGGAAAATAGATTCCTGAATAAAGCCACCAACGTTCGATTTGGTTATATTCAAACAGCATAAAATAAGACGGTGAACTGTGGAACAGGACCGTCGTTGGAGTATTATTCCCATGTGTGGGGATGCGCTCCGAAGCACTCTCTAAAGCTTCTAGGCACTATCCAGAAGAGAGCAACTAGATTAATCGGTACGCCTAACATCACAAAGGATCTCCACAGCTTGTAACATCGAAGAAGAAGCTAATCTGTCCCTGTTTTACAATCTCTATCACTGAAGATGTTCGAGTGAGCACTCCCAAACAATAACGCCGAAGGTCGCCCGAACGAGGAACACTAGAGAAGCACTACGAGCTCATCCTTACCAGATCGAGGTCCGTACTACCCTAACCAGTCTCCTCGAGCATTCCTTCTTTGGAGAACTTCGACGCTATGGAATGAGCTCGGGGATTTTGTTTCCCGACGAATAAGGACCAGAGGCTATCCAGCACGGAATGTGGCTGGTGCATAGGCCACACGATGGGCCCTTTTGCGCCTCTATCCGCGCTAGTTCCTAAGACCTGCCCTTTTGGCAAAGGCAAGTACATTCTTAGGTCCTATCCGTTTTATCTCTATTGCTTCCAAGGTTCTTGAGCCCAGCATAGTCTGCCTGTGATAACCCAGGGTTTCACAGCGACACAAGATGTGTGCCGAGGATTCTTCCTCTTCACCACACCACGTGCACCTTGGGTCGTTGACCACCCTCATCACGAACAAGTGACGCCTGAAGGTGTTGTGGCCCGTTAATAGGCCTACTAGCAATCTCAAGTTGCTCCTATCCAGAGAGAGACAAAAACGTCCATTTCTCTCTGCAGGCCCTGCTAATAGTTCCCGAGCCTGACGGAGATGACCAGAGATGTTGTTCCATATCAGAGAGTGTTGATTCTGGATCCACTCTCCAGTTGTTTTCCTAATCAAGTTTGCAGATAGTCCTAAGGCTGGTTCCGGGCCCACAAACCTGTTGCCGGATCCCATCCTAGCCAGATGATCTGCCATTTCGTTACCCTTTACCACAGCGTGCCCAGGTACCCACATCAGTGATACCTTGTGTTTAGCTGAGATGTCGTCAAGAACCCTCCTGCACTCCAGGACCAGTCCCGACGTTATTTTCCAAGCACTCAGTGCTTTGATGGCTGCCTGACTGTCAGAGCAGATAGTAATCCGCCTCCTAGACCTATCAATTTCCCGAATACGATTTACACAAGCAAGAATCGCATAGACCTCAGCCTGGAATACTGTGGTGTGCCCCCCAAGAGGGAGTGAAAGTCCTGTATGGGGTCCGTAGACTCCTGAGCCCGAGCCCTCTCTAGCGAGTGAACCGTCTGTGTACCAGACCTGTCCTCCTCCTTCGATGAGCTGTCTTTCCCTAGACTCCCACGCTTCCCTTGACGGAAACACCACCCTAAATTTGCGATTGAAGCGATGCGTAGAAGAAACTGTATCGCTCCTCGCCAACAAAATAGGACAATCCTCATGCAACTCTGCTAGAATCGTCGAATGTCCTTTACCTGGATTCATAAAAGTCCAGCTACCCTGGCTCCAGAGACGGAACCAAGTTTTTCTAGCTTCTCCTTGAATTACCAGATCCAAAGGAGGAAGATTCAATAGTGTTTCAATGGCACTCAAAGGTGTTGTGCGCACTGCACTGGTTATACTAAGACATGCCAAACGTTGAACCTTATTAAGTTTGACTCTTATTGCCTCCTTCTTTATACAGGTCCACCACTCTAGGGAGCCATATATTAATGACGGTCTGACTATTGTAGTATAGAGCCAGTGCACCACTTTTGGGCTCAGGCCCCAGCTACTACCGACAACTCTTCTGCAGGCCCATAATGAGTTTCGAGCCTTGCTTACCTTATAATCCACGTGCTGCCTCCAAGTCAGCCTGTGATCCAGTATGACTCCTAGATACTTTACTGACTGAGACAATTCATATCCAATGGTTGAAGATTGCTTCCAAATGCCAGAAAGTGTGGTATCCGAGTTATTTCGTAATAAAATAACTTCTAGCTTCGTAAATTCTATCTGACATTTCTCCCTTTTTCTAGCTTGTCAACTTCTCAGTTTGAAAACACGCACCCTTCTCCTTTCTTTATACAATATACGAGCATGATACTACGACACTGACATCAGATATGATCACTTGGCAGACAGATTTCGAACCGGTCTGCGCATGACGTCACCGTGTGACAAAAGTGTACAAGCACATGGCGCCAAAGCATTGATTTTTGAAGGTTTTATTTCGTTTCCTGTTATATCTGTCTTAGATCTTTATTATTCATACAAAATGAAAACAGCTCATGCACAGTATAATATAAACGTTACATATTGCTCTGTATCTGAATAAAAAATTGGTGAAATAGTTATACAGAGAATTGATATTAATCAACGCCTGACCCGTTTGCAGTAATTCCGAGCGTTCTGAATTTCAGATACAAAAATTTGAATCTATGTACTCAAAAAAAATTTACATTGTGGAAAAAGAACAGAGCCAGAGCGGTCTGGACGTATTTTTCTGAAATCTCATATAAGAGGTTGATTGGAGTGCCTAGTGAAACCATCTTTTTGTGGGAAAATTTCTCGGGTAGGGGTGGAATTTTTATATACTCCATTCAGGAGCTTTTGATTACCGTTCTTATTTTTTATATATAGATTATGATGTTGCGTCACCAGCTCTTCAAGCCAATTTGCATATGTATTTACTGTATAATTCTCTTAATAAAAGGTAAACAAGAAATAAATAATATGATTTTGTCATGAGAGGTTTTTAAAAATCATGAACAAGCATAATGGCATTATGTTTATGGCCAATTAATATTGACTTTTTTCTGCTAATGATTGGTGGAAAAATACATTACCAAATTTTCTTATTTTTTATTTATTCAAATATATGCCACAACCACGTATATCTTAAACATAAAACAAAAACATATCACAATACAACAATACATCTTTATCTTTCTGGGCATTGTATTTAGCTAGTACAGGTGAATTCTCGTATACTAAAGATTCCTAGAAATAACAGGTTTTTCCTCAATTTTTTTCAAAATGTTTTCACACGATGTATCTGTTTAATAATATGTTTGAATTAAAAAGTTTGATCCACTTGTAGTGATGGTTTCTGATGGCCTGGGTATAGGGCACATTATTTGTTGCTCTCTTGTGTTGTAGTTAGGCATTGATTCTGTATATATGCGTCTATGGGAAAATATATTTTGGACAGACAATAAGAACTGAAAAAGGGGTGAATAAGAGCATACAGAACTAGCCTTCCTCTATATGAACTGAAAATGAAATATCAAAATACGTTCTGCAACCTGTAAATCTCCAACCATCTTTTAGCGCATTTTTATTTTATGTAGCTTTTTTTATTCCAAATAGGAAAGGCGCTAGAAAAGCTGGATACACCGTCGCAGGACCCTGTTTACTTATTACTTTACTCGTATACTATTTGACAATGTTAGTGAATTTCAGTTTTCTAATATTCGAGGTCTCTCTAATTCCCCTATCAAGAATTCGTATTCTGAAATACATTTTGCATCTAGAAAGCAAGCTCATCTTTGCATCATCAGTCACTTATACATTCTCTGATAATTTGTTTAAATTCGCAAGATAGCTTCTTTTTTAAATTTTCAAAGCGTTTCCATTATAGTTGGAAAATATATGGCCGAGCTCATTACATTTTGCCAAGAACTCATCTGTATGTTTTTGTAGTCCACCTCAACTGAGAGAAGTATCTGTGCAATCTGGGATATAACCCAGTTTCTCCTTATTTTTCAACTTAAATGCAATGAAACCTGCCAAATTTTCTAAACCATCCCAAGTAGCGGTAGTGTGACGAATAGTTTTTACTTTTTTATTATTACATCCCACAACCACACAATAAACCATTGTTCAAATATGTGTTAAACTCCAGAATCGCAAATAATTAATGTTTTATCAAACTTTACTACGGTAAACGAGTAAACTCAAGAAAATAAACTGAAAATGTTCGGCTATAACCTGTAACTAAACGAGTAAACAAACCCCGTTTGTCACACGCTGACGTCACAGGTGGAAGCGAGACGGAAGACATCATGCGCGTGAGCATACCTTCTAAAGTCGTAGTATCATGATATACGAGTATGTGTATACCTTGTGTTCAAAATCCAACAATAGCTGGTACATTTTTGTATATTTCTTATTCTGAGTTATTTTTATATTGCCATGTCGATCCTAAGTCCGGTTCTGCGCAGCAGTGTTTACAGAGTTTTATGATTTGTTTTAGAAAGAGTAAGTGTGTGAAACCTCACACGACGCAACGTGTATCCGAGTAAAAGTAAATACGGGAACCGATATTTACACGAAAACCACAATAAAATTACATACAGCCACGGATTTATTATCAACTATCAAAACGAGCCAGTAACAAGCTTTCATCGTTAAAAGCTATCATACACAGTTTTTTCTCTTACATCCTATAAACACATGGCGCGCTAACGCCAGAAATCCCTGTTTGAAGTTTTCTTCTTAGTCACCGCGGCATGTTTCGATTTTGTTTATCTAGTAGTAGTTCTTTTTTTTTATTGTAGAAAGTACGTAGATAGGATCTGATAGGATAGAATGATACAATTATTATTATTATTAGTTTGCACAACAAGCCATAAAGAATGAAGGCTTAGGGCAAATAAAACAAAAAAACTTTTTAAAAAAAGCTTTTATTTAAAGGTTCTAAAAAAAAGAAAATGAAATGTTCCTTTGGAGTGTTAACTATCAACTTGTAGCCTCATTATACACAATTTATATGATCATAAAAGCTTGTCGCGAGGTTTGCGTAAGTACCTATAGGAATTCAATTAAACTGGAATTTTATCACACTTAAACTTAGCAGACCAAGTTAGTCTATTGAATAGTTCTAGTTAATTTACACAAGTATATCGCGCGACAAGCTTTTATGATCATATAAGTTGTGTATAATGAGGTTATGAGTTGATAGTTAACACTCTGAAGGAACATTATATTTACTTTTTTTTAGAACCTTTAAATAAAAGCTTTTTTAAAAAAGTTCTTTTGATTTAATTTATTTTTTACTTTTTAGTTATTAACTTGCATTTATATCAAAGAAAATTTTTATTTATTCTCGGCAAGCCCATTTATTTGACGCCCATATTGCAGAAGTGCATTAAAAACAACTATTTCGGCATCTTGGATGGTCCACCATAGTTGATTTAGAATGACGTCATATCACTTTTCG
Source organism: Callosobruchus maculatus (assembly GCA_951848785.1). Taxonomy (NCBI): domain Eukaryota; kingdom Metazoa; phylum Arthropoda; class Insecta; order Coleoptera; family Chrysomelidae; genus Callosobruchus; species Callosobruchus maculatus. The sequence continues at coordinate 1,744,584 of CATOUR010000084.1, read as the reverse complement.
AGTCACTCTCAACAAGCCCTTTCACTGTGCAAAGACTCTCTTCTCTCAGGTCGCAAACAAGGTTCATGCAGTGATAAAACAACTCACCGACTTTGAATAGTATATAGACCTACTCTAAACATAACCTTAAAACTATGTTGGTTATAAGAGTCCACTAACAACAAGAGTTTATCCCTATTACTTTCCCAAAGTCAGTCCAGCACCCCAAATGTTCCTTTACGACTTATTATTGGAAAATCCTTACCGCGGATCTTTTTTACCACTTACGTCGCTGTCACAGTTATACACACCGGCTGTCCGGTCTACCCTTCGTGGTTGCTCGGTGCAGCAGCGGTTCGTTAGCTACCCCCTAACCTCATGTCAATGTCGTCACCGTCGTCGATATAACCTGGTGATGACCACTGCTTAGGTTGTATAAAGGAACTCGTACAATTCGATCCAGAATCCCCTGTGACTACTGCCAGATTATTACTCACACAGCAAGCTTCTAGTTGAGCTCCAAATGCAAAAACTCTCTTCTCTCAGGTCGTCAGGATCATGCAGTGATAAAACAACTTGCCGGCTTTAAATAGTATTTTCTCCAAACTCTCACAACAAAATTCATCGTTTGACTAAAAATGACATCAGTGTATCTATTGTCTCTGTTGTCAGAGAGACATTCCTCTCATTAGATTGTCATTACCCTTAGCATCTACTGGGCGTTCTCATATCAATATGGATACCCATATTGTAGAAATGCATTACATAACTATTGCACTATTGGATTTAGAACGACGTCACATGGTTTATTGCATTGTAATCCAAACTAAACGTGTATACAAAATTTCAGCTCAATCGGTTGAAAGTATCTGCTTCAAAATTGAGTTGCAAGATTCCACCCGAACAAGCGTACATACATTGCAAGTTAAATAAAAGCTTTTAAATAGAATGGGTACAGTCTGATCTTATACCGCTAACATTGATGTAACTTGAAATTGTCTTTGGATACTTGTTTCCATTGTTTCACCACCTATTTTTGAGTATATCCTCTACTATTCCACGCCTCCTATTTCTGTGTGCAGTCTTCTCTTTCCAGTGTTTAATCATACTCTGCCTTCTTCAGCCATCTCTCTTTTGGTCTACCCTTCCTTTTTTTCCTATTGGTCTCCGGTTGAAGACTAATTTAGCCATTCTCATCCCATTCAGCCTCTCCTCATGTCCTAGCCACCTTATCCTCTGCGCTTTGCTGACTGCTATAATATTGGGGTTCTTACACATGTCTTTTAGTTCCTGGTTTGTTCTTTGAAGCAATAATTAGTATTAACACTATAGTAGCAAAAACAAAGAAAGAACTAGAGACAATTATGGCAAGAATAGCTGCGGACTCAAGGAGATTTTGGATCGAGATAAATCAGAGTAAGTCAAAATATATGGTCATGGAGCAAATGAAAAAAACTTCCGATGATCAAGAGAACCTAACTTTTATAGCCAACAACATGAAATACACTTTTGAAGGATTACGGAATGTATGTACCTAGGGGTAATCATAGAGCAAAAGGGACAGGAGAAACAAGAAATACAGGCAAGGATCGCCAAAGAAACCAAAAGTATGGAGCCCTGAAAAGTCTTATGAAATCAAAATATGTATCCAGAAAGACCAAAGAGACGATTTACACAACTGTTATAAAACCAACAGCCACATATGCTTGTGAAACGTGGAGTATGAACAAAAAGGAGGAAGACAGCATTATAAGATGGGAATGAAAAATGTTGAGAGCTATTTATTGAGGCGTAAGGACAAACGAGGGAGATACCTTGCCGGTACTGACGTGAAAATAGGTATTTTACAATATAATAAAATAAATCAGACGGTAAATAAATAATTTGACAGGAAAATTCGGTCGAACAAAAACACATTAAATTAGATATTTATTTTAGGTGGATCCACATGTAATAATCAAACGGCTATACTAAAACAAATTATATGGCGTGAGATTATTTTGCCTTTTGTTGATGGAGTTTTGTCTGAAAATACAAATGGGCACTATTCACCGCTAATTATATAATTGAGATTTATTTGTGCGGGATCATTTATTTTCCTCTTCTACATGAGCGGAACGAACAGGGCTCGAAAGGGATCACTATTTACCTTTTTGCTTTTTGAATCCTGACCGTCGGTACCAAATATTTAGTAAAACAATCTTGGGATACGGTTACTTATTATATTTCCAAAATATAAAATTTTACGACGTTTCGATGCTTCTATTAGGCGTCATCTTCAGGTATTAAGACTAAAATAAAATATCAGAATTGTCAAAAAGATACAAAATGACTAACATTTACAATTAATTTTTTTTAAACAATTAAATATCGAGGGAAGAAGGTAAATATTGATAAGGTGTAAGAAAGTATAGGCTATGTTCCATTTATTAAATTTGTATATATGCATGAAAGATTGGTTGTATCTGTCCTGAAATGCATGCTGTTAGAACTTTTTCTTTATATGTGCAGTATTTTCAAGCCTGAAACCTGCATTAGAAAAGGACATGCATAGCAATTTGGTTTATGAAATACCTTGTAAAGATTGCCCCAACTTATACATAGGACAAACTGAACAATATTTAAATAAACGCATATAAACACAAGTATGATATTAAAAATAAAAACCTGTATTCTACCGCCCTCAGCAAACATGCTATAGAAAATAAACATACCATTTCGATTTTAACAACGTTAGAACTTTATGCAGAGAGAAAGATTGGTATAAAAGAAACATCTTAGAGATGATACATATAAAAAAAAGTTCTAACAGCATGAATTTCAGGACAGATACAAGCAATCTTTCATGCATATATACAAATTTAATAAATGGAACATAGCCTATACTTTCTTCCATCTTATCAATATTTACCTTCCTCCTTCGATATTTAATTGTTTAAAAAAGAATTAATTGTAAATGTTAGTCAATTTGTATCTGTTTGACAATTCTGATATTTTATTTTAGTTTTAATACCTGAAGATGACGCCTAATAGAAGCGTCGAAACGTCCTAAAATTTTATATTTTGGAAATATAATGAGTGATCGTATCCCAAGATTGTTTTACTAAATAAATGTATATTTTGATAAAACCTACTATTTACCTGAAAATGAGATTCGACGGCACATTCAACAGGCACGTGTCGCCATGACAAAGCTTACTAAAATATGGCGTGATCATAACACCACCGAAGCTACCAAAATGTCGCTGGTTCAGTCTCTTGTGTTCTCCATACTTTTGTATGCCTCGGAAAATTGGACTGTTAAAAAGGCAATTCGAGCTCGCATAGATGCTTTTGAAATGTGGACGTGGAGGAGAATGCTGAGAATTCCTTATACCGCCCATCAAACTAACGTTTCCATACTGGATGAGCTCGGTAATCCGAAGAGACTATCCTCCATTGTGTCGACCAGAATGTTTCCATTCCTCGGACATATTCACAGAAGCGATAATATGGAGAAACTTGTAGTTCAGGGTCATGCCCGAGTGGGCGGCGCCGTGGCCGTTCCTCTACACGCAGGGTGGATATGACGAAACAGTTGCTAGATATGAGTATCAAGAGCGCCACTATTGATAATATTCTCAGAGTAACAACTGAACATAGAGGTAGTAAACAACTAATACTAATAGGCCAACATCTTTTCTTACGTTGTCATATCGACCACCAGATACGGGAATCATAATTGTTTACTATCGTCTTAATTGTATAGTATCCAGAAATATTCTCATTCTACGTTAAAAAGACAGTATTTTGATGGTTCAGAAATGATTACAGCAAAATCAATAGATATGTTGACCTCTACTGCGTTACTGCATGTTTCTTCATCATTAACGCAAATTCTGTCTTACATAAATTTTGAGGAGTTGGCAACGCCTATGTAATTTTCCTGCGATTTGTTTACGGTAACCTCCGACTGTCAAACGTTTGTTTTGTTTGTGCGTCTTTTATGCTTGGTCAGTAAAATCGAATTCGCTATTTGTTGGTAACTGTAGTGAAACCTTATGGACTTGCTCTGCTATATTCGAGTGTAGTTTAACAGTTTTTCGAGATGGGACAGTGCAGAGCAGTGTTTGTAACATGGGTTGCATTGGAAGAATTTTCAGGTTAGTTGGCAATGTTTGGTTCTGAAATGTCAAAAGATGATGGCTTTGAGCACGCCATGCTGAAGTGGTTTGTTTACTACCTCTATGTTCAGTTGTTGAGATAATATTCGTGTCGGCAATACTCTAGCTCCGACTTAATACATTTTACGAGTTCACAACATGTCTGATAAGACATTGTGACTATGATGATGACTATTTACCTATTTTATCATATACAGGGTGAGTTATAAGTTGGCGATTAGGCATTATATCTGTCAGATAGTGCAGTAGTCACTTTATGTTTATCGTTGTCAAGTTTAAATTAATAAATCCTTAAAGTTTTTTACAAATAATGTCCCATTTTTAGGATTTATCTATTTAAACTTAAACAACGATAAATGGAAAGTGACTAATGCACTATCTGACAGATACAATACCTAATAAAAAATCCAAGCAAAAAACTAAACAAAAACAGACTAGGTACGTCTTGATACACAAGCTCAGGTTTAATTTCTTTTGATTTAGACTTTGAAAATGTTATTTGAGAAAGTTGTTTATTTTTAACACCAAACTGTGGGTTGGGTTCATAGTGGTAGATAGATGCTGGTAGAGCAGATCATTAATACGGAGCAGGAAAAATATCGGGGTCAGTACCGATCCCTGTGTGACTCTAGCGTTGACGTTATGGAAGCAAGAGGAGAAGTCGACTACTACGACAGAGTTTTTGCAACCATAGAGTAAGTCTACTAACCAACCTCACAGTTTAACGGTAAGACGGTAGAATGGAAGCTTGTTTAGATCCGCAATACCTTTTCCGAGGACGTAAAAGCCAGTGCCTAGGTCGTAGGAAAACAAATAAAACACAAAATTATATCGAAAAACATATTTTTTATTCAGTTCACGATATTATATATATACATATTACTACAAATGATGAGAAATAAGTTTAATCTTGAGCTAAGGCAGTGGAATTCTGGAGAACCCCTTATAGTATCCACGTCACGAGTATAAAATATATGACAATGACTAGCAGTATATAATTGAAGGCGTACTTCATGATCAAGAATCTGAAACATCAAGAATACATTATTAACACACTTAAATAAATCGATAGATTAATTTTAAGGGAACTTCAACGTATAGGCAGGCTCGAGGTAAATGAAAATTGCATTAAAATCTGTTAAAATTATAAAACGTTCTTGACTTGCCAGAAAAATGCATGCCATAAACATAATCACAACGTGAAATGGTACTAATATTTTAACAGGAATTTGAAAAGCTCCAGTCAGAGGTATCGTTATTTTTGACAGACAACCTTTTATACCTTTAGATTTGAAATTTTATGCTGAAGATAATAGAAATACCCAGGGATAATCGCTGTTAAACCCTAACCAAAACCTAATAATTACTTTCCATTTTATTGCAATCAAATTCGCATGCAACAAATTCATATTCATTTTTCTGCGTAATTTTCATAAATTTTTTTGGTGCACTCCAAAGCCACAGGTTTTAGGCACATATAATACAAAAATCTAGTTCTTTTCTTGACTGAGGGGGATATGTAGCAATTCTTATGGTTTTCAAGCAATTTTCATTTTATTTCAGCAATATCCCCCATAGCACTGGATGATATGAGAATATTCTGTTCACATTCACTACAGATATTATGAATATTCTGAGAAAATTCCATGGATAATTAGAATATTTACAGAATATTCTGTAAACGTTCGAAATGGGAAAGCACCCTATATTCCTAGAATATTCCGCCGAATATTCCGCACGGATATTACATGAACAATCGTGGTAGAATGTTTTTGAATATTCTAGGAACATTTTGTCTAAATTACCTCATATACGAAACATTTTTAGGGAATTATGGATACTGTTCCAAAAATAATGCCACCTACTAGTGGCAGATGGTCAGAAAAGTTAGGTGGTTAGACATCTCAGTCTAGATGCCTAAATAAAGTGTAAAAATGTAAAATTGTTGCATTTAACCTGAAAATTCTGCTCATATAATGAACCATACACCATAGTAGGTGACCATAATTTGGAACACTGTCACACACTTTATAACAACCAGCAACTTTATTGTACAAAATGGGGTTTATAAATGCAGGCCTTTCAGGAATAAAACTCGTGAATTCGTGAATTGCTAAAATGCCGACATCCACAAGTTGAAGGTTGAAGCACAGAATGACAGAACACTTGAAGCGAAGAGTAGAGTGACAACCAGACAAGATTGACAACTGACGACACCATAGTCACCATACATCAGCATAAGATGCTGTCACTTTATCGTCGGTGGATGCCGTATCTGTATAGGGCCCCACACACGTTCTTTTTCATCAGGTTTGCACAACGTGCCAACCGATGTCGGTTAAACCGATGGAACGATACCTCCACACACTGTTCGGTTTTCTTTCAGTTTCCGCAAATTTTTGGTCCGTTAACATGGATAATACTTTAGCATTGGCGGCGGCTTTAGCTATTAAAGTGAAATACAGCAAGAAAAAACGTTCTAAATGGGTGAAACAGTGGCTTTTAAAAAGAAATACCAGAGGTGTGGATAATATATATCATCAGCACTTGCGCCTGATTTCTTGGATGCGTTTACTTTTTTTAACTCCTTCCAACTTGACGCTTTAGAAACTACAGATGGAAAATGTGTAGTAATGTCCTAATGCCAATTTCTAACCCCCCTTAGCCTTACCTTCTACCGCGCGTAGCTGTTTCTTCTGCCGACATTTCCCTTTCCTTGAATATAAATCTTTTCACACCTTTCATACCAATGATACCAAAAGGCAACCTATCGTCTCCTTTTTTAGGCCTTCCAAGCTGCCTGAAAGCCTTTTTGTCGTCTTCTAAGAGCTTGCTGTCCAATTGGTCGAAATTTTCCGTATTGAACTCAAAATCGTTCCTCATGAAGAACTCCAACGCCTGTTGGGCTATGAATATTTTCCGAACTAGTTGAAGAAGCCTGAAATTGGAAATATTTTTTTTTGAAAGAAATCCTTATCAGCAAAATAAACAATTTTTTCACATTTTTATTTTAGTTTTTACAAAACTATTTTTTTTTATTTTAGTTTTTACAAAACTAAAATAAAAATGCACAGAGTGTATAACACTTAGGACCGATTTTATCAACATACAGCTTTTCTATTGGATGTTATTTAGCAAAAGCTTTCTATTGGGTATCGCGGGCTAGGTTAATAAATATCATTCAATAATATTTTATCAATATTGAAAACAAAAGGTCAAAGCTGGATGACACTTTTCATCATATCGTATATAAGCTTTGTAACAAAACTATTGTTGTATCAAGTGTATATTTGTTGCAACATAGGCGATGAATGAAGTTTGCAGCTCGAGACGAAGTGTACGATCGAAATAAATATCTTCTTGAATGTTTGAAATTGGTTGGTTGGTTAACATGCTTTATTGCCAAAAATATATAAAAAATATTATTGACAAAGCAAATAACTATGTAAAAGTACATAATGAAAATACATATACATAAAAATTAAAATACAAATACATAAAAATAAATAAAATACTTAAAAGTCAGACATTCACAAATTAAAAATTTTACTGACACCCCATAGATGAAGGTTATTTTTATGTTCATCAAACACTTGGGGCAATAGGTGACTAACTCATTGAGTGAAGGAAAATTCAAAATATTGGACCAGCGAGTAGAATGCTTGTGTTATTAGTATTTTTTTTAACGCTTTACGGAACTTCATAATATTTGGGATTGCCTTAATATCCGATGGCAAGTAGTTATATATTTTTACACTATTATATATTATGGAATTTCACACTAGGGTAGAATGAGGTATTGGTAGCGGAATGTCATGTCTTCGGCGAGTTGCATAAGCTTGTTGATGGTCGGAGAATGAAGAACGATGTTTGTGTATTAGGCTCGTAGTCTCTAATATGAAAACAGATGGCAGTGTAAGGACTTTGTGACGAATAAAAAGCGGTCTGCAAGGATCTCTACAAGAAGCACCTACAATATATCGTATTGCACGTTTTTGCAACTTAAAGACAGATTGGAGAAGGAACTGGCTACAACAGCCCCAAAATGGTAGACCGTAGGACAGATAGGATTGCACCACCGCGAAAAAAACTGTCCTAGCAATCGAGATGCCCAAGTTTGTTGCTGCAGCTCGTACGCAATAACAGCCTGATGCAAGCTTTTTGTTCAAACTGATAATATGTTTTTGAAATTCAAGGTCAACGTCAAGCTGCAATCCAAGAAACCTAGTACATTCAGAGCTTTTGATGGAAAATTGTTCACAAACGATGTCATTGATATCAACACGAAATCCAAGAACTTGTGTTTTTTTAAAGTTGAATAACAGCCCATTTGAATCACACCAGGTTTTGATAACAACGATCTCACGTGCAATTATTTGGACCAGATCTTCTGGCTCATCTTTGTGCCATATCACAGTAGCATCATCAGCAAAGGCAGTGAACTTTCCAGATACATCAAGATGAAATAAGTCGTTCATATATAAAAGAAATAAAATTGGACCCAGCACAGAGCCTTGAGGGACCCCATGCTTAATAAAATGATCAGAAGAGTTTCTGCCATTCGCTAAGACACACTGGAGTCTTGAGGAAAGATCAGACTCGAACCACTCCAGTGCCACACCCCGAAAACCATAGACATCAAGCTTCCGCAGCAGCATTCTGTGATTAACGCAGTCAAAAGCCTTCGAAAAATCACAGAACACCGCTGCAGTTGCCTGGCCGCTGTTGTAGTGCGTGAAAAGTTGCTCCAGAACGTAAAAAATAGCGTCATGAGTATTTTTGGCGGGAAGAAAACCAAACTGAGAAGAGCTAAAAACAGCGTGCTGAGATAGGAAGTCCATCATTCGTCTTTTAACTAGTTTTTCAACGACTTTGGAAATAGTTGAAAGCAAAGAAATAGGGCGGTAATTTGATGGATCCTTTATATCCCCGCTTTTAGATCACAAATCCCAGTAATAAAGTACCTAAACAAATATGTTCTGAGGCGACTTTTTCTTCAGTGTGCTGGGTGGCCGAGTGGCATAGTGGTCGACATCGTAACGCTTGATATCGCTGTATTCGTGGGTGGTGTTGGTTTGAGACCCAGCCCGTGCAACTATTTTTTTTATTTTTTTTATCCAAAGTATTCATCGATGTGCTTTTTACTCATGTTACACACATTTTTTTTGTATCATCGACATAAATCAAATTTTATTAGACATTTTACTTGACATATTGCAAAAGCTAAATACCGGAGGCGGTGGTGGAGAATTCAGTCAGTGGAAGTGAAGTTTATCCGTCAATATCAATCGCCAATTGCTCTGATAGCGGTATCAAAATGAAATTATTCCAAAAAAGTAAAATTATTCGTAATTTTTGTTGCACTAGTAAAACATCTAATAACATTTGATTCAAAAACACGTTTATGTCGATGGTACAAAAAAATGATATAACATGAGTAAAAATGGATAAAAAAAATAAAAAAAAGTAGTTGCGTGGGCTGGGTCTCGCACCAACACCACCAGCGATACCATGTCATAGGATGTCGACCACTATGCCACTCGGTCACCCAGCATGCTAGAGAAAAAATCGCCTCAGAACACATTTGTTTAGGTACTTTATTACTGGGATCTGTGATCTAATTTCAAACATTCAAAAAGATATTTTTTCGATCGTTGACTTCGTCTCGAGTTGCAAACTTCATTCATCGCCTATGTTGCAACAAATATACATTTTGGTTACAACTGTTACAAGCATTTTCACGAAGTACGTCACACGGGTTCGGGAGCCGTCGGCGTGTTTTCGGTTTTGGATTCAAAAACCCATTTTTATTTTGATATATCTTTTGAATTATTGCGAAAAAAAGGAAACAAAAACAGTTTTGTTGTAAAAGTTATATTTGATCTCTCCATTTATCACAAAAAAAAAATTATTCAAAACCCTAATTTGTTGTTATCATCATTTAGCAGAAGAAAAAACCAGCAATCAAATCTACAGTTTTTGCGGATTCTGATTGGTTGAAATTAACAATTGTTAAACTTTTTGTTAAACAAGAAAATGCAATTTTTCACCCATCTAGGATGGAAAATCAGACTGCAAAAGATACTAGATTGTTCATAATGGTCGATTGTATATGAAGCATGTAATTTTTAACCTCTTTTAGGTAAACTTCAAGAGAAATCAATAGTTTTCAGAGTACTTTGCATGTTCTTGAACGGGCTGCTCAGATTGGTCAAAGCCTTTGTTAAAATGTGCCTGTTGATCGGCCCTTAGTATGTATAACACAAAAATATCAACGATCAAGTATCGAAGTATCGTTAGCGTCTCTACAAATAATCATCCAAAAGGGGGGATGCGCGTGTAATTGCCGCCAACCTGAGATATTGTGCTGATTGTTTACTATGCTGTGATTTAAATTTTGTAGTATAATAACTGATGTAGGTACCTGGGTTTCATTCCTTGCATTTTCAAAATCTGATCGATAGCAGCGTCCAGAGCAACGTGAAACAGTGTGTCCAAATAGTACCTGTACCAGCACTGAACGATACGGATTGTGAAACGCCACATGGTTTTTTCAAAAGCCACCGTATCCATGCATTCTCTGTGGTATTCATGGAACAAAGACATTTTACACAGAAGCTCCGAACAGACGTTGTAGATGGAAATGTCACTCTTGTCTTTGCTGAAAATCAGAGTTGAACATTACACAAATCACAAATCGTTTTTAGGAAATTTTGAGAAATGTCTATTACGTAGATCCATGGCCGACTTTACTCACTAGGCCGGAGCATTGAGATATGGCAACACTGAATCGGGAGCCGAACTTGTGTCATTAGTGTAATTCTTCCAGAAGAAACAATAAGATTGGAAGGTGATTTTTAATGTGTTCTAATTATTTACCTGCACAAACGAAACTATAAAGATAAAAAGATGCCTGCAAAGTGTGTAGTACCAGGTTGCACTAGCAATTAGTGCTTTCAATGAAGGACATAAACAGAAGTGGGTGAAAGGTATTCCTCATAAGGGCTGGTTATATTTATAAGAATAAAGACAATACTTTACAAACATTTCAAAGGATAAGACCTATTTTAGAGCACAATGTGGTACCTACAATGTTTTCTGGACCTCCCAAATATCACAGAAAAATACGGTTAATAGAACTCATCTGGGCATGCCAACGAGGGCATGCATCTGGGCATACCTACGAAAAGATTTGATAGTGAAAGGGAATCAAGACCAGCAAGAATGGCTTCACAGTAACCTAATAGTGGAAGTGGCAGCAGGAAACAGGTTGCGTTTATTTTTATTTTGTAGTGTCTGACTGTGATGAACCAGACATCAGATGTAAGTGGTATTAGTAGTAGTAGTTCTAAAAAGTATTTTTCTTAATTTATTAGCCCAGATGAACTCTAATACATATAAAATGTAATAATTATTCTGAAACTATAGGCCACCTATTTGACAGCTAAGCCACGTTGCCACATCTAAGGCTCCGGTCTAGTGTAGAGTCGGCCATGGTAGATCCCAACGAAAATTTTGGCAAACTTGGTAAAAAAAAGAGATTAATGGGAAAAATAGCGTTATTGTTTTTCAATCAACGCATTTATGTATTCTGTAAAACCCATCGTCAAAACAGGAATTTCATTGCTCTTGAGTAACTTCATAAACCACCTTGTTTATGGTGAACCTCTACCTCTCACTTGTGTAATAGAGCAATTGAAAATCAAGGCGAATCCCGTGTTGTTGCACCTGAAAGCCTTCGATAGAGTGTAGCATGAGGGACTTCTGATCAAGCTTGCTGCATATGGAGTGCCACCTGGCCTGAGCCAGTGACTGAATAGCATTTTGCAGACGACATGACAGTACATTAATATCGTGCATGGAACCAGGTACTTGTCTTCTCCACATTTTATGGTATGCCTCGGAAACTTGTTCTGTTAAAAAGGCAGATCGAGCTCGCATAGATGCTTTTGAAATGTAGGCGTGGAGGAGAATGCTGACCGTCCCTTATATCGCCCATCGAACTAACGTTTCCATACTGGATGAGCTCGGTAATCCAAAAAGGCTATTCTCCATTGTGTCAGCGAGAATGCTTACATACTTCGATCATATTCACAGAAGCGATAATATGGATAAACTTGTAGTTCAGGGTCATGCACACATAAAAAGAAATTCTCAAGTCAAGGATTGTGATATTCTTGTAAATACATACAACAAGAATATCGGTTCTCACTCTAAGAAAGAGTATTTGATGAGAAAATTATAGAAAATTTGTATCAAGAATAATATATTTTTGATTTATATACTTATTTTACAGAAATATGCTCCGAAAGAAAATATAATTTTCTTTGCAGCCAAGGCTATAATAATTTAATAACAAATATTTCATAATTTTATATCAAGATTATCATTTTTTCCAGCGGTGTCCAGTTTACCTCTACCAAGAATATAGACAGCTTGAAAATGCGAACCTTCATTTACAATATGATAATCTTGGTTTGAAAATGAACGCTGTTTTACAAGCATACCCTATATTTGTATCAAGTAAATCATTTATTAAACGTCTACCAACGTCGGAGTGCGCAATCGCGCAGTGTGTCACGGGTCAACTCTAAGCTCTCCACCCTCTCTACTCAACAGCCTGTTGCCCGTCCGCGTTCGCGCCGCCATTATCGGTTTTCGGATTGTCGTATTCGCCGCCGTCTTTAGCATTGTAGCGTAATACCTGCATCCTGGATCCTGCATAATAGCACATAATAGTATCTAGTCAAACTGTTAAATAAATTGCCATTGCCACGTGATACCCGTGATACCACCATCAACCATCAGTCATCGAATCTGCCGGTAGTGCTGGTCCACCGCCATTTGAGTCGCGCCCAGTTCCCATCAGCTTCCTTATCACTGGATCTAACCAACAATGAATGAGCTATTAAAAAAATTGGGATGCGAAGACCTGACTCAGGTGTTCCTAGATAAGTACTAAGTATGTTAAATGTGATTTAAGAAATTTTGCAGAACTATTTCTCCAGAAAAATTTCTACATGGTCATAGAAAAGTTTGAATGCTCAAATTAAACTACTAGATTCCTCATCCAAGAATATCACAATTTTAGAATAAAGTTGAGCTACTTGCGTCAAGTTTATGAAATGCTCCCAGTTAAGATTATGAAATGCTTCAGTCAAGATTATGCAATACTTCGTTCAAGATTACCATATGCTTGATTTAAGATTTTGGTAATCTTACTATCAAGAATTTTCCAGTTTTGCATTGAAGATATTTTCTCAATCTAACCCTTCTATGGTCAAAGATATCGTATTTTCACTTTAAGATTAGCATAACTTTGCGCGTATAGGAAGTTATGGTATACTTGAATTAAAGCATCTGTGCTCCATCTAAGAAATTATTTTTGTGTGTATCGTCCATTGTGTCGAGGAGAATGCTTAAATTCTTCGGACATATTCACAGAAGCGATAATATGGAGAAACTTGTAGTTCAGGGTTATGCTCCGAGTGGGCGGCACCGTGGCCGTTCCCGTACACGCTGGGTAGATACGAGGAAACAGTTGCTGGATATGAGTATCAAAAGCGCGACTGAACTGACAGTAAATCGCGAACGATGGCGAGCTACAATAATTTCTAAAACTATTGATAATATTCGTGTCGCCAGTACTCTAGCAAAGACTTAACGCATTTTACGAGTTCGCAACATGTCTGTTAAGGCATTGTGACTATGGTGATGTATGACATACCTCAAGGCCTTATCCCAAGTTGCAATGAGCATGCCTTTGATCACATTATCCACTGTGACGAAGTCTAACAAGGCATCTTTCCTCGCATAGAATGTGCTTGTTACTCCTGCAAAAATACATCGTTTATTATACATATTTGAAACTCAGAAGGAGCAGAAATAAGTTGCTAAATAAAACATTTACTTACCTATTGCACCAGCGACAACAAGCGCGAATGGACCATTCAAGTTATCGATCCAACCAGGCATTGGTTCCTTCTCACTGTGGACAACTAGAAAACAATTGAAATCAGATACAAATGAGCAGCAGACTTTCAAATTGCATTTCGTACATTATCACAAAGAAACAAAAAACCAGTACAGAGGAACCAAATTATAGAGAAAAAAAAAACGGAGTCTAGTTGATTCACTCCACATGGCGCTGATATTATTTTATTATTTTCCCATTGCATGAGTGTCTGAGATCGAGAGCCGCTTGCAACCAAATCATATGCACTTAAATAATTTGTTAGTCTCGCTTATCTTGTATAAATAGCGTAGTACTTTAAGAGGAGGTTATAGTTTATAGTACGTAAATAAGAGCTGTTTGCAATGGTTCAGCTGTAACCACTTTTGGACTATTAATTTTGAGATTTCTGAACTGAAAAAAATATGAGCATGAAGAAAAAGGAGGTTCTAGAGAAATGTCGAGTATTTTTTGGAATTTCCTAATAGGCAATTATTGAAAAATTGCCAAAATTGACGTTTTTTTTTGACTAAATTCACGGGCTCGTTAATCACCCTGTATAAACTTATTCTAAAATCTGGATCGACATTTCTCTAGATTGAAGTGTCAAAAATGGTTACAGCTAGAGCCTTGCAAAAATATGTAAACTACAGTTCATGAATGAGCTGAAGTTCATTCATTTCTGGAATAAGATAGATATTGTTTTGGGCATCAACTAAATTTGTAGTCGGTGGTTTTGGGTGATTTATTCATAACACTGCAGGCCAAAAGTTAGGGACTACTAAAATTTAAACAAATCGCGGGAACTGGTTTTGAGCAGTTGTCATTTTCAGGATTACTACGAAATCTTACAATTTTTAGCCAGATTTGTAAGTAATTAGAATTTAAATTGGCAGGCCCAGGCCAAGAAGTGTAGAGTCTTGGGCTCACACTTTTTTGCGTCTCGAATAGAAATTACATATTTTAGTTTGTAACATAAACTGATAAAAACCTTGTATTTTAATTAACATTTATTCATTCCACAAGCCATGTTCCTTTGCTAAGTTCTCCACTTTCACGATTTTTTGTGTTCAGACGGCAAAGTAGCAATAGTAACTTTTTGTGACATAGAACTGTCATTGAACTTGACAAAACCAATTGTGGTTTCTCTTTAATGCACCATTTTTCATCCAAAAAAACTCTGAATACTTTCTTCATCAGGTGTCATATATCAGGTAAAATGACACCATCTTGGTGTCTGTTGAGGCAGCATTAGAGGTCAGATAGGCATCTATTATAGTCCGCAACATCAGAGAAAGCAAATTTTTCTTTTTCTTCAGAGTACATAATCGTCTTGGTATAGGTGCATAGATATACCTGTGTTGGAGGTGTTATAGATTTCACAAAGTTGTTAAAATGAATATGTACTTCATCGAAATACCGAATTTGGCGGCTGTAATTCAGAATGCAGGTAGATATAGTTTAATTATGGGGGGATATATTTTTGGAGGCCTACCAGTGGGGGGAGGGGGCAGGCATAATTTTGTTTATTTTTCTGAAGCTTTTTGTGAATCCAACAATAATTTAGCTGGCGCCTTCTGGGGGTGCTATAGGCAAAAAGTATGAGACATGATTGTTTTTTTAAAATTTATAGTTCCAAGGAGTGGACAGTTGTACACGTCCCCCCTAACCCCCGTATTTACGCCAATTCTGTAATACGTTTATATCTTTCAGTTTTCCAACGGCATTGGCATGTCTAAAGAACTGCTCAATGTAAAGTGAACTTAGCTGCTTTACAAATAACATATACACGCATAATATTGTCATTGGTACTTCTTGTTGATTTTTCATATTTTTACCTTATTTTTCGTCTTATTTTCGCTCTTGTACATAGGATAAATTCATTTTTTGTGTGACAACTCAGTTGCACTTATAAACAAATCTTTTTACTCATATTGTATTTAATATTATGTATATGCCTGAAATACACAGAAAAGGGATCAACTGTGATGGCAGGTATAAATTATACAATGTGTATTTCTCAACGATGAACGATCAAAAAAGATTGAATACTTTTTGTGCGACGGCAACCGGTCTAGGGTCAGCGGCATTTAAGCAAAGGGGACCGGCGCCTGCAAATATTTTTTATGACTTGTAGTAGAAATTATAGTAAATAAGCCACGCCCACTGGACCTCGACTTTTTACCTCTGCCCTTACCCCGCAAATGTGTTGTCCGCCAGCAGTTTACTATAACCTTCACTTAAGTTTAAAATCATCGTTTGATAAAGACACTGTGTGTCGAAACGATCGTCGCAAGTTTTTCAAATAAAAGTGGTGATCATTCATCGGAAATACTTTTTTGTAGAAGCGAGCAGTTAGATGCATCGCCAAGAGTAGGCACCTAGAACTTCATGCGCGCCACTATTTTTGAATACAAAATTATGACCGTAATTGCACTATTTATTTTGGAAACGACGTCACTAATCAAAAATAAAATTTGAGACCATAAATATAGAACATAAAATAAGACAAAATAATGATTTTAAATTAATCACCTCCAAACCATCACTCAGTAAAGATTCAGATGTAAACGGTATATGCACTTACTTATGGATGGTCTAAGAATGATGGCAGGTATCTTGTCTTTACATAGCTCCGTTGTGACGTGCTCCGCAATTCTTTTCGTGAATGTGTAGGTATTTGGCCAAGGTTTCATGTATTTTACTGTGCACACGGACAAATCCATGTCAGACTCCGCTAGATCTATAGCATCTCTCCAGTCGACCTAGGAGAACAAGAACTATAGTCAATGGCATTAATAGCTAGACTATAGGCTGTAGGTGCATAGATGGCGTTGTTAACATTAAAGGGTTTTTCAATAAGGACGGGTTGATGTTAAAATGAAATAAAACAAGCTGTGTGTGAGATATCAAATAATTTTTGTTTTAATTTGGAAGGCCCATGTATGCTATTAGGTGTGGAATATCAAATCGTTCAAATGTCCTCCGCGGCTTCTCACGGTGGCACGGATCCGAGTGGTCCAATTTTCAATTACTCTGCTGCATAAATCCGGCTGAATTCGAGCCACGGACTGGATTATGTTCACCTTAAGGGCAGCGGTAGACTCCGGCTTATTGGCATAGACCTGTGACTTCAGAAAACCCCACAAGAAAAAGTCTAGTGGTGTTACATCGCACGATCTTGGTGGCCAATTCACGTCACCTCTGCGAGAGATAACCATACCCCCAAATCATTCGTGCAGAAGGGTCAACGTGGCGTCCGCTGTGTAGCAGGTAGCGCCATCCTGCTGGAACCACATGTCGTTCACCTCCATGTTGTTTAACTTGGGATAAAAGAAATCCATTAGCATTCTTCTGTAGCCCTCGCCGGTAATGGTAATGGCTTCACCAACGCCGTTTTCAAAAAAGTACGGACCAATAACGCCGCCGGCCCAGAATCCGCACCAAACAGTAACTTTCTGTGGATGCATTTTTACCTGGTGAATCTCGTGAGGATTAGCGTTGTCCCATATACGGCAATTCTGCTTGTTAACATAGCCATTCATCCAAAAATGCACCTCGTCACTAAAGATGATTTTTCGGCCGAAATTGGGGTCTTCTTCCAAACGCTCCGAAGCCCAGTCAGCGAACACACGACGTTGTCTATGGTCATCATGTTTGAGCTCCTGGGTAAGTTGGATCTTGTATGGATGTAGGCCCAAGTCCCGGCGCAAAATCTCAAGGTTGAAGTCTGCGAAAGGCCGAGTTCTTGTGAATGGCGAGGAATTGACTTCCTTGGGTTCTCTTGGACACTTCCACGGACAGCGGCAATGTTCTCGGCTGATCTGGAACTCCTTTGAGGTAAGGGTGTTGGATGATTGTTAACTGAACCAGTCGTCTCGAACTTTCACACCAAACGTTGCAAAGTCGACTTTGAAGGACCCCCGCGTCTTTCGTAAAATGGGCGTAACGCGCGCATGGTCTGCACTAGTGAACACCCATTTTGATAATAAAGTTTTGTCATTTGTACTCGCTGCTCAATTGTGTAACCTGTCATGGTAATTCGGCGTCAGCGACTGATGATAAACAACCTAATTTGACACACGCTGTCAAAACTTCATGGCCGCCGCAGACTGCCAACATCGACCCGTCCCTATTGAAAAACCCTTTAAATCCGTATCAGTCTTAGTTTTAGTTAGTTCTAACCTTCAAAAAGGCACGTTGATGAATTAATTGTTGTAGTGACACATAAAATCTCATACTTTTTTAATTGGGATTGAGCTCTAGATGGGCGATTGAGTCACTCATTCACAGCTTTTGCAAACACAGATCTTGTACTTGCGCACAGAAAAAAATACTGTTGCGTTTCCAATAAATTGTTAGTATTTGGATGTTTTTCCATCGCTTTAAATATATTTACAGTTGTTTCAAATCCATGTCATTGAAAGAATTCAATTCTTGTATTCGAAGTAATCTCAGGTACGCCAATAAATTCAAAATAATTTTATATTCGTTCTAACGATATGTATAATCCTTCCAATACCAGTATTGACATATAATGCAATCAAAACATCCTGTTGTTTTCAAAATTTACCCTAAGTTTTATTCAAACCAAGCATACAATCTATTCAATGTACAAAAATTATTACTGCAACAGCAGTTCGTGATAATTCATCTGATAAACATTAATTTTGTTTCAATGGCCCTTGTCGTTCGCTGAACTATAATCAGTATTCGGCGGGACTGATGTCCTGATTCAATTTACGTAAGAATAAAGAACAGGGGGATCATCTCAGTGTTACTATCGCCGCGAACCCGCCAACATGGACGAGGTTGTGTCCTTGTGTTGTTTCGGTGTTAGCCGTGTTGCGTCATCTCGTGGTTTTGCGTATTGCATCAGCAATTGTGTGATTTAAATGTGTCCAGTTATATATTAAATGGAGGACCTACTGCGAAATTGGGACTTAGAAGAGCTAACACCCACATTTGAATGTGGGTATTTAGATTAGTCAGACAGTTATACTTCAGGTAATAATGCAACAACTGGTGCAGGCTTATGTCTAATTCTTATATCATGCTCCCTGTAACTTCATACAAAATCACACAATTTAACATCCAAATGAATCAATCAGCTGTCCTCGCAATAAAATGTGTTGGTCCAAGGAAAAGAAACTAGTTTAGAATCAACTACCAAACACAGATTCGATCTAATGACAGGCTGCGATTGAATTATACATTGGAATCCAATGACATCTTGTAATTTAATCGACAATACGATATAATTCGTTACCAACTATACACTTCCCATTGGATAAAACATCGCTGTATTTGAGGAATGCTGAGTGTAACGTCCTATTGAATCCAATCGTAAGTCTCTGACAGAACGACAGACTTTTCTGTGTGTATAGTGTAAGGATGTGACCTTACGGCATATCCAGGCAACAACAAGGACTACCTCCAAGCCAAGCCTTCAGCCGTAGAATGGGTTTTCCAGGCTCGATAGTAACTTATAGCCTAATTACTATACAGATTTTACATTTTGTGTTGTTTTTCTTAACTTGTTTACTCTTCGATCATATGTAACCAGATAAATTATGCAGAGGATAGTTCTGAGTCCAAGACAGGGATAGATACACATAAGCGTCAACTCGCGTATACATTGGTAGATTTTAAATTTGGCGCGATTTGTCTGTCAACGAAGAAAGAGACAGAGGTTAACCGGCCAGCATTTAGGCATCATTTCACGATTTAATCTTTATTTACGTTGGTGGCTGAGTGTGTTTTGAGTAGTATTGTGCAAATTGTGATTAAAAACAATGGTTGTAACCTGTTCTCTGTGCAAAAAGGAACATATACTGGGTGACGGTCGATCTTGTCACACGTAAGTAATGTTTATGTCATATTTGTAGTGGCGTAACTTTACGGTATATACTTGCAGCAGTCTCTTAGCGCCTGACGTTCCTTTATCAAGTTTCCATTTAAAAAAACCATATGGGCGGTTAACAATTGCATCTCAGTTTACTATAAATATTTGTGAATCTGCGAAAAAATATCTCAAAGTCCAGTTTCTTTTAAAAAACTGAGTCCACGATTTTTAAAAGTACCGACTTTTTGTTACATCATGCAATGTAGGAATCTACCTCATATAATTTTTGGCACATTTGACAATCATTTATCTGATCAGGAGCACTGTCTTGATCTAACAAAACTGGTTTTAAAAAGTATTTTAGTTTTTTAGTTAGATAGTTCAAGATTTCACTATGAAACCTCTAAGTTGAAGTCAGTTGAAAGGATCAGAAATATATTCACCAAAAACCATTTTATTTAAAAATCAATGGAAAATATAGCTTGTAGATGAATAATCTTGAAATAGGTAAGGCACGAGCTGATGTAAGTTCTAACTTAGGACATACAGACCTACTTCAAAGATTATAAATTTTGCTGAAGGCAGCTTACAATGTCTAATCATCAGAAAAGTAAAGTAGCTTATTATGCGATGAACTTTTCACTTAGTGCTAAAACGGCTAAGTATTCAATTGAAAAGGTTCAGAATAAGTTGTCTGTACTCTGTACTAGTCCACTGAATATATTGAAATTCATAATCAGAAACTTTCTCTTAGGTAAGACATACTATGAATCGCAAGGATTCTTGAATGATCAACTAGTACTGTGATAACTGCTCAGTTTATTTACTGTTGTTTCATATGAAGTACTGTTGAACCTTTAATGTGAATATGTATTGTACACAATTTGACGAAGATATGGATGAGTAGATATACATTTTTGTATGTTTGTATGTTTTCATTAATTTTATTTTATGTGTGTAACTTGTCTTATTTTTTTGACAAGTTCTATACCCTAATACGGTTATTTGGAACCAATAAAGATTATCTATCAATCTATATCCTTTTGGTTGTAGATCCAGTGTTCTGCTGTCTTTGTTTTAATACAAATTATATCTGTTATTGTTGAGTGATATACTATGATGATTTAATTGACTTTTTTTGTCTTCAACTGTAAGCTACTTTATTACTTTTAAAGGATTAATAAAATGTTTGTTTTGTATAGTGCTTCATTCATTAGTATTTTGATGTAGCAGAGCTAACAATCAACTTCCATATTCAGTATATCGTTTTGTTAAAAGTGGACTGACGACACTGAACACATTTACAGATCAATCTCAGATAGAAGTTCGTGACCCCCTTTCAAATGTACATGCACCCGCCTATGTCCTGTCTAGGGTAAACATCTTGGATGTTTTCAAAATCCACTAAGATGATGCAAGCAAACAATCACTGTGTTGAACAGCTACCATTACTTATCTAGTAATATACGATCGAAGTGTTTACTTGTTTTATGACTTTTTTTCATGTATACTGTAACCATACGTTAAATAATAGAGAGTTTTTGGTCAGTCACGGCAAACGACAATTTCGTTATGGTTATGGTTAACTTTGTCGTTAATAACGATAACTTTTCGTCGCAAAATGTAGAGTTTTTGGACGCGAAATCGAACTGTCAGTACTGTCACCGTTGACAAGTGTAGGAATTTTAGGTTAATTTGGACATTCTAAACAAAATACGTGATTAGAACGGATTGTGCCCTAGACGTCGATTGCGAGATAAATTATCATTTAGAAAAGTATGGAGGAGATTATTGAATTAATGTATATATATATATATATATACGATGACGTAGCAAATGTCACATAAAAATAACCATAAAAGCACAAATAACGATACCGCTAATCTGACGTAATTAACCACGTCCGTTATGTTTAATAAAGTTAACTGTGTGTCAAATCGTTACTGCGCAGACTCCAAATAACGATAACCACGATTTCAGTGACATATGTGCGGACCAAAAACTCTCTAATAAACTGCGCACTAACCGGTGACGTGTAGAGCTTTTCCTCAATGAAGTTGTTGTCCACATTGCAATAGGCTGTGCTGACATGCAGGAATGCTTCCAGTTTACTGCATTTCAAAGCCAACTGGATGATTTCTCTGGTGCTTCTGATATTGGTGCTGATCGCTTCACGCAAGGGGTCATCGAAACGGACTGAGGCGGCTACATGGTAGATTATGTTCACCTTTGAAGTGATCAGCCTTTCATCTTCTTCGCTTATACCTGAAACAGTAGAACAGATATAGTATAAGATGGCTAACCATGTGAACCCATCAACTCCGTATCTAGTTGCGTTTTGGTTTTTTTACAAGGGTTGCCTAGCGATGCGCTCACGCCATCGGGAAGGTGACACTGTGACGTACCATTTTGTGTGCGATACATGTGATGGTTTGTTTACTATATCTTCATTAACATGTATTCCTACAGTTAAACTATTTTGGTAGTGTTTCATAATGGGAGTGTTACAGTGCTTTAAGTACCTGTAGCTCTTGAATTAATCACTTTAGACCCCAAGTGTGCTAGTTTGTTGGAATTGTTTTATCGGGAGAAAGACAAAAAGTTACAAATATACAGGGTATCCCATTAAAGTTTTTGAAACGGACGTCACTTGACCAAGAACAAATACCTCTTTGGGTGACAGAATAATAAGAAAAGATACTATATTTGATCTAATTTACACCCCCAAAACTATAATTCTCTACTATTGCCCAGTTCCAATATATTGCTTGTCTTAATCGTCGTGGGACACCTTGTATCTGCATTTATCTGGTAGGAGCAAACATGCATTATCTGTTAATAATTATATAAAAATATTGAAGTGAATATAATTATGTTCTAAAAACCACAGATTTTTTAAATAGGCTGCATTATACAAAGTAGCCTTTATTTTTAACGTCAAATATGCTGAAGTTAAGAAAATTGTGGGTAATCGGGATCGGTTTTGTAATCCTTTATTAATAAATAAAGACACCAACGATCAATTGGAGATCTCCTGGCTTACGTCACACAAGTGTGGAGTAAACTCATCCAGTCATTTGGCGAGGCTCACACCGTTGCTCTCGATATTTCAAAGGCATTCGATCAATTGTGGCATGCAGCTCTCCTAAACAAGCTCCCCTCTTACGGGCTCGCAGACTTCCTCTCAGGTCGGAAAATCTCTGTCGTGGTAGACGGCTTTTCCTCTTCTTTCCATAGCATCAATGCTGGGGTTCCGCAGGGATCGGCATTGTCTCCGACATTGTTTCTGCTTCACATTAACGATCTACTCTCTAGCACTACGAATCCAATCCACAGCTTTGCGGATGACAGTACGCTGCATGCAGGCATCATGAACAGTAGACCGATCTCTGTGGTCGAACTGGAACGCAGAAGACTGGCAGTGGCAGCTTCACTTTCAAAGCATCTCGATACCACTACCACTTGGGGGCTCAAGAATATGGTAAAATTTAATGCTTCCAAGACCCAGTATTGTACGCTATCAAACAAGGTATACCCAAGCCAACACCAGGTTCTAATGAACAACCGGGCCCTGCCAAGGAGTCACTCAGTCAAGCTGTTAGGAGTTAACATTACAGAAAATCTGATCTGGCACGAACACGTCGCGTCAATTGCAACAGCTGCTGGTAAAAATCTTGGATACTTATTTAGAGCCAGAAAGTACTTCTCACCATGTAACCTCCTCAGGCTATATAAAGCCCAGATAAGACCTGGCCTGCAGTATTGCTCTCATGTCTGCTGCCCCTCCTACCCTGTCTATACTTGATGCCGGCCAGAGAAGGGCAATTCGACTAATTGGCGACCCGGCCTTAACGCGCCACCTCCAGCTACTTTCTCACCGGCGCGTTGTTGGTGACCTCTCGCTCTTCTACCGGTATTCAAACGGAATCTGCTCCTCTGAGCTATCCTCTATCGTTCCGCCGCTCACCGCTCCTATTAGATGGACCCGCGCGACCGCTGCATTTCATCCCAAGACGGTCGTTCTTCATACATCAAGAACCGAGCGGTATAACCGCACATTCATTCCCAGGGTATCCAAGGCTTGGAATGGGCTGCCAGGAGATGTGTTTATTGACCCTGCGGGTATTGGCCCATTCAAATCCCGCGTTAACAAACTTCCCCTAACATAACTCTTTCACAGCAGCCGCGGTACTCTGGTATTTAGGCTCTGCCTACGCGGTCAGCTCAGTTATATGAAAAAAATGTTTACCTCTGTCACCTTCTATGACTAGCTTATAATAAATATCGTTGCAACTTGCTTGAATTTGATAAGTACTTCGGTGGTATATACAGGGTGACCGACGGGAACCAGACGTTTTTCTAATGGTCAGTATAACGCCGCTAGCGGTGGTAGAGAGGGGATTCAGGGATCAGTCGCCTTGCTGTATAATGCCATTTTAGTAGCTATGGAGCAGTGGGCCGTAGAGCACCGTATGTTCGCTTATGACGCGTATGTTAAAAATTCTGAGTCGGTCACGACCGCGCAGCGCCTGTTCCGCGTTCATTTTAATCTTGGACGCCACGATATTATTCCAAGCCGCAATACCATTCTCAGATGGGTTAGCTGTCTGAGAGCAACATGAATTACTGTGAAAAAAAGCCACCTGGAGACCAGTATCGAAAATTTTGTTTGTTTAACTCTCCGCTTAAATGAAAATGAGCTCCATCACTCATGACGATTACTGCACTTTCATGGTCTCCAAGCAGGATTTGAATTCGAATGGCGAAGTCTTTTCGTTGCTCATAATCTGTTGGTTTAACCGAGTTACGAGGGTGGTCCCAAAATCGATAGTTTTCGATTTCACCCTGTATCTCAAAAACCAAGAGGGCCATGATAGTTTTGTTGACGGCATCTTTAGTTTCACAAAAAAGTAGCGAAAACAGCAACTTTCTATCTTCAAAAATAACCGAGGTACCCCGTAAAAGTGCCCAAAATGGGACACCCTGTACTTTACCACCCTATAGTGCATAAATAATATTTATTTATCGTTACAACGGAAACTTACCTAACTTCAGCTTTTTCACATCTCCTGATATACATTTGACTTTATCTAAATTGCTGGGATTCTCTTTTCTGATTATATCAAACAGCTAGAATACAAAACAAATGATTAAAGTCATGTGTATTCAAATGATTGTTGATTATAATTCATTTGCATTGAATGACGTTTTACGTTGCACTATACTACTGCTATCTCGTCAGACAAGCTACAAAACAAAAAGGTAGGTTCAACTGTAAAAACAATGGGTTCAATCCCGACATGGTATTTGACGTTATTGAAACAAATTCCCAATGTAAAAAGTCTCTAAGTCACATTTTTCAGTTTTGGAGAAAAACGCTTTTAAAGTTTATATTTTTCTTTGGAAATATTATCTTTCCTAATAATCATTTCATTGAACCCACAAACATTTCTGCTTAGTTTTTCCCCTGATTTTCAAAATTAGGGCAGTTACAACTAGTGTTTTGACGAAGTCCATGTTAACAAAGCAACTTATTGGTGGATAATGCACGGAATACAGTACTATTAGTTACTTTTTGGGTCATCAACTTTTATGTAATGAAATCATTGAACAATCAGGTGAATGATAGAATACGAATAAGTAACATAAACGAAGAAGACTGGGCAAATCATTACAAAGAGCTTTGGTACAATGAACATGAAGACGAAATAACAAAAGAAGAAGACGTAAGAGGTTTGGATGATATAGATTTAATAGAACTGACAGAAACCCTTAAAGCTACAAAAAACAGAAAAGCGACTGGTATGGATGGTATCAATATAGACCTCTGGACATACAGCGGACTATATTACACCTTAGACGACACTTATTTAATAAATGCTGGAAAAATTGCACTATCCCTGACGACTGGAAAAAGCAAAGGTAATATCGCTGTTCAAGAAAGGTGTCAGGATACTAAATAATATACTTAAAATAATAACAGAATATTAACATAACAACAAATTATAGAAAAACACAGAGAATACAACAGAGAAACGCCTATAAGTTTTATAGACTTTGTGAAAGCTTTCGACAATGTGAGTAGATGTAAACTGTGGGATATTGTGAAAGAATAGGGGTATCCAAAAACAAAAAATCTGTAAAAAATACGACATGAAAATATCGACAAACAAAGCTAAATCCATGGCTTTCTCAGGTAACTATCCAGTTAGGACAAAGATTGTCGTAAACGGTGAAGTACTGGAACAGGTAAAACACTTCAAATACTTAGGCTGCGATATATCTTATGACAGAAGCAAAGATTATCTTAAAATCGAAAATTTTCGCGAAAGCAATACTCCCCTCACCCATAGATGTGGGAAGTAAAATTTAATAAATTCTGGAATGCCTGCGGAACTATCAGCAGAGCATTGAAAAATATAACAAGGAAAAATACTCAAATGAAATTTTTCAAGACGATAGCTGTTCCAACCCTCTTATACGGTAGTGAAACATGGACAATAACAAGAAAAAAATGGAGTCAAGTTGATTGACTCAGTACTTCCCACACATAATGATGATACGATTTTATTATTTCCCGTTGCATGAAGCTATAGTCTAAAATCCCCTTGCAACTGAATTATCGCCCATCCGCCCGCAAAAACAACATCCAACACAAAAACCCTTGTAAATAGTTTCTTGCGTCTCCCTCCTTAGGAACTAGGGCGCCACAGTTTTTTTCTGCATGCTTGAACTGGACGATGCGAAACGATCAAGAGCCTCCAACCCGTCTAAAAACGAAGTTTGAGCTGATTTTATGTTTTTGGTTTTTTTGGTTATTGCTGCGCCGCCACTGAAACGGTTTTTCAAAAAACAGAGTCGTTTTCCATACTCGCAGCGGTAATAAATTCTGTGTCAAAACTTTATTAGAATCAATTCAATAATTTTCGCTTCACGCAATATACATAGAACGAAATAAAGCAAAACTCGTATGTATAGATCACAAAATTAGTTTCTTCAATAGGCAAGCCAATGTTCGGATGGACCTAAGAAAGTGTAATATACCGCTAGGTATTTCTTCTACAGGTCAATACACGGACTATTATGAATACAACAAATTTTTCAGTTCTACCACCCCCCACCCCTCAACCGCCCCGATTTCGCTCCACCCCAAAAAAAATTGAAAATGATCAGGAACCCGTAAAACGCCTAAAAACAAAGTTTGTGTTGTTTTCATATTTTTAGTTTTTTTATTATTGCTGCGCCGCCACTGACACTATTTTTCCAAAACATACGCGTTTTCCATCCTTGCTGCGATAGTAATACTGTGTCAAAGTTTCATTAAAATCAATTCAATAATTTTCGCGTTTCGTAATATAGAACGATCTAAAACAATACTCGTATGTATACATCACAAATTCTAAGTCCCTTGGTTTCGATAATAAGCAAGGCAATGTTCGGATGGACTTAAATAGGTGTATTATGCCGCTAGGTTTGTCATTCACAGGTCAATGGACAGCCTATTATGAATATAACAAATTTTTCAGTTTTGCAACCCCCCCACCACCAACCAGCCCAAATTCACCCCTACCCAAAATAAGTAGAAAATGATCAGGAACCCCTAAAACGCCTAAAAACAAAGGTTGAGCTTTTTTACATTTTTGGTTTTTTTATTATTGCTGCGCCGCCACTGACACGATTTTTCCAAAACATACGTGTTTTCCATCCTCGCCGCGGTAGTCATACTATGTTAAAATTTCATTAAAATCAATTCAACAGTGTTCGCGTTACGCAATATAGAACGATCTAAAACAATACTCGTATGTATACATCACAAGTTCCAAGTTCCTTGGTTTCTATAATAAGCAAGGCCTAAAATGGACCTAAAAGAGTGTATTATGCCGCTAGGTCTTTCATTCACAGGTCAATGGACAGCCCATTATGAATACAACAAATTTTTCAGTTTTACAACCCCCACCCCCCAACCACCCCAAATTCACCACTACCAAAAGAAAAGTAGAAAATGATCAGGAACCTCTAAAACACCTAAAAACGAAGTTTGAGGCATATTTGAAATTTTTCGTTTTTTGCTAATTACTCCGCCGCCCATGCACCGATTTTCAAAATTGTAGCAACATTACCTACTACGACACCACATCATATCGCCGCCCAAATTTCATCAAAATCTATGTAGCGGTTACTGAGATTAGGAGGCTAGAAAAACGCCAACAGACAGACAAACCGACAGACAGACCGACAGACAGACAGACAGACCGACGGAAATAAGTGACGTGGATTTTCGTTATGTAGGCATCATAAAACGCCCAAAAAGTATATTATCTCAAATCGAAAATTTTCTCGATCACAATACTCCCCTCACCTATCGGTGTGGGAAGTAAAAGAAGAAAATAGGATACAACAAACACAAGAAATGAAGTTTTTAGGAAGAGCGAAAGGCTGCACAGAATTAGACAGATTAAGAAATAGAGATATACAAGCGGAATTTAACATCTTCGATATAAACGAAAAAATAAAATAAACTAAAACTAAATGGAAAGAACATAGATATTATCAATGCTCTGGAAGAAGAGATATCGGAAGACCGAGAAAAAGATGGACATTGTAACAGGTAAAGTGCCCAAAACCAGAAGTAAAGAAGAAGAACTTTTATGTTGGTCAATTAAAAAGTAGCAAGTATTTCAAGTGAACCTACCTCTGCTTTTATAATGTCTTCACGTCGTTCTTTCAAAGTTTTACCTCTCTTCGATCTCACTAACACGTAAATAGTTCTGACATCTGGGCAAGACCTCAACAGTTTTTCTATGAGAACCTTTCCCACAAATCCAGTACCTCCCGTTAAAAATATGTCCTTGCCGCTAAAATATTCTGGAATGGAGGGAATTTTCCTAGTAAACATGTTTTTTTCGTGAAGCCACACCTCGAAATTGTTGTTTCTTCAAGTGAATGCATACAAAGGATAGTTGAAAGTGCTTATGAATAAGGAACGGGCGATACTACTTGTTTTTTAGCAAATAAAAATATGCAATGGCGTACCACGAAAATATATATCGATATCGCCTCATTAAGGTTAATTTATGCTAACAGGAAAATTCTTGATTTTAAAACTAAACGTTCATTGTGTGACTCGCTAGTGCTCAGTCATTTCAACTATTGTGATTTCATTTATGGAAATTGCCTCACAAAATTAGATAAATTCAGAATACAAAAAGTTCAAAATAGTTGCTGCAGGTTGATCTATGGCGTAAAAAGATCAGAACACATTTCCCATAAGATTAAAGAGTGTAAATGGTTGACCATGGACAATCGCAGGCTTCTACATCTGGGCGCATATATACACAAGCTTTTGAACAACGTTGATAAGTCAACTCTTACACAGAAGCTCATTCCTCGATTCAAAATTCACTCTAGAAATGTTCGGTTCAAATTTACCCTGACCATGCCTCAATACAGAACAGCTATTTTTCAAAGATCGTTTATTTTTAACGCTGTTCGTTTATACAACTCGCTTCCGGCTGAGTTCAGGGCTTATAATATAAATAAATTCAAATACAAACTCAAGATGTATTTGCTTGCTAGGCAGTTATAGTTTATCATATGTATTTTGCCGGAAAGATATTATTAGTACTAGTTTTAAGTTGTTATAGCTGTACTTTTTGTTCATAAACGGATAGTTCAACAATTTCAATGTTTTCTGCCCTACGTTCCTCCATACCATGTTCTTCTTCTTTATCAAGAAATTTTTGTAAATAGTTAATTTAAGATATCAATGTCAATAGGTGATAGTCTTGGTATTCTTTTTACTTGAAGTTCATTGTTTTTTTTTATCGGGCTTAGTCCCATTGAAGGTTAAGTAAAATAGCCAGGAGCTAGACTTCGCCTTCAATATAATACAAATTGTATACCATACATTTTTTCATTGAATAAAAGACGGTTTATTATTATTATTATTATATTATATACAGGGTTGGGATAAAGTATGGAACCAAGCAAATAACTTTGGAACGGAAAGAGTGATATTGCTGAAAATTTGCAGGCAAGTGTAGTGACGTCTAATGCATCCGAAGACATTATGTTAGCTATTAATGTACTTCCGGTTTAACCGGAAGTACCGTCAACTTTTTTAATTTAAATGGGACACCCTGTATATTTTTGCAGATTTTAATTCATCTTTTTTTCCGAATACGTCCATAGTGGGTTTAGTATTTGTTTCTTAAAAAAATTGTCTCACAAATTCGTCCGTGGCGGTCTGCGGTCTTCCCGTTTGAGGTAATTTTTTTCTATTTTTTTTTTTTAGTCACCGTCGAACGTGTTATAGAACCCCTGTCGGGACGTAAATCATTAAAAGTTGACAGACTTCTTTGTGAGTTCTCACGCGATCGCCAAAACCGGCATTTTAACCACCTGACATGATAAAGAAGCTTTATCTTTCCCGTTTTTACAGAAACTAATGCTAAACCCACTACGGACGTATTCGGAAAAAAAGGATGAATTAAAATCTGCAAAAATATAGGTGTCCCATTTAAATTAAAAATGTTAAACCGGAAGTACATTAATAGCTAACATAATGTCTTTGGATGCATTAGACGTCACTACACTTGCCTGCAAATTTTCAGCAATATCACTCTTTCCGTTCCAGAGTTATTTGCTTGGTTCCATACTTTATCCCAAGCCTGTATAGGGTGTTAATCAAGTATCTTAACAAACTTTAACCACGAATAGTACTCCGACAAATAGAAAGAAAATGTCATACGAACATGGGTCCGGAAATGCTTCCTAAGGGAGCTACGCTCTCCTTTGCATGGGGCACCCTGAAGACTGTTTTCCCTCGATATTCTCGAAACCGGTCATAACAAAATCACAAAATTAGGTACGATGGGTAAACTTTTGACGCTGAATCTTATTCTGAATTCAGAATTTCATAATTTTAATCAGAGGCGTATCATACGGGAGGAGTTAGGGGTAAAAATAACTCCATTTTCTAAATGGTAATTTTTTTGACATTTTGATTTTAGAATGTGGTATTTCAAAGATTTGTACGTAAAAATGGTCTCTTGGTACATCTCGATAGGGCTAACCGTTTTCACGAAAAATGCAAATTATTGAATCGATGCAGGCTATTGTATTCAATAATTTGCATTTTTCTCGAAAACGGTTAGCCCTATCGAGATGTACCAATAAGACATTTTTACGTAGAAATCTCTAAAATATCATATTCTAAAATCAAAATGTCAAAAAAATTACCATTTAGAAAATGGGGTTATTTTTACCCTTAACTCCTCCCGTATGATACGCCTCTGATTAAAATTATGAAATTCTGAATTCAGAATCAGATTCAGCGTCAGAAGTTTACCCGTCGTGCCTAATTTCGTAATTTTGTTATGAATGGTTTCAAGAATATCGAGGGAAAACCGTCTTCAGGTTGCCCCATGCAAAGGGGCTTAGCTCCCTTAGGAAGCATTTCCGGACCCATGTTCATATGACATTTTCTTTCTATTTGTCGGAGTACTATTCGTGTTTCAAGTTTATTAACATACTTAATTAACACCCTCTATATCAACGCAAAAGTGAATACCAAAGAGTATTTAATTTAATTAAAATTTAATTTAAGCCACTATCATCCCAGGAGACGGTATGTCGGTGACAGCAACATGCCTCACAGATCAACGTAGATATGAAAACAATTGTCGAGTGGGGATAGTAGTAAATAAAGTACAGTTTAACCTACATAAAACTCAGGCAACAACACAAATTCTATCACGGAAGATGTTCGAGTGAGCTCTCCCATATAATAACACCAAAGGCCGTCCGAACCAGGAACACTAGAGAAGCTCTGCGAGCTCATCCTTACCAGGTCGAGGTCCTTACTCCCCGAACCAGTCTCCTCCAGAGTTCCTTCTTTTGGAGATCCTCTACGCTCTGGAATGAGCTGCCAGGGAATTTGTTTCCCGACGGTTACAACCTGCTGCGTTTCAAATCTAACGTGCATTGATACTTATCCTCTCACAGCGCTTCTACAGCGTCATAGACTTTAGGCTTTTAGCTTTTTAGAAGGGTGTGAGATGCTTCTCCCGAATCCTTTATAATAAAAAACTACTAATCTCTTCAGTGCCCAACGAGTTACTAACCTAGTCAATATTTTCTTTATGAAGAGCATAAAAGGCAATACTTTGTTGCTACGACAATGACAATAATCACTAGTCTTCTATAAACACTGCAATATTCATTTTTCATGTAGAATATTCATACCCTTGCATTATGATGTATTATTTATGGATTTAAATATCGTCACACACTCTGACGAGATCTTTATTAGATCGTTATTTTCCAGTCAGAGAATTTTAATATAATATCTCTAAAGGCAGCTTGGAATGAGAATTGGCATAAATGTATTCTAGCTGACCATTTAGTTTAGTAGGCAACAATTTCAGAGTGGAGGAACTCAGGTGTTATTCTTTTGCCTAATAAGAGAATATCTAGGAAATTTCCAAACTAATATCTAGGTAAGTAGTATAATTGCCATAAATTTCAGCCGATTTTCCCAATTTTTCTCTATGTATTCAAGTTTGTTTACCAAATACTCCCAGTTTTTCGCGATTTTCTTTCGTCCTTGTTAAATATTACCGATTTTCCAATTTTTTTCTTGACTTCTCCAGATTTTTCTCGATCTTCACCACTATCTCCCATTTTTTTGTCTTGTTAACATTTTTCCATATTTTCACAATGCTTCCGTATTTTTGTCAATTCCTCCCAATTCTTCTGATTTTTTCCAGATTATTCTCGCCTCTCTTTCAATTTTACCACGTTTTCTTTAAATTTTTATATCTTATCTACATTTTAACATATTTTCACAGATGTTTCCCTATTTCTATAAATTGGTCCTAATTTTTCACATTTTTCAAGATTGGTCTCGGCTTCCTCTTATTTTATCAAAATTTTCCGATTTTTCCCGATTGTTCCCTGCCTCCTCCATTTTTTTCCATCCTCGCCAGAGACGTTTCACCCATGTTTATCGTTTTTTGTTCCAATTTTTCACATTTTTTTCCAGATTATCCTCGATCTTCTCTCATTTTTGTCGAATATTACCAAATTCTTCACATTTTTTTCCAGATTATCCTCGATCTTCTCTCATTTTTGTCGAATATTACCAAATTTTTAAAGTTATTCTTGACTTTTCCAGATTTTTCTCGATCATCACTGGTATTTCCCAATTTTTTTCCGCCTTATCGGTATTTTTCCATGTTTTGACAGGTGTTTCTGTATTTTTATCAATTTTCATTCTTACTAAATTTTAACAAATTTTTCCGATATTTTTTTTCGAATTTTCCCGGTGTATCCTAATTTTTTCCGTCTTCTCAAGATTTTTACATGTTCACACCGATATTTCTCCATTTTTATCGATTCGTCCCAACTTTTGCCATTTTTCCCAGATTATTATAGATTTTCTCCTCATTTTTGTTAAATATTACCAGATTTGTCCAGTTTTACTTGGTTTTTCTAGATTTTTCTCGATCTTCACCGATATTTCTCAATTTTTTTCCATCTTGTCTAGATTTTTCCGTATTTTCACACATGTTACCGCATTTTTATAAACTGAACCTAATTATTCTCATTTTTTCCAGATTAGTCCTCTCTTTTTTACTACATTTTATCAAATTTCAAACTTTTTCCGTTTTCTCTAGATTTTTTCATATTTCCACCAATATTTCACCAACTTACCCCATTTTTTCAAGATTATTCTCGATTTTCTCTCATTTTTGTCGAATTCTTAGGGTTATTCTTGACTTTTCCAGATTTTTCTGGATCTTAACCGGTATTTCTCATTTTTTCCATCTTGTCTAGATTTTTCCATATTTTCACACATGTTTCCACATTTTTATCAACTCAGCCTAATTATTCTCATTTTTTCCAGATTAGTCTGGACTTCCTCTCATTTTTACTACATTTTACCAAATTTTCTCCGATTTTTATCGGTTTTGTTCAATTTTTCCCGTCTTCTCTAAATTTTTGCATATTTTCACCAATATTTCCCCAACTTCATCGATCCGTCACAACTTTCGCCATTTTTTCAAGGTTATTCTCGATTTTCTCTAATTTTTGTCGAATATCACCAAATTTTTTAGGTTATTCTTGACTTTTCCAGATTTTTCTGGATCTTCACCGGTATTTCTAATTTTTCCTAGCTTGTCTAGATTTTTCCATATTTTAACAGATGTTTCCGCATCTTCATCAACTCGACCCAATTATTCCCATTTTTTCCAGATTAGTCTGTACTTCCTCTCATTTTTACTACATTTTACCAAATTTTTCCGATTTTTATTAGTTTTATCCAACTTTTCCCGTCTTCTCTAGATTTTTTCATATTTCCACCAATATTTCCCCATCTGCATCGATCCATCTTAACTTTCCCCATTTTTTCAAGGTTATTCTCGATTTTCTCTAATTTTTGTCAAATATTATCTGGTTTTTCCAATTTTCTAGATTTTTTTCACCGGCGCAGCAATAATGAAAAAACGAAAAATATAAAAACAGCTCAAACTACGTTTAGAGGTTTCTGATCATTTTCTGCTTTTTTTGGGTGGGGATGAAATTGAGGTAGCTGTGAGGTGGGGGGTCAAAAAACTCAAAATTTTTTGGTCTTTTTGGAAACACTTATTTTGATCGGGCAAGCGATAATTTGGTTGCAAGAGGATCTCAGACTATGGGAAAATGATAATAATAAAGTGGTATCACCATTTTTACTACGATTTTCCAAATTTTTCCGATTTTTCTCGATCTTTTCGTCTTTCCAGACGTTTTTTCATATTTTCACAGATATTTCTTCATGTTTATCGATTCGCCCCAATTTTTACTTCCCACACCGATAGGTGATGTCTACATAACGAAAATCCACGTCACTCATTTCCGTCGGTCTGTCTGTCTGTCTGTCTGTCTGTCTGTTGACGTTGTTCTAACGTCGTAATCTCAGTAACCCCTGCATGGATTGTGATGAAATTTGGGCAGCGATATGCTGTGGTGTCGTAGTAGGTAATGTTCCAATAATTTTGGAAATCGTTGTACGGGTGGTGGAGTAATTAGCAAAAAACGAAAAATTTCAAATATTCCTCAAACTTCGTTTTTATGCGTTTTAGGGTTTCCTGATCATTTTATACTTTTTTTTGGGTGAGGGTGAATTTTGGGTGGTTGGAGGGTGAGGGGTTGTAAAACTGAAAAATTTGTTGTATTCATAATGGGCTGTCCAGTGACCTGCGAATGAAAGCCCTAGCGGCATAATACAATTTTTAGGTCCATCCGAACATTGCCTTGCTTATAATAGAAACCAAGGGAGACTTAGAATTTGTGATGTATACATCCGAGTGTTGTTTTAGATCGTTCTTTATTGCGTAACGCGAAAATTATCAAATGGATTTTAATGAAATTTTGACACAGTATTACTGCCACGGCGAGGACGGAAAACGCGTATGTCTTGGAAAAATCGTGTCAGTGGCGGCGCAGCAATAATAAAAAAAACTAAAAATGTAAAATTAGCTCAAGCTCTGTTTTTAGGCGCTTTAGGAGTTCCTGATCATTTTTTACTTTTTTTTTGGTGGGGGTGAAATTGGGGTGGTTAGGGGGTGGGGGGTTGTAAAACTCAAAAATTTATTCCATTCATAATATTGTCCATTGACCTGTGAAAGAAAGACCTAGCGGCATAATAGACGTTTGTTAGGTCCATCTGAACATTGCCTTGGTTATTACAGAAATCAAGGGACTTGGTATTGGTAGGGGTAGGTATTGCTTTAGATCGTTCTGAATTTAGTAACATGGAAATTATGGAATTAATTTTAATGGAATTTAGACACAGTATTATTACCGCAGCAAGGATGAAACATGCATATGGTTTTCAAAAATCGTGTCAGTGGCGGCGCAGCAATAACAAAAAAACTAAAAATATAAAAATAACTTTTTTTTGAGCAATTTGGGGGTTCCTGATTGTTTCGTTTCGTCCAGTTGAAGCTGAATTGTGTCGTTTTAGTTCCTACGGAGAGATTTAGGAAACTATTCACTAGTTTTTGTGTTGGATGTTTTTCGAGGACAGGCGGGCGATGATTTGGTTGCAAGTTATGTGTGGGTAGTGCTGAGTCAATCAACTTGACTCCATTTTTTCAGATTATTCTAGATTATTTTTGCTATTATAATGACTCTGGTCAGAGACCAACAGGCCAGATCTCATTCTAGATTTACTCTACACGATTATTATCGATTTTTCTCAAATTTTCCAAAATTTCTATATAGAAAAACTGAATTTGGCTTTAGGAAGTCGAAAAAGCCGTTGTATTATTAATTATATAGTACTACCTATGGGTCATCAACATTCAATGCTGCATACAAAATCTGAATGCGAAATTGAACGGTGCGAATGAACAATGCATTTAAATTTTTTGCATGTATGAATAATATTCAACATCAAGTTCAAGATATATTATGAATTATTGTTTTTTTATGGTCGGCCTCCAGAAAAGGTTGTGACGCTGTAGAAGCGCTGCGAGAGGATAAGTATCGATGCATGTTAGATATGAAACGCTGCAGGTTGTAGCCGTCGGGAAATTCCCCGGCAGCTGATTCCACAGTGTCGAAGTTCTCCAAAAGAAGGAATGCTGGAGGAGACTAGTTCGAGGAGTAAGGACCTCGGCCTGGTAAGGATGAGCTCGCAGAGCCTCTCTAGTGTTCCACGTTCGGCTATGGAGGTCCTTTGTGAGGTTAGGCGTATCGATTAGTCTAATTACTCTCTTCTGGATAGTGTCCAGAAGCTTTAGAGAATGCTATGAGCACATCTCTACACATGAAAGCAACAGTTCAACGATGGTCGGATCTGTGCCTTGTAGAGCAACAGTAATTGCTCTGGTGTATATGTTAAACTCAATACCCGAATTCGGACAATGCCCGATAAAAATATGCAGAACTAGTTTTGTACAAGGAATATTTCCCAAACCCGAAATATGAATTTTATACGGCTATTAAGCATTACAAAATAGGCAGAACTAGTTTTGCGCATCTTGAAATACACAGAACTAGTTTTGCGCAACTTGAAATGCACAGGACTAGTTTTGCGCAACTTGAAATGCACAGGACTAGTTTTGTATATTTTCTGAATGACCAGCTTAAATTCTGCTTCTTCCATTTAACCAGCGCCAGCGACGGACTCAAATAAATATAAAGTTGCAGAAGTTAAATATATTTTAATGAATACCATCAAATAATAAATCGCCAACCGAGGCTGGTTTACATTTTTTATTTGATTGTGTGAGCATGAAATTGGCTTGTGCTTCCAAACCTCTTTTTGCGTTTTCTCGATTCGTACTTATATTGCAGGAACGTTGGCAAAGAAACCTAACCTAATCTAACCTAACCTAAACGATAGGTCTTTGCTGGTTTTTGACACACAATGCGTAACGAATGTTCACTTTGGTTGTCATTCCGTACTACAGAACTAGTTCTGTGCATTTCAAGTTGCACAAAAACAGTTCTGTTCATTTCAAGATGCGCAAAACTAGTTCTGCCTATTTGGTAGTGCTCAATAGCCGTATAAAATTAATATTTCGCGTTTGGGAAATATTCCTTGCTCAAAACTAGTTCTGCGTATTTTTTTTGGGCATTGCCCGAATTCGGCTATTAAGTGTAACATATATAGTTTCCCACAGCGCAACAATACTCCAAGCTTCTGGGATGCCGTTTTAGCAATAGTGACGACGTGGTTGTACCAGGACATGTTATTGTTGATGTTGAGCCCCAAAAGTTTGACGAAAGGTGACTCAACTATTGAGTGACCCACCATTTGCACAGTTGGTAAGCCAACGTGAGACTTCTTTGTCACTGTTGTTGCCTGAGTCTTTTGTACATTAAACTGTACAGGATGTCCCATTTTGGGAACTTTTACGGGGAATCTCGGTTATTTTTGAAGATAGAGAGTTGCGGTTTTCGCGACAGTATGCTACTTTTTTGTGAAACTAAAGATGCCGTCAACAAAATTATCATGGCTTTCTTGGTTTTGAGATACAAGGTGAAATCGAAAACTATCGATTTTGGGACCACCCTCGTATCTCGGTTGTCTTTCATCTTATTGAAAAGTTTAAAAAGAGTCTTATAGATTTTTTTCTGTAGAATCCAGTGGTATAGTTTGACTTTTTCTTACTCTAACCATTTTTCAGTTATGAAGCAAACATATTTTTTTAATAGAACACCATGTATCTTATTTTTGAAGTCAATCGAAAATAGTTCAAGCTTTTTAAAAATATATATTTGTATTAAGTTATTTTGGAAATTACGCTCAAAATTTGATTTTTTCATTTTTTCGATGTGCGTAACAAGTGCAAAAAGCACATCAATAATTTTTTTGATAAAAGTTGGAAGGCCTGAGCTTCGATCCAAAGACCCTGAGATCCACTATCGGACTCTCTAACCACTGGGCCATCCTTCGATTGAGGAGATCTTTTCAACGAAACATATTTGATTAGGTACTTAGGTACTTACTGGAATCCTTTAATCTGACTTCAATTTCAAACATTCAAAAACATATTTATTTCGATCTTAGACTTCGTCTCGAGCTGCAAGCTTCATTTATCGACTGTATTGCAACAAATATCCACTAGTTACCAGTTTACCAGTACGTATTTTCGCGATTGGTTGGGGATCTAGAATCTAGTATCGGAGTAGGACGTCGTTGGTCAAAGGAGCATCTTGACCACCATGGTGACGTCACACGGGTTCGGGAGCCGTCGGCGTGTTTTCGGTACTCGATTCAAAAACCCATTTTTATTTTGATATAACTTTTGAATTATTGCGAAAAAAGGGAAAACAAACTTTCCATTTATGACAAAAAAAAATTTATTCAAAACCCCAATTGGTTACTCAGGTATAATTTTATTTAATTTCCAGTTGTGTCATCCTGAGGGCTTTTCCTGATAGCATGTTATGGTTTAAGTGTTTCACTGTGTTCTTGCTTAATTTATTTTGGTATTATTTTATCGATTGAATTAGCACCTTATTAAATGTATATAAAGCTATCGCTCAGAATGATCACTTATTTCTTTTATTCTCTTATTACCAGTGAGAGTGTTGGTGGCTGGAGTAATGAACGTTACCAAAAAGTAATAAATAATATATTTCAAGCTTCTTAAGTGTACTCACAATAATTTTATAAAAAATCGTACATTTATATTTTTCAATTTTTTATATAACTACAATTGATTATGCAGATATATGTACAAAGTTTATCTATCTTCCTTATAAAAATTCCGGTTCACAAAAACCGAGTCTTCTTCAAAACACATACTTCCGGATGATCCAGACGATCACCAATGGCTGGATGAAGTGCACCAAGCCCCGTAGAAAAGTTAACCTAGAAAATTATAAAAATATACAATGATATAATAACATTATCAATTATTGTTGCCGAGAAACATTTTTGAAAAATGTAGACAAGTTGATTGACTCAGTACTTCACACACATTCCGATGATACCAGTTTTATTATTTTCCCACAGCATGAAACTATAGTCTAGGTGCCCCTGCAATCAAATCATCGCTCGCCCGACCGCAAAAGAAGTGTTTTATTCTACTAGGTGCTTCTTTCACAGGTCAATGGACAATATATCATGAATACAACACATTTTTGAGTTTTACAGACCCCCACCCCCGAACCTCCCCAATTTCATCCCCAACCAAAAAATTTTTTAAAATGATCAGGAACCCCTGAAACGTCTAAAACGAAGTTTGAGGTGTTCTTTATATTTTTAGTTTTTTATTATTGCCGCGCCGCCACTGAAATGATTTCTAAAAACCATACGTGCTTTCCATACTCGTCGCGGTAATAAATCTGTGTCAAAATGTCATTAAAGTCAATTCAGAAGTTTCCACGTAACACAATACAAAACGATCCAAAGTAATACTCGTATGTATTTTGTATGCATCAGAAAGTTCAAGTCCCTTGGTTTCTATAATCGGCAAAGCAATGTTCGGATGGACCTAAAAAACTGTATTATGCCGCTAGGTCTTTCTCTCTCAGGTCAGTAGACAGCCCATTATGAGTACAACAAATTTTTCAGATTTACAACCTCCCACCCTTCCAACCACCCTAATTTCACTCCCACCCCAAAAAAAGTAGAAAATGATCAGGAACCCCTAAAACGACTAAAAACGAAGTTTGAGCTGATTTCATATTTTTAGTTTTTTTAATATTGCTGCGCCGCTACTGACACGCTTTCAAAAAATCAGACGCGTTTTCTAT
Organism: Callosobruchus maculatus; assembly: GCA_951848785.1. NCBI lineage: Eukaryota > Metazoa > Arthropoda > Insecta > Coleoptera > Chrysomelidae > Callosobruchus > Callosobruchus maculatus. Next base: position 1,704,383 of record CATOUR010000084.1, on the reverse strand, counting down.
CCTCGCCAAAGTAGGTAGTAATACTGTGCCGAAATTTCGTTAACATCAATTCAGTAATTTCCACATTATAAAATACAGAACTATCTAAAGCAATATTATCACAAGCATTAAAAAAGTTACAATGTTGTAATTAACCTGACATTTTCTACTACCAAAAAGACACTTAGCTAGTAATTTATTTGGTTTATGCCATGGTTGTAAGGGGTGGAAAACGCAACCCCTAAAATTTATTTCGAATGCAACTTTTTGTCTTATTATTTGTTTACCATTTAAACATTTATTTCCGATAGCCTGTTTCATTCTAAACACAAAATGTCTCTTGAATGTTTTGCCCAAAATAAACAGCAGCAAAAAAATATTTTAAACAATAATTATTTACAATTATTATTTTAAACAACTCATCGAAAAATATTGCGTTGGTGAATCTATAGCTACAGATCATCGCCCCTTGCACCAAAACAATGATAAGGACTACGTTTGCGATTGCTTGATAGAAGAGACGCCGGCAGTTCATATTTAGATTTTTTAGTTTTTACTGTTAAATACAAATTACAAAATAATACAAAATAGTTTATACAAAGTATTTTTATTGCGTTTTCCACCTAGAATCAAAATTTTTAAGCTTTTCATCCAAAACTGAACAAGTCCAAGATGCAATCCATGCAAAACTCAACATATACGTATCGTTCTTTCAAAAGTGCACAAGTCCAAAACAAAATGTGTTTTAAAATGAAACCTCCTTTCTTGAGAAATATGGATTCATACTCAAAATATGAACAAATTAAGCTACTATTTATCATGCAAAAACTGATTCAAATAAATAATTATTGAAGGTATTATTCAAAAATTGCGTTTCCTGAACAATAGGGTACTTACAGAGGTCGTCAAATCGCCTCGGGAGTATACATAGCGTAAAGAAAACCATATCAAGAAGCAGTAGGAAATAACATGATTTTACTGACGGCCAAAAAAAGATATTTGCAAAATAAAATAAGGATATATTCAAATTTTTCCACGTGACTTAAAACAAGGGCTGACGTCACAGATATCTTATCGATATCGACAATCGATACTGCTACAGCGCAGGTCAGTGAGATTCAACTGCGCATTCGACTGGAGATGATGTGAATTCTTTAACAATGCGACTCAATTTATTGATACTCAAACATATTTGAAACAGGCAATTAACCCACTAGCATTTTCGTTGCAATACATTCTTATATCTGATAGGTATCACAGTTCATCCTGTTTGTGATCGAGATTCGCAACTAATCGAAGCCATCATTTTATTTCGGCGCATCCCATTATGAATGAATCCAAAGATAGAATCTAATTCAAGCCCATCCCTACAAAGTGAATTAGTAATCTAGCCTAACTTTTATTCTTTTGACTTTTGTACTTTTGTGTGTGACTGTGTTTTGTGGTTATAATGATCAATTGTCAAACTGTTAGGTTAGCACTGGCTATCGATATCGAATATCAATACTTTACATCCCATCACTATCAGAGGTTATTGTGTTTGACGTCAGAGGTTGTTTTCCGGCATTTGAAATAATTTTTGGAATATATCCCACAGCCGATTCCAAAAAAACCAAACAAGTGATTTTGTCATGTTTACTAGGCTCTAAGGAACGCGTAAATGACATAATATTTTTTCTGCAAGTACCCTAATAGGGGACATGTTGACTTTTGCGTGAAAGCTCCTCAATTTATTACATTGGGCCCTTCAATTTCAAGACTTACACTCGATGCCGTCTATCCAACCAGGCTTGTGGAGTCATCTTTTCTCTGAAGGTGTACCTCTTGATACCTTCTAATGCATTCATTCCTGCCCCAATCTGCTCAAATCTCGCAGTTGGCACGTAATATTGGAAGTTCAGTTTGTCACACTCCGGAAGGTTAGAGTTGAGACTCTTGTAATTCTCGTTGCCGAAATCGAATTTGCGACAGACGAAGTAATGCACCGCCATCTGGGCATTGTAGATGGCACGGGACAGTTTGACTAATCTGGAAATTAATAATAATAATAATAAAACATATACAGGGTTATTCACGTTATTAGACACGGAGCATTATGACTAAAGTATTTGATAAAAAAGAAAATAATATAATAATATATAATAATAATAATTTCAGAAGCATAGAGACCCATAAGAGCTACATTTTAAAAATATTTTCATGTTATACAGGGTGTCCCAAAAGCACGAAATGTATCAAAGTTATGTTTTTTTTAAATAGAACACCCCGTATATTATTGCATATTCAGATTCCCTGCTGAATTCTATTGTGACTTTATGTATCATACATGGGACCTAAAGCGAACCGTTTAGGTGTAAATCACCATTTTCGGTATAAGTAGATACCTATCAGGAAAAAATTGAATATCGCAGAGATTATAAAATATGGAAGGCTGTGACTTTGCCGTATTACTAAGCATAAAATGCGTCAGCTTTGATGAGAGTGTCAAATTTCAATTACGTTTATGGTTGGAGAAATCGGTCGATTAATTAAGGAAACTTCGATCAGCGATAACTTGATTTTTTCAAATAGGAATGAATAGGATTTTTTTTATACGGTTAAACGTAGAATTTGATAACCTTTCTAACGATATAAGGTTGTGAATATCAATCTCTGGTAGTTTTCATTTAATTTGAAATTTTCAAACAAATCGGCGACTTTCAAGCTTCCTACCTATAAGCAACGTAGCAGGCCATGAAATATAAGCAAAAACCTGTTCAGGTAGAAGAAAACAACTAACTTTTCTGAAAAATGCACACGAACTAGACTAAAGGGACAAGATTATAAAAACAAAGTCTAACAAGAAACAGCGACGGTAACATATCTTTGGTCAAAGAGAAGCTGGGGTATGGTAGAAATAGATTTTTTCAAAGCCTACTAGCTACTGCAAGGTACTAGAAATTGGCAATTTTTTGTTGTAAGCAGTTTATTATTTCCATAATAAAATTCCACATTTAATGATATAAAAAAGTATGCAATTCTGTCAAAAGTATCTCTGACTGGAGTTCTGAAAATTCTTCAGTACCTATTAGCAAGATCGCAGAAAATGAAGAATGAATTCAAATTTGATCAAATTATAAAACATAACTCAAATAGCAGAAAATTTAAATCTGATTTATCAGTATTCACTTTTTGCAATATTGTTAATAGATATTGAAAAATAGAATGGCTCCAGTAAGAGGTATCGACTTCGATGCAAATTAGTACTTTTTTACACCAGGGTTTTTAACTGTTTTGGATATTTTTAACCTCCAGTAAATTGCGGTAGCCAGTAGACTGTAAAATATCTATTACTGCCATACTCCAGCTTCTCTTTGACCTTAGATATGTTATCGCAGTTGTTTCTGGGAGAGTTGATTTGTTGTAAGGAATTTTTATAATCTTGTCCCTTTATTCTAGTTAGTGCATATTTTTCAGCTACGTTAGTTGTTTTCTTCTACCTGAACAGGTTTTTGTTTATATTTCATGGCCTGCTACGTTGCTTATAGGTAGGAAACTTGAATGTCGCCAATTTGTTTGAAAATTTAAAATTAAATGAAAACTACCAGAGATTGATATTCACAACCTTATATCATTAGAAAGGTTATCAAATTCTACGTTTAACCGTATAAAAAAAACTAGGCATTCCCATTTGATAAAATCAAGTTATCGCTGATCGAAGTTTCCTTGACTAATCATCAACTTATAGCCTCATTAGGCACAATTTATATGATCATAAAAGCTTGTCGTGCGATTTACTTATGTAAATGTATTAGTATACCTATTTAATTGACCAACTTTTTGATCATATAAATTGTGTAGAATAAGACCATAAGTTGATAGTTAACATTTTAAAGGAAAACTTAATTTTCTTAGAACATTTGAATAAAAGCTTTATTTAAAAAGGTTTTTTTCTTTTAATTTATGCCGGTACCTTTTTTAGTAACCCTTTTTAAAGCAGTACCTGGTAGGTTTTCCTTGGACCTTCAGAAGGCCGTCAAGCATGGCAGCAATCAACACATGTAGCATAGAACATTTGCATAAAAGCTTTATTTAAAAAGGTTTTTTTTTGTTTTAATTTGCGCTGGTACCTTTTCTAGTAACCTTTTTTAAAGCAGTACCTGGTAGGTTTTCCTTGGACCTTCAGAAGGCCGTCAAGCATGGCAGCAATCAACACATGTAGCATAGAACATTTGCATAAAAGCTTTATTTAAAAAGGTTTTTTTTTTGTTTTAATTTGCGCTGGTACCTTTTCTAGTAACCTTTTTTAAAGCAGTACCTGGTAGGTTTTCCTTGGACCTTCAGAAGGCCGTCAAGCATGGCAGCAATCAACACATGTAGCATAGAACATTTGCATAAAAGCTTTATTTAAAAAGGTTTTTTTTTTGTTTTAATTTGCGCTGGTACCTTTTTTAGTAACCTTTTTTAAAGCAGTACCTGGTAGGTTTTCCTTGGACCTTCAGAAGGCCGTCAAGCATGGCAGCAATCAACACATGCAGCATAGAACATTTGCATAAAAGCTTTATTTAAAAAGGTTTTTTTTTTGTTTTAATTTGCGCTGGTACCTTTTCTAGTAACCTTTTTTAAAGCAGTACCTGGTAGGTTTTCCTTGGACCTTCAGAAGGCCGTCAAGCATGGCAGCAATCAACACATGTAGCATAGAACATTTGCATAAAAGCTTTATTTAAAAAGGTTTTTTTTTTTGTTTTAATTTGCGCTGGTACCTTTTCTAGTAACCTTTTTTAAAGCAGTACCTGGTAGGTTTTCCTTGGACCTTCAGAAGGCCGTCAAGCATGGCAGCAATCAACACATGTAGCATAGAACATTTGCATAAAAGCTTTATTTAAAAAGGTTTTTTTTTTGTTTTAATTTGCGCTGGTACCTTTTTTAGTAACCTTTCTTAAAGCAGTACCTGGTAGGTTTTCCTTGGACCTTTAGAAGGCCGTCAAGCATGGCAGCAATCAACACATGTTGCATGGTGATGGTATAGAATATGGGATAGTTGTGTGTGACCAATACGTCGTAGTACCACAATTATGCTGGTACTTTTTTAGTAACCCTTTTTAAAGCAGTACCTGGTAGGTTTTCCTTGGACCTTCAGAAGGCCGTCAAGCATGGCAGCAATCAACACATGTAGCATGGTGATGGTATAGAATATGGGATAGTTGTGTGTGACCAATACGTCGTAGTACCACAATTATGCTGGTACTTTTTAGTAACCCTTTTTAAAGCAGTACCTGGTAAGTTTTCCTTGGACCTTCAGAAGGCCGTCAAGCATGGCAGCAATCAACACATGTAGCATGGTGATGGTATAGAATATGGGATAGTTGTGTGTGACCAATACGTCGTAGTACCACAATTATGCTGGTACTTTTTAGTAACCCTTTTTAAAGCAGTACCTGGTAAGTTTTCCTTGGACCTTCAGAAGGCCGTCAAGCATGGCAGCAATCAACACATGTAGCATGGTGATGGTATAGAATATGGGATAGTTGTGTGTGACCAATACGTCGTAGTACCACAATTATGCTGGTACTTTTTAGTAACCCCTTTTAAAGCAGTACCTGGTAGGTTTTCCTTGGATCTTCAGAAGGCCGTCAAGCACGGCAGCAATCAACACATGTAGCATGGTGATGGTATAGAATATGGGATAGTTGTGTGTGACCAATACGTCGTAGTACCACAATTATGCTGGTACTTTTTTTAGTAACCTTTCTTAAAGCAGTACCTGGTAGGTTTTCCTTGGACCTTCAGAAGGCCGTCAAGCATGGCAGCAATCAACACATGTAGCATGGTGATGGTATAGAATATGGGATAGTTGTGTGTGACCAATACGTCGTAGTACCACAATTATGCTGGTACTTTTTAGTAACTCTTCTTAAAGCAGTACCTGGTAAGTTTTCCGTGGATCTTCAGAAGGCCGTCAAGCATGGCAGCAATCAACGCATGTAGCATGGTGATGGTATAGAATATGGTATAGTTGTGTGTGACCAATAAGTCGTAGTACCACAATTATGCTGGTACTTTTTTAGTAACCCTTTTTAAAGCAGTACCTGGTAGGTTTTCCTTGGACCTTCAGAAGGCCGTCAAGCATGGCAGCAATCAACACATGTAGCATGGTGATGGTATAGAATATGGGATAGTTGTGTGTGACCAATAAGTCGTAGTACCACAATTATGCTGGTACTTTTTTAGTAACCCTTTTTAAAGCAGTACCTGGTAGGTTTTCCTTGGACCTTCAGAAGGCCGTCAAGCATGGCAGCAATCAACACATGTAGCATGGTGATGGTATAGAATATGGGATAGTCGTGTGTGACTAATACGTCGTAGTACCACAATTATGCTGGTACTTTTTTAGTAACCCTTTTTAAAGCAGTACCTGGTAGGTTTTCCTTGGACCTTCAGAAGGCCGTCAAGCATGGCAGCAATCAACACATGTAGCATGGTGATGGTATAGAATATGGGATAGTTGTGTGTGACCAATACGTCGTAGTACCACAATTATGCTGGTACTTTTTTAGTAACCCTTTTTAAAGCAGTACCTGGTAGGTTTTCCTTGGACCTTCAGAAGGCCGTCAAGCATGGCAGCAATCAACACATGTAGCATGGTGATGGTATAGAATATGGGATAGTTGTGTGTGACTAATACGTCGTAGTACCACAATTATGCTGGTACTTTTTTAGTAACCCTTTTTAAAGCAGTACCTGGTAGGTTTTCCTTGGACCTTCAGAAGGCCGTCAAGCATGGCAGCAATCAACACATGTAGCATGGTGATGGTATAGAATATGGGATAGTTGTGTGTGACTAATACGTCGTAGTACCACAATTATGCTGGTACTTTTTTAGTAACCCTTTTTAAAGCAGTACCTGGTAGGTTTTCCTTGGACCTTCAGAAGGCCGTCAAGCATGGCAGCAATCAACACATGTAGCATGGTGATGGTATAGAATATGGGATAGTTGTGTGTGACCAATACGTCGTAGTACCACAATTATGCTGGTACTTTTTTAGTAACCCTTTTTAAAGCAGTACCTGGTAGGTTTTCCTTGGACCTTCAGAAGGCCGTCAAGCATGGCAGCAATCAACACATGTAGCATGGTGATGGTATAGAATATGGGATAGTTGTGTGTGACTAATACGTCGTAGTACCACAATTATGCTGGTACTTTTTTAGTAACCCTTTTTAAAGCAGTACCTGGTAGGTTTTCCTTGGACCTTCAGAAGGCCGTCAAGCATGGCAGCAATCAACACATGTAGCATGGTGATGGTATAGAATATGGGATAGTTGTGTGTGACTAATACGTCGTAGTACCACAATTATGCTGGTACTTTTTTAGTAACCCTTTTTAAAGCAGTACCTGGTAGGTTTTCCTTGGACCTTCAGAAGGCCGTCAAGCATGGCAGCAATCAACACATGTAGCATGGTGATGGTATAGAATATGGGATAGTTGTGTGTGACCAATACGTCGTAGTACCACAATTATGCTGGTACTTTTTTAGTAACCCTTTTTAAAGCAGTACCTGGTAGGTTTTCCTTGGACCTTCAGAAGGCCGTCAAGCATGGCAGCAATCAACACATGTAGCATGGTGATGGTATAGAATATGGGATAGTTGTGTGTGACTAATACGTCGTAGTACCACAATTATGCTGGTACTTTTTTAGTAACCCTTTTTAAAGCAGTACCTGGTAGGTTTTCCTTGGACCTTCAGAAGGCCGTCAAGCATGGCAGCAATCAACACATGTAGCATGGTGATGGTATAGAATATGGGATAGTTGTGTGTGACTAATACGTCGTAGTACCACAATTATGCTGGTACTTTTTTAGTAACCCTTTTTAAAGCAGTACCTGGTAGGTTTTCCTTGGACCTTCAGAAGGCCGTCAAGCATGGCAGCAATCAACACATGTAGCATGGTGATGGTATAGAATATGGTATAGTTGTGTGTGACCAATAAGTCGTAGTACCACAATTATGCTGGTACTTTTTTAGTAACCCTTTTTAAAGCAGTACCTGGTAGGTTTTCCTTGGACCTTCAGAAGGCCGTCAAGCATGGCAGCAATCAACACATGTAGCATGGTGATGGTATAGAATATGGGATAGTTGTGTGTGACCAATAAGTCGTAGTACCACAATTATGCTGGTACTTTTTTAGTAACCCTTTTTAAAGCAGTACCTGGTAGGTTTTCCTTGGACCTTCAGAAGGCCGTCAAGCATGGCAGCAATCAACACATGTAGCATGGTGATGGTATAGAATATGGGATAGTTGTGTGTGACCAATACGTCGTAGTACCACAATTATGCTGGTACTTTTTTTAGTAACCTTTCTTAAAGCAGTACCTGGTAGGTTTTCCTTGGACCTTCAGAAGGCCGTCAAGCATGGCAGCAATCAACACATGTAGCATGGTGATGGTATAGAATATGGGATAGTTGTGTGTGACCAATACGTCGTAGTACCACAATTATGCTGGTACTTTTTTAGTAACCCTTTTTAAAGCAGTACCTGGTAGGTTTTCCTTGGACCTTCAGAAGGCCGTCAAGCATGGCAGCAATCAACACATGTAGCATGGTGATGGTATAGAATATGGGATAGTCGTGTGTGACTAATACGTCGTAGTACCACAATTATGCTGGTACTTTTTTAGTAACCCTTTTTAAAGCAGTACCTGGTAGGTTTTCCTTGGACCTTCAGAAGGCCGTCAAGCATGGCAGCAATCAACACATGTAGCATGGTGATGGTATAGAATATGGGATAGTTGTGTGTGACCAATACGTCGTAGTACCACAATTATGCTGGTACTTTTTTAGTAACCCTTTTTAAAGCAGTACCTGGTAGGTTTTCCTTGGACCTTCAGAAGGCCGTCAAGCATGGCAGCAATCAACACATGTAGCATGGTGATGGTATAGAATATGGGATAGTTGTGTGTGACTAATACGTCGTAGTACCACAATTATGCTGGTACTTTTTTAGTAACCCTTTTTAAAGCAGTACCTGGTAGGTTTTCCTTGGACCTTCAGAAGGCCGTCAAGCATGGCAGCAATCAACACATGTAGCATGGTGATGGTATAGAATATGGGATAGTTGTGTGTGACTAATACGTCGTAGTACCACAATTATGCTGGTACTTTTTTAGTAACCCTTTTTAAAGCAGTACCTGGTAGGTTTTCCTTGGACCTTCAGAAGGCCGTCAAGCATGGCAGCAATCAACACATGTAGCATGGTGATGGTATAGAATATGGGATAGTTGTGTGTGACCAATACGTCGTAGTACCACGATTATGCTGGTACTTTTTTAGTAACCCTTTTTAAAGCAGTACCTGGTAGGTTTTCCTTGGACCTTCAGAAGGCCGTCAAGCATGGCAGCAATCAACACATGTAGCATGGTGATGGTATAGAATATGGGATAGTTGTGTGTGACTAATACGTCGTAGTACCACAATTATGCTGGTACTTTTTTAGTAACCCTTTTTAAAGCAGTACCTGGTAGGTTTTCCTTGGACCTTCAGAAGGCCGTCAAGCATGGCAGCAATCAACACATGTAGCATGGTGATGGTATAGAATATGGGATAGTTGTGTGTGACTAATACGTCGTAGTACCACAATTATGCTGGTACTTTTTTAGTAACCCTTTTTAAAGCAGTACCTGGTAGGTTTTCCTTGGACCTTCAGAAGGCCGTCAAGCATGGCAGCAATCAACACATGTAGCATGGTGATGGTATAGAATATGGGATAGTTGTGTGTGACCAATACGTCGTAGTACCACAATTATGCTGGTACTTTTTTTAGTAACCTTTCTTAAAGCAGTACCTGGTAGGTTTTCCTTGGACCTTCAGAAGGCCGTCAAGCATGGCAGCAATCAACACATGTAGCATGGTGATGGTATAGAATATGGGATAGTTGTGTGTGACCAATACGTCGTAGTACCACAATTATGCTGGTACTTTTTTAGTAACCCTTTTTAAAGCAGTACCTGGTAGGTTTTCCTTGGACCTTCAGAAGGCCGTCAAGCATGGCAGCAATCAACACATGTAGCATGGTGATGGTATAGAATATGGGATAGTTGTGTGTGACTAATACGTCGTAGTACCACAATTATGCTGGTACTTTTTTAGTAACCCTTTTTAAAGCAGTACCTGGTAGGTTTTCCTTGGACCTTCAGAAGGCCGTCAAGCATGGCAGCAATCAACACATGTAGCATGGTGATGGTATAGAATATGGGATAGTTGTGTGTGACCAATACGTCGTAGTACCACAATTATGCTGGTACTTTTTTAGTAACCCTTTTTAAAGCAGTACCTGGTAGGTTTTCCTTGGACCTTCAGAAGGCCGTCAAGCATGGCAGCAATCAACACATGTAGCATGGTGATGGTATAGAATATGGGATAGTTGTGTGTGACTAATACGTCGTAGTACCACAATTATGCTGGTACTTTTTTAGTAACCCTTTTTAAAGCAGTACCTGGTAGGTTTTCCTTGGACCTTCAGAAGGCCGTCAAGCATGGCAGCAATCAACACATGTAGCATGGTGATGGTATAGAATATGGGATAGTTGTGTGTGACTAATACGTCGTAGTACCACAATTATGCTGGTACTTTTTTAGTAACCCTTTTTAAAGCAGTACCTGGTAGGTTTTCCTTGGACCTTCAGAAGGCCGTCAAGCATGGCAGCAATCAACACATGTAGCATGGTGATGGTATAGAATATGGTATAGTTGTGTGTGACCAATAAGTCGTAGTACCACAATTATGCTGGTACTTTTTTAGTAACCCTTTTTAAAGCAGTACCTGGTAGGTTTTCCTTGGACCTTCAGAAGGCCGTCAAGCATGGCAGCAATCAACACATGTAGCATGGTGATGGTATAGAATATGGTATAGTTGTGTGTGACCAATAAGTCGTAGTACCACAATTATGCTGGTACTTTTTTAGTAACCCTTTTTAAAGCAGTACCTGGTAGGTTTTCCTTGGACCTTCAGAAGGCCGTCAAGCATGGCAGCAATCAACACATGTAGCATGGTGATGGTATAGAATATGGTATAGTTGTGTGTGACCAATAAGTCGTAGTACCACAATTATGCTGGTACTTTTTTTTTTTTTTTTTTTTTTTTTTTTTTTTTGTAGGAGCGTTGCTGGCGCCGTGGCTAACCAGAGCAAGTGGCTCCTTTGAACCGCGACTACCCTGGTACCGTTGCAAAACATATCTTCACGAGTAGCCGCTTCTATGCATCTCTATCAGTTATTTCTTCAGACCCTACGTCTCCCTTCCCCCTGAGGGATTAGGAGTTCGGGTAATTTCCGCTTCTTCCTGTTGATCATCGTCTCCTCTTCTGGTGTTGCTGCGCTCATCCTTCTCCTTTGTAGACATAATTTCTTTGGCCAACCACCTAACTGTACTCCACACATTTCTCTGCTCTGTCATCAACTCTACTATATTTTCCGCCGTTAGTTGCTGCCCGATGCGCTGTGTAGCCTGGTCCCTCACATCGCTCCACCGTGGGCAACAAAACAGGGTATGCTCTGCATCATCCGCCCCGTCACAGTACGCACACTGGTTGCTCAGCTTTTTCCCGATGCGCTTGAGGTACGAACTAAAGCTGCCATGCCCTGTGAATAACTGCGTAATGTAATAGTCCATAACCCGATGTGTGCAGCTTAACCAGACATCAAGGTTGGGTATTAGCCGCTTGGTCCATTGTGCTACGTCGTCAGTTCGGTCCCATTCGTTTTGCCAGTCTCTTACTACCTGCTGACGAATTTCTTTTCTTATGGCAGTTACTCTACCACACCCGCGTTCATACACAAGCCGCCTTTCTTTTGCCAAGAGATGAATGGGTATCTCCGCTGCCAGGACTTGGATGGCCTTAGTAGATGCCGTTCTATATGCGCTAATTTCTCTCAATAGCATCTTCCTTTGGGCCTTCTCCATCAATTTCCGGTATACTTCCTTCTCGAGTGCCATGCTCCAGATCGGGGCGGCATACAATAGGACTGAGTGCACTACCCCGCACAGTAGCTTTCTCTTGACGGAACTGGGACCACCTATATTCGGCATGATTCTAGTGAGAGCCGCTGCCTTTTTTTCGGCCTTATCTACCGTTTTTTTGATATGGCTTGCGAATGTGCCATTTCTATCTAACGTCACCCCAAGATATCTGACTGACTCTGTTGGAACTATCACTGTTTCGCCCAGCTGGAAACGTACATTGTTTCTACGAACCCGTTTACCTCTTAGTATAACTGCCTCTGTCTTGTGGTGGGCGAGTTCAAGGTAATGGTTATACATCCAAAAGTTTATTCTCCTTAGGGACTCATTTACTCTGAAGGTCAACTCGTTTTCGTCAGGTGCGGTCACAACTACAGCTAGATCGTCAGCAAATCCTATAGATATGGCTCCAGATGTTAACTGTAGTCTTAGCACTTGGTCGTAGAGCACGTTCCACAAAGTCGGACCGAGAACCGAACCCTGTGGAACTCCCGCAGTCACGTCGATTAAGCGGTTTTTTGACACCATCAGCTTGCGATCTACAAAATAAGCACGCACTAGCCTCAGTAGGTAAGGGGAGATGTTCCTGTTTCTTAGCTCGTCTAGTATCAGGCTCCATGTCGCGGTATTGAACGCATTCTTAACATCCAATGTTACTAGAGCACACCATCTGTCTGCAGTATCTCTCCTTATTTTAATCACCTTCTCCATGGCCTCGATGGTTGTGTGCCCTTTCCTGAAACCGTACTGATGTTCAGCAAACCCTCCGCTGTCCTCGATTTCTTCTTCCAACCTCTTCCTGATGAGCCACTCGTACAGCTTTGATAGTATTGAGCAGGCATATAGGTCGATAGGAAATTTGATTGACCACACTTTTGTTTAGCAGGATTAACTTTGCGATCTTCCACTCCTTCGGAAATTCCTGTGACTTCAATAAGTAATTTAACATGGCTAATATTCGTTCGGGCATCGCTTTGGTTGCTTCTTTAAGTGCTTCCGGAGGTACGCCGTCTGGCCCCGGTGACTTTCCATTTTTCATAGCACTTATGGCTTCCGCAAGCTCCTCCTGAGTGAAAGCTCTTACTTCTTTGCATGCCGGTATCTCCTCAAGCAGGTCCTCCCTATATGGAAACAGCTCCGTAGCGACTTCAATTTTTCTCTCAATAGTGAGATCGACTGGAAACCTATTAGCTATTTTCCCTGTAACGATTCTATATCCGTCACCCCAAATGTCATCCTCGAGTGAGTCACATAATTCCTGCCACAGCTTTCTCTTAGATTTATCGATCGCTCGTCGTAGTTCCTTTTTAGCCGTTTTATACTCTTCGATTAGCAGTTGGGCTACCTCAGCAGTATGGCACATCCTGTTGCGTCGAGCGCATCTTCTTTTAGCCGCAATGCATGCCCGCCTTTTAATATCAATATCCTCATTCCACCAGTACGGTACTCGGTCCTGCTCCTCGCCAACGTATGAGCTCTTCCTACTAACCTGACAGGCTTGCCTAATAATCTCCATACACGACATCGGGGATGAGGTACCAGCTTTATTTGTCAATTCCAATAGTGCTCTGAATACTTCCCAGTCGTACTGTACTTTGGTTTTGTCCATTTTCCTTCGAGATCTATTGCTACTACTTGCAATTTCGAAATATATAAATTTGTGGTCGCTTAGGGTCTCTTCTTCGAGAATCTGCCAGTTTTGTATCTGCGAAGCAACTTTCTGCGTTGAACACGTTACGTCAATAAACGAGTTTGAGTTGCCTCTCACAAACGTCGGAGAATCTCCCTTGTTGTGAACAACCATGTTTAGAACTGCTAGCCACTCACACCAGTACTCTCCTCTTTTATCAGTCACCGGTGAACCCCACTGTGGAGATTTAACATTTAGGTCACCCAGGATAATACTTTCGCCTGCTGTGCTCATGCTGTCCATCATAATGTTATCGACCTCTAACCTAAAATGTTCAAGCGTAATATTGGGGGAGCTGTAGCAACAGAAAACTTTAAACATACTCAGCTGCAAACATACGTATCCTTCCTCTGCCTTAATGCCAGTTACACTCAACGACTTATTTAAAAACAGTACTGCAACATTTCCCCTTAAATCCTTTACCCATGAGGCTTCTTCAACCCTTTTTCTGTTAGGTTCACTAATAATCAACATATCGACGTTTTTCTTTAACGCCGTAGCATATGCCATATCATGGCTATGTCTTGACCTCATACAATTACATTGTAGTATTTTTATCCCCATCGTGCTTATTTTATTAGGGTTAACGGATGTTCCTCACCAGGTTTCGTTGTCTGGCTTCGACCAACGTCCTAAACCTATAACAGCGTGTACTGTCCGCTCTATGGCTTCTCCTACAATGCGGACAGTATGGCCTACACGTGCATTCCTTAGCCTTGTGTCCTGTTTGACCACAATTGATACATTCTCCAGACCGATCATCCCCTTTGCACTCGAAAGTACGGTGGCCAAACTCCAAACATCTGTAGCATCTAGTGATCACAACCATAGGTTTTACGCTGCAGTTCACTAACCCAATGCGTACCGTTCCTTTCTTTATAGCGTCGTTCGCGAGTGCCTTTCTTAACTCTATCATGGCGGTCTGATCTCCACCCCTATTCCGCCTCATTGATTTTATGACTACCTCGCCTTCTTCAACTGGCCCCGTTAGTCTCTCCAGTTCTTTAAGGACTTCTTCCTTACTGGTGGTTTCCTCAATATCAGACACAATAATAGTAGACGTATCTTTCCTCATAGTTACGTCCGCTTCGTTCACTTTTTTCTTTATTTCGTCCCTGAGGGCACATGCTTGTGTGCTTCCACCTTCCACCGTGAGTACTAGGTCACCACTACCCGTCTTTCTCATCGTCTTAATACTAACACCTATTTTCTCCACATCCACTTGCGCTTTTAAGTTTTTCACAAGTTCCGCGTATGACTGCTTTCCCGCCTTCACGACTACGGTTTGTTTTTCCTTCCTCTCTACGGTACCATTGTATTTTGGCTTTTCTTCCCTAGTTTTTTGTTTCCACAGCTTTACCTCAATTTTTCTCCCTCTATATACAAACTCCAACATCTTTCTCATATAATTCCAGTCTAGTCCCTCAGACACAACGAAGTAGAGCTTATTACGGCCGTGACCCTCCAGCATATCCCTATGAGCTATTAAGATCTGATATACTGCTTCCATATCGTTAACGCCTTTTTCGTCAATAAGTACAGGTAATAAATATATATACTGCGTGCTCTCAATTTCCCTTTTCCTTGTTTTAGTTTTTGTTGTTTTGACGACATACTCTACCTGTCTGTCCAGCTCTTCCGCAAGCAACTCTTTGATTTCCGGGTGCTTGGAGGCAGCTTGGCTGATCCCGCCCTTCACGCAGCTATCTTTGGGCCTCGTTACTGCTGCTACATCCCAATCTGAACTCAGTTGTGTTATAGGGTTTATGTCTGACTTCACTTTTTTATATACAGTTTCAGGCCATTCCCTATCTAGAAGTCTGGCAAAATCTTCAAAGCCTTTTGCTGCTTCTATAGCCTCATTTATCTCCCTCTCCTGTGTCCTTTCGTTTTCTGCGCGTTCATTGACTAACTCCGTAGCATCTACCTGCGTGCTTACACTCACCATACTCGTCTTCTCCTTTCTTGCAGTTTTATGCCCTCTAGGTTGAGTTTCCCATTCTAATCGTTTTCTGCTAGTAACCTGGTGTAAGCGATCAAGCTCGAAAATATGTTTTTTGATATCCGCCTTTGTATTCGGTATCCTGGTTACCAAGTCTACTAGAGCCTGCGTTGTTGTGGTCACTTTTGCCAGGAACGCCTTTATCTCTGCGTTTGGTTCGTCTTGCTTCTCGTCTTCGTCATGGTCTCTCCGTCGCTTGGGCCTCAAAGCCTCTGCTTCACCTAATACCACTGTTGTTCGGGGATCTGCAGTTGGTTTTCTGTTATAAATAGAGCTCACTGAGCCTCTCCTCAGCGGTGGTGGAGATCTTTCTATTAAACTACGCCTGGCGAATGGGTCCACAACATCTGACATACTGTGGCTCCGACTAATGGCTCCCTCCATACGGGTAACTACCTTTTCTAACGGCATTGCGTGTGAACGGCCCTCCCCAGAATCCTCAGGGCCGGCACTGACCACCGGGGCTTGAACCCGATCGGAATCAGTGGTGAGATTTCTACTCACCTGGGGTGCAGTTTCCATTGTTTTATCACACATTTTTGTCGTCGTATTTGGATATTTGTTCGGGTATCCCCTAGACTGGCTGCTTTCGCCTCAGCTCTGGAGCCCAGTCCACCCCTTGCTTCCTTATTCGGGTCCACCTCCCTAGACCGGTTGCCTTCTCCACGGCTTGCGGAGTCCGGCCCACCCCTTGACAGCCGCCCGCTCCGGGTCAGACGCTGTCGTCCCTCACATGGTGATTTCCGCCACCGGGGGTTGGTTACCCGATCTTGGTCATTCACCATGGAGGGGGTCCCTCCTCCTTTCTCAACCGGGCTTGGGACCGGCTACGGCGGAGTTGTGCTGGTACTTTTTTAGTAACCCTTTTTAAAGCAGTACCTGGTAGGTTTTCCTTGGACCTTCAGAAGGCCGTCAAGCATGGCAGCAATCAACACATGTAGCATGGTGATGGTATAGAATATGGGATAGTTGTGTGTGACTAATACGTCGTAGTACCACAATTATGCTGGTACTTTTTTAGTAACCCTTTTTAAAGCAGTACCTGGTAGGTTTTCCTTGGACCTTCAGAAGGCCGTCAAGCATGGCAGCAATCAACACATGTAGCATGGTGATGGTATAGAATATGGGATAGTTGTGTGTGACTAATACGTCGTAGTACCACAATTATGCTGGTACTTTTTTAGTAACCCTTTTTAAAGCAGTACCTGGTAGGTTTTCCTTGGACCTTCAGAAGGCCGTCAAGCATGGCAGCAATCAACACATGTAGCATGGTGATGGTATAGAATATGGGATAGTTGTGTGTGACCAATACGTCGTAGTACCACAATTATGCTGGTACTTTTTTAGTAACCCTTTTTAAAGCAGTACCTGGTAGGTTTTCCTTGGACCTTCAGAAGGCCGTCAAGCATGGCAGCAATCAACACATGTAGCATGGTGATGGTATAGAATATGGGATAGTTGTGTGTGACTAATACGTCGTAGTACCACAATTATGCTGGTACTTTTTTAGTAACCCTTTTTAAAGCAGTACCTGGTAGGTTTTCCTTGGACCTTCAGAAGGCCGTCAAGCATGGCAGCAATCAACACATGTTGCATGGTGATGGTATAGAATATGGGATAGTTGTGTGTGACCAATACGTCGTAGTACCACAATTATGCTGGTACTTTTTTAGTAACCCTTTTTAAAGCAGTACCTGGTAGGTTTTCCTTGGACCTTCAGAAGGCCGTCAAGCATGGCAGCAATCAACACATGTAGCATGGTGATGGTATAGAATATGGGATAGTTGTGTGTGACCAATAAGTCGTAGTACCACAATTATGCTGGTACTTTTTTAGTAACCCTTTTTAAAGCAGTACCTGGTAGGTTTTCCTTGGACCTTCAGAAGGCCGTCAAGCATGGCAGCAATCAACACATGTAGCATGGTGATGGTATAGAATATGGGATAGTTGTGTGTGACCAATACGTCGTAGTACCACAATTATGCTGGTACTTTTTAGTAACCCTTTTTAAAGCAGTACCTGGTAGGTTTTCCTTGGACCTTCAGAAGGCCGTCAAGCATGGCAGCAATCAACACATGTAGCATGGTGATGGTATAGAATATGGGATAGTTGTGTGTGACTAATACGTCGTAGTACCACAATTATGCTGGTACTTTTTTAGTAACCCTTTTTAAAGCAGTACCTGGTAGGTTTTCCTTGGACCTTCAGAAGGCCGTCAAGCATGGCAGCAATCAACACATGTAGCATGGTGATGGTATAGAATATGGGATAGTTGTGTGTGACCAATACGTCGTAGTACCACAATTATGCTGGTACTTTTTTAGTAACCCTTTTTAAAGCAGTACCTGGTAGGTTTTCCTTGGACCTTCAGAAGGCCGTCAAGCATGGCAGCAATCAACACATGTAGCATGGTGATGGTATAGAATATGGGATAGTTGTGTGTGACTAATACGTCGTAGTACCACAATTATGCTGGTACTTTTTTAGTAACCCTTTTTAAAGCAGTACCTGGTAGGTTTTCCTTGGACCTTCAGAAGGCCGTCAAGCATGGCAGCAATCAACACATGTAGCATGGTGATGGTATAGAATATGGGATAGTTGTGTGTGACTAATACGTCGTAGTACCACAATTATGCTGGTACTTTTTTAGTAACCCTTTTTAAAGCAGTACCTGGTAGGTTTTCCTTGGACCCTCAGAAGGCCGTCAAGCATGGCAGCAATCAACACATGTAGCATGGTGATGGTATAGAATATGGGATAGTTGTGTGTGACCAATACGTCGTAGTACCACAATTATGCTGGTACTTTTTTAGTAACCCTTTTTAAAGCAGTACCTGGTAGGTTTTCCTTGGACCTTCAGAAGGCCGTCAAGCATGGCAGCAATCAACACATGTAGCATGGTGATGGTATAGAATATGGGATAGTTGTGTGTGACTAATACGTCGTAGTACCACAATTATGCTGGTACTTTTTTAGTAACCCTTTTTAAAGCAGTACCTGGTAGGTTTTCCTTGGACCTTCAGAAGGCCGTCAAGCATGGCAGCAATCAACACATGTAGCATGGTGATGGTATAGAATATGGTATAGTTGTGTGTGACCAATAAGTCGTAGTACCACAATTATGCTGGTACTTTTTTAGTAACCCTTTTTAAAGCAGTACCTGGTAGGTTTTCCTTGGACCTTCAGAAGGCCGTCAAGCATGGCAGCAATCAACACATGTAGCATGGTGATGGTATAGAATATGGTATAGTTGTGTGTGACCAATAAGTCGTAGTACCACAATTATGCTGGTACTTTTTTAGTAACCCTTTTTAAAGCAGTACCTGGTAGGTTTTCCTTGGACCTTCAGAAGGCCGTCAAGCATGGCAGCAATCAACACATGTAGCATGGTGATGGTATAGAATATGGTATAGTTGTGTGTGACCAATAAGTCGTAGTACCACAATTATGCTGGTACTTTTTTAGTAACCCTTTTTAAAGCAGTACCTGGTAGGTTTTCCTTGGACCTTCAGAAGGCCGTCAAGCATGGCAGCAATCAACACATGTAGCATGGTGATGGTATAGAATATGGTATAGTTGTGTGTGACCGATAAGTCGTAGTACCACAATTATGCTGGTACTTTTTTAGTAACCCTTTTTAAAGCAGTACCTGGTAGGTTTTCCTTGGACCTTCAGAAGGCCGTCAAGCATGGCAGCAATCAACACATGTAGCATGGTGATGGTATAGAATATGGGATAGTTGTGTGTGACTAATACGTCGTAGTACCACAATTATGCTGGTACTTTTTTAGTAACCCTTTTTAAAGCAGTACCTGGTAGGTTTTCCTTGGACCTTCAGAAGGCCGTCAAGCATGGCAGCAATCAACACATGTTGCATGGTGATGGTATAGAATATGGGATAGTTGTGTGTGACCAATACGTCGTAGTACCACAATTATGCTGGTACTTTTTTAGTAACCCTTTTTAAAGCAGTACCTGGTAGGTTTTCCTTGGACCTTCAGAAGGCCGTCAAGCATGGCAGCAATCAACACATGTAGCATGGTGATGGTATAGAATATGGGATAGTTGTGTGTGACCAATAAGTCGTAGTACCACAATTATGCTGGTACTTTTTTAGTAACCCTTTTTAAAGCAGTACCTGGTAGGTTTTCCTTGGACCTTCAGAAGGCCGTCAAGCATGGCAGCAATCAACACATGTAGCATGGTGATGGTATAGAATATGGGATAGTTGTGTGTGACCAATACGTCGTAGTACCACAATTATGCTGGTACTTTTTTAGTAACCCTTTTTAAAGCAGTACCTGGTAGGTTTTCCTTGGACCTTCAGAAGGCCGTCAAGCATGGCAGCAATCAACACATGTAGCATGGTGATGGTATAGAATATGGGATAGTTGTGTGTGACTAATACGTCGTAGTACCACAATTATGCTGGTACTTTTTTAGTAACCCTTTTTAAAGCAGTACCTGGTAGGTTTTCCTTGGACCTTCAGAAGGCCGTCAAGCATGGCAGCAATCAACACATGTAGCATGGTGATGGTATAGAATATGGGATAGTTGTGTGTGACCAATACGTCGTAGTACCACAATTATGCTGGTACTTTTTTAGTAACCCTTTTTAAAGCAGTACCTGGTAGGTTTTCCTTGGACCTTCAGAAGGCCGTCAAGCATGGCAGCAATCAACACATGTAGCATGGTGATGGTATAGAATATGGGATAGTTGTGTGTGACTAATACGTCGTAGTACCACAATTATGCTGGTACTTTTTTAGTAACCCTTTTTAAAGCAGTACCTGGTAGGTTTTCCTTGGACCTTCAGAAGGCCGTCAAGCATGGCAGCAATCAACACATGTAGCATGGTGATGGTATAGAATATGGGATAGTTGTGTGTGACTAATACGTCGTAGTACCACAATTATGCTGGTACTTTTTTAGTAACCCTTTTTAAAGCAGTACCTGGTAGGTTTTCCTTGGACCTTCAGAAGGCCGTCAAGCATGGCAGCAATCAACACATGTAGCATGGTGATGGTATAGAATATGGGATAGTTGTGTGTGACCAATACGTCGTAGTACCACAATTATGCTGGTACTTTTTTAGTAACCCTTTTTAAAGCAGTACCTGGTAGGTTTTCCTTGGACCTTCAGAAGGCCGTCAAGCATGGCAGCAATCAACACATGTAGCATGGTGATGGTATAGAATATGGGATAGTTGTGTGTGACTAATACGTCGTAGTACCACAATTATGCTGGTACTTTTTAGTAACCCTTTTTAAAGCAGTACCTGGTAGGTTTTCCTTGGACCTTCAGAAGGCCGTCAAGCATGGCAGCAATCAACACATGTAGCATGGTGATGGTATAGAATATGGGATAGTTGTGTGTGACTAATACGTCGTAGTACCACAATTATGCTGGTACTTTTTTAGTAACCCTTTTTAAAGCAGTACCTGGTAGGTTTTCCTTGGACCTTCAGAAGGCCGTCAAGCATGGCAGCAATCAACACATGTAGCATGGTGATGGTATAGAATATGGGATAGTTGTGTGTGACCAATACGTCGTAGTACCACAATTATGCTGGTACTTTTTTTAGTAACCTTTCTTAAAGCAGTACCTGGTAGGTTTTCCTTGGACCTTCAGAAGGCCGTCAAGCATGGCAGCAATCAACACATGTAGCATGGTGATGGTATAGAATATGGGATAGTTGTGTGTGACCAATACGTCGTAGTACCACAATTATGCTGGTACTTTTTTAGTAACCCTTTTTAAAGCAGTACCTGGTAGGTTTTCCTTGGACCTTCAGAAGGCCGTCAAGCATGGCAGCAATCAACACATGTAGCATGGTGATGGTATAGAATATGGGATAGTTGTGTGTGACTAATACGTCGTAGTACCACAATTATGCTGGTACTTTTTTAGTAACCCTTTTTAAAGCAGTACCTGGTAGGTTTTCCTTGGACCTTCAGAAGGCCGTCAAGCATGGCAGCAATCAACACATGTAGCATGGTGATGGTATAGAATATGGGATAGTTGTGTGTGACCAATACGTCGTAGTACCACAATTATGCTGGTACTTTTTTAGTAACCCTTTTTAAAGCAGTACCTGGTAGGTTTTCCTTGGACCTTCAGAAGGCCGTCAAGCATGGCAGCAATCAACACATGTAGCATGGTGATGGTATAGAATATGGGATAGTTGTGTGTGACTAATACGTCGTAGTACCACAATTATGCTGGTACTTTTTTAGTAACCCTTTTTAAAGCAGTACCTGGTAGGTTTTCCTTGGACCTTCAGAAGGCCGTCAAGCATGGCAGCAATCAACACATGTAGCATGGTGATGGTATAGAATATGGGATAGTTGTGTGTGACTAATACGTCGTAGTACCACAATTATGCTGGTACTTTTTTAGTAACCCTTTTTAAAGCAGTACCTGGTAGGTTTTCCTTGGACCTTCAGAAGGCCGTCAAGCATGGCAGCAATCAACACATGTAGCATGGTGATGGTATAGAATATGGTATAGTTGTGTGTGACCAATAAGTCGTAGTACCACAATTATGCTGGTACTTTTTTAGTAACCCTTTTTAAAGCAGTACCTGGTAGGTTTTCCTTGGACCTTCAGAAGGCCGTCAAGCATGGCAGCAATCAACACATGTAGCATGGTGATGGTATAGAATATGGGATAGTTGTGTGTGACCAATAAGTCGTAGTACCACAATTATGCTGGTACTTTTTTAGTAACCCTTTTTAAAGCAGTACCTGGTAGGTTTTCCTTGGACCTTCAGAAGGCCGTCAAGCATGGCAGCAATCAACACATGTAGCATGGTGATGGTATAGAATATGGGATAGTTGTGTGTGACCAATACGTCGTAGTACCACAATTATGCTGGTACTTTTTTAGTAACCCTTTTTAAAGCAGTACCTGGTAGGTTTTCCTTGGACCTTCAGAAGGCCGTCAAGCATGGCAGCAATCAACACATGTAGCATGGTGATGGTATAGAATATGGGATAGTTGTGTGTGACTAATACGTCGTAGTACCACAATTATGCTGGTACTTTTTTAGTAACCCTTTTTAAAGCAGTACCTGGTAGGTTTTCCTTGGACCTTCAGAAGGCCGTCAAGCATGGCAGCAATCAACACATGTAGCATGGTGATGGTATAGAATATGGGATAGTTGTGTGTGACTAATACGTCGTAGTACCACAATTATGCTGGTACTTTTTTAGTAACCCTTTTTAAAGCAGTACCTGGTAGGTTTTCCTTGGACCTTCAGAAGGCCGTCAAGCATGGCAGCAATCAACACATGTAGCATGGTGATGGTATAGAATATGGTATAGTTGTGTGTGACCAATAAGTCGTAGTACCACAATTATGCTGGTACTTTTTTAGTAACCCTTTTTAAAGCAGTACCTGGTAGGTTTTCCTTGGACCTTCAGAAGGCCGTCAAGCATGGCAGCAATCAACACATGTAGCATGGTGATGGTATAGAATATGGTATAGTTGTGTGTGACCAATAAGTCGTAGTACCACAATTATGCTGGTACTTTTTTAGTAACCCTTTTTAAAGCAGTACCTGGTAGGTTTTCCTTGGACCTTCAGAAGGCCGTCAAGCATGGCAGCAATCAACACATGTAGCATGGTGATGGTATAGAATATGGTATAGTTGTGTGTGACCAATAAGTCGTAGTACCACAATTATGCTGGTACTTTTTTAGTAACCCTTTTTAAAGCAGTACCTGGTAGGTTTTCCTTGGACCTTCAGAAGGCCGTCAAGCATGGCAGCAATCAACACATGTAGCATGGTGATGGTATAGAATATGGGATAGTTGTGTGTGACTAATACGTCGTAGTACCACAATTATGCTGGTACTTTTTTAGTAACCCTTTTTAAAGCAGTACCTGGTAGGTTTTCCTTGGACCTTCAGAAGGCCGTCAAGCATGGCAGCAATCAACACATGTAGCATGGTGATGGTATAGAATATGGGATAGTTGTGTGTGACTAATACGTCGTAGTACCACAATTATGCTGGTACTTTTTTAGTAACCCTTTTTAAAGCAGTACCTGGTAGGTTTTCCTTGGACCTTCAGAAGGCCGTCAAGCATGGCAGCAATCAACACATGTAGCATGGTGATGGTATAGAATATGGTATAGTTGTGTGTGACCAATAAGTCGTAGTACCACAATTATGCTGGTACTTTTTTAGTAACCCTTTTTAAAGCAGTACCTGGTAGGTTTTCCTTGGACCTTCAGAAGGCCGTCAAGCATGGCAGCAATCAACACATGTAGCATGGTGATGGTATAGAATATGGTATAGTTGTGTGTGACCAATAAGTCGTAGTACCACAATTATGCTGGTACTTTTTTAGTAACCCTTTTTAAAGCAGTACCTGGTAGGTTTTCCTTGGACCTTCAGAAGGCCGTCAAGCATGGCAGCAATCAACACATGTAGCATGGTGATGGTATAGAATATGGGATAGTTGTGTGTGACCAATACGTCGTAGTACCACAGTACATTCTCGAACTGCACGAACTCGCGACCTATGTCATAGGTTAATTCGAAATACCGGATACTCCACATAATCTCTGAGGTTCCATTGTATATTGCCACTTCGCTTGTATCTGACCTAGAACAAACAAAAAATACAGGGTGGCCAATCGGCTGACGATAATAATTTTTTTTAAATAGCCCGTACCGAGACCTATCCAAAACATCCCCATATATATCTACCGATTATTGATAGTTTTCGAGTTATGATTTTTTTTTGAAAACTTAGAAATTTTCCAGTTTTTCCAAGAAATCGTCAAAAACAAAAACAAGAATGCTATTTGGCTTTTATTTTTTTTAGCAATTATACTCAGTATTAAGCCTATTTTAATATCCAATAAAGAGAACCTGTACATCCGGACAATAATTAAGTACATTTTGGGCCCAAAGTTTGAAATCTCTGTTTTTAGTCAGGGGACCAAAAGCTTCAAAATAAAATTAAAAATACTTATGCCTGGTTCTGGAGCTCCAATCTGATTTTAAAAACTCTGCAAGACATTGCACTTTCGAAATAATAATGAAAAAATAGCACTTATGGGGGCATTTTGCGCCGTACGCGACTATTAAAGTAAAAAGGTGAAATTCACGAATTTCCAAAATGATGTAAAAAACTATTATATTTCTTCATTATGACAAATTAAAGAAAAAAAACTCATAACAACTAATAGACATGATAATCATTGATGTTTTAATCACTTTTAATAAAAAAAATTAATACCTGTGCTTTTTGCTGTGTACTATTGAATTTCTGCTGAATTAAGTTGCATGGAAAGTTAACAAAGGAAAAGAATAATAAAACAACAATCTGACTTTTAATTCCATGGCGGAACTACCTGGGAAGCGTTATCGTAGCATACGCCATCCCTTTTACTTCCCACACCGATAGGTGAGGGGAGGATTGTGATCGTGAAAATTTTCGATTTTGAGATAATAGGTTTTATGGGCGTTTTATAATATCTACATAACGAAAATCCGCGTCACTCATTTCCGTCGTTCTGTCTGTCGGTCTGCCTGTCTGTACGCGTTTTTCTAGCCTCGTAATCTCAGTAACCGCTGCATGGACTGTGGTGAAATTTCGGCAGCAATATGCTGTGGGGTCTTAGTAGGTAATTTCAAATATTCCTAAAACTTCGTTTTTAGGCGTTTTACAGGTTCATGATCATTTTCTGCGTTTTTTTGGGTGGGGGTGGAATTGGGTGTTTGAGGGGTGGGGGGTTGAAAGACTGAAAAACTTGTTGTATTCATGATAGGCTGTCTACTGACCTGTCAAAGAAGACCTAGCGATATAAATCACCTTTTTAGGTCCATCCGAACATTGCCTTGCCTATTACCGAAAATTAATTAACACAACTGCGCTTCGCCGACATGAGCTCGCAAAAAGCTACTCTGAAAGAAAGGGATGGCGTATGCTACGACATCGCTTCCCAAGTAATTCTGCCATGAAATTGGGAGTCAGATTGTTGTTTATTATTCCTTTCCTTTGTTAACTTTCCATACAACTTAATTTAGCAGAAGTTCAATAGACATAGTAAAAACACTTAAAAAATCACAATTTGGGTATCAGCTTTTTTATTAAAACTCATCAAAACATCAATGATTATCGGGTTTATTAGTTATTACGAGTTTTTTTCTTTAATTTGTCATAACAAAGCAAAATAATAGTTTTTTAAATCGTTTTGGAAATTCGTGAATTATCACCTTTTTACCTTTGACACTCACGTACGGCTCAAAATGTCCCAATAAGTGCTACTTTTTCATTATTACTTCGAAAGTGCAATGTCTTGCAAAGTTTTTAAGATTAGTTTGCAGCTCCAGAACCAGACATAAGTATTTTTAATCTTATTTTGAAGGTTTTGGTCTCCTGACTAAAAACAGAGATTTCAAACTTTGGCCCCAAAATGTACTTAATTATTATTCGGATGTACAGGTTCTCTTTATTGAATATTAAAATAAATTTAATACTGAGTATAATTGCAGAAAAAAATAAAAGCGTCAAAGCATTATTGTTTTTGTTTTTGACGATTTCTTGGAAAAACTGGATCTCTAAGTTTTCAAAAAAAAAATCATAACTCGAAAACTATCAATAATCGGTACACATACATGGGGGTGTTTTGGATAGATCTCGGTACGGGCTATCTAAAAAAAAATTATTATCGTCACCCGATTGGCCACCCTGTATAATGGACGTGTATCATGATCCTTTTTTTTTGTTGCATATGATAGAGTGCGTCACAAAAAGCATCTCATTTTTTTCTCCGATTTTTTTGGGCACAGCAGAGCCGCGAAAATAAGGAAAATGTTTGAAATTTCCTAGGGCAGTGACGTCACTGCCCTAAAGGCGAACAACCAATCAAAAGACAGATATATGTGCTGTGTTGCCGCATTCTGATGCCGCGCGAAATGCCGGAGCTGTACGCGGGCTGGCTCATCTATCTTGTCTTCTGTTCCCGTCTGCGAGTCGGAGCTGTTCTTGGCAACAATGCACTGCTGATGATTCGCGCGGTTGGCACTGATTGGTAGAATTTGAATTCCTTCCTTTAAACTTTAGAATGGAATTACTAAAAAACAAAATGATGTAGAAAGTAACGAAATGCAGCAGTACGTTTATTTTTGTATGCACTAAGCGGTTATAACAATTAAATCATTGTTCTTAACCTCGTGATACTAGTCCATTTATACGGGGTGAGTCAAACTCAACGCCTCGGACACTTGTGATCAAACGATACCAGTTTTCAAAAAATTAACTTTGCGAGAGTATGCAAGTCGAGCTGGACTACATTTAAAAAATAACGACTTTTATACTGGGTGTCTAATAAAAGTGTGACATCAAAGTTTTGCTTTTTAAATGGAACACCCTGTATATTATTGCCTATTTAGATTCCCGGGTTAATTATAGTGTGACTTTATGTATCACATAAGAGACTTAAAGTGAATCGTTTAGGTGCAAATCAAACTTTTTGATATGAGTAGATATCAGAAAAAACTTGAATATCGCAACGCTTATAAAACTTAGAGGGCTGTGACTTTGTCGTGTCATTAAGCATAAAATGCGTCAGCTAAGAATAGACGTATACTGTGTAAGGCTTTCGCGGCCATCGTCCAATGAGTTTAGGTTCTGGTTTTGCCCTATTTCTTCTCATGGTTCTTGTTATTCCCTTTTCTGTGGAACCGTTTGCCTTAAGAGCATTCTTTAGATGTTCCAGTTCGGTGTCGAGTTCTTACGGTTCGGACACTTTTCTAGCCCGTTCTGTTAAAGTTCTAATAATTCCGTACTTCTGAGATGAGTGGTGGTTTGATTCTTTATGTAAGTACCGGTCAGTATGAGTTGGTTTCCTATATACCTTGTGTCCTAATGTAACTCCTTTTCTTGTTAGAAGAACATCAAGGAAGGCGAGATTTTTGTCTTCTTCTACCTCCATGGTGAACTTGATGTTTTCATGCACGCTGTTCAGGTGGATACGCGGACAATACGTTCGTCATTTGGAATCACGGAAGAGAAAAGCTCGAAGAATTTCTAGAACTCCTGAACAGCGTGCATGAAAACATCAAGTTCACCATGGAGGTAGAAGCAGACGTTTCAGCGTGCATGAAAACATCAAGTTCACCATGGAGGTAGAAGAAGACAAAAAACTCGCCTTCCTTGATGTTCTTCTAACAAGAAAAGGAGTTACATTAGGATACAAGGTATATAGAAAGCCAACTCATACTGACCGGTACTTACATAAAGAATCAAACCACCACTCATCTCAGAAGTACGGAATTATTAGAACTTTGATAGAACGGGCTAGAAAAGTGTGCGAACCAGAAGAACTCGACACCGAACTGGAACACCTAAAGAATGCTCTTAAGGCAAATGGCTACACAGAAAAGGGAATAACAAGAACCATGAGAAGAAATAGGGCAAAACGAGAACCTAAACCGATAGCAAAAGCTTTTCAACCCTATGTGCCTGGAATAACAGACATAATAGGAAAAATGTTACGAAAGGAAAACGTCAAGACCATCTACAAGCCCACAAGAAAGATACAGGAATATTTGAGAAAGGTGAAGGATAAGAGAGACCCACTCACAACACCGGGAGTTTATCGCATACCATGCACATGTGGGAATTTATACATAGGAACAACGAAGCGATCTATAAACACAAGAATTGCAAAACATAAGGTAGCTGTCGACTAGGCCATACGGACAAATCAGCGGTAGCCGAACATGCGATTAGGGAGAGAAGTCACAGGATCAAGTTTGAAGAAACTCAGGTTCTTGCCGCAACGTCTTCGTACCATACCAGACTTCACAGAGAAGCCATCGAAATACAAAAACATCATAATAATTTCAATAGGAAAGAAGAAACACAGAAAGTCAACCGGACATGGGTACCCATCCTAAAGGACTTGAAGACACTACCATATCGCGAAGGGGGGGGGGGGCTACCAACGCTACCTGGTTGGGCCACGTCACCATTAGCAGGTATAAATACAGGTGCATATCCACCAGCCGTCAGTATTTTGGAACTCGCCGAAGTGAAATAGCTTCTGAGGATGCCATCCACTCGTGGTGGCGAAACGTCAAGCTTCTAAACGACGCCGGTCTAAAAACCCAAGAACCACAAACTCATAAGGTTAGACGGTCAAGTTCGAATTACATTTGTACTTGGAGAAATCGATAGATTAAATAAGGAAACTTCAATTTTTGGTAAGTTGATTTTTTCAAATGAGAATGCTATATTATCAATAATAAGCACTGGCCAATTTACTTGATTTTTTTGGTGTTTTAGAAAAATTCGTACCTACCTTGTATATTTGTCCCTAGTTGCTATTAACATAGATTTAACGATATTATCCACATAAACAGCGTCCAATTTTGATTTGTTTGACAGATAAAATGTACTCGTTATACCTGAAAATAGTGTCAGATGAGAAAATCGTATCTTTTTTGTTTACTTCCATGTCAATGGCATCGACTGCTCTGGTCAATAGCCTCGTGTTCTGTGTAAGCTTTGTTACTGTTTCCCGGCGCCACTCTAGGAACAGCACTGTTCATTAGAAGCCAACAGTGAAGGCTCTCAGGTGGGTATTCTCGCTGATTTTTTTTACGATTGTGCTAAATACTGATCTCCAACAAATCCAGACAATTATCGCCTACTTTCGTTGATCTCTCATGTAAGCAAGGTTCTAGTATATATTTTACAGTCTCGTTTGGAGGGTTTTATTGGCTGGCAAATTTCTCAGGCGCAGGCAGGTTTCGCAAAAGGACGCGGCACGCGTGAACAGATCTTAAACTTAGGACAGGTTATCGAAAAAGCCAGAGAGCATTATTTTCCAGTTTTTATCTACTTTGTGGACTATTCTAAGGCGTTTGATAACGTAAAGTGGCCTAAACTGTGGGAAATCCTTATCTCTATGGGAGTCCCTTACCACTTAGTTTTTCTCATACAGCAACTCTATGAGTCTAGCTCGCCTCGTGTAAGAATTGATGGTCATGCTTCTCAGGAAGAACTAGTAGCTCTATTAAACATTTTAGAACAACACAGTGCAGCATATGGTCTTGGTATTAACTACAACAAGACCAAGGTTATGATCGTAGATAGAGAGCATGACAATCATCGAGAAATAAAGTCAATAGGCCGTTGTGAGGTAGTCAAAAGTTTTGTGTACCTCGGTTCTTTGATCGACAATTCGGGTTGCTGTGAGAATGAGATTCGACGGCGCATTCAACAGGCACGGGTGGCCATGACAAAGCTTACTAAAAATGTCACTGGTTCAGTCTCTTGTGTTCTCCATATTTTTGAATGCCTCGGAAACTTGGACTGTTAAGAAGGCAGATGCGAGCTCGCATAGATGCTTTTGAAATGTGGACGTGGAGGAGAATGCTGAGAATTCCTCATACCGCCCACCGAACTAATGTTTCCATACTGGATGAGCTCGGTAATCCAAAGAGACTATCCTTTATTGTGTCGACGAGAATGCTTACATTCTTCGGACATATACACAGAAGCGATAATATGGAGAAACTTGTAGTTCAGGGTCACGCCCCGAGTGGGCGGCACCGTGGCCGTTCCCCTACTTGCTGGGTGGATACTACGAAACAGTTGCTAGATATGAGTATCAAGAGCGCCACTGAACTGCGAGCTACAGTTCTCAAAACTATTGATAATATTCATGTCGGCAATGCTCTGGCTCCGACTTAATGCAACTTACGAGTTCACAACATGTCTGTTAAGAAATTTTTACTATGATGATGAAATACTGATAAGACAAGTATGGTATTAGTATGGTATTTCTTTATTGTCTTTTGATCATACAGATATGATATAACACTAGTCATAACAATGAAAGTGAACATTGAAATATCACAGACTAACGGAGAGAAAAACAAGTAACGAAACAGACAATGCAAACAGATGAACAGATAAATACTCAGTTCTAAATTGCGTAGCTGGGTAACAGAGAAAAAAGAAAACAGAAAAAACATAAAGATACGCTGCTGTGAAACAGAAAAGAATAGTAAAAGAACATATAAAAACATAAGATAGCAACGTTCGCTGTGCTCTAAAGGAGGAAACAAAAGTTAGTGCGAAAAAAGACATCTATGGAGTAGAAACATTGCTCCACACGAAATTTTCGGAGATGCGCTTTAAAGGACACGATAGAAGTCCAATTATTGTTAGGCTTATTTTTCTAGTGACACTGACTATAGATTATGATTGTTTTTCATAGTTTTCGGTCAACGATTGAAACTATAACTTTCCTTCACTACGTTTTGGTTTATTTTAATCTAGACCATCTTCAGGTGTCTATAAATGGATAGGAAATGATCTGTATATAATAAAAAGCACATCTGTGTATTTTATAATATCCTAAAAACGCCGTACTGGTCATTCAGCTCTCTCAACCCGTAGAGGCTGTTTCACAAATCAAACAATTTTACAGAAATGTAACCGACATCTGAAATTAACCTAAGTAGGTTTGTTAGTATTATTTCCCTTGTCTCAGTAAATTTAATTCTTTTATATTCATTTTCAATAAACGAAAATAACATCACTAAGTTTATGTTTAAAAGTTTTATATATACATTTATAGTTAGTTATATTTCTACTTTACACATACAATTTATAATTATTTTATTAAATTGTTCTTTTTGTGTTCTTTTTTGTATTTTTATTCTTATTTGTATTATATACAGATCATTTCCTATTCATTT
This sequence comes from Callosobruchus maculatus, assembly GCA_951848785.1. Classification (NCBI taxonomy): domain Eukaryota; kingdom Metazoa; phylum Arthropoda; class Insecta; order Coleoptera; family Chrysomelidae; genus Callosobruchus; species Callosobruchus maculatus. Next base: position 1,672,985 of record CATOUR010000084.1, on the reverse strand, counting down.
ATAGACACCTGAAGATGGTTTAGATTAAAATACACCAAAACGTGGTTAAGGAAAGTTATAGTTTCAATCGTTGACCGAAACCCAGGAAAAACAACCATAATTATTGTTAGGCTCATGACCACACCAGTCTATGCCGTTGACGCCAAAGTAAAAAAAATATAAAATATATCAATTGTTAAAAAGGATGCTGGTTTGGTTCTTATACTATACCTATAACACCTGCAACAGACAGGCTAAATGGGCCGTTAAGGTTATTTAACCATCCTGACACAGGTTCCTTCACTGTTGCTGTAACTGAAAAACATATTTTGTGATAATAATATATTTTTCGCGACCACTATACTTTTTTTTGGCGGCAAAAGGTTGGAAAGAAATGGAATTTGGTCCCCCGAATCTTCACCTAAGATTGCGATCTTGGGGGATTGCCGTTAGAGGGGGGGGGGTGAAACCTCTGCTTCGCGACGATTTTCGAAAAATAGCGCCATTTTGGTAAGTGATATCGAAAAAAGCTTCAAATGATTTATGGAGAGAAAAAAATTTTGCATAATTTTGACCCTTACACAGAAAAAAATACTGTTGCGTTTCCAGTTAATTGTTAGTATTTGGATATTTTTCCATCACTTTAAATATATTTACAGTTGTTTCAAATCCATGTCATTGAAAGAATTCAATCCTTATATTCGAAGTAATCACTGGTACGCCAATTAATTCAAAATTGTTTTATATTCGTTATAACGATATGTATAATCCTTCTAATACCAGTATTGACATATAATGCAATGAAAACATCCTTTTGTTCGCTGAACTATAATAAGTAAGCGGCGGGACTGATGTCCCGATTCAATGAAGGTAAGAATAAAGATCAGGGGGATGATCTCAGTGCTACTATCGCCGCGAACTCGCCAACATGGACCAAGTTGTTCCGTTGTGTTGTTTCGGTGTTAGCCGTGTTGTATCATCTCGTGGTTTTGCGTATTGCATCAGCAATTGTGTGATTTAAATGTGTCCAGTTATATATTAAATGGAGGACCTACTGAGAAATTTGGACTTAGAAGAGCTAACACCTACATTTGAATGTAGGTATTTAGATTAGTCAGACAGTTATATTTCAGGTAATATAATGCAACAACTGTTGCAGGCTTCAAAATCACACCATTAAACATCCAAACGAATCAATCAGCTGTCCTCGCAATAAAATCTGTTGGTCCAAGGAAAAGAAAGTAGATTAGAATCAATTACCAGACACAGATTCGATTCAACGACAGGCTACGATTGAATCATTCATTGGAATCCAATGACATCTTGTAGTTGAATCGACAATACGATATAATTCGCTACCAACTATACACTTCCCATTGGAGGAAACGTCGCTGTATTTGAAGAATGCTGAGTGTAACGTTCCATTGAATCCTTTGACAAAACGACAGATTTTCTGTGTATACATTTTTCGTGTGCGAGCAACAGTTTTCGTTCTACACTGCGTCAAAGCTAGGGGGTGGTTTGTGATTGTTACTAAAATCAAAATTTTATCGCGCATTAAGTCGAGGAACGCTATGAAAAAGTTCGTTCACTTTTTCTTCTAAAAGCCAAACTACACGAACGGAATTTCCGCGGCGTATTTCACGCGGCGAGATTTCGGTTGGAATCGGCAGCAAACAGAAAGCGTTTTTTCCGTTGAGTAAGAACATTCAGTACGAATCCGCCGCACCGTCACCTCGTTGTTCAGAACGGGTTAAACTCGTGGTGCGAGTATACATGGTGTGCTCGCCAGCCGTACGAAATTGCGATCGCTCTGCGCATTGCGTCAGCAACGAGATTTTTCGCGCGGGGAATTATTAGACGTCGTGATACCACGGCCCGTTTAATCGCGTTTTAGATAGAATCGCTAACGATTTTTGTTTAATTTACTTTGTATTCCTTATTTTGAGTTATAGAAGACTGAAATTTGTATAGATAATGCCAAGTTGTGCAGTTGTCGGTTGTAAAAACCATAGTAAGATGAAAGAGCCAAATGTAAAATTCTATAAGTTCCCGAAAAATTAAAATCTCGCAATGCAATGGAGTAATGCTTGCCGCTGAAAGGACGAAATTAATATGAAATAATCATTTCACAAATCAGCATTAAACATTTATTAAAACTGAAATTTTTATGGTACATCCTCGGAAAATATTCACCTGCCGTATTTTCAATGAATAGATATGCAGAAGAAAGCAATGAATCGTGCCTACTTGAACCATTACAAGTCAAAAACTTAGTTTCGAGTAATTCTAACATTGAAGCTGATGACGTGTGCTTTACTCAGGAGTTTTTCAAGAACGTTCTTGTTGACAGCGATATTGTTGGGACAGAGAATGATTCAAATGATATTTATTTTTCCAACTTCATCTTTCAGAGTCCAGATTATGACCTAGATAACTTTATTTCTGAAGAACATGACCTTTTGTGCCAATTGGAAAAAAAAATAAAATGCCAGACACGATTTCCAACGAGGGACTGAAATTTATTGCCGGATATGTGGCCTACAGATTCAAAAACGAATATCCTAATCTAGCTTTGGGGGCGCAAACCAAATTTCATTCTTCTAATCGGGCCCCAGACTGGATTGAGTTTCTATCTAGAGCCAGTCTTGTATATCCAAGTGGGGAGATGATTAAAGTAGCCCGTTTTGGTTGAGACAGAGTTCGATAAATTCCATGGACAGTCGTCTTCTAAACAATCAAGCATATTTAAAAAATTATTAGAGATAGACCCCAGTGAAAACCATCAAACAATTTTCTGACAAAAATAATATTATATCTAATACGAACGAGAATCTACGTCAAACTCAGACATTTAAACAAAAGGATGAGTTTCGAAAATTGTAGGCGTAAACCTAGGAAATAAATGACCAAATTTACCAATAAATAATAAATTTTTGTAGAAAAAGTCGTTAAATTACCTATTTTACACTTCTCTGTAACATAATTGTCAAATAATTGGCTATTGAACTCCTTTAATCTATCACTTTGAAGTTAAAATATAATCCATCATGTGGTATTCCCGCCAGTTCGCCGACAGAAATACTCGTTGCTGACGTCACAGCGTGCCGGCGCTCGGACGGCTGCATGCGCGTGAGCACACCATGTTTATACTATGATGGCACGGTTCTGATTACGACGTGCAAACCGCCGCGTGAAATACGCCGCGGAAAGTCCGCTCGTGTAGCTTGGCTCTTAGATACAAAGCACTTACCTATAGATGGCCTTAATATGACCGCATTGATTTTGTCCTTGCACATGTCAACAACCGCCTGTTCTGCCAACCGTTTTGTGTACGTGTACGTATTTTTCAAGGGATGGATGATTTTCAAAGTGAGGGTTTCGACCATTTCACGGTGTGAATCGTCTAGTAACTCCAGGGCATCCTTCCAGTCTAGAGATGGTGTGTATACCTGCGTAAGAAAAATTGTTTGTTAGCTACATAGCCTCGCAAAAATAGAAGTGAACAAAATTGAACATTTCTGCAAACTAAGCAGACATCTTGGGGAAGCTCTTCGCAGCCAATTCTACTGCAGACTTTGAAGGAAGTACTCCGACCACCACCATAAACGTGAACTGGAGAATGGCAAATTTCAACATCGAGATGTAAAAAGCATCTTCCAGAAACTGAACACGAATAAAGCTATTCTTTGCAAGCTCTTCAAACTTTCGTATCAACGAAGCGTGTTTCCCGCTTCGTGGAAAATTGGCTGCGTACAACCCATCCCTAAGAAAGGCAAAAAACTGATCCCACCAATTATAGACCTGTGGCTCTTCTCATCATCATGTCTAAGGTTATGGAGACTGTCATTAATACACAGCTCCTGAAATACCTGGACAACAATAGCATCATAAATGATCGCCAGTATGGCTTCCGTAAGCACAGGTCTACAGGTGACCTCCTTGCCTACGTCACTCACCTGTGGAACAGAGCAATAGACAATCATGGCGAATCCCGTATTGTTGCACTTGACATATCGAAGGCTTTCGGCATTAGGAACTTCTGGTCAAGCCTGCTGCTTATGGACTACCACCTGGCCTGCGCCAGTGGCTGAATAGCTTTTAGAACGACCGATATCTGTTTGTTGTAGCCGAGGGCTGTTCATCAGACGTATTCTCAATAAACGCCGGTGTTCCTCAGGGATCTGTCCTATCCCCTACACTGTTTCTGCTGTGCACACATACAACAAGTTGCTAAATAATAATAAAACACATAATAACATCCAATCCAATCTACAGCTTCGCATTACATTAGTGTCGTGCATGGAACCAGGCAAGCCACTATCATCCCAGGAGACGGTACGTCGGCGACAGCAGCATGCCTCACAGATCAACGCAGATATCAAAACAACTGTCGAGTAGGGATTAGCTAATAAAGTACAGTTCAACGTACAAAAAACTCAGGCAACAACACTTACTAAGAAGTCTCACGATGGCTTACCAACCGTCGAAGTGGAGGGTCACCCCATAGTCGAATCACCTTCCGTCAAGCTTTTGGGGATCAACATCAACAATAACATGTCCTGGCATGACCACGTCGTCAGTATTGCCAAAACGGCATCCCAGAATATTGGAGTTTTGTTCCGCCAGCTCCTTCCCTTGTTTTGGAGCTATCTGCATATATAGTGTGCCAGTCCGGCCCTGTCTCTTGCGCAGACGGCCGAATACCAGTGGCGCGCGCGAAATAAATGTACAGTGACATAAGTTAGTGAAGCGGACAAATTTAAATTAGTGTCGTGACTCAGTGACTGTAAATAAATTAGACTGTTAAGTATCAGGTTAGGCGTAGAGTATGTAGTTCGTGTAAATAAATAGTTGAATCCGTAGGTAAGTGTTTTTTTGCCTTCCTCAAACTAAAAGCTTGTAACAATATGCAAATTGCATTTGTCACATTTGGCTCAGCATTGTGTGGTGGACAATTTTCAAATGCAAAAGGTTCTGTTGCAGTGTTCGAGAACATGGTTGATGGAGTGACCACAGAGTTAGCATCTATAGAGGGAGCCTAATTTGAATATTGGCCAGCTAACATGTATAGCGCTATTGCCACTCTTCTTCGTCCGCTTAAGGACCTTCCAGTTCCTTCAAAATCTGGCAATTTTCGCAGTTTGAACACATGTTCCTCAAAGTATTTAACTGGGTATTTAACTATACATTAAAATATACTTGCAATGTAACTGATTTACGTGAAGATAATTTGTATTGATTTAACGAAATCTCAAAAATGGTAAATTTCATAGCGGAATGTCGCAATAACTTCTAATATGTCGTAAATCTGGCAACCTACAGTCGGCGTCCCCTAAAGCTGTCATGTGGCTGTCATTGTAGTTGTGTTTATTGCGTATGTTGAGATTTTTGTTGTTTTAGTGTATATTTGAGTGACTTTGTGACTATTTGTGGTGTGAATTAAATTATTTATGAACAATATTGTCATAATTATTGCATGATGGGATGAAATAAAAAGTGCATAGTTTGCTGCAATAGCGACGAATCGGTGAACACCACTTATCATAGGTTAGTATAGGTTTTGTTTTGGTTTTCAGTAGCGTAAAATATGGGAAAACACTTCATGGTAATAATAAATTACCTGTTACAATCAAGTTATAATAAGAGTAACTCTCTAAGTATAGCTAAATACTAATACAACTTATTGTATCAGTTTGTAACATCACAGTAGTAATTGAATATATTAATGAACATCCATGTTAATATAAAATCGTACGCCACTGGTAATGCCTTCAAGTTTTCAAAATTTCCGTTACATGTTGGCTGGTCAGCGACCTGTGCATTTTGTTGTTTACATTCCCTCTAGAGATGTTAACTCTGTGGGAATGGCTCAAGAACACTGGCATCCTGTTTCAATGACTGGTCTTACAAAATGAATAAATGTACTGATCCTAAGGGAGAATACTTCACTATTTTGTCCCGTTTCTCCTACCTTTTCTTCTATTCTTCCTTCTATGTCAGAGTTGCAAAACGCGGTGGACGTATGCAGGTAGACCTCCAGGTTTTCGCATTTCAAAGCCAACTTCAAAACTTCCACTGTACTCCTCAAATTGAGCCTTATTGCGTCTTGCAAATGGTCGTTGAACCTCACAGATGCGGCTACGTGGTATATTATGTTTATATTACTGGCTAGGGATCTTTCGTCTTCTTTGCTCAAACCTAGAATGGAAACACATATACCGGTAGGACTAAATACAATAGTAATCGAACTCAATTGCCATAATTAGTTTATAAAAAAATACAACAGATCAATAATGGGTGGGCCCTCCATGTTGACGAATGCACTCCTCTAGCTTACGCGGCATGCTCGTAATCTGGTTGTTGATAAACCCTAGAAATACAGCCTTCCATGTTGCTCTCACAGCATGTTTCAGTTCGTCCAGAGTGGTCAAAGGATTGGGTAAATCGCCTATATGTCGACCCGTCCAATCTCACACTTTTTCAGTTGGCGATAAATCGGGTGATCGTGGAGGCCAGGGGAGTACCCTGACTCAGCTCCCCCTTGCAATACAAGGACGTGCACCATCTTGTTGGAAGAAACCCTCTTCGAGGCCCTGGGCATATGGAACGGCAATCGGTTCTAACACCTCATTCACATAACGTTGCGCAGTCATTGTGCCACGAATCACAAGTAAAGGTGACTTTTTTTCCAGGAGCCGTCCGACATTACCGTCAATACTTAAGCCTTAAGGCCTATTGTATTACTGCTCCTCTCATTTACAGTATCCACTCCAGCAATCTGGATCCCTGCATAAGTTTATGAAGTTTACCTACTGGTCCTGGTTCTGAGCTGTACTCCATTGGTTCTAGCTTGGTCTTCCCAAAGAGCTGTTGTCTCTTGTGATCTAGCGCTTCGTACTCACAGAAACAGAATTCTTAGAGCTTATTAATAAGAAGCTGAAAAACAAAAAGTCTAGTGGCCCAGATGATATACCAAATTTTTTAGTGAAAATTATACTGAAATATATTACCAAACCATTCACCTATTTAGTCAACCTTTCCTTTTGTTGTGGAGAATTTCCTCAAATTCTTAAGAAAAACCAAGTGACTCCTATCTATAAAAAAGGCGAACTTTCATCTATCACTAATTATAGACCAGTGTCAGTATCATCTTGTTTTTTAAAACTCTTTGAGTATTGCTTTTTGGATAGGCTCGTCTTGTTTCTTGACAAGCAGTGTATTCTCTCCGAAAATCAACATGGTTTCCGAAGTGGCACATCTACAATCACCGCCATTCACTCTTTCTTTGAGACAGTAATAGATTATGTCGAGGCTGGCGAATGCCCTGTTGGGATATTCTGTGATCTCAGCAGGGCGTTTGACTGTGTTGATCATGATATATTGCTAGATAAGCTTGTTCGAATTGGAATATGTGACTCTTCTTATCTTTGGATCAAATCGTTTTTGAGTAGTAGAAGTCAATATGTCTCTATGGCTTATAGACAAGGTAATGTAATTCAGCGATTGAAATCAAGTACTACCACCATCACTGTAGGCGTGCCACAGGGTTCTGTGTTGGGACCGATCTTGTTTGGTTTATACATCAATAATTTAGGTGAATGTTCTGATTGCGCAAAGTTCATATTGTATGCGGATGACACATCTATATTAATGTCTGATGTATGTGATGAGAACCTAGTTGGTAGGTGTGATAATTTGTTATATGTATTGGATGAGTGGTTTTCAAAGCATCATTTGTATCTAAATCCGGACAAAACATCAATACTGAGATTCCACAATGCGCAAAGAAAATTAGCTCCATTGAATTTAAAAGTCAACAATCAAACATTGGTACCGGATGATCACGTAAAATTTTTAGGGATCTATCTCGATGATACAATCAATTTTAAGGCTCATTGTCATGCTGTCATTTCAAAACTGAACTCGCAGTCTTTTGTAATGAGAAACTTGAAAACCGTACTAACCGAGAGCCAGTTAAGATCTATATATTTTGCACAAGTGGAATCCAGGCTGAAATATGGGATGTGCTTTTGGGGTTGCTCAACATATGCAAAAAATGTCTTTATAAGCCAGAAAAGAATTTTAAGATGTATGGCAGGAGTAGACAGCAGGCACAGCTGCAAAGATATATTTAAAAAATTTAAAATATTGACACTTCCCTCATTATTTATATTTGAGGTGGCTACTTACACCTTCTCAAACAAAAACAAATTTATGTTAAATAGTCAGATACATACTATTAATACAAGGCAAAGTGATCGCTTGTATGTACCTTATGCTAGATATAGGTTAAGTAGTGTGTCACCAAATGTATTGGGACCCAGGATCTTTAACTTGCTTCCGAATAACATAAAATCTAGTCGAACTGTATACATTTTTAAAAAAAGACTGAAAGATTTTCTTATAGAGAAATGTTATTATTGTGTCAGTGACTATGTTAGTTTGTAAATATTTATTATGTGACAAGTCCTATACATGTAAGTTCATGTCTTACGGATAATAAATAAATAAATAAATAAATAAATAAATAAACATGTAGGGCTGACTCAGTTCCTCTTTCGCACAATCTCCAGTTGAGGTCTCCATTGTAGAGTCTTATTTTATTACGGTGTTCCTTCAGGCCACAATGTCCTGTGAGGAGAGCCGTCGTTATTCGGAGCTGATTCCTATTCAAGGAGAGCAGTTTTTCAGCTGTTTTCCTGCATGGGGCTTTAGTGAATGTTTTTCCATGAACACATCCTGGCAACAAGTTCCACTGCTCCTTGTGCTGATGTTTCATCCATTCTCCGACCTGGTGTCTGATTGTGTCTGATTGTGCCTGAGTGTCGTTGCACCCACTCCAAAGTTACTTTGTTGTATTCAGCCAGTCTTCCCAGTTCTTGTAAACATTCCCAGACTAGAGCAGACGTAACTTTGGGTGCTTCTAGTGCCCTAAGTGTAGCCTGACTGTCTGTAAGTATTGCGATCCTCTTGTTTCTGTAGGATCGTTCATTATTGATCCTTGCACATTGCAGGATGGCGTACACCTCTGACCGAGATACCGAGGCGTATTTTCCTTGCCGAATGCTCTGTCTAGTTCCTCTTCCAAAGATTCCCGCTCCTGTGCCTTGCTCGATCTTTGGTCCATCTGTGTACCAGACTATTTCCCGATGAAGGTTGTTTACTTCGCAGAGTTCTCGATCTCGTATTATAGTTTCGAATTTCTTGTTGAAGATATATTTCGGAGTTATGTGGTCCTTTCTAGCATCCATTATGGTGTGCCCCACATATTCTGCGATTTGGTTGTGTTCAAGATCCTTATAAATTCCTCTTGGTAGGATTTGTAGTAGAGTAGCCCATTCTCGCCTCGCCCATTATTACAATTTGCAACGGATGGAGGTCCAGGATGGTCTCTAAGACTGCAGTGGGTGCGCTTTTCATTGCACCTGTTATGGACAGACAAGCAAGTCTTTGCATCTTGCTTAGTTCTGCTATAGCAGCTCGCTGTTTTATCTTTGGCCACCAGACCAAAGACGCATATGTAGTCATGGGTCTTACCACCATCGTGTATGCCCAATGCACCATGGCTGGACTTAGACCCCATGTCTTACTATGCGAGCGCCTCAATGGCACTAATGCCATCTCGGCTCTTCTTTTAACTCTTTTTAGCTGAGGGTTCCAGGTTAGCTTAGAGTCCAGTACTACTCCTAAGTATTTAACCTCCCCTGACAGCTGTATTTGGCTACCCAGAAGTTGTAGAGGTCCTAGTCCCTCAACTTTTTTCCTTCTGGTGAAGGCAATTATGGACGTTTTGGAGGGGCTGACGTTCAGTCCCTCCTTAAGTGTCCAGCTTGTAACAGCGTTTAGAGCCCTTTGCATTTTGTCTCTAACCGTGCCGTTGAATTTTCCTTGCTCTAGAATTACCAGATCGTCCGCATATCCTAGAGTCATGTGTCCATCCTTATCTAGAAGACTGATTAGTTCGTCAGCAACGAGGTTGACTTGCTGTTGAATGCAATGGCACCCCAAACCATCAAACCAATAGGACGGTGTACATGGCGCTCAACATCAAACTGGAGAGCACGTCGTTCACCCCGTCGTCGTCTTACGCGTTGGCGTCCGTCATGTGCCCCCAGACAAAACCTGGACTCGTCGAAGAAGGCCGTCTGATGCCACTCAGCATTCCATTGTCGGTGTTCTTGGCACCAATCTAACCATTGGCGGCGATGGGTTACAATGAGTGGAAGCACCAGATGCGGACGATATGATCCTAAGCCCATTTCACTCAATCTGTGGTACACCGTGCGGATTCGAATGGGCCTCCCTATAGCTGTAGACCAAACGTCAGCAACAGGTCGAGTGGATTGCATTCTGTCTCGAAGGGCCAGTAGTCGTAGATGACGATCTTGTCCGTCTGCAGTTTTTCTACGTGCTCTAGTATCTCTAGCTCGCTGCATTCGTCCTTCTGCGATCCATGCGCGCTATGCTGCTACAACTGTAGCCACGCTACGCCCCATGGTTACAGAAACTGCTCTGGGGCTGTCGTCTTCTAGGGGGCATCTTTACACAACCAATTCATCTCTTTTACCCGTCTATAGTTTTTTAGAATCGCCATGTTGGTAAATCACTTCTGAATAAACAAAAAAAGTTACACGTGTACTGCTAAGCAGTGTATAATTTTTTTATGCAAATATCCACCTTGTATATTAAAAGTAAGGCTTTCGTGACTTGTATTTTCTCATTCTATTCTACAGTAAGTTATGGTAAAAATAGTGTTACCCATGACAATCAAAACAAACGAATTTGACATGACCTTCATAATCAATGTATACATATGTATAGCATATGACCTTTGAAATTTTTATTTCTAATTGTAGTGGGTTTTGAGCTGTTTCATTTGTTTGTATGCAAATACCTATACGGATACGATATTTCGGTTGCTTAAAGGTAAAAATTTGAAGAATCGAAATGACACCAGAAAAGCATATAGGTAACGGTTGACCACTGGTGGCTTGACTATACGGGCTATATAGGGCTACAGCCCCCCATACAAGAGATCAGTTTTTACTAATATATACGCGCTCTTGATACTCATATCCAGCAACTATTTCGTCGTATCCACCCAGCGTGTAGGGGGACGGACACGGCGCCGCCCACTCGGGGCATGACCCTGAACTACAAGTTTCTCCATATTATCGCTTCTGTGTATATGTCCGAAGAATGTAAGCATTCTCGTCGACACAATGGAGGATAGTCTCTTTGGATTCCCGAGCTCATCCAGTATGGAAACGTTAGTTCGATGGGCGGTATAAGGAACTCTCAGCATTCTCCTCCATGTCCACATTTCAAAAGCATCTATGCGAGCTCGATCTGCCTTTTTAACAGTCCAAGTTTCCGAGGCATACAAAAATATGGAGAATACAAGAGACTGAACCAGCGACATTTTTGTAGCTTTAGTGATGTTATGGTCACGCCATATTTTAGTAAGCCACACGTGCCTGTTGAATGCGCCGTCGAATCTCATTTTCACAGCTACCCGAATTGTCGATCAAAGAACCGAGGTATCTAAACATCAAGTTAAATGTACAAACTGGCTTAAAACCAATTTTTGATGTAGAAAGAAGAATGAATTCCAGTAGTCCACACGTTCTCCAAAAACCATTTTCAATAACTGCTCATTAATTTTTTATAATAAATGAAATTAATTAAGTTACTTCATGGTCCTTCATTCATAATTGGTTAGTAACTGCTGTTCAAGCTCGCATTTTCATGAATCCAAAGCATTAAATAAAATATTTGCATATTAACTTGTAGAAAAAGTATTGTGTGTTAATTGCATAAAATAGCAATTTTGCTTTCGTTTGTATTGCAAATTTTCAAACCCATGAAAGAAGTGCATCATTTTGTGCGTGTTAATGAGTTTGATTATGTCATCAAAATTGGGTGTCAATGACATGCCATCAAATGAAGCATTTTATTCACTTTGACCTGTATGTCTGTAGTCTCTGCCTGCCTATGTGTCATGTCATCATCAGTCACAATGTCTTAACAGACATGTTGTGAACTCGTAAAATGCATTAAGTCGAAGCTAGAGTATTGCCGACACGAATATTATCAATAGTTTTGAGAACTGTAGCTCGCCATCGTTCGCGATTTACCGTCAGTTCAGTGGCGCTTTTGATACTCATGTCTAGCAACTGTTTCGTCGTATCCACCCAGCGTGTAGGGGAACGGCCACGGCGCCGCCCACTCGTGTCGTGACCCTGCACTACAGGTATCTCCATATTATCGCTTCTGCGAATATGTTCGAAGAATGTAAGCATTTTCGTCGACACAATGGAGGATATTCTCTTTGGATTATCGAGCTCATCTAGTATGGAAACATTAGTTCGATGGGCGTTATAAGGAATTCTCAGCATTCTCCTCCACGTCCATATTTCAAAAGCATCTATGCGAGCTCGATCTGCCTTTTTAACAGTCCAGTTTCCGAGGCATACAAAAATATGGAGAACATAAGAGACTAAACCAGTGACATTTTGGTAGATTAGTGATGTTATGGTCACGCCATATTTTAGTAAGCTTTGTCATGGCCACCCGTGCCTGTTGAATGCGCCGTCGAATCTCATTCTCACAGCTACCTGAATTGTCGATCAAAGAACCGAGGTACACAAAACTTTGAACTACCTCACAACGGCCTATTGCATTTATTTCTCGATGATTGTCATGCTTTCTATCTACGATCATAACCCTGGTCTTGTTGTAGTTAATACCAAGACCATATGCTGCACTGCGTTGATCTAAAACGTTCAATAGAGCTACTAGTTCTTCCTGAGAAGCAGCATTAAGGGTTGTATCGTCAAGATATTTTGCTTCCGCCAATAGTTATACCGCCATTCCAGTTGTCCAATACCTGTCTCATGACAAATTCAGAGTAAGTGTTAAATAACATCGGAGATAATGCACATCCCTGATGAACTCCTTTTCGATTGCTGTTTGACCAGACAGGTTACCATCAATTCTTATACGAGCTGAGCTAGACTCATAGAGTTGCTGTATGATAAATACTAAGTGGTAAGGGGCTCCCATAGAGATAAGGATTTCCCACAGTTTAGGCCACTTTACGTTATCAAACGCCTTAGAATAGTCCACAAAGCAGATAAAAACGGAAAAATAATGCTCTCTGGCTTTTTCAATAATCTGTCTTAAGTTTAAGATCTGTTCACGCGTACCACGTCCTTTTACGAAACCTGCCTGCGCCTGAGAAATTTTCCAGCCAATAAAACCCTCCAAACGAGACTGTAAAATATATAGTAGGACCTTGCTTGCATGAGAGATTAACGAAAGTAGGCGATAATTGTCTGGCTTTGTTGTGTCAGGTATGCCCCTCTATAACTTGGAAAATAGCCATATTTGGACATGTCCTGTTTGATACTTACCTAGTCCAAGCTCGGCAATATCTCCAGCTACGCATTTCAGTTTGTTGAATGCTTCCGGGTTGCTTTTGCGTACTGTGTCGAATAACTGAAGCAAAAACTTGGTTTCAAAATTTGTACAGAAGCTTAGAATGGGGTATTTTCCAACTAGCTAATATTGCCTGTTTAATGGCTGAAATGGATTGCTTGAATCTAATTTGAAATGATGGCAGTGTTTGCTCAATTTTTTCTGCCCACGGGAAGTAAAGATAGACTTTGAAAATCAGCCCTTTGAAAAGAGCTCATTTAAATCTCTTAAACCTCCCGCCTAAGAAATCAACCAATCAAAAGTGATTTTTATGCCGGATGTAGATAGGATGTGACTATTTTAATTTGAATTGAGCGTAGATTCAAGGTTGTCACGTTGTTAAAATATTTTGCATAGTTTTTCTATAAAGGATGTAAACTATATTTTATGTTTATTTTAGTTTCCATCTTTTTGTAGACTATAAATGTTATATTGCACAGCTATTCCATTTTTTGCATTGTTATGTAATTAGCAATTTACTCTGAGAATGTTTCATAGTTACTTTTCACAATTTTACTCGTCATTCGGCAACACTCGTCTTTAACAGCCTGTCACTAGTGTCATGCATACATAACCTCCCCTGGTGTCACGACTGTCACGGTATCTCATTTAACCAAGATAGATCATGAAAACAAACATTTGTCAATATCAATACGAGGCGGAGGTTATGTTGTAGATGGAGAAAAGGAGGTCAGACGACAAAGTAGAGTCACATTCTAAGGATAGCTCCACGGAAGACTTATTACGTCACGCTTAGATTTATTACGTCACGGCTTTGGCGCGAAATTTTATATTTGAACCATTGCTCAATGGTTTGAACCTTGCAGGTGCTTTAAAGCCACTTTGCGTTCACAGTAAAAAGTAAAAATATTAGTTACATTATTTTTGAGGACGTAACATCAATATTCCGTCATAAAATTTTGTTCGGAAAATACCCCATTAAAATGATTATCACCATAAGGATAATAGGTAGTTCATGACCCAACCACCAGACTCGGTTCCCCAAATTTAAATCTTGGCTATGCTAGGTTTTCGGTTAGAAATTTATACCTTTTTGAGCAGCTGCGATTGTAGTCAAGTTTTTCCAGTAGTTTGTATGGTCAGCGTCTTAGGCCCAGTTTCACAATCATTGGTAACCTCTGGTAGTCGCTTAACCGACAGATGTAAGTTAACCAGTAGTTATCGGAGAGCTCTGTTTCACAAAGAAAACCAATGGTTAAACTTATTTTTAAGTTGGCACCACGGATTGATCTCAGAGCACTGCCATAATGGTGTTCCGTGAATAAAAGCTAACCACACAAATAAATCTAACCTTTCTTTTCATATTTTTGATTTATTCCATTACAGAGTATAATCAAAATCCATCGGCGTCTTAGACGTCAGTATCAAAATCCATGTTTTTATAGCCTCCAAAGCTGTCATCGATTGACCACAATAAACGTCAAGATAACCCATACCGCATCCTTGGGTTAACTTAACTACTGGTTGACCAGAGCTTTTGACGTATACGATTATGAAATGGATTATTTTCGCTAACCACTAGTTTTCTTTTGACCACTAGTTAACTAACGATTGTGAAACTGGGCCTTAGCAATATTTTGAGCTACGATTCTGTTGAAATGAAAAGGAAAATTGAAATTATTTTATTTTTTTTAATATTTGCCTTTTTCTAAAGTATAGTACCTTTTCACCTATTTATGATGATATTGAATTAGTGTAAGAGTATTGGACTAAAATAAGTGAGCACGTTACTGATTTTTAACCTAGATTTTTCTTTTTTTAATCAAAAATGACAGGTTTTGGCTAATTACTAGAATTCCGCAAAGTTGAAAAATCTCAAAAACTATTGATTATTCGAGGGAGGCTGAACCTTTCTGTCGCCTGCTCTATTGATAATTGTTCATACATATATTAATATAATTTAGCTAAATTACGAGGCTTCATCTTAATATAACTTAATATAAAGTCATATAAACATTTTTTATTTTTTAGGTAAGCCAGAAAATATGAGAGATCTGAATTTTTTATTTTTGTCAAACGAGACTGAAACTCAGAACTGACTCAAATTAACCAACACACGATGTTTCATCTTAATGGTAGGTAAGCCAAACAAAATTTTTCTAGTTTTTTAGAAAAACCTGAAAATATGAAAGATCTATTTTTTAAATTTTCGCCAAACGAGACTGTAACTCAAAACTGAATCTAGACTAGCAATTAGCACCGTCAAATTATCCAAAACACTAGGTTTCATCTTGATAGAAAGCCAAATAAAGATTTTCGTTTTTTTAGGCAAACCTGAAAATATGAAAGACCTCAATTTTTTTATTTTCGTCAAACGAGACTGAAACTAAAAATTGAGACCGGATTTGTAATCAGCACCGTCAAATTATGCAAAACACGAGGTTTCATCTTAATAAAGAGACAAATAAAGATTTTCAATTTTTTGGGCAAACCTGAAAATAAGAAAGATCTGCATTTTTTTATTTTTGTTCAACGAGACTGTTACTCAAAACTGAGACCGGATTTGTAATGAGCATCCTCAAATTATCCAAAACACGAGGTTTCATCTTAATAGAAAGACAAATAAAGATTTTCGGTTTTTTGGGCAAGCCTGAAAATAAGAAAAATCTGCATTTTTTTATTTTTGTCGAACGAGACTGATACTCAAAACTGAGATCGGATTTGTAATGAGCATCCTCAAATTATCCAAAACACGAAGTTTTATCTTAATAGAAAGACAAATAAAGATTTTCGATTTTTTAGGCAAACCTGAAAATATAAAAGACCTCAATTTTCTTATTTTCGTCAAACGAGACTGAAACTCAAAATTGAGACCGGATTTGTAATCAGCATCCTCAAGTTATCCAAAACATGAGGTTTCATCTTAATAGAGAGACAAATAAAAATTTTCGATTTTTTAGGCAAACCCGAAAATATGAAAGATCTCAATTTTTTATTTTCATCAAACGAGACTGAAACTCAAAATTGAGACCGGATTTGTAATCAGCATCCTCAAATTATCCAAAACACGAGGTTTCATCTTAATATTAAGACAAATACTGATTTTCGATTTTTTAGGCAAACCTGAAAATATGAAAGACCTCAATTTTTTATTTTCGTCAAACGAGAGTGAAACTCAAAATTGAGACCGGATTTGTAATCAGCACCCTTAAATTATCCAAAACACAAGGTTTCATCTTAATAGAAAGACAAATAAAGATTTTCAGTTTTTTGGGCAAACCTGAAAATAAGAAAGATCTGCATTTTTTTATTTTTGTCGAACGAGACTGATACTCAAAACTGAAGCCGGATTTGTAATCAGCGCCCTCAAATTAACTAAAATACAAGGTTTCATTTTAATAGAAAACCAAACAGAGATTTTTTTATTTTTTAGCCACACCTGAAAATATGAAAGATCTGATTTTTTTATTTTTGTCAAACGAGCTTGAAACTCAAAACTGAGACCGGATTTGCAATCAACACCCTCAAATTATCAAAAAACAAGGTTTTATCTTAATAGTAAGCCAAATAAAGATTTTTGATTTTTCAGTCAAAGCTGAAAATATGAAATATCTGATTTTTTCATTTTTGTCAAACTCCCATGATCCATTATCACCACCTAAGACGATTAGTAATAACATATAACCTAGACTTAATAAATAAACTAAGTTTACTTACCTCTTGGTCGATGATCTCCCTAATCCTGTCCTCTTGTGTCTTGTTTCTCTTTTTCCTGACTAGCAAATATACGTTTCCGAGGTCCGGACATGACCTGAGCAGCTTTTCTATCAGTACCAGCCCTATGAACCCCGTACCCCCAGTGATAAAGACGTTCTTCCCTTTGAAGTACCCCGGGATCGTCCAGCTTTCATCCCAGCCAGCCATGGTTCAACACCCGATTGATCGTCAACTGTTTCTTCCGTCTGAATTCGAAACACTGGGAAGCGATCACCGAATCGTGGATCGACCTTGAGTTTAAATTTTCTATTGTTATGGAAAAATTAACAAATTACTAGCCCGATACCAGCTACTGTCTTATACAGGGTGTTTACCAGTTTGGTGGATTGCCACTACAAAACACATTCCTCAATTTGCGGATGACAGTACGATATTAATGTCGTGCATGGAACCAGGCAAGCCACTATCATCCCTTGAGATGGTACGTCGGCGTTAGCAACATCTCTCACACATCAACGTAGATATCACAACAATTGTCGAGTAAATTTATTTATTCTTTTATTGTACATTGTTCATTACAATACATTCAAAATTCAGAATAATATTCTATACAAAATAATGGCATGTAATAATATGTGTAAATCAATATTATATGATATGTAGATCAAGTGGGGATTCAACTAATACAGCTACAGCTGTTTTCTGTTCTTTTCTTGTTGTATTCGGCCGTATTTAGTCGTTTTCTATTGTTTAACGCTGTTATCTGCTTGCTTTCTGTTGTTTTTAGCTGTTTTCTGTTCTTTTCTGTTGTACATAGCTTTGTTTAGTCATTTTCCATTGTTTCTTGCTGTTATCTGCCTGCTCTCTGTCGTTCTGAGCTAGTTTTGACTCTATTCGGTTGTATTTGGTCATTTTCTATCGTTTACAGTTGTTATCTGCTTGCGTTCTGTTGTTTTTAGCTGCTTTCTTCTCTTTTCTGTTGTATTCGGCTGTGTTTAGTCGTTTTCTATTGTTTAGCGCTGTTGTCTGCCTGCTTTCTGTTGTTGTGGGCTGTTTTCTGTTCTATTCGGTTGTATTTGGTCGTTTTCTATCGTTTGCAGTTGTTATCTGCTTACTTTCTCTTGTGTTTAGCTGTTTTCTGCTCTTTTCTGTTGTATTCGGCTGTGTTTAGTCGTTTTCTATTGTTTCCCGCTGTTATCTGCTTGCTTTCTGTCGTTTTGAGTTAGTTTTGACTCCATTCGGTTGTATTTGGTCGTTTTCTACCGGTTACAGTCGTTATCTGCTTGCTTTCTGTTGTTTTTAGCGGTTTTCTGTTCTTTTTTGTCGTATTCACATTAGGCTTGGAAGTCTGTTTCGTAATAGTGTATTGCTCAATCCCACATATCATGTACAGCATATTAAGATTAAGTATGTAACTTAAATTAAAATACAGAGACAAAATTACTAATATATATTAATTACACCTACTAACCTTTAAGGCATTAGTGAACGAAACGGCCAAGGAGTAGTGTTTCAGAAAAATATACAGAAATGGGTGAAAATTTAATTGTTAAATTTTTCTTCATTGTTTTGTATAAATGTTTTAATTTCTTTTTTAAATAAGCGAAATTTTGATATCAATTTTAATTTTTTCGGAAGCTTGTTGAATAACTTGGGTTCGTAATATGTGAAGGAGTGTTGTGTAAAAGTTGTATGAGTAAATTCTGTTTTAAAATCAAGGTTAATTTTCGACCGGGTATCTCTCATATAACTGATGGTAAATTTATTTTGATCATGAAACAGCTGTAAACATATAGCAAATGTACATTTAGTAATTTAGATTCATTGAGTAGTTCTTTAGTTGGGTAACGTTTGTTTTTTTTTTCAAGATTATCTTCAGTATTATATTTTAAGCAAACTTGTAGCAATGAAATTGTTGCACTCCAAACAGGAATACAGTATCTGAAAATAGGTCCTACAAGGGCTGTATACAGAATCATTAGATTTTTTCTTGATAGGATGTCACGTTATTCATAAAACTTATACATTAGACTTCTCAAACGTTTGGAGACATAGCTAATATGATCCCCCCATTTTAAATGTTGATCTATCATGATTCCTAAATATCTAAGTGATTTAGTTTTTTTTATTATGCTACAATCACACTGTTTGGTATCATCACAAGATGGTTCATGTAATTTGATATCAATCTCTTTTGGGTGACATGTAATTGTAGGTGAAAATGTTATAAATTTAGTTTTATTGATATTTAGGGAAAGTTTATTACTATTCAGCCAAGTATAGATTTTTTCATATCAGATTCAACAGTTGATTGATGAATTTCCCAAGAAGGACCTCTAAAAATAATAGCAGTATCATCTTTTTCTTTAAATAAAACATACTGTATATTATTACATAAAGTACAGTTTAACATACAGAAAACTCAGGCAACAACACTGACAAAGAAGTCTCACGTTGGCTTACCAACTGTGGAAATGGAGGGTCATCCAATAGTCGAATCATCTTCCGTCAAGCTTTTGGGGATCAACATCAATGATAACATGTCCTGGCACGACCACGTCGTTAGCTAAAACAGCATCCCAGAAGCTTGGAATTTTGTTGAGCTTTAGGAAGCTGTTTATACCAGAGCAACTACTGCTGTTCTACAAGAAAAATACTGTTGCGTTTCCAATTAATGGTTTATTTGGATGTTTTTCCATCACTTTAAATATATTTACAGTTGTTTCAAATCCATGTCATTGAAAGAATTCAATCCTTATATTCGAAGTAATCACAGGTACGCCAATAAATTCAAAATAATTTTATATTCGTTATAACGATATGTATAATCCTTCTAATACCAGTATTGACATATAATGCAATCAAAACATCTTTTTGTATTCGAAATTTACCCTATGTTTCATTTAAGCAAAGCATACAATCTATTCAGTGTACAAAAAATTATTACTGCAACAGCAGTTCGCGATAATTCATCTGATTAGAATTAATTTTGTTTCAATGGCCCTTGTCGTTCGCTGAACTATAATCAGTATTCGGCGGAACTGATATCCCGATTCAATAAAGGTAAGAATGAAGAATAGGGAGATGATCTCAGTGCTGCTACTATCGCCGAAAACTCGTCAACATGGACGAAGTTGTTCCGTTGGGTTGTTTCGGTGTTAGCCGTGCTGTGTCATCTCGTGGTTTTGCGTATTGCATCAGCAATTGTGTGATTTAAATGTGCCCTGTGCCCAATTATATATTAAATGGAGGACCTACTGAGAAATTGGGACTAACACCCACATTTGAATGTAGGTATTCAGATTAGTCAGACAGTTATACTTCAGGTAATAATGCAGCAACTGGTGTTGGCTTATGTCTAATTCTTATATCATGCTCCTTATAACTTCACACAAAATCACACCATTAAACATCCAAACGAATCAATCAGCTCTCCTCGCAATAAAATCTGTTGATCCAAGGAAAAAAATTAGTTTAGAATCAATTACCAAACAAAGATTCGATCGAACGACAGGCTGCCATTGAATCATTGATTAGAATCCAATGACATCTTGTAGTTAAATCGACAATACGATATAATTCGCTACCAACTATACAGTTCCCATTGGAGAAGACGTCGCTGCATTTGAGGAATACTTCGAATATAAGGATTGAATTCTTTCAATGACATGGATTTGAAACAACTGTAAATATATTTAAAGCGATGGAAAAACATCCAAGTACTAACAATTGATTGGAAACGCAACAGTATTTTTTTCTGTGTACTACCAATCGCGAAGCAGAGTTTTCACATCCCGCCCCTCGAGCGACAGCCCCCCGTGGTCGCAAACTTAGATGAACATTCGGGGGACCAATATCTACCATCACACCCAATTCATCCCATTCCTTACCGACCTTTTGCTGTCAAAAGCCTCTTTTTACGATGTAACGATTGAGCCTCTGTTTCTCTGCGGCTGAATTTTGCAGCTGGAAATGCGTAAGGTGGATACTTTGAGCACAGTATATCCAATTATACAGTAGCGCAACTCTCCAGAATTTTGGTGGTTTGCGCATAGCATCCCGCGCATCGTTCGCAGGATGTTTAGCACGGCGATCGCCTGAGTCGTGTTCAGTCTATGAGAGTAAAGGTATTGTCTTTGACAGAACAGGATTAAGGAATTTGGTGATACGCTGATATGGATATCGGGACGCGTGAAGTCAAATGTTGCGCCGCTGCAGGCTGTATTAACAATTCCAAAAACTATGACTATAGTTTTTTAAGCTTCCTCAAGTTGCTGCCAGGTATGCGATTCCTCCAATGTTTAATATGCTCCTTTATTACCTAATAATATTAAACTGTGATAGCATAGCTCCATTTGTCTCTAACAAAGTCTGGCGGGTATTAGGGTAGCTGTGTGTTTTTTTTTTCAGTTTTTTAGAAGAGTTAGACGTTACGGAAAGACGTTCTTTAATTATGAGCCTAAAGTCAGAATGATAGTTTCTCACTGTTTCCTCACAGCACCACAACGTTCAAAAGAACTTTCACGACATATAACAAAATGAATGTGACTATGCATTCCAACATTATAAAATTTTAAGCAGGAGGTGAAGTCAATTTTAATGGATGCTCAAATAGAAAGTTCACAATAAAAAGAATCAACATGCTAGTTTCAAAAATATATCATTTTCCTCTATAAACATGGATTTCTTTTTTCAGTATGCCTATTCATGTGTAATATACAAATACAGAAGGAAAGGTAGTCTTGGTAACCTAGATAAAAACAGTAGTGCAATTTTTTTACGAACAACGAGCAGTTTAGTATATTTTATCGTTGTTATAAACATATTGATCATTATTTTTTATGTACACCTAACAAGTTTTCATCGGTTTTGCTGTTTACTACGTTTTCGTACCTCAAACGTTTTTCTATGATGATTGATGAAGATAAATTTAAAGGTTGTGGAATAACTAGACATAAATGTTATTTTAGACGCTACGTCGTTACATGTACCCATATTTGAATCATATAAGATATTATAAAGTTTTTATATTTATTTGAATATTTAAGGTTAAGTAAGATAAGATAAAATAAAGTTCAATAAGTCTCGCATTTTTGTAATTTACTTACAAACAATAAGGGTATTTTCTCGGAGTTAACAATTTTCTTTCATACACCGACTATTTCTTGTTTTGCTTCTAAAAAAAATGTTTACACCTCATTTATATGCAAAGAATCTATGATGAATTAGAAGAATCAGTACAAAACATTTTCACGTACAATAAATGCGAATGCATGGATATAACATACAAATTGTAATTCAGAATTCCAAAGACAACTGCCTAACCTCGATGAAGAAAATCACATTAACACACTGCTCTCAAAATTTACTCTATTTACGAGACATGTCGCGTCCATTAAACTTATTGCAACATAATAATTACGCTTCTTCGCTCGATTATTGCTAAGCCGACCCTGTGCCCAAAACGTAAACGCCAATACTTGCGGCTCGTGCTGAGGAGCCGACGTGGTGTTATGAGAGGCCAGTTTTTCGGAGACAAATTGTCGGCATGATTTCTAGGGAGTTGCGCTACTGTATAATTGGATATAATGTGACATAACAATCAATGGAACACATCACTGCGACCAGGTCGCAACGTTTCTGTCGCCGCGACCAGTCGCAAGCTTGGCCTTAGCCTAACGATTGAGCTACTGTTTCTCTGCGGCTGAATTTTGCAGCTGGAAGTGCGTAAGGTGGATACTTTGAGCACAGGCCAAAGGCGTCGTTTTGTCCTTTAGATTATTTACGCCAACCGACGTCGGTTTACGTAAACCACCGGTTTCAAAGGTTTCCGAAGTTGAAAGTAACGGTTTTCACTAATAGATTTATCTCCGTAAATTTTATTTGTTATGAAAATAAATCTAATTTTAGAGTAACGATTTCCGCGAATTGGAGAGAAGAGAGCTAGCGATACCCCGATAGGCGCAGCCAAATGTCTGGTTTGCTTCAACACACTTGCGTCAAGTTGATTGACTCGATATTTTAAAAGCTTTTATTTAACTTGCAATGTATGTATGTATGTATGTTGGTATCTATGTTTGTTCGAGTGGAATCTTGCTACTTCATTTTGAAGCAGACATCTTTTCTTATACACGTTTTTTTTTCAGGAGCCGTCCGGCCTTGCTGTCCCCGTCAATACTTAAGCCGTAAGGCCTATTGTATTATTGCTCCTCTCTTTTACAGTATCCACTCCAGCAATCTGGATCCCTGCATAAGTTTATGGAGTTTACCTACTGGTGCTGGTGCTGAGCCGTACTCCATTGGTTCTAGCTTGGTCTTCCCAAAGAGCTGTTGTCTCTTGTGATCTAGCGCTTCGCACTCACAGAGCAAATGTAGGGCTGACTCAATTCCTCTTCCACACAATCTGCAGTTGAGGTCTCCATTGTAGAGTCCCATTTTATTCAGGTGTTCCTTCAGGCCACAATGTCCTGTGAGGAGACCTGCCGTTATTCGGAGCTGATTTCTACTCAAGGAGAGCAGTGTTTCAGCTGTTTTCTTGCATGGAGCTTTAATGAATGTTTTTCCATGAACACAGCCTGGCAACAAGTTCCACTGCTCCTTGTGCTGATGTTTCATCCATTCTCCGACCTGGTGTCTGATTGTGCTTTTAGGCACCCCCAGGGCGGGTTCTGCTCCAATGTATAGGGCAGACGAGCCTAGTCTTGCTAGCTCGTTCGCCCTTTCATTGCCTCTTGTACCTGAGTATCCTGACACCCACTCCAAAGTTACTTTGTTGTATTCTGCCAGTCTTCCCAGTTCTTGTAGACATTCCCAGACTAGAGCAGATGTAACTTTGGGCCCTTCTAGTGCTCCAAGTGTAGCCTGACTGTAAGTATTGCGATCCTCTTGTTTCTGTAGGGTCGCTCATTATTTATCCTTGCACAGAGCAGGATGGCGTACACCTCTGACTGAAATACCGAAGCGTATTTTCCTAGCGGTATGCCCTGTCTAGTTCCTCTTCTAAAGATTCTTCTTCTTCTTCTTCTTTTGGAAATATTTAAGCGTTCCGGTACTGTTTACTGAAAAAGCGGTGTTGCCGTATCTCAGTGATAAATATATACAAAATTTTAAAATTGTGAGATCTTACTAAATTCGACATGCGCAATTCATTGCAATAAAAATAAGTAGAGGATTCTATTTAAAATAAATTAAAATCGGAGATATTTGTTTAAAAATTTGGAAAAATAATGTACAACTTGGCAACGCCGCAAACGCGAAAAAAAAAAAATTACAAGACGAGATAGGGTATTAGTAAATGTTTTGATTTAAAATAATATCCACTTAATATTCAAGTAACTCGCTGTATAACGTTATTAAGAAAAGTTAAAGAAATATATAAATTTGGACATTTTCTTCTACAAGGTTTATCTTGCGAGATATCGAAGAATTACGCACTAACTGGACACCCTGTATAATATAGCGGACCATTCAAGGTCACGGTGGCGGGCTAGGTATATAGTATATTATGTAACCCAGCACAAAATGTGTCACATTGTGCACGAATTTGAAGGTTTGCAATACAAACGAATACAAAATTGCTATTTTATGTGATTTGCACACAATACTTGTTCTATGACAGCAGCAATTATAAAAAAAATTCGAATAAATATGCAAATTACTATTATTTGGATCCATGAAAAAATGAAAATGCCTATCCATTAGCAAAGCAGCTCCCAAGCAATGGAGAAGGAGTAGGAAATAACTTCCTACCTACGTATTTTATTCATTTTTTTTGTTGGAGGCATACAGCATCAAAAAAAAAATAAATTGGTAAACTTAAATGTATAGTTATTGAAAATCATTTTTGGGCAACTTGTAGAATGCTGGATCCTAAAATTTTCTTAATATCGACAATTTTAAATTGCTCAATAACACACAATGCCTACGCTGTATTGCTGGTTTGAATATTTTACAAAACTACTGTTTTAATGTAGGTGCAGAGACTTGAGGAGTGAATAAAATTATGAATCAATCGCTCGATGACATTTGTTAATTCAGTTTGATATCACAACCCATGCATAATTCATCGTTTATAATTATTGAAATGGTATTAGAAAAACAATGCATGTAACGCATACCCAATTCGGCATCAATGATTTTCAAATTTTTTGAATCGATCGATAAGGTCATACGAAGGCAGTTGAAGTACACGAGGTATTCCATATTTTGATTCACGCTAGCCACGTGTAGATGGGCGGATACAAACTGCAGCCGCGGTTAGGGTATAATCCAATAAATCTCAAAGGTGAATGAATGAATAAGAACCAGAGGCACACGATGGGCCCTTTTGCGCCTCTATCCGCGCTAGTTCCTAAGACCTGCCCTTTTGGCAAAGGCAAGTACATTCTTAGGTCCTATCCGTTTTATCTCTATTGGTTCCAAGGTTCTTGAGCCCAGCATAGTCTGCCTGTGATAACCCAGGGTTTCACAGCGACACAGGATGTGTGCCGAGGATTCTTCCTCTTCACCACACCACGTGCACGTTGGGTCGTTGACCACCCTCATCACAAACAAGTGACGCCTGAAGGTATTGTGACCCGTTAATAAGCCTACTAACAATCTCAAGTTACTCCTATCCAGAGAGAGACAAAATCGTCCTATTCTCTCTGCAGGCCCTGCTAATAGCTCCCGAGCCTGACGGAGATGACCAGAGATGTTGTTCCATCTCAGAGAGTGTTGATTCTGGATCCACTCTCCAGTTGTTTTCCTAACCAAATTTGCAGACAGTCCTAAGGCTGGTTCCGGGCCCACAAAACTGTTTCCGGATCCCATCCTGGCTAGATGATCCGCCATTTCATTACCCTTTACCCCAGCGTGCCCAGGTACCCACATCAGTGATACCTTGTGTTTAGCTGAGATGTCGTCAAGAGCCCTCCTGCACTCCAGGACCAGTCCCGACGTTATTTTCCAAGCACTCAGTGCTTTTATGGCTGCCTGACTGTCAGAGCAGATAGTAATCCGCCTCCTAGACCCGCCAATTTCCCGAATACGATTTACACAGGCAAGTATCGCATAGACCTCAGCCTGGAATACTGTGGTGTGCCCCCCAAGAGGGAATGAAAGTCTTGTACGGGGCCCGTAGACTCCCGAGCCCGAGCCCTCTCTAGCGAGTGAACCGTCAGTTGAAGTACACGAGGTATTCCATTATGTTGATTCACGATAGCCACGTGTAGATGGGCGGATACAAATTGCAGCCGCGGTTAGGGTATAATCCTATAAATCTCAAAGGTGACCATAAAAGATGTTGTAAATTGCAGCGAGGGTCCCTTTTCGGCATAGTCTACCTGTTTGGAGGTATTTTAAAAATTAATTTGGATTTGTATAGCAAAATATTATATAAAAATAATATTATGTCACAGGTCAAATTAATTTTTATCTAAAGGAACAATTTCATGGCATTTACTTACCTACTTCTGTTAGTGATCTTGAAAACTATATGACATCACAATGCCTTTTTTAAATTACAAACCCAAAATTTTATTCGCACTTATTGTTATAGAAAATTCTCTACTTAACTAACTAGAACTTAACTAGAAAAGTTAATATCTTGATACATATTTCCATTATTTTAGGCAATTTCGACAATATCAACAATTATTGTGACAATTTTGATACTTTTCTGCAATTTTCGGAAGGTGATAATATATCCAATGCGCGGTTTTGTTTAGACTGAAACTAATAAATCCTTTTGTTAGAGCAGTTAATAATAAAACAAAAACTATTGACATTGAAAGAAAATTATACTTTTCTAAATTGTTAATTGTTAATAATACATAACATTATGTACAAACATGTTCGTAAATCGTCTTAGATCAATATATACATAAAAAACCATAATTACTAACTAAGGTTCTCACCATAAAAATGACATACACTTTTTATGTATTCTAATCCACTTATCCTATTTTCATTGAGTAATTAACCTATTCTAAGATTCAAAAAATCTTGCTTCTTTCTAGTTATTGCATTTGGAGCGTGCTTTATTCTGACACTATTCATTTTAATGTATGTGTCTGTTCGAGTATTTATCAAAGACTCTCAAAAATAAACAATGAGGGATGGCTGTTATAAAAACTCCTATCCCTAACAGAGGGTCGTCCGCTGCAATTTACATGTTTACCTGAAATGGAAAAATAACCAGCCGCTGCAATTTTCATATCACGGATTAAGAATACTTGACCATCGCTGCAATTTACAATCGCCGGTGTAGATCTCCGATTAGTGATTGCTCACCTTTTTTTTCTATAACTCAGTAGACCGCGTAGGCAGAGCCTAAATACCAGAATTACGCGGCAGCTGTGAAAAGGTTATGTCAGGGAAAGTTTGTTAACGCGGGATTTGAATGGGCCAATACCCGCAGGCCTAATAAATACATCTCCTGGCAGCCCATTCCAAGCCTTGGATGCCCTGGGGATGAATGTGCGGTTGTACCGCTGGGTTCTTGATGTATGAAGAACGACCGTCTTAGGATGAGATGCAGCGGTCGCACGGGTACATCTTACAGGAGCGGTGAGCGGCGGAACGATAGAGGATAGCTCAGAGGAGCAGATTCCGTTTGAATATCGGTAGAAGAGCGAGAGGTCACCAACAACACGCCGGTGAGAAAGTGGCTGGAGGTGTCGTGTTAAGGCCGAGTCGCCAATTAGTCGAATTGCCCCTCTCTGGATGGCATCAAGTATAGACAGGGTAGTAGGGGCAGCAGCTCCCCAGACATGAGAGCAATACTACAAGCCAGGTCTTATCTGGGCTTTATCTAGCATGAGGAGGTTACATGGTGAGAAGTACTTTCTGGCTCTAAATAGGTACCCAAGCTTTTTACCAGCAGCTGTTGCAATTGACGCGACGTGTTCATGCCAGATCAGATTTTCTGTAATGTTAACTTCTAACAGCTTGAATGAGTGGCTCTTTGCCAGAGCCCGGTTGTTCAGTAGAACTTGGTGTTGACTTGGGTAGTTCCTGTTTGATAGCGTACAATACTGGGTCTTGGAAGCATTTAATTTTACCATATTTTTGAGCCCCCAAGCGGTAATGGTATCGAGATCCTTTGAAAGTGAAGCTGCCACTGCCAATCTTCTGCATTCCAGCTCGACCAAAGGGATCGGTCTGTTGCTCATGATGCCTGCATGTAGCGTACTGTCATCCGCAAACTGTGGATTGGATTTGTAGTGCTAGAGAGTAGATCGTTAAAGTGAAGTAGAAACAATGTCGGAGCCAATACCGATCCCTGGGGAACCCCAGCATTGATGCTATGGAACGAAGAGGAAAAGCCGTCTACCACAACAGACATTTTCCGGTCTGAGAGGAAATCTGTGAGCCAACCGCAGTGCTTAACAGGGAGCCCATAAGACGGGAGCTTGTTTAGAAGAGCTGCATGCCACAGTTGATCGAATGCCTTGGAAATATCGAGAGCAACGGCGTGAGCCTCGCCAAATGACTGGATGAGTTTACTCCACACATGTGTGATGTAACCCAGGAGATCTCCACTTGATCTTTGTTGTCGGAATCCATATTATCTGTCGTTGATTAAGTGATGGAGCTCTAGGTATTTCATGAGCTCTTGGTTGACGCATTTCTCCATCACTTTCATGGTCACGGTCTGAGTCAAAAATTGTTCTATAAGTGGGTAGCACAAATTTCTGTAATTTGTGTGGGCGACAGAGATCTGTCATGAAGCATATCAACATTAAAATTTTCTAATATTGCGTCCTTACTTTCACTGAGTATAAGAGGCAGAACCACAGAGTTAACATCTCTAGAGGGAGCCTAATGTGAATATTGGCCAGCCAACATCTATAGCGCTATTGCCACTCTTCTTCGTCCGCTTCCAGTTTCTTCAAAATCTGGCAGTTTCCGCAGTTTGAAGACAAAGTATTTAACTGGGTATTTAACTAGACACTCCAATATACTTGCTATGTAACTGATTTACGTGAATATAATTTGTATTGATTTAATGAAATCTCAAAAATGGTAAATTTCATAGCGGAATGTCGCAATAACTTCTAATATGTCGTAAATCTGGCAAGCTACAATCGGCGTGCTATTAAGCTGTCATGTGGCTGTCATTGTAGTTGTGGTTATTGCGTGTGTCGAGATTTTTGTGATTTTAATGTATATTCGACTGACTTTGTGACTATTTGTGGTGTGAATTAAATTATTTATGAACAATATTGTCATAATTGCATGATGAGACAACATAAAAGGTGCATAGTTTGCTGTAATAGCGACGAATCGGTGAACATTTCTTATCATAGGTGAGTATAGGTTTTGTTTTAGTTTTCAGTAGCGTAATATATGGGGATAACTGGCAACAAAAGTAACTTCACTCCAGTTTGAGGAATAATAATGGTTGTTTAATGTACGTTTTGTGCACGTATTACATTCATGTCAATCAACATGAATTTTCCAAATTCCATTTTTTAAACTATTTGAGGACGTGAAATGCAAAAATGTATGCCACATTTACTTACAGAAAATCTATCTATGAGAATTTTATAGAACTGGATATTACCTAATGCAATTATTATATTTTATTGCTGAAGTAAAAACACGATGCAGCCATTCCAACAGGCTACCTTTCAGAACACTGTTAGATATGTTTTGAACAACACTTCATGGTAATAATAAATTATCAACTGTTACAATGAAATTATAATAAAAGTAACTCTCCAAGTATAGCTAAATACTAATACAACTTATTGGTATCAGTTTGTAACATCGTACGCTACTGGTAATGCCCTCAGGCTGTCAAAATTTCCGTTACATGTTGGCTGGTCAGCGACCTGTGCAGTTTGTTGTTTACACTCCCTCTATAGATGTTAACTTTGTGGGCAGAATACTATCGAAAGCAATAGTACAGTCATTCTAATTATTATAAAGTGTTATATCTACTCGTGCTGATAATTATAATCAGAGAATACGCTTTTTGGACGTTTTATGATATCTACATTGTAATTGAGCAAAATAGAAAGAATCTCAAATGTTCCTCAAACTTTGTTTTTAGGCGTTTTAGGGGTTCTTGATGATTTTCTAGTTTTTTTTTGGTGGGGGTCAAATAGGGGTAGTTGGGGGGTGAGGGGTTGTAAAACTGAAACATTTGTTGCACTCATAATAGGCTAGCCACTGATCTGCGAAAGAAGTCTAGCCTAGTCTAGTCTTATACACCTTTTTAGATCCATCCGAACATTGCCTTACCTATTACAGAAATCAAGGGACAGAATTTATTTTCTGATGTAGGTATAAATATACATACGAGTATTGCTTCAGACCGTTCTCTATTCTGTAACCTGGTAATTATTGAATTGATTTTAATGAAATTTTAGCACAGCATTGGCAAGAATGGAAAACGCGCAAAGTTTTTAGAAATCGTGTCAGTGGCGACAAAGCATTAATCAAAAAAGTAAAAATACAAAAACATCTCAAACTTCTTTTTTTGGCGTTTTAAAGGTTCCTGATCATTTTCTACCTTTTATGGGTGGGGAGGAAATTTGGGTGGTTGGTGGGTGAGGTGTTGTAAAACTGAAAAACTTGTAGTATTCATAATAGGCTGTCCATTGACCTGTGAAAGAAAGATACAGCGTTATAACACTCTGTTTTTGCGGGCAGGTGGGCGTTGATTTGGTTGCAAAAGGATCTCAAACTATATCTTCATGTTATGAAAATATACAGTTTACGTTTCAATACCAAAACACATTGTCTCCAAAGATGGTG
Organism: Callosobruchus maculatus; assembly: GCA_951848785.1. Classification (NCBI taxonomy): domain Eukaryota; kingdom Metazoa; phylum Arthropoda; class Insecta; order Coleoptera; family Chrysomelidae; genus Callosobruchus; species Callosobruchus maculatus. The sequence continues at coordinate 1,642,100 of CATOUR010000084.1, read as the reverse complement.
TGAAGTAACATACTTATTTTTTTTCCATCATTTTGTCATTCAAATTTTAATTGATAGAACATGTTTTACTGACTATATATAATGTCATCCACCATGTTTTCATCAATTTTGTGACGTCACTGGCCTTTTCTGAAAATGAATAATTTGTATATTGGGCGAATGTTGTGGTGATAAATAAAATAAACCATTTCGAAATCCATATAGTGTGTTTATTTCTAATTCATTGTCAAATAAATAATATATTATTAACACCTACTGTACATATATGTATTTTACAAATAACTATATACATCACACACGTCGTAACGTTATAGCTAGCTGAGAACAACTTTAAATGCATCATTTTTTCAGTAGAAACATCGCCAGAGTTCTAAAAGGCTACACTGAACTATGCAAAATACTTGTCAAAAAAAAAATGTTCAAGTGTTCATCAAATTATGCTTTATATCCTTTGAAACGTTCTAAATAACAAATTGTTAAAACTGAGATTGGGATTTTGTGAATTCGGTTTTGTGACTTTTAATACAGATAACAAGCAAATTTGAAAAACTGTAGTAAAGTCGTTACTAAAAAGTACTTTGAACTTAAGAGTTTTCCTTACAAACAGTGATACAGAAAATTATAGAAAAGTGTAGACTTTTGGATACTCCGACCAGAAAGTGTAATATACACAAAAATTATGGCAAATATAGGGCGATCCAATATGATTAATTTTGAAAAATTATTTTCCGTTCTTAAATGACTTATGAAGTGAAGGGGTGGTTTCAACATCTTAGGGTTTTAGCCCCCAATTTTTGAATGATAGATACTACATGAAAGCTAAAAAATTTTCTTTAAATCCCGTTTTCACCGAATTCCTTCTCTAGCTTTAAATACAAATTTTTAGGGTATGAGAATAGTTTTGACCTAAAATTGAGGTTCAGCATCGAAAAATATACAGGGTGTCATGTAGGTACTAATGTCTTGCAGATATTTCATACGAGAAAAAAAATGGGAACTTTGCATATATTTTCAGCAGTTTTTTCTTATTTTGATAAGTACTATTGCCCTCCAAATAATCTTAATGACGCCAGTACCCCCGTACCCCAGTACAGGCCTGTGGTAGTCTACTTTTATCAAATCTGTTATTTTTTTGTATGAATGATAGTAAATGAGTCTCATAAATTGACTTAAATTATTAATTTCAAAACAACACATGTCCAAAAATATCTAATGTAAAAATTAAACATCATATTTTGGCAAGAACCTGCGTTGATAATGATTTTTTTTAAATTCTCTATGCATACTTAAACCTTATTTGGAACGCCCTTTTTAAAGCTGTATATCTTGACACACCGCACATAGACTACCTAGGAACATACTGCCTATTTATACATCGAACTATATAATATTATCACAAGAGAAAGAAATCTTAATATCTACATCAATCAGAGTCCTGACAAACATTAAATTTTTATCATTGCCTAAACTGGAAACGCAAAGTATCCTTCAAAAACTAAAGATCTTCATCTCATCAAAAAAGAGGTTCCGTGGAATCTAACGGAATGAGCTAAATTTTTCTACAAAGCTATATTTTATTCAAAATCAAAGGTCACAAAAATCCGTTTTCTTAAGAATGTATCTTTTTCTGTGCCTCCTTCAGTATTTCCATTTATTTTGATAGTTTTAGTGAATAAAATTCTCTTCAAATTTCGTTTAATGGCTTTTTTTTATACATCAAACCCGTGTGGGGGCGGGTTAGAATATCTCCCATCGTATATCCTGCGTGTCGTAAAAGGCGACTAAAAGGAACCGAACTACTGTCGGTACAAGCAGTAACCTCTTCTCAACCAACAGCTTTGGGTGGACGAGTTGAGAAGAGTCAGGACACCTTCTTGTCCTTGGGGTGAGAAATTGTCCCTAAAGGCGGATGAACCAGTCTATAAATCTGGTCGACGGCATGAGGATGCAGGAAGCAAATGGGAAACTACTGCATTAAAGATCTTAAAGATATCCCAAGAGAAACTCGAGAAATGAGTACATTTTACGAGTTCACAACATGTCTGTTAAGACATTGTGACTATGATGATTTATACATCAAACCGTCTTTGAGATAGAGGGCGCAAAGTGTGGAGTGCTTAGCGCATGTGAAATCCAAAGACTCAGGAGAAAAGGGATATTGGCATTAAAAATGTGTGAACATCTTAGCAGTACCTTCTATAGTACACATCTAACACTTGTTGTTAAGTAAAGGACATAGACAACCAGTTTTACGCGATATACCGGGTGTCCCAGAATTTCCTTGACACGTCATATTTTCGTAACGAAAAATGGTTCAAGCAAGAACTGAGTGATACTTTCGAAGGTACTACAGGGTCTATCATACGATGCATCCAAAACATTTTTTTTGTACGTCAACCCCTAAAACTCACCCCCAACTTTTTTTTTCAAATACCACCCCATAGGTTTTCCTACATAAATGATATCCCCATTTTATTTAAAATCTTGTGGTACCTTTAAATTTATATGCAAACTTATTTTTTCCGTAAAATCATAAGCATAAGACAAATGAAATGATTATTTGTTTGACCCCTGATATTTTTGTAACAAAAACGGATAAAAAAGAAAAGTAAGTGGGTTTTTCAAGGGTAGTGAATGACCTATCATTTCTTGCTTATGAACCATTTTTTTCTCAACTCCTGGAATCCACCCCTAGCCTGTTCTTTCAAATTTCAATCCACAATTTTGCCTGGAAAAATGAATTCTTTACTTGAATTTAATTATCGTAGTACGTTACTTTTTATGCCCCTACTGCAATTCGTCGTTAATTTTTTTCCTTTAATCCATGAAATCGTAAGCATAAATTAATTAAAACACATGTATGGAAAATATTTTTTTATTATCATGAATCAACTAATAAAAAAATGTGACAACAAAACTAAGTGCAAAACCGTGAAAAGGTTTTATGGTTACATCGGGCCGCGCTAACCCCGTGTGCAGGGTGTGCCCCGCACACGGGCGCCAAAATTAATGATAAAATGCAGTAGGGGCATAAAAAGTAAGGCACTACGATAACTAAATTCAAGTAAAGAATTTATTTTTCCAGGCAAAATTGTGGATTGAAATTTGAAAGAACTAGCTAGGGGTGCATTCCAGGGGTTTAAGTAAGAAAAAAATGATTCATAAGCAAGGAATGATAGGTCATTCACTACCCTTGAAAAACCCACTTACTTTTCTTTTTTATCCGTTTTTGTTACAAAAATATCAGGCGTCAAACAAATTATCATTTCATTTGTCTTATGCTTATGATTTTACGGAAAAATAAGTTTGCATATAAAATTAAAGGTACCACAAGATTTCAAATAAAATGGGGATATCATTTATCTAGGAAAACCTATGAGGTGCTATTTGAAAAAAAAAGTTCGGGGTTGACGTACAAAAAAAATGTTTTGAGTGCATGGTATGATAGACCCTATAGTACCTTCAAAAGTAGCACTCAGTTTTTGCTTGAACCGTTTTTCGTTACGAAAATATCACGTGTCAAGGAAATTCTGAGACACCCGGTATAGCTTAGAGCTTCATACTCGGTTAGACGTGTAACTTAACGTTTTAGTCAAAATTTGTAGACAACTGTTTTCAGTAGTAATATCCCCAGCATGCCGCGGAAACTTGGACTGTTAAAAAGGCAGGACGAGCTCGAATAGATGCTTCTGAAATGTGGACGTGGAGGAGAATGATGAGAGTTCCTTATACCGCCCACCGAACTAACGTTTCCATATTGAATGAGCCCGGTAATCCAAAGAGACTATCCTCCATTGTGTCGACGAGAATGCCTACATTCTTCGAACTTATACACAGAAGCGATAATATGGAGAAACTTCAAGTTCAGGGTCATGCCCCGAGTGGGCGGAGCCGTAGGCGTTCCCCTACGCGCTGGGTGGATACGACGAAACAGTTGCTGGATATGAGTATTAAGAGCGCCACTGAACTGACAGTAAATCGCGAACGATGGTGAGCTACAGTTCTCAAAACTATTGACAACATTTCTGTTAAGACATTGTGACTATGATGATGATCCCTAGGACAGCGAACATAGACGAGATAATTTCATAAAAATCGAAAGCTCAAGCGTGAGAAAATTTTCAAAAAATTATGAGGCATTTGTCAATGTCCAAGGAATATTCGGCGGAAAATTTAGGAAAACAAACTGTTAACTCAACACAACGTAACGTTTATTTATTTATTGAAAGTATAGTGGGGTTTTTGGGATTTTTTTCTTTGATGAGGGATGATTCTCTTTGCCGAAAAATCATTTTGAAATTAATTTCGACGAAGTTGTCAAACCCAATCGTGTAGTCATAGCGACCGATAATTGCACTGAATACAATTATCAGTGTAATTTGGAATTAATTGGATGAAAGTCGATGATAACATGTGAAACGAGGAATTCTCGATGGTTGTTAGAAGTTTCAAAAAATGCTCATAATAAATGCAGATATGATGGGATGTAGAGAAATATCGTTTAAAAAAATGAACTTTGCGACTTTTGATCTTGAATATCTAAGGAAGTTCACTCGTCAGTATATGTGACTTTTGAGGCAACATCTGTAATGCCTTTTATTTAAAGGTCTGTACAAAAAATTAGCTTATTCCATTAAGATTTCCAGGTAGAATTCCTAAATGACTGGACTAAGAGATTAGTTTTTAACGCTATCATTTTTTAACAAAGACGTCACTCTATTTGCACTACTGATAGATGAACACATTGCTTTTTATCCACTGTCACAATACACAAGCTGATAAGTTTCATATGCAGGTTGTAGACAGAGTCAAGTTCCACATTCTACAATTGAGGCTTTGAATACAAATTTTTTTTGTCATAAATGGAAAGATCATACATAAGTTTTATAACAAAATTGTTTTTTTTTTCTTTTTTTTTTCGCAATAATTCAAAAGTTATATCAAAATAAAAAAGGGTTTTTGAATCGAGTACCGAAAACATGCCGATGGCTCCCGAACCCGTATGACGTCACCATGGCGGTAAGGATACTCCTTTGACCAACGACGTCCTACTCCGATACTAGATTCTAGATTACCAGCCAATCGCGAAAATACGTACTGCTAAGCTGGCTAGTGTATATTTGTTGCAACACAGTCGATGAATGAAGTTCGCAGCTCGAGACAAAGTCTACGATCGAAATGAATATGTTTTTGAATGTTTGTAGTTGAAGTCAGATTACAGATTCCAGTAAGTACCTAATCAAATATGTTTCGTTGAAAAGATCTCCTCAAGCGAAGGATGGCCCAGTGGTTAGAGAGTCCGATAGTGGAATCTCAGGGTCTTTGGGGACTATCGATCGAAACCCAGGCCTTCCAACTTTTTTTTATTTTTTTTATCAAAAAATTTATTGATGGGCTTTCTGCACTTGTTACACACATTTTTTCTACGATCAACATAAATATGTGTTTGAATCAAATTTTGTTAGACATATTACTTGCACAGCACAGTGCTTGTTAAATTTTTATGAAAATTTAATATTGTTAAGCTTCATTGCCCAAAGTTAAATAAATGATAATACCAAGTGATAAACAGAATGTGATTACGAGTTTGAGTTACTTTTTTACATTAAAAAACTTAAAAATATTACATTTACAAAAAAATTAATGGCGATTTATATTGACAGACAAACCTCATTTCCACTGATTTTTTGAATTTTCCACCGCCTCCTGTACTTAGTTTTTGCACAGTGCAGTGCAAGTAATATGCCTAACAAAATTTGATTCAAACACATATTTATGTTGATCGTAGAAAAAATGTGCGTAACAATGCACGAAAGCACATCAATAAAATTTTTGATGAAAAAAAATTAAAAAGAGCCCAAAGACCCTCAGATCCACTATCGCACTCTCTAACCACTGGGCCATCCTTCGATTGGGATCTTTTCAACGAAACATATTTCATTAGGTACTTACTTACTGGAATCTGTAATCTGACTTCAACTTCAAACATTCAAAAACATATTTATTTCGATCGTAGACTTCGTCTCGAGCTGCGAACTTCATTCATCGATTGTGTTGCAACAAATATACACTGGTTACCAGTTTAGCAGTACGTATTTTCGCGATTGGCTGGAAATCTAGAATCTAGTATCGGAGTAGGACGTCGTTGGTCAAAGGAGCATTCTTACCGCCATGGTGACGTCACACGGGTTCGGGAGCCGTCGGCGTGTTTTCGGTACTCGATTCAAAAACCCACTTTTATTTTGATATAACTTTTGAGTTATTGCGAAAAAAAAGGAAACAAAAACAGTTTTGTTATAAAACTTATATATGATCTTTCCATTAATCACAAAAAATTACTTTTTTTCTTAATTCAAAACCTCAATTATTTGATAACATACAGGGTCTTTCATAAGGTCACAGCATGTCAAAGTTATATTTTTCTCAATGTTTTTTCCCTATATATTATCTTGAATTTCAGTTGCACTCATTGTCATCCTTCCTTCCTATGAGTGTTTTTCCATTTTCTAGAATAATGATCAGAAAAATTGTTTAATGTAGGTCACATATGGATAAAAAGCAATCGTTTGGGGTTATCCCATCACGTGATTTGAAATTTATAATACATATTTACAATGTATACACAGAAGGCTAAGAGTATTTTTGTGAAAACTTAAGCTCAAAAAAAAAGAAGCAGAGTATCAAAAACTGGTTTCTCACAAGTTTATGGCAAGTGGATGAAGCGATGGTGCAAAGAATAGAGAGTACTTTGAAGGTCAGCTTTTGAAGATTTTTGAATAAACGTATAGCGAAAAACTCGATATTCGGACACAATCTATGGCTCATAGAACTATTTTTCACTTTCCTTATTCCTCATTCAACAGCACAAATAATTATATACAAATATGACTCAGGCCAAATCAAGCTGTACCACTGTACCATGACGGAAGGTTGTTCCAAATCAATCTTCTGCTACGCCCACATCCAGGCTACTATGATGGAGGCTCCTCCCACATCAAATGTCTAGCCCCGCCCACACGCACTAGCTTGCGATGACTCCTCCTAGGTCAAACTTCTGGCTACGCCCACATCCACTATGACACAGGCTCCTCCCAAATCAATCTTCTGCTACGCCCACATCCAGGCTACTATGATGCAGGCTCCTCCCAAACCAAATGTCTAGCCCCGCCCACACGCACTGGCTTGCGATGACTCCTCCCAGCTCAAACTTCTGGCTACGCCCACATCCACTATGACACAGGCTCCTCCCAAATCAATCTTCTGCTACGCCCACATCCAGGCTACTATGATGCAGGCTCCTCCCAAATCAAATATCTAGCCCCGCCCACACGCACTAGCTTGCGATGACTCCTCCCAATTCAACTTTCCGGCTACGCCCACATCCACTATGACACAGGCTCCTCCCAAATCAAATGTCTAGCCCCGCCCACAGACACTAGCTTGCGATGACTCCTCCCAGCTCAAATTTCTGACCACACCCACATGGCACTAGCTTGCGACGGCTTTACACACACACTCACGCACACACGTCTCACCACTCCGTCTTCACGTTGACGCCGTCGCAGTAGGCGGCCCCGTATCAGTACTTTTGACAGTCGACGGCAGCCGCCGCGGCCGCCGCTTGGTGGTAGTAGGCGTGTCTGAAGGGCGTGGCTAGCTGGCAGGAGGGCGGAGCCGGCCCGTCGAACAGCAGGTCGCGGTAGGCGGTGCCTTCGGGCGAGGGCGTTTCGGCGCCGTACCACGCGGCCGCGTACCGGGGGGCGGAGTCTTCGGACAGCGGCGCGGTGGGCGTGGCCGGGGAGGCGGGGTGGTGGTACTGCGGGTGGTGCGAGTGGGCGGAGCCTGTCGTCGCTGCCGTGGGGGAGGCGTGGTGGTGCTGAGGGGCGGCGCTCATCGTCGACGGGCAGTACGAGTACATACCTGGAACAAAATACACACGTGAAACACACACGCATAAAAATAATTTCTTAGATGGAGCACAGATGCTTTAATTCAAGTATATCATAACCACAGTGTATCCAATTATACAGTAGCGCAACTCCCCAGAAATCATGCAGACAATTTGTCTCGGAAAAACTGGCCTCTCATAACGCCACGTCGGCTCCTCAGCACGAGCCGCGAGTATTGCCGTTTACGTTTTGAGCACAGTGTCGGCTTAGCAATAATCAATTGAAGAAGCGTATTGTGTTGCAATAAGTTTAATGGACGCGATATGTCTCGTAAATAGAGTACATTTTGAGAGCAGTGTGGTAATGTGATATTCTTCATCGAGGTTAAGCAGCTGTCTTTGGAATTCTGAATTACAATTTTCAAGTTATATCCATGCATTCGCATTTATTGTACGTGAAAATGTTTTGTACTGATTCTTCTAATTCATCATGGATTCTTTGCATATAAATGGGATGTAAACATTTTTTTTTAGAAGCAAAACAGGTAATAATAGTCGGTATATGAAAGAAAATTGTTAACTCCGAGAAAATAGGTGGATTTATTGTTTGTAAGTAAATTACAAAAATGCGAGATTTATTCAACTTTATTAACCACCCGACGGGTCCTAACCTTCGGGTTCGATCACCCCAGAGGAAAAGTATCCCCACCAAAAAGCACTGGGCATAGTACTGGTGCTTCAGATCGCCTTGCTGACGACGCCCGCTATGACATGGACCGTTTTAGGTGGACGACGGTACTCAGGGATGACGCACCCTCAGGAGGCAATTAGGTCGGCTGGGGGCCTAAGGCTACCCAGCCGACGGGTCCTAACCTTCGGGTTCGATCACCCCGGAGGAAAAGTATCCCCACCAAAAAAGCACTGGACATGGTAGTGGTGCTTCAGCTCGCCTTGCTGACGACCCCCGCTATGACATGGACCGTTTTAGGTGGACGACGGTACTCAGGGATGACGCACCCTCAGGAGGCAATTAGGTCGGCTGGGGGCCTAACGCTATCCAACCGACGAGTCCTAACCTTCGGGTTCGATCACCCCAGAGGAAAAGTATCCCCACCAAAAAGCACTGGGCATAGTACTGGTGCTTCAGATCGCCTTGCTGACGACCCCCGCTATGACATGGACCGTTTTAGGTGGACGACGGTACTCAGGGATGACGCACCCTCAGGAGGCAATTAGGTCGGCTGGGGGCCTAAGGCTACCCAACCGACGAGTCCTAACCTGCGGGTTCGACCACCCCAGAGGAAAAGTATCCCCACCAAAAAAGCACTGGACATGGTAGTGGTGCTTCAGCTCGCCTTGCTGACGACCCCCGCTATGACATGGACCGTTTTAGGTTGACGACGGAGCTCAGGGATGATCTGCTGAGCTGCTACGAGAGCAGTAGCCCGCACCGTAGGGGATACATGTCCCGCATGCATGAGAGGTGGTGTGAAATGCACCCAGAGTAGATCACTCTTACCTCTCAGAATTTACGAGATTGTGTATCGTACCTCCGGAAGCAGGGATATGTTCGTGCTCCAGCTCAGCCTGCCTCTTCGGCGGACGGAAGGCCTGTTAACCAGGCTGAGAGGTCGCCGATAAGGCCTACTGAGAGGGAAATCGACGAAGTCGTCTCACCTGGGGATTTCAGTGACTAAAGGGCTTTGCATAACAACAAGAGGTCCTTGAAGCTGGCAGATTTGAAGAGAGAGGATGAGGTTGTGGGTGAATGTCTATCGGAGGCCTCTGACATTTGGAGCATAAATTGCGAAATTTACTCTGCGGCTCTGAGGCTAGCTAGACAGGGGGGAGTGAGAGACTCCCCTGTTAAGAGGGCGCAGAGACGGGTGCGCCAAATGGAAGCGAAAATCCAGTTGGCTCGCCAGGAAGCATCCCGTATCCAGTGTGTGATGGAATACAGAGCGGCTGGGAAGCCTTTTACGCGCCGCGTGCGCCAGATGGACTACGGGTTAAGGCACGACTCTTAGTCAAGCGGTACTGGTTGTCATCAAGCAACATTGACTTGACAGGATAAGAATGTTAATCGCTGCTAAGCGATCGCTGGTGGCGGAGGCGAGGGATCTAGAGCAGAACAGACTTTTATACGAAAGACCTTCTCGTCCCTTCCAATAGCAGCCACCAGCCATAGAACAGCCGCTATCTGCTGATTGCTTAAAGTCTTTTTGATGGAACATTTACGAACAGCCTAAACCTCTACCAGCAGATACTCCAACCATGACGCAGTTCGAATCCGTTTGTAGGAGAAGTCCTAACTCAAATGTACTACGTCATCCGATAGATATGGAAGAAATTCTCAGTGCCTTATACGAGTGATTGCTCACGGTGTGAGGAGTAGTTAGTAGGACTTGTCACTTTGGTTCTTTCGGAAGATCAATAAAAAGTGGTAGAAGATCAATGGTATATCATATTTTGTTTAACTCAAGTATTTGCTTACATACCTCCACGAAGCAACATTATTTTTCCCATACAGGTCAAAAAATAAGACAGTTTATTAAAGATTAAAATTAAAACACAAAAATGGTATTTATTAAATCTCCCACTTTCAAGAAGACTTATCGAAAATTATAACTTTAATTCCAACAACACCATCCTAAATAAATCTAAATGTGAAAGTATAATAATAGATGTCCAGAAAGAATGAGCGAAGGTTTCCTGAACTCATCAGTCTCAACGCCATCGCGCTAAAAATACCGCAAGGCTTTAAAAAATCATTTTGACATTCCCTAATGGAATAATGGGAGAAAGAACTGTGTCGGAGACAACCAATGATGCATGTGATGTCTGCAATTAGTCAGTACGACTGTGTCTCTTAGGATGTTAGGACGAATACAGAGGGTGTCCCAAGAGTCGTGAAATATATCTTTTTTTTTCAAAAATTAATTGTATATAGGTACAGGGTGGTCCAATAAGCGCGCGGTACTTTCTAGCAGCCATACCGTTTAAATTAGACGAAAATGTCTTAAATAAAAAACAGAAACGTTTCTTTTCAAATGATCTACATATCAGAGTAACAACTGATCATAGAGGTAGTAAACAAACCACTCCAGCATGGCGTGCTTAAAGCCATCATCCTTTGACACTTCAGACCCAAACATTGCCAACTAACCTGAAAATTCTTCCAATGCAACCCATGTTACAAAGCCTGTTACAGAATTTAAACATACCCGAAAACATTATAGGTTTGATTGAACAGCAATACACCAACATGAATTTTGTTAAATGGGAAAATACTACTGACACAATTAAGTTTTGGTCCGAAGTGTGGCTATATCGGGACGGGAGTAAAGAAAACCCTTTTAAAGAAACATGTGAGTTTGCCTTTCTTCAAATTACCATTATTTTATGTTAATATAACTTTTTTGTTTAGGGGGGGGGGGGTGGTATGTTTAGCGGAAAATAATCCAATCTAGCGGATTTTAAGCCTGTACTTGGCGGAAAATATTTTTTACTGTTGGCAACACTGTTCGCTGGTTGCGTCGTTACGGTAGCGGGGTTAACTCTGCCAACAGTGCCTACTCGGCCAGACATCATTTTTACTTCCCACACCGATAGGTGAGGGGAGTATTGTAATTGCGAAAATTTTCGATTTTGAGATAACATGCTTTTTGGGCGTTTTGTGATGTCTACATAACGAAAATCCACGTCACTCATTTCCGTCGGGCTGTCTGTCTGTCTGTCTGTCTGTCGGTCTGTCTGTCTGTGCGCGTTTTTCTAGCCTCGTAATCTCCGTAACCGCTGCATGGATTTTGATGAAATTTGTGCAGCAATATGCTGTGAGTTCGTAGTAGGTAATGCTGCTACAATTTTGAAAATCGGTGTATTGGCGGCGGAGCAATTAGCAAAAAACGAAAAATTTCAAATATTCCCCAAACTTCGTTTTTAGGCATTTTAGGTGTTCCTGATCATTTTCTACTTTTTTTGTGTGGGGGTGAAAATTGGGGTGGTTGGGGGTTGGGGGGTTGTAAAATTGAAAAATTTGTTGTATTCATAATAGACTGCCCACTGACCTGTGAAGGCAGACCTAGCGATATAAATAACTTTTTTAGGTCTATCTGAACATTGCCTTATGCCTATTATAGAAAACAAAGGACTTGGAATCTTTTCCGATGTATACATACGAGTATTGCTTTAGATCGTTCTGTACTTTATAATGTGGAAACTACTGAATTGATGTTAATGAAATTTCAGCACAGTATTACTACTTTGGCAAGGATGGAAAACGCGTATGATTTTTAGAAATCGTCTCAGTGGCGGCGCAGCAATATTAAAAAAACTAAAAACATGAACACCGCGCAAACTTCGTTTTTAGACGTTTTAGTGGTTCCTGATCATTTTATGCTTTTTTTGGGTGGGGGTGAATTTATGGTGGTTGGGGGTGGGGTGTTGTAAAACTGGAAAATTGGTTGTATTCGTAATGGGCTGTCCATTGATGTGCGAATGAAAAACCTAGCGGCATGATACACTTTTTAGGTCCACCCGAACGTGGCATGCTTATTATAGAATCCACGGGGCTTAGAATTTGTGATGTATACATACGAGTATTGTTTTAGATCGTTCTAGATTGCGTAATGCGAAAATTGTTCAATTGATTTTTAATGCATATTTCCTGAAGAGGGAGGCAGAAGAAACTATTTACGAGGGTTGTTGTGTTGGATGTTTTTTTTGCGGGCGGGTGGGCGATGATTTAGTTGCAAGGGGATTTCAGACTATAGTTTCATGCTGTGAGAAAATAATAAAACTGGTATCATCGGAATGTGTGGGAAGTACTGAGTCAATCAACTTGACTCCATTTTTTTTACACAGTGGCGTCAACTACGACGGTTCTTTACCGCTTCCACAAACCATTTAGGTCATATCCCTGGATAACAGGAAGGAAACAGGGACACGCTTTACGCCACAGCGGACTATCTGGGGGACCTTGTTAAAGACGATGCACACGGCGTTCACGGGTAGTTTAAGATAGAAAGAACATAGGTCAAAAATACAGATTACTATAATGATTCCTCCCAGAAAATTATAGGTAAATACATATAACACCAAGCTTATCTAACATAGTGGAATATGCAATACTTAACCAACTTACAAAATTTGTCCGAAAAAACGATATTTTAAATAAGAGCCAGTTTAGCTTCAGGAAAGGGTTGGGAACCATTGATGCTATTATGGAGCTAGTTCACTGTATCCAGCTTGCATTTGATCATCGAAATGATGTCATCTCTGTATTTACAGACCTATCTAGCGCGTTTGACTGTGTCAGTCATGATATTCTTCTATCTAAACTTGACTGTCATGGTATCAGGGGTGTAGCCAATACTCTAATCAAGTCATATCTCAATAATAGAACCCAAATTGTTGAAGTAAATGACAAGAAGGGCGACAGACTTATATCTAACAGAGGCATGCCCCAAGGGTCTATATTGGGTCCATTTCTCTTTATACTGTATATCAACGATATCTCCAAGCATATGTCCTCAATTAACTCTGAAATGCTGACAATCATGTATGAAGACGACACCACTTTCAGCCTCACGCTGATTCATAGTGAAACTGTTATTTCACCTGACCTGGCTAACACAATAGTCAGTCACTCACAAAAATGGTTTGATTCCAACGAATTGCATCTAAATCGTGGAAAGACTGAAGTGTGCAATTTTTCCTTGGGTATGAGAAGTACAGTATCGCATGTAAAGTTTCTGGGCGTAATACTTGATTCCCGGTTATGTTGGACTACTCATATTGACATCTTATGCACGAAATTGTCCAAGACTGTTTTTGCGATAAGGAAAATAGCACTTACTGTTGACTTTGACGCCGCACTGATGGTCTATTATGGGCTATTTCAGTCGCAGCGGGGCTGTGGGCTATTGAGCTGGGGTAATGCCCCACATACACAGCTGCAAAGAGTATTCCTAATATAGAAAGCTGCTGTAAGAGCTATAGTTAGGGCTAAACGTGATGACCATTGTCAAATTTTATTCAAAAGCTTAGGAATTCTGACAATATTTGCAATGATTATAAACGAAAATCTTGTGTTTGTCAGAAATAGTCTTGATAAATTTAAAACTTTATCTGATGATGTCCATAACCTCGACACTAGAGGGAAGAGTAAGCTGGTGCACCTCGCTCAAGGATAAATAAATCCAAAGTAATAGGTATTGACTTATATAACACCTTACCTTCAAGTATTACACATCTGCCTGTACGTGACTTCGAAAGGAAGATTAAATGCATACTTAAAACCCTTGCTCCTTATAATATAGACGAATTTAAAAGTTATTGTTTGTCCTTACAGTCTAAGCGTTAGGCCTAATTTCATGTCATGTATGTGTATTACTATGTTTGTTATTTACTTCTTTCATGTTTATTTTATCCGGTTATATACTGTATCATTTATTATGCCCACTAATAATGGTTTCTAACATTTACAGTAACTAGTACAATTGTAGTGAGTGCAGAGAAGATTTTTTGAAAATTTTATTCATAGTAACAAACAAATGTCTGACTATACTTAAACTGTGTCTCAAGTTTTAGCTGTTTGTATTACTATTTTTAATCCGTGTCACTGCACGAATATTTACTTTTATTGCGATCTTTACCATGATCGACTTATCCATGGACTATGAAATAAGTTATTACACAAAATATGTACATGTATGTTATACAGGGTGTCCCAGAAGTCAACGTCAAGCCACCACGGGGTGACAGGATTGGTTGTAACTATCATGAGAAAAATCAGAACAAAAATCTATCCCATGCAGTTTGAAAATTATGGGCATTTAAAAAAACTAGAGATTTCCTCAAATTATAACAATTTTTCGGTTATTGTGGTTGACTTTTATTATTTTTGTTCATTTGAACTTTGGAACCGTAACCCTAAATAATATTTCTAGAAGCACAGTCAAAAATAATGACACAGTTGCCCCAAGTTTTCTAGAACGGAGACTATTTATTAAACTATGAATTTAAGATTTTGAAAGTTTTCCAACTTTGAAAGACCCTCCTTTAAAAAAATGTACTAAAGTACCTTGGCAAGTGCCATTAAAAGTTGGCGCATTGAACCAGGATTGTAAAATAGTACAATACTTGTTAGTTTCATACTTAAAAAAACGAGTAAAAAAAGGAAAACCTGCAGTAACCCGATTTTTGCTAACCCATTTCACTCAGGTCAGATGTTCTTTCGCACAAGCTTCTGGTAGATTGTTAATTTTACGGCAAAATGATGAGAGAGGTGGATAGTGGACATGTTTGCCATTAGTGAGCAAGACAGATAGTGACGCTACTTTCAGCAAATTTAACAAAAATAAGTAAAATTAATAAAATAATGAAAAATCTTGACCTAGCTTAGTTTAGGTTTAGGTTTTTATTACAATAAAAGTTCAAGTTGTGTACCATCAGCCTCAACATACGTCCTACATTTTCTTAAAAAAGATCTACTTATTAGCCAGGCATACCCTCGAGAGTTCATGTCCTCAGCAGCTTGAGAAATTCGTTTACGCAGCTCGGCTACGGTCTCAATGGGCTTCGAATAAACTTTTTATTTGAGAGCACCCCGATAACAAAATTCCAGGTGATTTAAATCTGGGAAACGCACTGGCCACTAAACGTCCACATCCACCTCCCAGATATTTTTTGTCAAGGAAACCTCTTACTTGCACTGCGTAATGCGCTGGGCAGCCATCTTGTTGATACCTCATGTGGCGACGATATGTTAAGCGGTCTACAGAAGTTGATGCATGCTGCGACTTCTACGTTTAATAACGCAAGTAGCAGCGTGTGTGGTACTGAATCACGAATTTGGTATCAGTTGCGGCTTGCAGCGATGCAGATTTTGGAATCCTATTATGGACGGTAAGCCATGTCGCAGAGCCGGTGACGCTGATGCAGTGATGCAGGTTTCAACGTGTATAGTTATTGCGTCGATGCACAGAAATAAGCCCACCCTACTATTCTTGAGTTGCATGAAACGTGCATGAAATATTAAGTCGATTCAGGCATCGCAACAGGTTTCGATTTGAGCAGGAACTTATGCAACTGATGCAAGTTTCATGAAACCTTGAGTCGATTGAGGAATCGCAGCTTACATCCACGCCTGTAGGCCGCCGTTTAAAATTCCGGTCCACAGGCTTACTTTAAAGCGATACTGGGATCCGTCTTCTCGCATTGAATGTGCCTGGCTAATAAGTAGATCTTTTTTAAGAAAATGTAGGACGTGTATTGAGGCTGATGGTACACAATTTAAACTTTTATTGTAATAAAAACCTAAACCTAAACTAAGCAAGGTCAAGATTTTTCATTATTTTATTAATTTCATTTATTTTTGTTAAATTTGCTGAAGGTGGCGTCGTTATTTGTCTTGCTCACTCATGGCAAACATGTCCACTATCCACCTCTCTCATCATTTTGCCGTAAAATTAACAATCTACCAGAAGCTTGTGCGAATAAAGAACATCTGACCTGAGTGAAGTGGGTTAGCAAAAATCGGGTTACTTGAGGTTTTCCTTTTTTTACTCTTTTTTTTTTAGTATGAAACTAACAAGTATTGTACCATTTTACAATCCTGGTTCAATGCGCGCCGACTTTTAATGGCACTTGCCAAGGTACTTTAGTAATTTTTTTTTAAAGGAGGGTCTTTCAAAGTCGGCAAACTTTGAAAATTTGAAATTCATAGTTTAATAAATAGTCTTTATTCTAGAAAACTTGGGGCAATTGTGTCATTATTTTTGACTGTGCTTCTAGAAATGTTATTTAGGGTTACGGTTCTAAAGCTTAAATGAACAAAAATAATAAAAGTTAACCACAATAAGCGAAAAATTGTTATAATTTGAGAAAATTTCTAGGTTTTTTTAAATGCCCATAATTTTCAAATTGTATGGGATAGATTTTTTTTTCTGATTTTTCTCATGATAGTTAGAACCAATCCTGTCACCCCGTAGCGGCTTGACGTTGACTTCTGGGACACCCTGTATATGTTGACCTGCCACGCCAATAATGTTTTATGCATTCACTGGTATAAAAAATAAATAAATAAAATAAAATAAATTGTGGTTACCTCCTGAAGAGTGCAACCTGGTGGTACCCGTATACCCGATCTGCTGGTCCCTGGAAGCGGCCGCGGTCATGAGGTTGTCCACGGAGAAGGCTGCGGCCACGGAATCGACAGCCTGCAGCTGCGTGGCCACGTCGTTCATCAGATGTTCCTGGTGGACGATGACGGATTTGGGCTCGGCCACGTACTTCATGCAGTGGGACAGTTCGGCGCCCGATAGCGGTTCACGTTTCGGCTGCTTCGTGCAGTCCAGCTTGGGTGGTTGCTGGTGCGCCTGCGGCTGTTTGGAGGAGTCCTCCAGGTGCGGCTGGGTTTGAGACTGCGCTTGGTGTTGGGACTGCTTCTCCAGCAGGTCGGTGCGTTTCGGGGAGTCGCCCGTCTGGAAAGACAGATGGAGAAGGTTATGAGTCTGGTCAATGTTGGGTACGGTACTGTTTTCAATATTCAAGGTGTTACAGCTTCGGTTAACAAATACGTTGCCAGAACCGCTATTTGACAGATAAATAAATAGCTTTCGGAGCAAGACACTACTGAAAGATATCCCATAACCTTATTTTGAGCTACAACTTTGACACCATAACGTCAAAATAGCAGATGAGTATGTTAAAAGTTGTTGTTTGAAAGAAAATCATAATTCAATAGTATTCGCTGTAATTTGCCCTAAAATGGTGGACGAGTTGATTTTATTCTTATTTCTGTTAATAAAATTTGGTAATCTTCCTCGGTAAAACGAACTCTGACTCTTTTTATTATTTGTAACACACTCTTTGAGCTTGACGAATTTTGAAGCACTTTTGTAAAACGACGGATAATAATTGTTGCAGATCTACTCAAAGTCAAAACCAGTGTCGCTGTCAAAACCAAAACGGGTTATGATCTAATTTTTATTCGTGCTGCGCATGCGTGTCGCTTCGTTAATCGCTAAGGCTATCGTCCGTACAACACCGGCATTTAGCGGTTACGATATACGTAAAACGAAATGCAAATGTCAAAGCTGTCAAATAGCGTTAAACGGAACATCACTTTGTAAAACTGCCTAGTGCTTCATAACGGTAGTGGTACAGTCCTTTAAGTACCTGTAGCTCTTGAACTAATCACTTTAGACCCCAAGTGTGCCAGTTTGTTGGAATTGTTTTATAGGGTGAAGACAAAAAGTCATAAATATACAGAGTGTCCCATTAAAAATATTAAATCGGACGTCACGACCAAAAACAAATACCTCATCGGGTGACACAATAATGAGAAAAGATAAAACATTTGCTCTAATTTACACCGCCCAAATTATAATTCGATACTACTGCCCAGTTCCGATATATGCGTGTCTTAATTTATAGCAAGATATACCTGGTAGAAGAAAATGTTAAATACAAAAGTTATTTGGTTGTTTAAGACGCATATGCTAAAGCTATTTTGAAATATACAGGGTGTTGCGGGAAAGCAGGACAATGAATAACTTGATTTTTTTAAATAGAGTCATTATCTTTTTTTTACCTTTACTTAGTTTCTCTTACTAATCTCTATTCAACCCTAACATATTTCTAAGATCGATTGCGACGTTGCTTAGTTATAATTTATTTTCAGTAAATTTTTGGATTTGCAAGGTCGCAAGTAACACGTCCAAATTGATGTACTCTTTGAAAATTTCTCAATATTGTTATACAGATAGTTACTTGAATGTTAAGTGAATATTATTTTGGATGTTACTAACTATGTGCATCTACAGGGTGTTCGGATTTCACTCGCGAGTAGTATACCTTGAAAACAGTCCATCGTAAGAAAAAAAAAACTAAAGAATAGTTTCTTATTTTAAAAGGCATGAGTCATCGAACAATGTTATTATGATGTGCAACACTAGTGTATGGCGTAGAAGTTTTTTCGAAAGAAAAAAATGGAGTCAAGTTGATTGACTTCCCACACATAAAATGATGATACAATTTTATTATTTTCCCGCTGCATGAAACTATAGTCTGAAATCTTGCAACCAAATCATCGCCCACCCGCCGGCAAAAAAGCATACATCACAAAAACTCTCGTAAATAGTTTCAACTGGACGATGCTAAACGATCCTCCAAACCGTTTAAAAACGAAGTTAGAGCTCCTTTATATATTTAGTTTTTTTTATATTGCTGCGCCGCCACTGACACGATTTTTCCAAAACATAGCGTTTTCCATTCTCGCCGCGGTATAGTAATACTGCGGTAGAATTTCATTGAAATAAATTCAATAATTTTCGCGTTACGCAATATAGAACGATCTAAAACCATACTCGTACGTACATATCACAAACTCCAAGTCCCTTAGTTTCTATAATAAGCAAGGCAGTGTTCGGATGGATTTAAAAAAGTGTATTATGCCGCTAGGTTTTTCATTTAAAGGTCAATGGACAGCTCATTATGAATATAACAAAATTTTCAGTTTTACAACCCCCCCACCCCCCAATCACCCCAAATCCACTCCCACCCAAAAAAAAGTCGAAAATGATCAGGGACCCCTAAAACGCATAAAAACGAAGTTTGAGGAGTAGGTATTTAATTTTTTTGTTTTTTGCTAATTTACTCCGCCCCCCGTACAATGATTTTCAAAACTATAGGAACATCACCTACTACGACCCTGCATCATATCGCTACCCAAATTTCATTACAATCCATGCAGCGGATACTGAGATTACGACGTTAGAAAAACGCCAACAGACAGACCGACAAACAGACAGACAGACCGACGGAAATGAGTGACGTGGATTTTCGTTATGTAGACATCATGAAACGCGCAAAAAGTGTATTATCTCAAAATCGAAAAGTTTCGCGATCACAATACTCCCCTCACCTATCGGTGTGGGAAGTAAAAGGGTAATTGTCATCTATCCTCATATCCCCTAGATCATGAAGGATCTTTTTTTTGCAGTGAGGGGGTTAATTTGTTCTAGTAGTTGCCGCTCAGCCTTAAGGCTTATTGGGCACCCCGGTCAAACGCATCACACAGATGAAGGATCTTGTCTTATCCTTTCTGCCAAATTTCAAAATTTTCCAAGCTACGATTTATGAAATGTTCAAAATAATATTGATTTTTTTTTAATTTGAATACGCCGTATCTCGAAGTCGAAGCTGTCCCAAAAGTGTATTGGGAAATTGTCATTATATATAATGTCTTGAAGTTATGTCATTCTAAAGTGAACCACCCTATATTCTGATATCTCCCAGTACTCCTATTTGTCAAAAATACAAATGTAAAATGAACCTACCTGTAACTGCTGTCGTTTTAAAGCCTCTTCCTTTTCCCGCAACGCGTCTTTCTTCTTAAACCTCCTCCTCCGTCTCAAATACGATCCGTTATCGAACATGTTGTAGGAATCTGGATCTAGAGTCCAATAACTGCCTTTGCCAGGCTTTTTGTCATCACGTGGCACCTTCACAAAACATTCGTTCAGGCTCAGGTTGTGCCTTATCGAGTTCTGCCAGCCCTGGAACAAAAAAAACTACCTTTAAAAATATGTCCTGCTTAGTTTCAACTTCAACTAAAAAATCCAATATCTCGAACTTTGATGGGCTTTGTTATTTGACCTAATATGCAGGGCGAATTGAAATGTTTCATTACCCTTTCAAACAGTAGCGTGCTAAGGTCTTCGATGGTCCCCCGCAATTTTTTTTACGGAGCCCCACTCTATATAAAAAATAATATTTTAAATTGGTCTATAAATAGAAAAAATTAGGTGTGACCTCAACCTTATATTTTTATTTTTTTCTTTCGAGTTTTTGAAGAATAAGAATTCATAAATTAATCACATTAATGCAACAAACTCCATCTACATTATATGGCCACTATGAGTTTCAAGTTTAGAGAACTACAGAATATGAGATATAACTATATTTAATAAACGTTTCTAACACACAACACAAAACTATAAAAATGTAGTAAAGTTGATTGACTCAGTACTTCCCACACGTTCCGATGATACCAGTTTTATTATTTTCCCACAGCATGACACTATAGTCTAGACGCCCCTTCAATCAAATCATCGTTCGCCCGACCGCAAAAAAAGTGTTTTAATCTACTAGGTGCTTCTTTCACAGGTCAATGTACAATATATCATGAATACAACAAATTTTTGAGTTTTACAAACTCCCACCCCCGAACTACCCTAATTTCACCCCCAACCTAAAAATTTTTAAAATGGTCAAGAACCCCTAAAACGTCTAAAACGAAGTTTGAGGTGTTTTTCATATTTTTAGTTTTTTTATTATTGCCGCGCCGCCACTGAAATTACTTCTAAAGACCATACGCACTTTCCATACTCGTCGCGGTAATAAATCTGTGTCAAAATGTCATTAAAGTCAATTCAGAAGTTTCCACGTAACACAATACAAAACGATCCAAAGTAATACTTGTATGTATTTTGTATGCATCAGAAAGTTCAAGTCCCTTGGTTTCTGTAATCGGCAAGGCAATGTTCGGATGGACCTAAAAAAGTGTATTATGCCGCTAGGTCTTTTTCTCTCAGGTCAGTAGACAGCCTATTATGAGTACAACAAATTTTTCAGATTTACAGCCCCCCACCCCTCAACCACCACAATTTTACCCCCACCCAAAAACAAGTAGAAAATGATCAGGAACCCCTAAAACGCCTAAAAACGAAGTTTGAGGCATATTTGAAATTTTTCGTTTTTTGCTAATTACTCCGCCGCCCATGCACCGATTTTCAGAATCGTAGCGACGTTACCTACTATGACCCTACACCATATCACTGCCCAAATTTCATCAAAATCCATGCAGCGGTTACTGAGATTAGGAGGCTAGAAAAACGCCAACAGACAGACCGGCAGACAGACAGATAGACCGACAGACAGACAGATAGACAGACAGACAGACCGATAGACAGACCGACAGACAGACAGACAGACCGACAAACCGACAGACAGACAGACCGACAGACAGACAGACAGACTGACAGACCGACAGACAGACAGACAGACAGGTAGACCGACAGACAGACCGACGGAAATGAGTGACGTAGATTTTCGTGATGTAGGCATCATAAAACGCCCAAAAAGTGTATTATCTGAAAATCGAAAATTTTCGCGATCACAATACTCCCATCATCACCTGTCGATGTGGGAAGTAAATCCAAAAATTAGCAAATAAAACATTTATACCTACCATACAAGAATGTAACAAAAGTAAACAAATAAAACACCTTAACTCTAAAATTTTATTATTATGATTTGACTTGCATTTCATGTAAAGAAAGAAACTATTTTTTTTTGTATGTAAATCAACAAATGTGTCAACTATTTGGTCTAATACACACATGCCTGTTAGAGCATTTTTTCTATAACCTATTCGAATTCGTTGGCACAGATACGCATCGCGTCAGTGTAACGTTGCACTTATTTTTGCCGTTTTGAATTCTACGTTCGACTACGTTGTCGTGCTGTCAAATTTTGCCCTAAAATAAGAACTGAAAAGGCAAAATATGGCAAAATATACTTAATTTGATTTTGGGAAACTATGATTCCATCGCTATAAAATTAAGTATATGTATTATAGTTATTACTATGTACAAAGCTTGTTCGAGGTCGAGGCTGAGCGGGGCCCCCCCGCACCGCGGGCCCTGCGGGCCCTTTCGGCACGCCACTGCTTTCAAAACATTTTTTGGTATAATTCTATTAGCACATCATGGTAAAGAAGTATCCTTTGCTAAGGAGCATACCTTCTTTATTAGGCTGTTTTGATGTTAGGGTAATGAAGTATTGTGTAAGGTTTTCGCGACCATGGTCCGATGAACTGTTGGTCCTTTGGCTGTTCGGCCGGAGCTGACACGCTCCGCCGCCTTGGTGTAGACTGAACACCACTCGATAAAAACATGGCGCAACATACACAAACGGCCAAATTCATTTAAACTTTTCCCTCAACATTGGTGACTGACTCCGAAAATAAGTCATATGGTGAACCCGTAAAATGCATTAAGTCGGAGCTAGAGTATTGCCGACACGAATATTATCAATAGGTCTGAGAACTGTAGCTCGCCATCGTTCGCGATTTATTGTCAGTTCAGTGGCGCTCTTGATACTCATATCCAGCAACTGTTTCGTCGTATCCACTCAGCGTGTAGGGGAACAGCCACGGCGCCGCCCACTCGGGGCATGACCCTGAACTACAAGTTTCTCCATATTTTCGCTTCTGTGTATATAAAAAAAAAGAATGTAAGCATTCTTGTCTACGCAATGGAGGATAGTCTCTTTGGATTACCGAGCTCATCCAGTATGGAAACGTTAGCTCGATGGGCGGTATAAGGTACTCTCAGCATTCTCCTCCACGTCCACATTTCAAAAGCATCTATGCGAGATCGATCTGCCTTTTTAACAGTCCAAGTTTCCGAGGCATACAAAAATATCGAGAACACAAGAGACTGAACCAGCGACATTTTTGTAGCTTTAGTGATAAAATAAGTAGCCGATAATTATTAAAAACTCATGCACCAAGTCTCGCTTGTAACAAGCTCCGACACGCTTTCTTTATGTCCGCAATAATGTGAAAACAAAGCAAGATATCGGTGCTTGTAGGCACCGTCTGCCAGGAAGCAGGAAATCTGCTTTCTTAAATCGCATTGATAATAAAAAAAGTTCAAAAAAATCCCACGTACCTGTTTGTTTTCCCGATAGTAAGGAAACCTCTCCATGATGAACTGGTAGATTCCGTTGAGGGTGATTTTCTTGTCTTGCGCATTCTGGATGGCCATGGCGATAAGGGCGATGTACGAGTACGGGGGTTTCACCATGTCCTTGGCGGTACTCAGGGGATGCTGTTGGTGGTGCCATGCTGCGTATCCGTATCTGAAACAACCATAGAAATTTGTTGTTTGTTGTCTATACAACTTCACAGAGTCCACCATCAAGAAGATATAATAAAATTAAAAATAGAAAATAAAAATTAAACAAACATTTTGAGGCACCCGTTATCACAAAGTTAGTTCTGTCCCTGTTGCAAAACTTGCTGTTTTATAGATGATGTCGCATATATTTTGGTATCGAATGTAGTCTGGTATAATCGACGCTAAACAACCGATAAGAATTTAGATGGAAATTACTTAGATTGTTCCAGTTCCCAGATTCCTCTGTTCCTCCGTCCGCGTTCGCTTATATAGCCCAAGTGGGATAGAAACTACGTAAAGCCAAATATGCAAGTTAAATGAGCAACAAAAAACACTATTATGTTATGAATAGCTTCAAAATTCAAAATGTAGTTCGTCAATATTTGTCAAAGTAGTTCGTAGGAATTTTGCTCTTGGTTACAGTGCTGTCGGTCGATATCTGGTTACCCAGATATTTGACAAACTGAGGGCACAGTAAGGAAAGGATAACAAAGGAAGGTATGAGAGAAAAGCAAAGCAGAGACAGTGTGCAGATTGTAGGGTACAGCTGGACATAGTCAATTTGGACTATGTGATTTTGAGCTTATTCAAAAGGTGAACTTTGAGGTCCGATGTTTAAAAAGGAAAAAACAATTGTTTTTTAAAATGCATCGCCTGATTTTGACCCCAGTAACGGCCTTATGTAATTGAGAACTTTCTCGGCCGTGTACTGCATAAGATGCGCAAAGGACTGTACAACGCTTTTGCGCCTGTTCGTAAGAGATTCCTTTATGTAGGGGATGTCAAAGTCTCGTTGCAAGAAACTATATGGGGTTAGTGTTTGTCCGTAATATATTGTAGCTGCAGGATCAAATGCATAACCGCCGGCAACGTTCAAAAAAATAATAAAAAGAAATACATTGCAACGCCCTATATATACCAGGACCACTACTCTTCTAAAACAAAAATTGAATGTTTAATTGCATAAATACGTACAGTATTTTCAAATCTAAAACCGCGATTAGAAAAGGACATGTCCTCAAAGCAGTAGTTGTATGGTAGCCTTACTGCTCTCTGCCTTTAAGTTTAGCAGTAAAAGTTATTAACAAACATTTGCCTCGGGGATCTAGCATATCCCCCTAAACTGTTTCTGCTATACACCAATAAGCTGTTGGAAATAACATCCAATCCAATAGACATTAATATCAATGGAACCAGGCAAGCCTCGATCATCCCAGGAGACGGTACGTCGGCAACAGCAAAATGCCTCCCAGATCAACACAGATATCAAAACAACTGTCGAGTGGGGATTGGTAAATAATGTACAGATCAACGTACAGACCTCAGGCAACAAAACTTACAAAGAAGTCTCACGTTGGCTTACCAACTCAGGAAATGGAGGATCACCCAATAGTTGAGTCACCTTCCGTCAAGCTTTTGGGAATCAACATCAACAATAACATGTCCTGGCACGACCACGGCGACAGTATTGCTAAAACGGCATCCCAGAAGCTTGGAGTTTTGTTCCGCTTTAGGAAGCTGTATACATCAGAGCACCTATTAATACTGCTGCTCTACAAGGCACAGATCCGACCATCTTTGGAGTATTACTCCCATTTGTGAGGATGCGCTCCGAAGCACTCTATAAGGCTGCTGGTTCCGTTACAATTAATGAATTGAAACTTAAGTTGCCAACTCATGCACCATAATTGGCAGATCTTGACACCACGAGCTATTATCAGTTTCCAAATTTGAAAAAATGACTCTGACGTTAAAGATTTACCTACGATGGAGAAGCAATGTCGGCACGCAATGGATATTTTGAGGAGAAAGGCAGGTTTTACTAAAAAAAGAGTATTTGCTGGGAAAATTTTATAGACCCAAAAGGCGGCCAAAAGGAAATGTTGTAACATTGATATTTTTTTTTAATTTTTTTTTGGGTTATTCTTTCATTGAATGGGGTATATCTAAGGACCACCCTCCTATATCATCGTATGGGATACCACTTTTCTAGACTAAAAAATTGAACTTTACTGCTAG
The DNA here is from genome assembly GCA_951848785.1 of Callosobruchus maculatus. Classification (NCBI taxonomy): domain Eukaryota; kingdom Metazoa; phylum Arthropoda; class Insecta; order Coleoptera; family Chrysomelidae; genus Callosobruchus; species Callosobruchus maculatus. The sequence continues at coordinate 1,616,222 of CATOUR010000084.1, read as the reverse complement.
TTTTTTTTTATAACTGAGCAGACCGCGCAGGCAGAGCCTAAATACCAGAGTACCGCGGCTGCTGTGAAAGGGTTATGTTAGAGGAAGTTTGTTAACGCGGGATTTGAATGGGCCAATACCCGCAGGCCCAATAAATACATCTTCTGGCAGTCCATTCCAAGCCTTGGACACCCTGGGAATAAATTTTCGGTTGTACCGCTCAGTTCTTGATGTATGAAGAACGACCGTCTTAGGATGAGATGCAGCGGTCGCACGGGTACATCTGATAGGAGCAGTGAGCGGCGGAACGATAGAGGATAGCTGCTAGTTAGTAAGATTTCAATGAGAGTTGATTAATAATTTGCTGACTGAGCTTTTTAAAGCTTACATCATATACGTTACAGAACTGTGAACTATTGAACCTTATAATATGGGTTCCAAAAAAAAAAATTGCCTGATCAACGTCAAACAATAGAAGTTTGTAAGAGTTCGCTGTGATGAGCACCAGTAACTTACACACAAGGAAGTGGAGGCAGTGCAACAGATAGAGATGAATCAAGAAAGGATGTAACACAGAAAATTTCGTTTTTTTGCCCAACGTTGGGCGCCATTTTAATTTTGAAAATCATTTCATAAGAGTTGAGTAGAGTAAAGTAGAGTATCTTTTATTCATGCTGTCCATTATAAGAGATATGAAAAGTCAAGAAAATATACATACACAGATTCAAAACAAGTTAAAATTACATTTCAATTGAGTTTTGGGTTAGTAGTGGGACTTCTTATAAGAGCTTTGATATGCTATAAAAACTATTTCCTATCAACAGATCTTTCACCTTTTTTTTAACTTTAGAATACTTTGGATCTGTTTTATTGACGAAGGTAATCTATTCCAAAGGGTACTTACATAAGTAAAGTGGGCTCCATATAAATAGTTACGTTAAATTGTGGAATGTGAATAGCCCTGCAATTCCTAGTGTTGTATTGGTGGATATAACGATTCAACGTAAGTTTCATTTGAAATGATTGAGACATGTTTCTAGTGGACCTAGTCCGGAAAAAAAAACGCTGCCAGTCTGAAGCTACACAGAAAAATATACTGTTGCGTTTCCAATTAATTGTTAGTATTTGGATGTCTTTCCATCGCTTTAAATATATTTACAGTTGTTTCAAATCCATGTCATTGAAAGAATTCAATCCTTATATTCGAAGTAATTACAGGTACGCCAATAAATTCAAAATAATTTTATATTCATTCTAACGGTATGTATAATCCTTCTAGTACCAGTATTGACATATAATGCAATCAAAACATCCTTTTGTTTTCGAAATTTACCCTATGTTTCATTTAAGCAAAGCATACAATCTATTCAATGTACAAAAATTATTACAGCAACAGCAGGTCGTGATAATTCATCTGATAAAAATTAATTTTATTTCAATGGCCCTTGTCGTTCGCTGAACTATAATCAGTATTCGGCGGGACTAATGTCCCGGTTCAATGTAACGTAAAAATAAAGAACAGGGGGATCATCTCAGTATTACTATCGCCGCGAACCCGCCAACATGGATGAGGTTGTTTCGTTGTGTTGTTTCGGTTTTAGCCGTGTTGTGTCATCTCGTGGTTTTGCGTATTGCATCAGGAATTTTTGTGATTTAATTGTGTTCAGGTATATATTAAATGGAGGACCTACTGAGAAATTGAGACTTAGAAGAGCTCACATTTGAATGTAGGTATTTAGATTAGTCAGACAGTTATATTTCAGGTAATGGTGCAACAACTGGTGCAGGCTTATGTCTAATTCTTGTATCATGCTCCTTATAACTTCACACAAAATCACACCATTAAACATCCAAACGAATCAATCAGCTGTCCTCGCAATAAAATCTGTTGGTCCAAGGAAAAGAAAGTAGTTTAGAATTAATTACCAAACACAGATTCGATTCGACGACAGGCTGCGATTGAATCATTCATTGGAATCCAATGACATCTTGTATTTGAATTGACAATACGATATAATTCGCTACCAACTATACACTTCCCATTGGATAAAACTTCGCTGTATTTGAGGAATGCTGAGTGTAACGTCCCATTGAATCCAAGCCTAAGTAAATACAACTATAGCTCTGCATTGAGTTAATTTCAGTTGCCTACATTGAAGTCTAGGAGGGCAAACTCTTTTGTATCTTTTTTATTTAAATTAGTTGTAAGTCATATTGATGGTGGAGAACTCTTGGGTTCCATATACTTTGTTGCCTCTCGGACAATAATATAATAACTGCCTCTTTTTCATACCGACACATTCTACTGATTACGATATGCACAATCCTCTAACGCGGATGTGAAGAATCTTGAATAGAAACAACCTTGATCCTTTTAGATTTTCGTTTAATAAGTTTAAGTGTCTGGCTTCTACGTTAAGTTTGATGGAATAGATACGTTTAGTTTTTGTTAAGTTTAGTTCAAGTTTATTTGTTATAGGTATACTTCTTTGCCACTGTGTTATATAAACTGGAATGTCTACAATAATTGTAAAAATCGAGTTTTCGTTAAATAAATAAATTCACACTACTTGTTTTGTGTGTGTAGAATGGTCAATAGATGGTATGGTATATCACCAGTCTCGTATGTGATATTACTGATATTCGTCATCCAGTTTGAGACAACCGAACCGCAAGGTTAGGGCTGGAACCATACCATTGGCGCCCAACGTTGTTGGTGGTCACTTGGACAATCGCCTCAGAACACTCCGCACAAGTTGATATAGTAATTTAATAATAAATGTTATGGTATATCACCAGTCATAGGCGTTGGCTAGTTTTGGACAACCGCATGGCAAGGTTCGGGCTGGAGCCAAACTATTTGGCGCCCAACGTTGGTTGTCACTTAGACAATACGCTTTACGCACAAACTGATAGTAATTTAATAATAAATAGCATGGCACATCACCAGTCACAGGCGTTGGCTAGTTTGGGACAACCGCAGCCAACGCGCAGCTTCAGGCTGGAATCAACGCATTTTGGCGCTCATCGATGTCTCTCACTTAGGTTTCAAACCACTCCGCATAAATTGATATAGTAATAGTAACAAATACCTTGTGCACATTAAAATGAAGCTAAAACGGATGCAGTTTTCTAGTGATGAGAGCCTTTTAGAAATTGGGACAGTGCACATTGATTTGATGGACGATAGATAGACCTAGTATTTTTAATAGAAACGTACTGCTGTTTACCTTTCAGGTAAAAATCAAGCTAAGCAAGTGGGAGACCATCCAAGCTAATAGGGGAAGGTTTCCATTATTGGACCGGCTCCTTCATTGTACCTTTGCATTTTCTCTTAAACTGTGACTGTCAGTGCCATCTCGGTAACCGTGAATAAACTACTTACGAAGCAACCAACAACACAACAAAAAGTGACTGTGTCGAGCGCGTGTGTGTCGCAAAATTGTTAAGAGAAGATTTATACGGTTTCGGATGTAGTTTTTTCACCTAAAACGTAAGCATCCTATTATTTTTCTATCAAGATATCAAACACTGTTTCACATTTCTTGAACAGGTCATAGTGTTGTTAGTTTGACAGTATCTTTTTTTTGTAGTTTTCCTTGAATCATTAAGTGAAAATTTTAGGTTAGAAAAATAAATGTGCCTGTTCCCTTCATCGTACCTCTTTCGCGTTTCCAAAATCGTACCGGTACGATGAAGGCGCCCGCCAACAACTGAGACAAATATTTTGTTTTCAGATGGAGAATAAAGAAAACAAAAGGGAATACTGTAGATGGACAGAACGGGAAATGCAAGCAGCTATTACTGAATTTCAAACACAAAATCTCGGATTTAATGAGTGTTGTCGAAGATACCGAATTCCAAAACCAACTTTCCGCAAGCACCTTTTCAAGCTTAACAAAAAAGCTAATGATGCGAAAAAAATCAAAGGTTCCTCAATTATTTTCGATGAAAAAGTTGAGACCGACATCTGAAGAAAAGGACTGGCAAAAAATGGTATTATGGATTTATGAAAAGAAATCCTGACATATCTTTAAGAAAACCAGAAGCAACATCAGTGGCCAGAATTAAGGGCTTCAACAGAAAAAATATGTATCACTTTTTTGACCTCTATGAAGAAATCGTCGAAAAGAACAAATTAGATGAAACAAAGATTTTCAATTGCGATGAATCTGGCTTCAGTACTGTGCAGAAAAGAAATCAAAAGGTTTTTGCAAGAAAGGGTCAAAGGCAAGTTGGCTGTGCTGTTAGCGGTGAGAGAGGAACAAACAGTACCATTTTATTTTGTGCCAGTCCGAGTGGCCTGTTTGTGCCACCAATGATCATTTTCAAAAGGGCCAGAATGCATGATGCTTTAAAAAAAGGAGCACTAACCTGAAGTATTATCTATGTTTGCATTTTGAGATCAGTAAGTTATGGTTTATGGTGTCGAAAGCTTTGCTAAGATTTAAGAGTGTTAATACCGTCGCTAAGGTGTGGTATCTGTTATCCAGTTTGAGACAACTGAATCGCAAAGTTCGGGCAGGAACCAAACCATTTTGGCGCCCAACGTTATTGGTGGTCACTTGGACTTCCCGGCTTCAGAACACTGCGCACAAATTGATAGCAATTTAATGATAAATGGCATGGTACATCACCAGTCACAAGCGTTGGCTAGTTTGGGACAACCGCATGGTAAGCTTCGGACTGGAACCAAACCATTTTGGCGCCCAACGTTGTTTCTGACTTAGGCTTCACGCCACTCCGCACAAACTGATATAGTAATAGTGACAAGTAACTAGTAAGTACTTCGAGTACTGATCGTAGCAAGGATTGACAGCCGCGTTGATAGCCGTGGGATATCCGTTATAGTTAATAATGTTTTTTCCAGTGAAATCAGTGTAACCGTAACGTCAAGGATCCTCAGGTTCACACCGTGCACCCTTGCTTTTCAACTTGTTTATAAATGACATTGGTATGCACATTAAACATTGTAATTATTTATTATTTGCTGATGATTTGAGAAATGTTAGTACTGTAGCAAATATTACGGATTGTAAACTTATTCAAAGTGATCCTAATAATATCAATGACCGTTGTCAAATTAATGAGACTTTTTTCTGTGTGCAAAATAGTCAATAAATGGCATGGTATATCACCAGTCACAGGCGTTGGCTAGTTTGGGACAACCCATAGCCGGATTAAGCTTTCATGGGCCCGGGGCTTATAATTTTAAGGGGCTCTTTATAAATAAAATGCAAATACTATTATTTATGAAACTATATATTCGCGATATAGCAAAATAAACTACTATACACTTTTTTATAAGTACGTCATGAGTCCCGCTTGTAGTATCAGCACTGCTCTCAATGTTTGCGTTTGCTTAGTAATCAGAACAATTTTCAGTGCAATCCTTTTCAAGCGGAGCGTTAGGTTTGCTTAAAGAACTTATTTTGAGTAATTTTTTCACTGCTTTTAATTTATCCTCAGCAGCCTTAAAAGCGTCGCCTTTGTATCGGTTCAATTTCGATTTATTCATTATGTTGGCATGGGTCACAGGTGCCGACGGTATCCAATGGCTGAGTCAAGCTCAACGCCTCGGACTCTTGTGACCAAACCATAACACTTTTTAGAAAATCAACTTTGCGAATGTATGTAGGTCGAGTTGGACTACATTTTAAAAATAATGACTTTTATACAGGGTTTCTAATAAAAGCGTGCCATATATCAAGGTTATGATATTTTAAGCGGAACACCCTGTATATATTACTGAATATTTAAATTACCGGGTCAATTCGAGTGTGACTTTATGTATCACATATGGGACTTGAAGTGAGCCGTTTAGGTGCAATTCACAATTTTTGATATAAGTAGATATCAGAAAAAAATTGAATATTGCAGCGATTATAAAACATAGACGGCTGTGAGTTTGCCGTGTGACTAAACTTGGAATTGGTCAACTATAAGGTTTGACGTTCAAGTTTGAATTACATTTGTACTTGGAGAAATCGGTACACTCATTAAGGAAACTTCAATCAGAATTAACTTGATTTTTTCAAATAGGAATGCCTAATTATTTTTGTACAGTCGAATTTAAAATTTGGTATCAATCTCTGGTAATTTTCATTTAATTTCAAATTTTCAACCAAACCGGTGTTTTTCAATTTTCCTACCTATAAACAACTTAGCAGGCCATGAAATACAAACAAAAAACAATTTAGGTGGAAGAAAACAACTAACTTAGCAGAAAGATACAGACGAACTAGAGTAAACAGTTAAAATCACAAAAATGACTGATCAAATCAAATTATAAAACATAATTGGCCTGGCAAAAAATTAAAATCTGATTTGTCAGTATTCTTTTTTTTTGCGATCTTGCCAATAGATACTGAAAAATTAGAAGGGCTACAGTGGGACAGTCAGAGGTATGGTTACTTTTGACTATGACTGAAATGACTATTGTTTTATATCATTAAATGTGAAATTTCGTGCTGAAGATATTAGACTGCTAGTAACTATCACTGAAAGTCTAATGGTTTTGGAAATTTTTAATCTATAATACATTGCAGTAGCTAGTAAGCTGTAAAAATTATTCATCTCTGTCGTATTTCAGCTTCTCTTTGACCTTAGACATCTTACCGGCGCGGCGTTGTTTCTAGTTAGATTCATTGGTTGTAGGGAATTTTTATAACCTTGCCCCTTTACTTTAGTTTATCCGTATTTTTTGCTAAGTTACTTGCTTCTGAACACGTTTTTGTTTATATTTCATAGCCTGCTGGTTTGCTTATAGCTACGGAAATTGAAAAACACCGTTTTGATTGAAATCTCGAAATTAAGTTTTTAGTATATCTACTGATTAATATTGTTCATCTATTGACCTAAAATTTGCTCTGTCACATTAGATGAAAGTATGGCCCTTGTGGGGCCCCTCTGAACCGCGGGTCCGGGGCTCCAGCCCCTTTAGCCCCATGGTTAATCCAGGCATGGGACAACCGCATGGCAAGCCTCAGGCTGGAACCAAACCATTTTGGCGCCCAACGTTGTTTCTCACTTTAGGTTCCGCGCCACTCCGCACAAACTGATATAGTAATAGTAACAAGTAAGTACCTTGAGTACTGATCGTAGTAAGGATTGGCAGCCGCTGTGACAGCCGTAGGATATCCGCCTCCGTACCGGTTGTAAGCGGACTGATGTTCCGTGAAAATGGTGTGCATGTTGGGGAACTGGAACTGGAAAACATCGGTCTTGGTATTTCAACACTACGCACATTTTTTCATTTGACGTGAATTGTGGAACGTGTTGTTTCGGATACAGAAAAGACAGCCTCAGCTAAGCGGTATACTGAACAGCGCCTGCCTAAAGTCATTGGATCTATATGAAGAACCTCCGGCCAAAGTCAAGAAGGGACACCTGATGATTTCTCCATCCCGATAATGCTTCAGCTCACCGTGCCAAAGACTGTAGGTACCGAAATTTGCCCACGACAGGACTGAAACTTCTCCCACACCCTCCCTACAATCCACACCTTGCTTTCTGCCACTTTGCTTAATCTCTGCATATGAAAACGAAGCTAAAACGGATGAGGTTTTCTAGTGATGTTGTACCTTGTGCGGGCTGAGGGGCCACAACTGTGCTTTAATTTCTAAGTGACACTTTCGGAGAACTCAGAGGTCAGAGGTGTATTCAGTGAATGTATAAGTAGAATGCACTATAAGAAAATCAAATAAATGAAGCAATGGAACCAAACCATTGGCGCCCAACGTTGGTTGACACTTAGACAATACGATTTACGCAAAAACTGATAGTAATTTGATAATAAATGGCATGGTACATCACCAGTCATAAGCGTTGGCTAGTTTGGGACAACCGCGCATGGCAAGCTTCAGGCTGGAACTGAACCATTGGCGCCCAACGTTGGTTGTCACTTAAACAATCGCTTCAGAACACTCCGCACGAGTTGATAGTAGGTAATTTACTAACAAATCGCATGGTACATCACCAGTCATAGGCGTTATCTAGTTTGGGACAACCGCATGGCAAGAATCGGGCTGGCACTAAACTATTGGCGCCCAACGTGGTTGGTCGCCACTTTCGCACAAACTGACATAGTAACTTAGTAAAGTACCTTGAGTACTGATCGTAGTAAGGATTGGCGGCCGCCGTGACAGCCGTAGGATATCCTCCCCCGTACCGGTTGTAAGCGGACTGATGTTCCGTGAAAATGGTGTGCATATTGGTGAACTGGGGAACACTCGGAACAACAAACAACCCGATGCACCCGGACCGCTCTTTCTAAAACGAAAACATCGTCCCTGTTATTTCAACACTACGCGCGTTTCGTGTTTTCATTCCAATCAATCTTCCGAAAACAAGTCCGCCTGCCCGATATTATGATACACAACACAGGCCCGTTTACACAGAGATTAAGTAAAAACAGCCAATGTTGCTGCTCTGCGCGGCACAATGTTACTAGTGAAAACACAGGCGGCTATGGAGAAAGGGATGCTGCGATCTGCGCGCCTGTCTCCCGTCGGCCACGCCCATCGGCCAATGGGACGCCCCAATCGATCGCAGGCCACGCCCTGCGGCCAATGGGACGGCCAGATGGCCGGAGCCACGCCCCGATCGATCCGAAGCCACGCCCCAGAGGCATCTGACGTTTTTTAAGGTGGCGGGTCGCCTAAAAACGATTGTTTTGTTAAGGCGATGCGGAAAGTTGCGTATATATGACAGGAGATGATCGCAAAGAAGATGGCAACGATCATATCTGCCGTGTTGGTTGACGTGAAATGATCATCGTCATTCAAGAGCTTCCGGTGTATAGGGTGCTGTTGTGATCTGTGTAATAGTGACCGAGGATTTATCGGAAAATAACTTAAGGTTATTTTTCTACTGACCGCGGTTACAATTATTGTATTGCTGTTTTTACTTCCTACACCGATAGGTGGGGGGAGTATTGTGATCGCGAACATTTTCGATCTTGAGATAATTACGCCTTTTGGACATCTTATGATGCCTACCTAACAAAAATTGACGCCACTCATTTCCATCAGTCTGTCTATCGGTTTGTTTGTCGGTCTGTCCGTCTGTCGCTCTGTCTATCTGTTGGCGTTTTTCTAGACTCGTAGTCTCAGTAACCGCTGCATGGATTGTGATGAAATTTGGGCAGCGATATGCTGTAGGGTCGTAGTAGGTAATGCTGCTATAATTTTGAAAATCGATGCATAGGCGGCGGAGTAATTAGCAAAAAACAAAAATATTTAAATATTCCCCAAACTTCGTTTTTAGACGTTTTCATGGTTCCTTATCGTTTTCTACTTTTTTTGTGTGAGGGTGAATTTGGGGTGGTTGGAGGGTGGGGTTGAAATTGGGGTGGTTGGAGGGTGGGGGGGTTGTAAAACTGAAAAATCTATTGTATTCATAGACTACACAGTAACCTGGAAGAAAGACCTAGCACCATAATACCTCATCTTTTAGGGTCATCCAAATCATTGCCTTGCCAATTACAGAAACCAGGCGACTTTTAAATGCGAGTATTGCTTCTCATCGTTCTGTATTGTGTAACGTGGAAATTATTGGATTAATTTTGATAAATTTTTTACAGAGTATTATTACCGTGGCGAGGATGGGAAAACGTTTATTACTTTTAGAAATCGTAACAGTGACGGCACCCCACATAGCACTGGATATTCTATCAATATTCTTTAAATCTGCTATATGTTGCATGAATATTCAGTAGAATCATAGAATATTCGTTACTTCTCTTGATTATTCTGGATTATTAAAATAATATTCTTTATAGAATATTATTTTAATAATCTACTAAGAACAAGATGTAGCTATTTTCTGACGAACATTTAGTAATATTTCAATATTTGTAATAGAAATATCTGTATGTAGGCAAATATTTAATATGAGGTATCATCAATTTATATTTGCACGCTTCTCAGTGAATTAAAAAAACCTTAATTCGTTTTGCGTTCATCCTAAATATACCTACTAAATATTATGTGCAATTTTCAAAAGTTTATTAGTCATTAGCCATTGCCAGCAATACAGATACGGCATCCACCGACGATAAAGTGACAGCATCTTATGGTGACTATGGTGTCGTCAGTTGTCAATCTTGTCTGGTTGTTACTCTATTCTTCGCTTCAAATGTTCTGTCATTCTGTGCTTCAACATGTGGATGTCGGCATTTTAGAAATTCACGAATTCACGAGTTTTATTCCTGAAAGGCCTGCATTTATACCCAATTTTGTACAATAAAGTTGCTGGTTGTTATAAAGTGTGTGACAGTGTTCCAAATTATGGTCACCTACTATGGTGTAAGGTTCATTATATAATGTGAGTAGAATTTTGAGGTTAAAATGCAACAAGTTTACATTTTTACACTTTATTTGGGCATCTGGACTGAGATGTCTAACCACTTAACTTTTGTGACCATCTGCCACTAGTAAGTGCCATTATTTTTGGAACAGTATCCATAACTCCCCAAAAATGTTTCGTATATGAGGTAATCTAGACAAAATGTTCCTAGAATATTCAAGAACATTCTACCACGATTGTTCATGTAATATCCGTGCGGAATATTCTAGGAATATAGCGTGCTTTTCCCATTTCGAACGTTTACAGAATATTCTGTAAATATTCTAATTATTCATGGAATTTTTCCAAAATATTCTGATATCATCCGGTGCTATGTGGGATAGGAATTGAATAGATCTTGCGAAAACCGCCAAACCATAGGACATCAACAAAGTTGACAGCACTGCAGGCTGTCACAAAATCCATGGTTTTATTCGCAGATGTAAAACACGCTTCGCTTTGACCGTGAAGATGACCATGGATTAATTCATGAATAAATTCGCGAAGGAATTGTCAATGTAAAACGGGTGTTATCGCACCACAATAATGATCATTATCATCATCAACAAGCAGGTAAGCCACCCACCGGTCTGTCAGCTGGACTCAGGAAGTCCGCCACGTGTTTCCCTAAGAAGCTTATCGTGGTAGGCCGTGACTGGGCACGTTCCCACGCACTTCATTTGTTCGTAGGGCAAAAGGGGTACGCGCGACCGCCCGGTCCTTAGGGATTTCTCGCCGTAATCGCCGTGTAATCCCGCAGCTAGAAAGGACAAAGTCAAATGTGATTACGGGGCTTTTGTCGATGGTATTTTGCCAAAATATTGGCGTTGACAGGTTGGCCCGGTTGGGTTTTCACCAGATGTGTCATAAGTCGATCCAGATGAGTTCCGTTTAACGTCGAAGCAGATAAGTCTTAGGGAGCTTTTGCACGCCTGCTTCGCGACGATTTTTGCAAAATAACGCCGTTTTGGTAGGTGACATCCACAGCCGGATTAAGCTTTCATGGGGCCCGGGGCTAGTAAATTTTAAGGGGTCCTTTATAAATAAAATGCAAATACTATTATTTATGAAACTATATTCCCGATATAACAAAAGAAACTACTATACACTTTTTTATAGTACTTTTTAAGTACTTCATGAGTCCCGCTTATAGTATCAGCACTGCTCTCAATGTATGTAGCATATAGATATAACACTAACAAACTATATGGATAACTTACTTTTCTTTTTTGAGCGTCGCCTTTGTATCGGTTCAACTTCGATTTATTCATTATGTGGCACGGGCCACAGGTGCCGGCAGTATCCAATGGCAAAGTTTACGGAATATATATAAGTTGGATCACTCCGCAAAAATATCAAAACGGCCTGCCCCTTGCCCCGTCTCCCCGGTACACCGGTAGCAGTGTACCGACGCGACGTCAGCCGGGAGATACGGGGCGGCGCAAAGTAGAGGTTGAACGTGTTTAACGCGAAGTGTATGCAGTGTCTCAAAAATATCGGATTTTGTTATCTCGGATTTGTTTGCAGGAAATGGATAATCTTTTCAGAAGTTTGATTTTATCAATTAAATTTACTAACGGATGGAAAATGACAATCAGATCCATCCTTATTTTGTGGTAAACCTTGAAATGTAAAGGATATAAATACAGGGTGTTTCGCGACGGTTAAGACAAGCAATATGTCGGAACTGGGCAGTAGTAGAGAATTATAATTTTGGGGATGTAAATTAGAGCAGATGCTGTGTATTTTTTTGTCATTGTTCCACCCAATGAGGTATTGGTTTTTGGTCACGGGACATTCGATTCAAAATTATTGATGGGACACCCTGTACATTTGTGCCTTTCTGTGTTCCTCCCGATAAAACAATTCCAACAATTTAACACACTTGGGGTCTAAAGTGATTAATTCAAGACCTACAGGCACTTAAAGGATTGTACCACGCTAAAAGCGTATAGCGTGAGACAAAATATTCATTCGGTTTCTACAGTAGCAATTGGAATGACACTGAAAAAATGTCAAAAATAATTTACTCACATCCATGTAAAGCATTTCCACATGATTATTTTTTAAAATTGTACATACGAGTTCGTATATACTGTACCATAAAATTTATAAACTGTGATCGCAGAAATAAGCTAAATAAACAAAACATCAAGGTAAAAATACTGCAGCACCTTTGAACCAATTTTTCCGTATCTCTAAAATAGCTACAATATGTGAAGTCATTTGAGATTCATTAGTAATATGTTTACTAGGTTTTATTTTTCATATCCCTTTATGTACATAACTTAGTGCATTAGCAAAATAAACGTTATATTTGTATTTGTATGTCTAAATCGGCCGTCAATGCCTAGTTTTTCAATTACCTTCGTATATACGTACAATCCAGGCGTTAGCAAGTCTCCGCTAAAGACCCTCGTACTTGGGCAAAAAACAATGCAAAAACTAACTGGCGCGTGCGGCCGCGGCATAGCTTTGATGTGAGATCTTCAAAGTGCCGATGGAGAGTGATCCAACTTATATGTATACCGTAAACTTTGCCAATGGGTAGGTATAGGTATTTTCTATTTTCTTTTTATACAGGCTGAGTCAAGCTCAACGCCACGGACTCTTGTGACCAAACCATAACACTTTTTAGAAAATTAACTTTGCGAATGTATGTAGGTCGAGTTGGACTACATTTTAAAAATAATGACTTTTATACAAGGTTTCTAATAAAAGCGTGCCATATCAAAATTATAATTTTTTAAATGGAACACCCTGTATATATTATTGAATATTTAGATTACCGGGTCAATTCTAGTGTGACTTTATGTATCACACCTCGGACTTGAAGTGAGCCGTTCATGTGCAAGTCACAATTTTTGATATAAGTAGATATCAGAAAAAAATTGAATATCGCAGCGATTATAAAACTTAGACGACTGTGAGTTTGCTGTGTGACTAAACTTGAAATTGGTCAACTTAGGTTTGACGTTCAAGTTTGAATTACATTTCTACTTGGAGAAATCGGTAGACTAATTAAGGAAGCTTCAAACAGAATTAACTTGATTTTTTCAAATGGGAATGCCTAATTATTTTTGTACAGTCGAATTTAAAATTTGTATCAATCTCTGGTAGTTTTCATTTAATTTCAAATTTCCAACCAAACCGGTGTTTTTCAATTTTCCTGCTTATAAGCCACTTAGCAGGCCATGAAATACAAACAAAAAACTATTTAGGTGGAAGAAAACAACTAACTAAAGCAGAAAGATACAAACGAACTAGAGTAAACGGTTAAAATTATAAAAATGACTTACAACAAATCAAGTCTAATCAGAAATAACAGAGGTAACACATCTAATCAAATCAAATTATAAAACATAATTTGCCTGGCAAAAAATTGAAATCTGATTTGCCAGTATTCCCTTTTTCTTGCGATCTTGCTAATAGATACTGAAAACCTAGAAGGGCTACAGTGGGACAGTCGGAGGTGTCGTCACTTTTGATTTTGACTGAAATGACTATTGTTTTATATCACTAAATGTGAAATTTTGCGCTGAAGATACTAGACTGCTAGGAACTATCGCTGAAAGTTTAATGGTTTTGGAAATTTTTAATCTATAATACATTGCAGTAGCTAGTTAGCTGTAAAAATTATTCATTTCTGACGTATTTCAGCTTCCCTTTGATCTAAGACCGGCGTTGTTTCTAGTTAGAGTTCATTGGTTGTAGGGAATTTTTATAACCTTGCCCCTTTACTTTAGTTTATCTGTATTTGTGCTATGTTATTTGCTTCTATCTGAACACGTTTGTGTTTATATTTCATGGCCTGCTGGTTTGCTTATAGGTAGGGAAATTGAAAAACACCGTTTTGATTGAAATCTCGAAATTAAGTTTTTAGTAGATCTACTGATTTCATTGTTTATCTAGTGACTTAATATTTACTCTGTCACATTACATAAAAGTAGGGCCCCTCTGAACCGCGGGGCGCGGGGCTCCAACCCCTTTAGCCCCCATGGTTAATCCAGGCATGGTGACATCGAAAAAAGCTTCAAATGATTTATGGAGAGAACAAAATTCTGCATAATTTTGGTCTTTGGAAATGATACTACCTAGGCATTGTTTAATTAAGATACCTAAGATTCAATTTGTGACAATTGGGGGGTGACGCTTTTTGACAAATAGCGCCGTTGTAGTAAGTGCTATCGAAAAGGACAAAAAGTGTTACAGCCACAGAGTTAACATCTCTAGAGGGAATGTAAACAACAAAACGCACAGATCGCTGACCAGCCAACATGTAACGGAAATTTTGATAGCTTGAGGGCATTACCAGTGACGTACGACTTTATATTAAAATTGGATGTTCATTAATAGATTCAATTATTACTTTGATGTTACAAACTGACACAATAAGTTGTATTAGTATTTAGCTATACTTAGAGAGTTACGCTTATTATAATTTCATTGTAACAGTGGATGATTTATTATTACCATGAAGTGTTTTTCAAAATATATCTAACAGTGTTCTGAAAGGTAGCCTGTTGGAATGGCTGCATCGTGTTTTTACTTCAGCAATAAAATATAATAATTGCATTAGGTAACATCCAGTTCTATAAAATTCTCATAGATAGATTTTCTGTAAGTAAATGCGGCATACATTTTTGCATTTCACGTCCTCAATTAGTTTAAAAGATGGAATTTGGAAAATTCATATTGATTGACATGAATGCAATGCGTGCACAAAACATACATTAAACAACCATTATTATTCCTCACAAACTGGAGTGAAGTTACTTTTGTTCCCAGTTATCCCCATATATTACGCTACTGAAAACTAAAACAAAACCTACACTCACCTATGATAAGAAGTGTTCACCGATTCGTCGCTATTACAGCAAACTATGCACTTTTTATGTTGTCTCATCATGCTATTATGACAATATTGTTAATAAATAATTTAATTCACACCACAAATAGTCACAAAGTCAGTCAAATATACACTAAAATCTCGACACACGCAATAACCACAACTACAATGACAGCCACATGACAGCTTAAGGGCACACCGATTGTAGGTTGCCAGATTTACGACATATTAGAAGTTATTGCGACATTCCGCTATGAAATTTACCATTTTTGAGATTTCGTTAAATGAATACAAATTATCTTCATGTAAATCAGTCACATTGCAAGTATATTGGAATGTATAGTTCAATACCCAGTTAAATACTTTGCGGAACATGTGTTCAAACTGCGGAAGCTGCCAGATTCTGAAGAAACTGAAAGGTCCTTAAGCGGACGAAGAAGAGTGGCAATAGCGCTATAGATGTTGGCTGGCCAATATTCAAATTAGGCTCCCTCTAGGGATGTTACCTCTGTGGTTACAGCACTTTTTGATAGCGTTGTTCGATTTACGCGATAAAATTCTGATTTCAGTAACAATCATGAACCACCTCCTAACTTTGGGGCACTGTAGAATGGAAACACACGAAAAATGTTACGACCAAAATTGTGAAGAATTTTGTTGTTTCCATATATCATTTGAATTTTTTTTCGATATCACTTACCACAACGACGCTATTTGTCAAAAAGCGACACCCCTAAATATCGCAAATTGAATCTTATCTTAAACACTGTCGAGGTAGTATCATTTCCACTAAAAGGATGCACAAACACGATATTTTACGCAACGGCACATATGTCGGTGGCAGGTAGTAGGTATATAGGGGTGCATTTCTAGATGCCGTATTTTTGTTTATACCAAATGCGTGAGTTTAGGCAGCTGCAGATAATGAAAAAAAATGGAGTCAAGTTGATTGACTCAGTACCTCCAACACATTACGGTGATACCAGTTTATTATATTCCCATAGCATAAAGATTTAATCTGAGACCCCCTTGCAACAAAATCATCGCCAGTACCCTCCCCCCCCCCCCAGATTGTCATATGCCGCTAGGTCTTTCCTGCACAGGTGAATGAACATCCTATTATCAATAATACAAACTTTTTAGTTTTACAACCCCAATTCTGAGTAATTTAGTTTCTGTAATAGGCATAAGGCAATGTTCGGATAGACCTAAAAAAGTTATTTATGTCGCTAGGTCTTCCTTCACAGGTCAGTGGGTAGTCTGTTATGAATACAACAAATTTTTCAATTTTACAACCCCCCAACCCCCAACCACCCCAATTTCCACCCCCACCCAAAAAAAGTAGAAAATGATCAGGAACATCTAAAACGCCTAAAACGAAGTTTGGGAAATATTTGAAATTTTTCGTTTTTTGCTAATTACTCCGCCGCCAATGCACCGATTTTCAAAATTATAGCAGCATTACCTACTACGACCCCACAGCATGTCGCTGCCCAAATTTCATTACAATCCATGCAGCGGTTACTGAGATCACGAGGACAGAAAAACGCGTACAGACAGACCGACAGACAGACAGACAGACCGACAGACAGACCGACGGAAATGAGTGACGTGGATTTTCGTTATGTAGACATCATGAAACGCCCAAAAAGCGTATTATCTCAAAATCGAAAATTTTCGCGATTACAATACTCCCCTCACCTATCGGTGTGGGAAGTAAAAATGAGAAGATATTCTTTTAGGAAAATGAAACCGAGGTCGCAAACTTAGGTCGAGGTTCAGGGAGCCAATGTCTACCATCTCAACAAATTCCATTTCTTTCGGAGCTTTTGCTGTCAAAAAACCCCTACCGCCTGGGCTATAGTAATGAAACTTAAACGGATATTTACGCCATCTAACGATTCTAACGTTGCGCTATGTAGAGTATAAAATTTTGACGTTTTGCATAGACCTTCGTTTATCGTAGCGTAGAATAAGTGAGGTTCGTGTTTTAGGCTTTCTGTGTTTTTTATTGTTTTTATAGTCTTTGTATTGAAAACGTTCAAAGTTAACAGAACATGAATCATGAATCTATCTGAGCTAGCTCGAATCACCCTCTCCTATAACACGTGTTCGGACTTCCTGGTCCCGTTTCTAGAAAGACAGCAAGCAGCACCATACAGCACGTATCAAATGTCGCAAGTCAGAGTGGCACCAGATGGCAAGACTCACCCGATGGCCTGTCACCACAGAAATGGACCTCCCGCTCGGTTGCCTGTCTACCGACCTGATTTTCACCCATCCCGTTTTAATGTTTTATCGACGACATCCGATACTTCTAGTCTTCAATTTGTTGGTTTGGTTTGTATGCCAAACGTAAATATTATTAGAAGTTATAATGTGTCTTGGATAAATACCAGTGTAAGTAACTAGTTCTGATTGTTGGCGTTACAGGTGGACGGTTTGATTCAAATTGGTTTGATTCAAACTGTAATCAATCCAGAATTGAGGTTTTGAATAAATTTTTTTTTGTCATAAATGGAAAGATCATACATAAGTTTTATAACAAAACTGTTTTTGTTTTCTTTTTTTTCGCAATAATTCAAAAGTTATATCAAAACGAAAATGGGTTTTTGAATCGAGTACCGAAAACACGCCGACAGCTCCCGAACCCGTATGACGTCACCATGGCGGTAAGGATGCACCTTTGACCAACGACGTCCTACTCCGATACTAGATTCTATATTCCCAGCCAATCGCGAAAATACGTACTGCTAAACTGGTAACTAGAGTATATTTGTTGCAACACAGTCGATGAATGAAGTTTGCAGCTCGAGACGAAGTCTACGATCGAAATAAATATGTTTTTGAATGTTTGAAGTTGAAGTCAGATTACTGATTCCAGTAAGTAAGTACCTAATGAAATATGTTTCGTTGAAAAGATCTCCTCAATCGAAGGATGGCCCAGTGGTTAGATAGTCCGCTAGTGGCCCCAGGCCTTCCAACTTTTTTTTATTTCTAGTATCGGAGTAGGACGTCGTTGGTCACACAAGTTGGTCAAAGGAGCATGCTTACCGCCATGATGACGTCACACGGGAGCCGTCGGCGTGTTTTCGGTACTCGATTCAAAAACCCATTTTTATTTTGATATAGCTTTTGAATTATTGTGGAAAAAAAAAGAAAATAAAAACAGTTTTGTTATGGAACTTATATATGATCTTTCCATTTATCACAAAAAAGTACTTTTTTTCTTAATTCAAAACCTCAATTACTGTGTAAAAATAATATTAGAATATTCACAAATTGTCGAATTCTTTCAAGTGAACAATCTTTGCTCATCACGTCAACATGGATTTCTTGCACAAAAAAGTACACCCTCTGCAATAATGGATCTAACAGATTATGTTGTTATAGACCTTGAAGTAGGCAGACTGTCACATGCTGTTTTCTATGATTTAACAAAAGCGTTTGATTTTTGATTGCTTGTCACATGATATCCCTTTACAAAAAATGGTTACTTATGGCTTCGATGAACATTATGTAACATTTATGCAAACTTATTTGACTGACCGTCTGTCAATATGTGTCAGACAATGGATTCAGTTCCACCAGGGACTATATAACGTATGGGGTGCCTCAGGACTCTGTACTCGGCCCAACACTATTTCTGATTTATATTAACGACTTGCAGAACTGCGGTACAGATTCCAATTTGTTTGCAGAAAGTTGTTCTTTCCATTTTAATTATGTTCATATTCAGTCAGTCTTAATCCGCCCTTTGTAGATACAACATTTGAAAATAAATCATTTTTTAAAAAGCACTTTACGGTACTTTGAAACATAATTTACATACATTGCAAGTTAAAAGATAATAAAGAAGTGGACATTTTCGCTAAAACTAACGTTTACATACTTAAATGGACATTACAACTAGCGTTTAGACTTATACTTAGGTATTTTAAAAACACCGCAAAGTTCTTGGTCCCAATAAAATCAACAACAAAAAACATTGTTGACGATGTTTCTGTTATCCAAGATCATCCTCATCCTCCATTTCATTTCCACGTTTCCACGTCACGGCACACTCGATAACATACACCGCCCCAACTAAAATGATGCAAATGCCGTTGATCATCAGATAGATCCTGTTCGTTTCTCGGACTGTCATAACAATGCCCAGGATCATAAAAAACGTACCACCAAGGGCAAGGTCCTGAAAAAAGGATATATCGCCTATTGCATCTACCAACATATACAGGGTGAGTCAAGCTCAACGCCTCGGACTCTTGGGACCAAACCATACCACTTTTCAGAAAATTAGCTTTGCGAGTGTATGTACTTCGAGTTTGACTACATTTTAAAAATAATGACTTTTATACATGGTGTCTAGTAAAAGCATGACATATCAAAGTTATTATTGCATATTTAGATTCCCGGGTCAATTCTAGTGTGACCATATGTATCACACATGGGACTTCAAGCGAACCGCTTAGGTGCAAATCACAATTTTTTGTATAAGTAGATATCAGAAATAGGTTGAATATCGCAGTGATTATAAAACTTAGAGGGCTATGACTTGTCGAGTTACTAAACATGAAATGCGTCAGCTTAGGTTAGACGGTCAAGTTTGAATTACATTTGTACTTGAAGAAATCGGTATATTAAATAAAGAAACTTCAATCAGTGGTAACTTGATATCTTCAAATGGAATACTTCTTTTTTTATACGACTAAATATGCAAATTGATAGGCTTTCTAATGCTATAGGGAAACTAGCAGGCCTTGAAATATAGATGGAAGAAAACAACTAACTTAGCAGAAAGATACAGACGAACTAGAGTAAAGGGACAATATTATAAAAATTCCCTACAACCAAACAACTCTAACTAGAGACAACGGTGGTAACATGTCTCAAGTCAAAGACAAGCTGGAATACGACAGAAATGGATAATTTTTACAGCTCACTAGCTACTGCAATGTATTAGCGATTAAAAATTCCCAAAACCACTAATACCTTTAAAATGAATGGAAAACCTTCAGCGATTGTGGTTAGCAGTCTAGTATCTTCAGCACGCAATTTCGCATTTAATGGTATAAAACAGTAGTCATTTCCGTCAAAGTCAAGAGTAACGATACCTCTGACTGTCCTGCCGTAGCCCTTCAAATTTTCCAGTATCTATTAGCAAGATCGAAAGAAAAGGAATACCGAGAAATCAGATATTAATTTTCTGCCAGGTAAATTATATTTTATGATTTGAACAGATTTTTAATTCGTTCTTCATTTTCGGCGATCCTGCTTATGGGCACTGAAGAATTTGCAGAACTCCAGTCAGAGGTTTCGTTACTTTTGCTTTGACTGAAATTACTATTTTGTTAAATCGTTAAATGTGAAATTTTATTCTGAAGCTATTAAACTGTCAGCTTTATTCGGTGGTAGATTTCCTTTAGTTTCTAAATTTTTAATGGTTTGTCTTAGTAAATTTAGTTCTTGTATATTCGTTGTTCAATCCCTCAAAATAAAATCCCTAAGTTTATATTTAAAAAATTTTAGATACAAACATACAATTAGTTGTATTTCTAGTTCCATATACAATTTATAATTGTTTTATTTAATTTTTTGTATTTTTTATTGTTATTATTATACAGGGTTGGGATAAAGTATGGAACCAAGCAAATAACTCTGGAACAGAAAGAGTGATATTGCTGAAAATTTGCAGGCAAGTGTAGTGATGTCTAGTGCATCCGAAGACATTATGTTAGCTATTAATGTACTTCCGGTTTAACCGGTTTAACCGGAAGTACCGTCAACTTTTTTAATTTAAATGGGACACCCTGTATATTTTTGCAGATTTTAATTCATCTTTTTTTCCGAATACGTCCATAGTGGGTTTAGTATTTGTTTCTTAAAAAAATTGTCTCACAAATTCGTCCGTGGCGGTCTGCGGTCTTCCCGTTTGAGGTAATTTTTTTTGTATTTTTTTTTCGTCACTGTCAAACGTGCTATAGGACCCCTGTCGGGACGTAAATCATTAAAAAATGACAACTTCTTTGTGAGTTCTCACGCGATCGCCAAAACCGACTTTGAATGACCGGCATTTTAAACACCTGAAATGATAAAGAAGCTTTATCTTTCCCATTTTTACAGAAACTAATGCTAAACCCACTATGGACGTATTCGGAAAAAAAAGATGAATTAAAATCTGCAAAAATATACAGGGTGTCCCATTTAAATTAAAAAAGTTGACGGTACTTCCGATTAAACCGGAAGTACATTAATAGCTAACATAATGTATTCGGATGCACTAGACGTCACTACACTTGCCTGCAAATTTTCAGCAATATCACTCCTTCCGTTCCAAAGTTATTTGCTTGGTTCCATACTTTATCCCAACCCTGTATACACACAATTTTCAATTCATTTATAGATACCTAAATACAATACACCGAAACGTAGTGACCAAAAATGCTAGTTCCGATGTTTGACCGAAACCCATGAAAAATATAATAAATAGACATACAAAAAATAAACCTATCAGTGTTTGAAGTAAAACATAGATGTTTACTTACTCCGACACTGCCTATGCAAGAGCAGTACCGCTTGGTACAACCATGGTCCATTATTGATAAGGTCATTCCTAGCAGAAACGGAATGATGAGAATCCCATCGACGATGAAGTACCCATGATCCCACTCTTCATAAATGATTCCGTGGGCTACGATAACTGCGATGCCCACCAACAGCAAAGATATCATTACAATACCACACAGGCCGTCTTTGGTGGTCAGGTATCGCCAGTTCGCCATGTTGCATACTCATCTTCCATTCAATCTTCATGTCTTCTCACAACGGGACGTCGCCAAAATTGGAGCAGGTCAGTATTTGACAGCTGTCGTATCAGTGCGTAGGTCACATGACATAGATAACCTCCCCCTCAAGTGATTGTAGTCTAGAGAGCTATACTCTATTACCTGATACTTAATACTGGTTTGACGTCTATTTAATAGGTATCAGCTGACGAAGAAGTGCATCTCAGATTAAATTTTTTATAGCGTTTTCGACTTACTGCACTGATTTTACCGACGATTGCACTACAGTGCACATTGAAAACTCGTCTGGTGCCCAGAAGTGCAATAAATCTGAACTGGTAAGTCGAACATACACCAAATTCCAGCGCAATTCCAGTAGCTGTTCTGTCAGCCAACTGATGACAGTTTGATGTCATTTTGCATCGCGAGAGCTCAGTTTCATTTTGTGGTGGTTTTGGAATTTGAATAGTTTCAATCTGCTTTATTCAATAATTTATTCTATTTATCGACATAAAAACTAACAGTATTTTGTGCAATATGGCTTTTGCACTAAAAATGAATATCTATCTATATCGGTAAATACTTATGTATATCTTGTTGTATCTCTTTTTCCATCAGTATATGAACAACATCTTCAACAAATATTCGTATTTTTGGGACACCCGCAGCCGTTGTTTGCAATTTAACTAGATATGCTTCAATTTCCTCATCATCCGAAGATGACGATATTCGCAGTTCTTCCAACTACACTTTCCGCACCTTTCATGCTATTATGTATACTACCCCACTACCCAGTTCTCAATTAAAAAAAATATTTTCTGTGACAAATAAAATAGGTTATAATTATTTAAACGTCAAAAATGCACTGAAATATCCACGAGCTCAGAAAGTCCGTGCCGATAATTTGCACTCAAGTGCAATTGAGCGGATAAATCGAAAACAAAAAACCACACTAGTTTTGCACTCAAATCTAAGACGAACATAATTTTGAAACTCAGTTCCTATGAGTGCAGTGATAGGGCAATAGGTCGAAAACGCTATTAGTAATCTGTGTGCAATAAATCTGAACTGGTAAGTCGAACATATACCAAATTTCAGTGCCAATTGAAGTAACTGTTCTGTCAGCCAACAGACGACAGTTTGATGTCATTTTGCATCCCGAGAAGTAGGAGATCCCATCGCTCATTTTTATGTTGCATGTTGTACTGGAACGAAACAAGCAAAAGTCAGGAATTGGTGGATGGGGCAATCCCGAACCGCCGACTTGCCAGTTCCAAAGTTGGTAGGATCATAGTAATTGACTGACAAAAAGTAATAAAAATATTAGAATATGTTGCATTGCGTACTGCGATGCAACATGCTGTATTCGAAAGGTTTTAATCTACTTATTCTAAAAATATGGACTCGCCACTCCTCATCCTGGAAAAAACCCGTGGCAAGTCAGTTCGAAAGGGGTGATTTTGGGGGGGAAAATATGTCACATCGCGTACCGCCATGAATCTTTAACAATATTTCAGATTTCCAGCTTATAAAGTTGCGTTTTCGACGCACGCGAGTGGGAGACAAAGCGATGTTTTCGCTTGTCAACTTGTCGACTTGTTGTATGTATTTGAGAGTGGAATGTAGGTCGAGAACTGGGATCAAGCTAACGAATAATCTAGTTTTCGTATAAATTTTATTATCAAACATTACACGTATTATTTATTCACAAAATAGTCACATTCGTCCACTCAGGTACCGCATATTTCTTAACGTTGATTATACATGTATCCTGATTAATGAATTTTTGGCAAGATAACTTTGAACTCTTGCATTAAAGAATACTTGTTCCATATCATTAAAGACATTCACGTTGCCCAAATGTGGACCGTGATAGTCATCAAAACTCCAATGAAAGTGACTTCATTATTTGTATTTTGGCTGCGAATGATTGTCAAACATATATGGAACATATTCTTTGCGAATGAAGCAAAGTCGCTTATCTATCATAATTCGTCACTAGAGGAGAGCTGAAAGTCAGAGCCATCGTCATCTACGTTTTCTCCTAAAGAGCTATGGGAAATACGCAAAACATCTTCAACATCGAGGGGTACTGAGTCACCCTCAAACCAGCGTGGCTTCAAAGCTCCGTTATCTTTTCACCAACCGCAATCTTCCGCAGAAAACTGTATACAACATACTTCAGTAGCATTCGACCACATAGAATTGACGTACGATGTTCTTAAAACTTTTTGTTTTAGAGACTCCCAACATGGCGGAATTGTACTAGAATCAAAACCTTTGACTTTTCTCATGAATTTCTTATTGTTTGACGTTCCATACATTTTCTGGAAATTTTGAAATCGTGCATTGTTGACACTGTTACAATTTTGAACGTTATACATCTTGCAAGTGAATTCTTGGACAGCGTCAATTTTGTGCTCATCGAAAATATCACCCGGATCTGTGAGAGAAGCAAACACTTGTTGGAAACGAATATTACTCTCCAAAATTTTGAAAGGTCTCCTTTCCTCGATTGAAAAAGGATGCCGTATAATCACATTCCGTGAAAGCATGATAGGCTGGCAAAGCTGAACACAACGTAGGGCCAAGAATTCGACGCTAATGCAGAACTCATTGCGACTCATTTTCCGTGATTTTGGGCTAGCCAGCCAAACTTCCATACCAAGAATCTTCTGTAAATTACCTAGTAAAATAATAAGGACGTGACCGCCATTCTAGTTGCCCAATACCTGTCTCATCACAAATTCAGAGTAAATGTTAAATAACATCGGAGATAATACACATCCCTGACGAACTCCTTTTTTGGTTGCTGTTTGACAAGACAGGTTAGCATCAACTCTTACACGAGCCGAGCAAGACTCATAGAGCTGCTGTATGAGAAATACTAAGTGGTAAGGTACTCCCATAGAGATCAAGATTTCCCTCAGTTTAGGCCACTTTACGTTATCAAACGCCTTAGAATAGTCCACAAAGCAGATAAAGACTGGAAATTGTTTATAGTTTATTGTATAATTCAGCTGTTTTGTACCTATATCCATATTTGTGTTTCTTGCTTAGTAACTGAAGAGCCTTCATCACGGATTTCTTATGGTTATCTTCATCATTCTTCATTGACACTTTTAAAACGTTGAACCAGGAAGCAAATAGCCTCCGCAACAGCGCAGACCGCCGACAAAATGTTAAGTATTCCGCCGACCATGTACAAAGTCTCCGAGTACGAAATTACAAGGTACAGGCCGAAACCTAGTGTTACGGCACAGACAAAAAGAACACCCTGAAAAAAAAGTTCTTTGTTATAGTCTAAGATCCGAATATAAGACGACCTTCACCGAACTGGTTAATGGATGAAAACCATTTTATATTGAATTTAATATGTTAAAAAATATATCGCGAGTGGGTTGGCTGAAAAATTTCAGTCCAGGACATGATTAATTAAATGTTGAAAAATTAATTTTTTTTTAAACATTTCACTTGTTTGGCTAATAGACAAATCACATACCAATCGAAAGTATGAAGCCCATAGAATATGCAAACGTTAGGTTGGCTTCGTTTTTCCCGTCCCAACTATAGGGTAGGCAGGTATAAACAGGTACATCAATAATAGTAATTTGCACCGGTGTGGTTAATGCATGAAACTTATATCAAAATAAAGATAATTTTATTGCAAACACGTCGATATAGTGTTGTTTGCAAAAAATCAGCCCGGAATTCCGGTTGTCGAATTTTAAAGATCAAAATATAGGTCCGAGCGAACTATCCCGTGTATTAACAAAGGACGCAGTATAGCAGCTGCGTGTAGCTCGGCCATTGAATGAAAGAGAGTGCGCATGTCATGTGTCCGTGAAATTGAAAAGGATAGCGATATACTCGTAAATGCTGTGCATCATTGTATTGGAACAGTTTGCCTCATTCTTCTGAATTGAAAAAGCGTGCTACTACTACTATACTGATTGTTGTTACTTATAAACATTAAATTGTGATAAAAAATGGCTGAGAAGTGTTTTCTATGCAATTCGGATGATGATGTTCTTGATTTTAACGATGAAACGTATAAAAACTGTTCGTTGAAATTAAATTTTCGTAAAAAGAGAAATTTTAAATACAGTGGCGTTGGGTAAAAAATATAATGAAGAGTTCAACAACTTTCTTGGTGAGAATACGGTAAGTGCATAATAATTTAATAATTTCACCTTCAAAAATATTAATAAATTATTAGTGCTCCAAAATATTGCACAGCTTCTACGAGTGTATCGCTATCCTTTTCAATTTCACGGACACATCATGACATGCGCACTCTCTTTCATTCAATGGCCGAGCTACACGCAGCTGCTATGCTGCGTCTTTTGTTAATACACGGGATAGTTCGCTCTGACCTCTCTGGCGCAGGTATTCACTGGCAGCAATATTTTGATCTTTGGAATTCGACAACCGGAATTCCAGACTAATTTTTTGCAAACAACCCTATATCGACGTGTTTGCCATAAAATTATCTTTATTTTGATATAAGTTTCATGCATTAACCACACCGGTGCAAATTACTATTATTGATGTACCTGTTTATACCTGCCTACCCTATAGTTGGGACGGGGAAAACGTAGCCAACCTAACGTTTGCATATTCTATGGGCTTCATACTTTCGATTGGTATGTGATTTGTCTATTAACCAAACCAGTGAAATGTCTAAAAAAAATTAATTTTTCCATATCTAATTACTCATGTCCTGGACTGAAATTTTTCAGCCAACCCACTCGCGATATATTTTTTAACATATTAAAGTTAATATAAAATGGTTTTCATCCATTAACCAGTTCGGTGAAGGTCGTGTTATATTCGGATCTTCTACTATTATGTCAGGGCACCGTACATTAACAAAGACAAGTAGGGTCACTCGGCGTGCCGACTTTGATGTGAGATTTCAGAGGGGTTCCGTTCGTGCCGTCCAGTTTACTTACAGGGAATCCGACTGTGCGATATTGTTGACGTTCACTTCACTTCTTATACGGGGGTCAATAGGAATGAATTCTATAGTATAGATAGAATATAATTTCGCATTGGCAGCGAATCTGGGTTTGTGGATGAGGGATTGAACGTCTTTGACTCTTGGAAAGCTGGTGATTACCATGAAGATATGGACGCTATAGTTTTTGAATCTTGGTTTAAATCCATATTGATAAAATTAGAACCCAGTTCGGTTATTGTATTAGATAACGCGTCCTACCATAGTCGGCGTATAAAAGCTATTCCGACTACTCTTATAATTCACACACATAAACATAATTTCTTAGATGGAGCACAGATGCTTTAATTCAAGTATACCATAACTTCCTATACGCGCAAAGTTATGCTAATCTTAAAGTGAGAATACGATATCTTTGACCATATAAGGGTTAGATTGAGAAAATATCTTCATTGCAAAACTGGGAAATTCTTGATAGTAAGAATACCAAAATCTTAAATTAAGCTTATGGTAATCTTGACCGAAGTATTCCATAATCTTGACTGAAGCATTTCATAATCTTAACTGGGAGCATTTCATAAACTTGACGCAAGTAGCTCAACTTTATTCTAAAATTGTGATATTCTTGGATGAGGAATCTAGTAGTATTAATTTGAGCATTCAAACTCTTCTATGAGCATGTAGAAATTTTTCTGGAGAAATAGTTCTGCAAAATTTCTTAAATTACTTATCTAGGAACAGCACCTGGGTCAGGTCTTCGCATCCCATTTTTTTTTATACTCATTCATGGTTGGATAGATCCAGTGATAAGGAAGCCGATGGGAAGTGGGACGCGACTCTAATGGCGGTGGACCAGCACTACGGGCAGATTCGATGACTGATACTTGACGGTGGTATCGCGGGTATTATGCAGGATCCAGGCCAGGGTGCAGGTATTACGCTACGGTGCTAAAGACGGCGGCGAATACGACAATCCGAAAACCGATAATGGCGGCGCGGACACGGACGGGCAACAGGCTGTTGAGTTGAGAGGGTGGACACTGTGGTCAGGTTAGAGTTGACTCGTGACACGCTGCGCGCCTGCGCACTCCGACGTTGGTAGACGTCAAATAAATGATCTACTTGATACAAAATATAGAGTGTGCTTGCAAAACAGCGTTCATTTTCAAACCAAGATTATCATATTGTAAATGGATGTTCGCATTTTCAAGCTGTCTATATTTTTGATAGAAGTAAACTGGACAACGCTGGGAGAAATGATAATCTTGATATAAAATTATGAAATCTTTGTTATTAAATTATTATAGCCTTGGTTGCAAAGAAAATTATATTTCCTTTCGGAGCATATTTCTTTAAAATAAGTATATAAATCAAAAATATATTATTCTTGATACAAATTTTCTATAATTTTCTCATCAAATATGCTTTCTTAGAGTGAGAACTGATATTCTTGTTGTGAGTATGTATTTACAAGAATATCACAATTCTTGACTTGAGAATTTCTTTTTATGTGTGCAGAGAAGTAATATTTTATCATAACGTATAGAATTTTATGATAGCTTTAAATTGTATATTGGCTCTGAATCCCTATCTAGACGTTCAAAGAAATCGAGCGCGCCACTGATACCCGGCGTGAGGCAGCTATCATCCAATGTGGAACTTAACTGTAGTTTGGTTAAGTTAGGTTAGGCTCGGAATCTTCAAAATGCTGTAGTTTTTCACCGGAGCGTTTCCTCAATCTAGGAGTGGTATCTCGTTGTATCTTTTAAATCCTTTACTTACCCAAATATCTGGCGTACAGCAACATTTCCAACAGCGCCAGCGTCCTTGTAGTTCCAAGATGGCTCCAATTATTGCGACGATTAGAATGAATACAAGACCAAGAATCATACAGGCGATAGCTAAAGGCTGCGATTCGTGTGGCCGATCCGTATCATGATCTCCCTGAGTAGTTTCCAATAAAAGTACAGCACCAGCTGCTATCAGCAATAAACACTCTATGATCTCGCAGACGCCAACGGGCGACCTAAGATAACCCCAATTCGCCATGTCTCTTTCTTATTTCTTCGTACTTCGTACACCAAAGCAAGACACTGACAATACTAACATAGATCATAGATGATTGACGTGCTATCGGAAACGTCAGTGTCGGAATGAATGAATTAATAAGGACCAGAGGCTATCCAGCACGGAATGTGGCTGGTGCATAGGCCACACGATGAGCCCTTTTATAGATAGATAGATAGATAGACAGATAGATACTTTATTGATGATATGTACATACTGTACTTTCACAAGTCAAAAAAGGAAATAAAACAACAGATAAGACAGTGTTTGGTTGACAGACATAACATACAATTTACAGATAAATAGGACAATGAATAAAAGAACCTAGAAAGCAACACACAACACATAATAATATAAAAGAGCAATATTGCGAAAGGTACATGTAAATACAAGTAGTACTAGAAATATTAAAAGCACATTATTAAAACACATTTACATTTTTAAAATTCTGATATGGTGCATGATGTCGTCCATAGAAAAGAATGCACCAGATATTAAAAAACTTCTTATTGCAGTCCTAAATTGTGGCAGAGGGAGGTTTTTAACTTCCGGATTCAGTATATTATATAATTTGGGACCGTAGTAAGAAACTCCATCGCGTGATTTGGTAAGTCTTCTGAATGGCAGCTTTAAAGTATTTTTTCCTCTAGTATTATATCGATGAGTATGAGTTTCATACTTATCTTGATATTTATGAATATACAGCAAACAATCCAGCGCATACTGTGACGGAAGAGTTGGAATTTTCAAGTTGATAAATGCTTCCTTACAATCATCTATCTCTATATGGTATGTTGGCTACTATCCTTACTGCTCTTCTCTGGAGCCTAAATATTCTAGAAAAATTAGATGAATGACCCCAAGCGAGTAAACCATAACTCAGTTTTGAGTATACCAATGCAAAATACGCCACACGCAGCACATCAGACGATGCTCTGAGTGATAACTGTCGTAAGGCAAATACTGTTTGTGATAGTGATTTTGCTAATGAATCACCGTGGGCATTCCAACATAATTTTGGATCTAAATGGATGCCTAAGAACTTTGCAGAGCTCGCGCTATCATACAGTGCGGTATTTTTGGTGGTTAGGAGCATCTCTACAGTTTTGGAATCATTCAGCCTTAGGTGATTCATAGCAAACCACGACTCTGCAACCAGCTTTACGTTGCAGGTATTTTGCAGTAATTGATTCATACTCTCTGCTCTAATTAAAAGTGTTGTGTCGTCAGCATAAAAAACACAGTCTATGTCTGTTAAAGCTAAAGGGAGGTCGTTAATGTAAAGGAGGAATAGTACTGGCCCAAGGATAGAGCCCTGTGGTACGCCCTCTCTTACATCAATCATCTCAGATCGCGTCTCCCCTAGCTTCACGGTTGGTTTTCTGTTTTGCAGGTAATTTTTTATGAGACACACACTGCTAGCATCAAAACCATAAAATGGTAATTTCCCGATCAGAATGTCATGAGATACACAGTCGAAAGCCTTGCTTAAGTCACAAAAAATTGCGTTCGTTAATGCGCCATCCTCAAAGCATCGCAGCGTTATTTCTGTAAATTTTAGTATAGCATCAGTTGTTCCACGTTTTTTTCTAAAACCAAATTGTTGTTCGTTTAAAAGATTATGTGATTCTAAATATTCAACGATTTGTAATTTTAACAGTTTTTCTAGAATTTTAGAAATTATAGGTAACAAAGATATTGCGCCTCTATCCGCGCTAGTTCGTAAGAGCTGCCCTTTTGGCAAAGGCAAGTACATTCTTAGGTCCTATCCGTTTTATCTCTATTGGTTCCAAGGTTCTAGAGCCCAGCATAGTCTGCCTGTGATAACCCAGGGTTTCACAGCGACACAAGATGTGTGCCGAGGATTCTTCCTCTTCACCACACCACATGCACGTTGGGTCGTTGACCACCCTCATCACAAACAAGTGACGCCTGAAGGTGTTGTGACCCGTTAATAGGCCTACTAGCAATCTCAAGTTACTCCTATCCAGAGAGAGACAAAATCGTCCTATTCTCTCTGCAGGCCCTGCTAATAGCTCCCGAGCCTGACGGAGATGACCAGAGATGTTGTTCCATCTCAGAGAGTGTTGATTCTGGATCCACTCTCCAGCAGTGTCAGAAGAGATGCTAGAGCTACATACATCCCGTCCAGATGCTCTCGCGCGTTGTTTTACTGGCGCGTAAAACGCTTGTAACGCGCGGGACTCTCGACTCGCCCGTTGTACGCGCGAGCGCCGCGCGAGTCGAGATACTTGGGCGACATTGTTGCGTCCAGTACAACGCGCGAGTCCGTGGCGTGTGGACGTATGTGTTTTCGAAAATGGAGCGTGATAACTTCGATACAGAACTTTTCATTGACGCAGTCGAAAAAAGAGTAGCCATATGGGATATGGAATCATCCGATTATTCCAATAGACTCATAAAACGTAGGAACTGGGAAGATATAGTTGAAACACTTTTCACTGTGTTCTCTCAGCTTCGGGTATAATGTTATAAACATACTGTGAGTCATTCTGTCATGTAGAATTGGATGCATGTTGAATCGTCGCCTTTCTCTTTATTTAGGAAGATTCCATCGCTGATATGCACGCTACAACACAACTGCTGTATCCAACTCCATGTTTTTAACTGGAAGGAAATCCCTCCCACCGTAGAAACGCAAGTGAGTCCACTCGCGCGTAAATCGCTTTATCTGGACGGGCTCTTAGCTATAGTAACGAAAGCAGGCGAAAACAAAGTTAATCACTTACGAAAACGATTTTTGACGGAATAGGGTACTTGCAGAAAAAAATATTATGTCGTTTACGGGTTCCTTAGAGCCTAGGAAACATGACAAAATCACTTGTTTGGTTTTTTGGAATCGGCTGTGAGAGATATTCCAAAAATTATTTCAAATGCCGGAAAATCCCGCGGAAACAACCTCTGACGTCAGTGATATCCTATAGTGATGGGATGTAAAGTATTGATATTCGATATCGATAGCCAGTGCTAACCTAACATTTTGACATTGATCATTATAACCACAAAACACAGTCTCACACATAAGTACAAAAGTCAAAAAAATAAAAGTATTATATAGATTACTAATAGCGTTATCGACTTATTGCCCTATCACTGCACTCATAGGAACTGAGTGTCAAAATTATGTTCGTCTTAGATTTGAGTGCAAACTAGTGTGGTTTTTTGTTTTCGATTTATCCGCTTAATTGCACTTGAGTGCAAATTATCGCCACGGACTTTCTGAGCTCGTGGAGATTTCAGTGCATTTTTGACGTTTAATTAATTATAACCTATTTTATTTGTCACAGAAAATAATTTTTTTAATTATTTAGAACTGGGTAGTGGGGTAGTATACATAGTAGAATGAAATGTGCAGAAAGCGTAGTTGGAAGAACTGCGAATATCGTCATCTTCGGATGATGAGGAAATTGAAGCATATCTAGTTAAATTGCAAACAACGGCTGCGGGTGTCCCAAAAATACGAATATTTGTTGAAGATGTTGTTCATATACTGATGGAAAAAGAGATGCAACAAGATATACATAAGTATCTGCCGATATAGATAGATATTCATTTTTAGTGCAAAAGCCATATTGCACAAAATGCTGTTAGTTTTTATGTCGATAAATAGAATAAATTGTTGAATAAGGCGGATTCAAACTATTCAAATTCCAAAACCACCACAGAATGAAATTGAGCTCTCGGGATGCAAAATGCCATCAAACTGTCATCAGTTGGCTGACGGAACAGTTACTTGAATTGCACTAAAATTTGGTGTATGTTCGACTTACCAGTTCAGATTTATTGCACTTCTGGGCACCAGACGAGTTTTCAATGTGCACTGTAGTGCAATCGTGGTTAAAATCAGTGCAGTAAGTCGAAAACGCTATCAGAGACTCCGTGGCGATAATTTGCACTCAAGTGCAATTAAGCGGATAAGTCGAAAACAAAAAACCACAATAGTTTTGCACTCAAATCTAAAGCCGGCGCCATATATGCGGCAATCGGCGAGCAACGAACCCCGATTAATTGCTATGTGGCTGCAGGATTTTACCCGAATACTCGCCATATGCCGAGCACCGAGCATTCAGCCGGCGCCATAGCCGGCGCCACACATGCGGCATTTAGGGAACAACGAACAGCGAATATTCGCAATTCGGCAAATGCCTACTAGTGTGGCTGGAGCAGTTTGTGCGAATGATCGGAATTTGCCGAACACAAATAAGTACCCGAATACTGACACAGAAACAGGAACAGGGCCGAACTAGAGAATTAAAAACTTTATTCGCATTGTTTATTTGTTAACATGTTAGCATTTTTGAATTCTGTGTGTTCAAAAACCCGCAAGTATTGAATTTCACCGCCCCAGCTGTGGCAGTTTTGGAAATATTTAAGCCTTCCGGTACTGTTTACTGAGAAGGCGGTGAGGAACACCAGTTGAAACTTGTTCATGCTGTAAACCATTATTAGTGAATACTTCTATATTAAATAAAATATGCAGTGTTTTCTATTAATAAAAATCGGGGATATTTGTTTGTAAATTTAGAAAAATAATTTATAACTTGACAATGTCACAAACGCGAAAAAAATTACAAGGCGGGATAGGGTATTAGTAGATATTTCGATTTAAAATAAAACGTACAGGGTGTTACATTTAGAAAAAACAAAGTAAAATGACCTTCAAATTACCGTAATTTAAAATTCTACCAATAACACTCTGCACATTGCTGAGTAGATATTCAAAATCTTCGGAAGACATTCTGCAAAAACTTTCAAAAAATCCAGACGGTTCTTTCAATAAATCGGCAACTAGGTGTGGTCCGCCATACCTGAAAATGTGTTTAACATTGTGGTTTGATGTTATTGCTAATTATTTTATTATCTCTCGGCTTCTATTTAATGAGACCATCCACCATCGCCTCCTTCTTGGTTGATTTTTTCTTTTCCTTATTAACATATAAGCACTACACATAACAAAAACGGCACTTGCTGCCACGACTATATCATTATTATTTTCCATTGATGATGACATTGATTCTACTGTCGATAAATTATAATAATAAATAAGTTTCAATTTGCTACGAATATTCGGGCTTTCCCATTCCCTTTCTTCTCGAAACTAAACATAGCCAACTACGCATATGTAGGGCGATACGTGCTCGCTATTCGGCGAGCAAGGTTGAAAAACGGCGAGTATTGATACTCGGCAAATACCCGCATATGTGGCGCCGGCTTAAGACGAACATAATTTTGACACTCAGTCCCTATGAGTGCAGTGATAGGATAATAAGTCGAAAACGCTATAAATTGTAATGACAGATACAACCCTGCCGTATACAGGTGTGATATGCTTGGAAATGATCTGGCAAGGATGACAGCGTGTGTATTTGGACGAAAGAAAGAGAAACAAACCACCCTGGATGGTCCCGAGACGCGAGGCATACTTCGGTGGCCCTATCGGAGTGCAATGTCTAAACAACTACGGCGGTTTGGATAAATAGATTGGCTTACAGCTTTGTTTGCTTTTCAAACAATTCGAAGCAATATCGGGAAGTATTGGGTAAACAGCCCAGAATGAGCCGTCTTATTCGGCATGAACATTGCACGTCAGATAATTAAGGCCCGGTCAAACAGAGGACGTTCTAGAACGCGGTGGTCCGGCGATACGGTGATATAGAATGCAAAATCTAGATTTTCACTCTTTTTTTAAATGTAACCCCCAATATTTTATTATACCAAAGAATTGCTTGTAATATGCTCTTTCATCTTTGTATAGCACTTGTTATGGCTGAATTCATTAGTTTCTGAGATATTTCGATTTTTCTGCAAATTTTAAATATACCTTCAATTTGTTTACTAAAACTTATTTATTTTGAGAATACTATCAAGTTTTATGGTTGCTTAACAAAAAACTAAAATATAAGGCCATAATAGTACTTGATCAAGTCAAAACACTGGACTAACGAGATAATATAGGTCAAGTGTGCCGAGGAAACAATTTTATAGACGTCATGCATAATTATCAAGCAGATTTATCAGGTAGGCTATGAAATATTAAGCGACACGGTCCAAATAAAACGATTCTTCATTCTTTCAAACGCAATAGTTTTAAAGTGCCTCCGGTCCGGATATTGCTGTTCATAGTTGATATATCCTGGAGGCAAGTAGGCAATTTCTCAAAGATTATCCTAAATAGCCTCAATAGAAAAATTAATTTTTTAAGCTCGTTTTTCACACGGTACGGAATTATTGAACAGATTATGGAAACCGTCAATTTTTCAAAGCATAGGTACCTGATAAATCTGCTTGATAATTATGCATCACGCCTACAAAATTGTTTCCTCATCATACTTGACTTATCTCGATGATTCAGGGTTTTGTCTTAAATAAAAAACAAATTCGATGGTACTTTCTCAAAATAAATAAATTTCAGTACACAAATAGAAGCTATATTTTAAATTTACCGAAAAATCGAAATATCTCGGAAACTGATGGACGTAGGTTTAAAAAGTGCTATACAAAGATGCAAGAGCATATTAAAAGCAATTCTTTGGTATAATAAAATATTGGCGGTTACATTTAAAAAAAATCTGTATTTCGCATTCTACATCACCCTGTATACGAATATGCGTCGCGGGCTTTTTTAATCACCGATTTTAAAACTAGATGATATTGTTTATCCATCCGTGTAAAAAATATAATCTTTGATTCATCACTTTTTTATATACAGTACGTTCATTTGACCGCGATTGGGATACAAAAATGGCCATAACTTTTGAAATACCCAGTATAATTTAACAATGCCTTATATTGGAGGAACGGAAATCTTTCGTAGAATTTAAATATGGAATATATATTTAAAAAAATGATGTTTGCATCACCACGTAGTTATGCATCACCCTGTATAAATCTGACCAAGGAGCATAACCGTGGCTACAATCTTTATATACAACTTTTTTCGCCATCTTCGACAGTAGTGGAGTTATCGACGGAGCCGGTACTAAAAACTCACCCTGTATTTTTAAAATGTTGCAGTACATGTACTGTACAGTACATGTTATGAAAGTACGTGATGTAGAGTATTTTTATCATCGTTCAGTAACATTACAAGAAAATTCTTAATATAGCAGATATTCCAAGTTGAACATCTGACAGCAGCCCGCAATCTTTCCAGTGGCGTGCCGAAAGGGCCCGCAGGGCCCGCGGTGCGGGGGGGCCCCCATTGACACCATTCAGCAACTTTGTTTTTTTTTTTAGCGAGAATCTACCTCGTTGGCAAGCCTTAAACACTGAATTAAAAAACAGTAAAACTGTGGGATCCACCTTAAAAAACTATGTCCCACCGGATGGTCATTCAGGGTCGAAGCGATAACTTCATTAAAAAGTAACTATTTAGTCGTCGTTGAATGTTTGTCGAATCTAGCTATAATAGCAAAGAAAAAATCTGATAGGGATACAAAACAAAATTGAAAATTTTGAATTTGTATTTTTATTAATATTTCAAGGAAAAATATTTGAAAACGTCAATTTACTTTCAAAATGTTTGCAAAAAGTGATATAGAATTGGGAATTTAAGAAATATCTTTGAAACTCCAGTAACAATAGCAAAAGAATGGGGTATTGAGCCGCAATTTAGAGACAAAAAAAATCGTACTACTAAAAAGTTTTTTAATGAAATGGCAGTTGGTGAACCAATTGAAGACCCTAAAAATCGTTTAAGAATTTTAGTATTCAACACATGCCTAGAACTATTATAGTACAACTAAAAAATAGATGTGAGGCATTAACAAATGTCTATTAAAAATTCGATATTTTAAACCCCAAAACACTTATTGAAGTGCAAGAAGTGGAAATTATGAATAAAGTAAAAGATCTAGACGATCTCACAGAAAATCTTGCGTCGGAATTAATTCAAATAAAAAATCTTCTATATGTAATCCCGAAAAATCACTGCGAATTTTCTGATTTTATTTTCGAAAAAAATAAATTGTTGATTAGTAGCGTACCTGAGATTTGCACTGCATTTCAGTTGTTTCTAGTACTCTCTAAGCAAGCATAGACTTAGATCAAATAGTTGAAAACATTTGTTGCTTTCATAGCGGCCATATAATATAAACCGATTTCAAATATTATTTTTTTATATAGAAGGGGGCCCCGTGAAAAAAATTGCGGGGGGCCCCCGAAGACCTTGGCACACGCTACTGATTCTTTCCCTTGTCAAACAATAAAAACTAGCATTATGCAGAATTTTGTTCTCTCCATCAATCATTAATTTGAAGCTTTTTTCGATATAATTCACCAAAACGACGGAATCAGAGCGTTGAATTGAAAGTTTCTCGACTGGCGATTCAAACCGTCGGAAGCAAAATAGAATTAAGGGTTTGAGTGGCCTAGGGGGGGGTTTTGCGGGGGGCGAGGGATAGCGTCTGCGGCGGATAATACGGAGGGCGCTGAATAAACAGCGCCACCGCCCTTTCCGATTCCCCCTTCCTCTTCTCCACCCTCCCCCCTCCCCCGCTTTGCACCCCCTCCCCGCGCGCAGCGCGACGGAGGGTCGAACAAATGCCAAGCGCTACGCTTGCTGCGTCTACGTACCTCGAAATGCGTCGCTTCACGGCAAACACGATTGTTAAGCCTCGTGTCCACTAGCAAATAAAATTGCGTCTAAAAACGAAGATTGAGCTGATTTTATGTTTTTGGTTTTTTGATAATTGCTGCGCCGCCACTGACACGGTTTTTCAAAAACAGAGTCGTTTTCCATTCTCGCAGCGGTAATAAATTCTGTGTCAAAATTTTATTAACGTCGATTCAATAATTTTTGCTTTACGCAATATACATAGAACGAAATAAAGCAAAACTCGTATACAGTGTGGTCCAAAGAGTGTGCAACAAACATTTAGCTTGTGATTCCCAAAAAAATTTTAACCTCAGGTAAATTTCACAAAAATGCTTGAATTTAAATAAAGTTATACAAAATTAATTCAATTTCAATTAGTGTATCAAACAGTTTTACTAAAAAAAAAAAAAAATTTTTGGGATTTTGCACTTTTTTCAAAAAAAAAATTTTTTCTCAGAGGAGGCCAAGTTTTGGTATTTAGGCATAACTCTTAATTCTAAACAACTTTTGTTAATAACATTTTGCTGAATTTTTGATAATAAGGGTACTTTACTCTTGTACAATTTTTATATTTTTTGATTCACCCCGTATACTGATGAACTTGGAACCATTCTAAGTGCACCTAAATTAGTTATCGGACATGCACCAACTTTTGGCAATATTGGATTTTTGATTGTGCAGCTAATAAAAAAAAATCCCATTTGTTGCACACTCTTTGGACCACACTGTATACAGATCACAAAATTGGTTTCTGTAATAGGCAAGCTAATGTTCGGATGGACCTAAAAAAAGTGCAATATGCCGCTACGTATTTCTTCTACAGGTCAATAGACGGACTATTATGAATACAACAAATTTTCCAGTTTTACTACCCCCCCACCCCCCAACCGCCCGGATTTCACCCCACCAAAAAAAATTGAAAATGGTCAGGAACCCGTAAAACGCGTAAAAACAAAGTTTGAGCTGTTTTCATATTTTTAGTTTTTTATTATTGCTGCGCCGCCACTGACACTATTTTTCCAAAACATACGCGTTTTCCATCCTCGCTGCGGTAGTAATACTATGTTAAAATTTCATCAAAATCAATTGAACAATTTTCGCGTGACGCGATATTGAATGATCTAAGACAATACTCGCATGTATACATCACAAGTCCCGTGGTTTCTATAATAAGCATGCAACGTTCGGATGGACCTAAAGAAGTGTATCATGCCGCTAGGTTTTTCATTCACATATCAATGGACAGCCCATTATGAGTACAACAGTTTTCAGTATTACAACCCCCACCCCCCAACCACCCCAAGTTCACCCCCACCAAGAAAAAGTAGAAAATGATCAGGAACTCTTAAAACGCCTAAAAACGAAGTTTGAGGCATATTTGAAATTTTTCATTTTTTGCTAATTACTTCGCCCCCCGTAGAACCATTTTCAAAATTATAGGAACATTACCTACTACGACACCACAGCATAACTCTGCCCAAATTTCATCACAACCCATGCAGCGGTTACTGAGATTACGAGGGTTTAAGAACGTGACAGACAGACAGACAGACCGACAGACAGGCAGACCGACAGACCGACAGACCGACAGACCGACAGACCGACAGACCGACAGACCGACAGACCGACAGACCGACAGACCGACAGACCGACAGACCGACAGACCGACAGACCGACAGACCGACAGACCGACAGACCGACAGACCGACAGTCCGACAGACCGACAGACCGACAGACCGACAGACCGACAGACCGACAGACCGACAGACCGACAGACCGACAGACCGACAGACCGACAGACCGACAGACCGACAGACCGACAGACCGACAGACCGACAGACCGACAGACCGACAGACCGACGGAAATGAGTGACATCGATTTTCATTATGTAGGCATCATAAAACGCCCAAAAAGTATATTATCTCAAAATCGAAAATTTTCACAAGAAAAACGGTATCTCTAGACGGCCTATAGACCCTGTCTCTAGACTGTCTATAGACAAATCGCGCAACATGTCTACTAGTGAGTACAAGGCTTAGTTTCGTCGCGGATACTGAGATTATGGGGCTAAAAAAATGCCAACAGGCAGACAGACCGACAAAAATGAGTCACGTGGATTTTCGTTATATAGACATCACAAAACACCCAAAAAGCGTATTACCTACCTCAAAATCGAAAATTTTTCGATCCCAATACTACCCTCACCTATTGGTGTGGGAAGTGAAAGGTATCAATTCAACCACCATCACCACTTAGATAATAATTGGGTGGGTTTTATTTCGTGTTCTTGCTTATCCATCGTTAAGCAGGCAATAATCGCTTATTTAAAAAGCGTGAAAATGCCAATATAGTCTTATGGAAAACAAGGATGGCATTTATTTCCATCTAATTTAATCGACACCCTCGAGCATCCGGCTCTGAAAATAACCACTCGAGGGCGCATTATCTCAACCCCCTTATTTGTCTCAGGCCAGTGACGTATCTTCTAACCATTTACCAAAAGTAAGGCCTCAGTTTCTAAGGATTATTTTTATTTAAGTTTTATTTTGTTTTATTTTATTTATTTTGTTGGACATATAAGAAAGGTGGAAATAAGAAATAGGCCTAGAGTTACCAACATATTTCTATCTACATATAGTGTTCTTTATAAAAACGCTATAAAAAAATATAGTACGCTTCAAAAAAGTATAGTTCTTTAGTAGGAAAAAATAAAAAAATACAGATTTATATTTTTATTCATTTATTTTTTATAAATTTTTTTTTGCACTCCGTGCAATTTTAACAATTTTTTATCTCCGGTGAAAATGCCATACCAGCGTTTGACGGTAAGTCGTAAGCGGAACAAACCACCTACAAAATTGTATAACCTTGACTTGATTTCTTTGTGCTTTTAGACATGCCATTCAACAGGAAATAGATAGTAATCACAGTAATAAATTTTGCCAAGTATTATTATTGTAACTAAAAATGTGAAATAATAACAATACATAATGAAAGTATAAAGTTTGTTTATCTTTCTGCCTCTACATTGAACTTTCATACACTATGCATGTGCATTAAAAGTACATGAATGTACATTTAATGGAGGTGCGACAACGCAACAACGCCCCACGTAATTTGGTAAAATTTCATATTTGAATTAAAGGGGATGGTCAATTATGTACTTTTAAAGGAGAAACTTGGTGAAAGAGGCATTTAAAAAAAAATAGTCAAAACTCAGTATTTTCACCACACTTTCAAAACGTACCCGAACAGTACAAGACAATTTTAGATTTTAGAATCGAAAACCTGTATGACAGACATCAATAGTGTCACAAAGATGCGGTGTTACCAGCAGCAGCAGTTATCAGTTAATGTACTTCACGAAATTGTGCAATTGCAATTTTTTTAGGTTAGTGAAAAACATGGAAACCTCAGTCAATTTATTTCGGAAAAAATGAAAATAAATCAATTTGGGACTTTCATACACAGATGTTCAAAAGGGATTAAGTTTGACCTGATTTTGTTTTAGCAGAAACTGAAATGGAGGTTGAAGTTAGTGTTAATATACTTACTAGGTTGGGTGAAATATAAAATATATGTAAATTTTAGGTTGTACCTGTTGGTTACGGGGGGCCTGGGGGGGGCTTGGCCTCCCCAGACGTTACTGGTATCAAATATTTTGAAAAATCTAACCAACCTCACCTCAGGTAAGATTGCTTAAGGCCCCCCAGATCCAGGGACTTAACTACGCTTATGCTGTGACCTAAGCAAGACATTTGACTGCTTCGATCACAATATAGCTTTGTACGTAGGTATATTTAAGAAGTGCGGCTTTGTTAAGTAGTCATTAAAATCATTTTTGCCTGATGACAGTAGACAATATGCATCTATCTAACATAGGGACACAAAAACTAATCTCAAAGACTTCACCTCAGAATTGTTGTATATAATTGTTGGAGTCCCACAAGGTTCAGTTCTGGGTCCAATATTCTTTATCCTGTACATAAATCAATCCGATCCTTATGCTTTTTTGCAGCATCTACCGATGATATTTCTGCTGTTATATCTGATAGAAACGATTCAGTTTTGGAACAAAAATATACCTCTGTAGTTCGCAAAACTGAAAATTGGTTTTCCAGCAACTCTCCAAATTATATATCCCAAGGTAAACGGACAATTTGTCGGAACATCGAAGAGAGGATCTCCTCGAAATGACCTTTCTGGTATTTCCCTTCTCTACGCTCTAACTGCTAACCAAGGCACGCCGCTGTCCTCGCGCTATAATATATATATATCACCCCGGCGGGAACGAGACCTCCTCATCCTCCATCACTCCCAAAGAAAAACACTCGAGCTGACGTCGACACAACGAGCTGCGGTGGTGCATCAGCAACGAGCGAGCGAGCTTCAGTCAATTTCGGCATTCATTTGGTTTCTGCTAAATCCCTAAAACAACAGTTGCCGTGTGTCATGTCCCTCCCTCTCCCTCCCGCTTTCCCCCTTTCCTGCCCCAAAAGCACAACGCGTCACGCCGCAACGCGGTGTCTATAATTAATTTGGGAACCGCGCTGACATCACAATCATCGTCGCCGGAAATAAATGCGTTGGAAAGAGGCTGTACTCGGGGTATTCAAAAACGTAGTAGTTGTAGTAGCTGTGGGGGGGGCGTGCCTGGCAAGTAGGCCCTTTTTGCCATCCCCGGTATATAAAATTCACTTTTTCTTGTTTCAGTATCCAATCTACATAAAACAAACTAGGTGTTGATGAAATCCACTCTAGAAGAAGCAAATGTTGGTAGCATTTTTACATTATATTTGTGTTTTGTTTGTTACATATTTCAAGTTGAAAAATAAATGGTTTTTATTTGAACAAATGTAAATTTTATTTGCCTTTGTCCAAGAACAGTTAACCACCTTCCAACGAGAAAGAGAAAAACGAGCTCCACTGAATTCTGTCTATATTAGGTACAGTTAACAAGAAAATTGGCACGTCCCTTGCGCCTCCCCTACATAATTCAGTTAAAAATTTAAGTAGTTTCAGTCACACCGTTTCCTTGATGCAGTAAGTAAAATACGTAAAGACCATAAACATCAGAGATTGAATTGAAAAATGCGTTGGTTATATCTGATGGTAATTACTAATACCATAATATACAGGCTGCCCTAGCTGAAATTTCCCACCCATGTTATCTCTGAAGTTATCAGAAAAACTGAAAATCGCCGTGACACGTCGCTTTGTATTTCGAGAGGGAACTTTCTCCCGAATTCGTCATCATTGTGTTATCAACCCCTTCACCTCCAGCAGCCCCTACTCCAAAATCTTAAAAGAGACCACGATACTTATGATATATCATTTTGAAGGGAATTCAACATTTCGTTGCAGTCAAGGTGATTGTTTAGGTTAATTTTTGAGGACGGTGTTGTCGGTTTCTGTAACATCCGGAAAAATGTCTGGCACAAAACACGAAATACTGGCACAAAACAAAAAGAGAACAGGAAACGTCAAAATGCGTAGGCATAGGCATAACAAATTGAGTTATACAGGCTGGGGCATAAAAACCAAGTGTTTTTGGTTTGAGTAGTGCTCATATATTGGAAAAGGGAGGAGCGCGCGGTTTATTACAATCCATTCCTTGACTCAAAGCATTTCACTTTC
The DNA here is from genome assembly GCA_951848785.1 of Callosobruchus maculatus. Lineage (NCBI taxonomy): Eukaryota > Metazoa > Arthropoda > Insecta > Coleoptera > Chrysomelidae > Callosobruchus > Callosobruchus maculatus. The sequence continues at coordinate 1,572,980 of CATOUR010000084.1, read as the reverse complement.
TTACTTGCCACTTGCCATCATGGAGCGGTAGACGCTAGAACAACGCGTGGCATATGGTGTGGCACCATTGGCCCATATTTTTTTGGAGAAAATAGGGTCACCGCTACAGTTACATCGGAACGTTACATTCATATGGTGAATACCTTCTTTATATACCTGAATTGCAAAGAAAAGGTGTGGATATCAAAGATTTGTGGTTCCAGCAGGATGGGGCCACGGCACACACCGCCAGAGCATCCATGGCTGTTCTTAGCCACCTGTCTCCAAATCGTTTAATTTCGAGGTTTGGTGGCATTTCATGACCTCCTCGGTCTCCCAACTTCAATCAATTTGCGATTTTTTTATGGGAGTACCTAACTCAAGTCACGTGTTTAAAAGGCCAAGCCCCGTACGTTAGACGCAGGGAAGGAAGCGATTCGCCATGAAATCTCTCAAAAATCAACAGAGACATTGTAACGGTTCGATATCTATTTATATATTTTCTTCGATTTTGGGACGCCCGGTATTCATAGGAATGATGGGTTGCCTATACGGGAGGCTATAATTTGCCCACATATTTAATAAGGAAAACGTTAGAGGACAAAAAAAGTGAGGAATTTAGGAGATGGCGGAAATGTAAGATTTGTCGTCAGGCGTAATTTTGTGTGATGGTGTGTGTGTGTGTGTGAAGCCTCATAACATCTAAGGTAATCTATTATAAAGAATGTATTTCATCTCAAATCAATTATTCATTCGTTCCGACAATTTCTCAAGAAATTCAAATTGTAGGCTTCTTTTTACACCGGCACAAGGCACGTGTTCGTGCAGTACTCGAGCCCAAAAGTTATGTTCGAAGCCCGATTGAGGTCTTCAGCCATCCATGCTCCAGACAGTATATAGACCCCGAGCTCAGGACAGCTTCGTCTGAGTCCCGTTAATTTGGAGGTGTCAGTTATCACCTAGGGGGTGAAAACCTGAGCCAACCAGCAGAGCCGGCGCCGGCGTGTGCATTTAAAGGTCGTATTCACCCTTTATATTTTTTTTGTTCAACGAAAATCTTCTATGAAGTCGTCTTTTTATCGTCGACGTCGAGTTGGACATTATGGACATCTTTGAAGACTAAACTGATCCCTTTCCTGGCCATTGAAGTTTTTTTTGGTAGTCTAGTGTTTAATAATTTTCAAAATTTAATTCCTCATTTTACTCATTGCAATTTAAAATATGTTAATATTATCTATGTCCATGTAAACCGACTTAAGAGTACTGTTGATGCGGGTCATTTAGCCGTTAGTGATTGATAGCCGTCATAGAACAAGTTAATTTGCCTTTTGGAAATCTGATATCTAATTATATTTTTTTTAGTACTTAGCAAAAACTATGTTTTTTAGTACTTAGTAACCAACTTGTCTGTTTCACCTTTCCTGTCGATAATTTCGGCTGGCGCCCTCCCTGGCTTCAGAATTATTATCGGGTTTTAAATATTACTCAAATCAACAACAAGATACCCACAGTCTTGTGTCTGACTGAGCTATATAAATATATAAACAAGACGTCACCCCCAGGATACGTCACAACATGCTGGAAACAGTGGAGTGCAATTTCCGTAAACGGCTGCATCATATGCCAGCTGTAATTTTTGTACTTGGATATTTCAAAATATCAGCTATGTTCTACTACCAATAATTTTTTTTAGAGTAAAAACTAATAATGTTATGATTATTTCAAAAACACTTGGTTCCTATGCCCCACCCTATATTTGAAATATGACAACGTCGCCAAATAAATCCCGCCGTCTGGCATATGTTGTCTAGGAAACAGGTACACAAGGAAAGCCACACTTGAGAATCCCTTGAGTAACGCTCCAGTATCCCTTGAGTAATACTCAAGAGATACTTGAGAAACGACTTTGTATAAGTTTGCTGCCAAACACCCTGTAAAAAAACAACGAAGGTTCACTTTAGGAAATTAGGTGAGACTTCGTTTTAGCGCAACTCAGATGCAATAATGCCGTATAGAAGGAAAAGACCCGGAGAAACAGATTACGTTCGAGAGAAAAGGAGAAGCTGCAATCGCGTAGGATAACAGCAGAGCGGCGTCAGCGGCAGGATGGGTGGCATAAGGAGGCGGCAGCGGCGAATGAATTGCGTCGGAAATTTATACGGGTGTTCCATATTCGATACGGTTTGAATCACAATGGGATAAGCCAAAGCGGCCAAAGCGGCCGTAGCCCGAAGCGCCGCTACGGCCTTTGATAACTGGGCTGCTGCCGAGCGGGGGTTGTTATCTCTCCCTTTTCCACCTCGCTGCCTATGGAAATTGAATCGGCCACGCGAAATTAGCTCATTTCTATGCCGCCTGCTCGCCTGATTCATTCCTACTCTTTTTCGCGGCGGTGGCGGTCTCTTTTTTATACAAAACGATGCTTGGCCCCACTATGCAGGCTTTTCTTTGGTTTTTGGTTTAATACCGCGAGGACGTAAAACGTTTTTAGGATAATTTTCACAAAACAGCGGCCGGATTTGTAATTAGCGCGCTCAAATTATTCAGGACACAAGGTTCTGTCTTGATAGAAATCCAAATACAGGTTTTAGATTTTTATTAGCTCAGGTGAACTTGAAGATCCGGGGCTATGAATTTTTTTATTTTCTTTGAACGAGACTGAAATTAAAAACTACGGCAGGATTTGTAATACGTGTCCTCAAATTATTCAGGACATGAGGTTTTGTCGTCATAAAAAGCCAAATACAGATTTTAGGTTTTCAGCGCAGGTGAACTTGAAGATCCGGGGCTATGAATTTTTTTATTTTCTTTGAACGAGACTGAAATTAAAAACTACGGCAGGATTTGTAATACGTGTCCTCAAATTATTCAGGACATGAGGTTTTGTCGTCATAAAAAGCCAAATACAGATTTTAGGTTTTCAGCGCAGGTGAACTTGAAGATACGGGGCTATGAACTTTTTTATTTTCTTTGAACGAGACTGAAATTAAAAACTACGGCAGGATTTGTAATACGTGTCCTCAAATTATTCAGGACATGAGGTTTTGTCGTCATAAAAAGCCAAATACAGATTTTAGGTTTTCAGCGCAGGTGAACTTGAAGATCCGGGGCTATGAATTTTTTTATTTTCTTTGAACGAGACTGAAATTAAAAACTACGGCAGGATTTGTAATACGTGTCCTCAAATTATTCAGGACATGAGGTTTTGTCGTCATAAAAAGCCACATACAGATTTTAGGTTTTCAGCGCAGGTGAACTTGAAGATCCGGGGCTATGAATTTTTTTATTTTCTTTGAACGAGACTGAAATTAAAAACTACGGCAGGATTTGTAATATGTGTCCTCAAATTATTCAGGACATGCGGTTTTGTCGTCATAAAAAGCCAAATACAGATTTTAGGTTTTCAGCGCAGGTGAACTTGAAGATCCGGGGCTATGAATTTTTTTATTTTCTTTGAACGAGACTGAAATTAAAAACTACGGCAGGATTTGTAATACGTGTCCTCAAATTATTCAGGACATGAGGTTTTGTCGTCATAAAAAGCCAAATACAGATTTTAGGTTTTCAGCGCAGGTGAACTTGAAGATACGGGGCTATGAACTTTTTTATTTTCTTTGAACGAGACTGAAATTAAAAACTACGGCAGGATTTGTAATACGTGTCCTCAAATTATTCAGGACATGAGGTTTTGTCGTCATAAAAAGCCAAATACAGATTTTAGGTTTTCAGCGCAGGTGAACTTGAAGATCCGGGGCTATGAATTTTTTTATTTTCTTTGAACGAGACTGAAATTAAAAACTACGGCAGGATTTGTAATACGTGTCCTCAAATTATTCAGGACATGAGGTTTTGTCGTCATAAAAAGCCAAATACAGATTTTAGGTTTTCAGCGCAGGTGAACTTGAAGATCCGGGGCTATGAATTTTTTTATTTTCTTTGAACGAGACTGAAATTAAAAACTACGGCAGGATTTGTAATACGTGTCCTCAAATTATTCAGGACATGAGGTTTTGTCGTCATAAAAAGCCAAATACAGATTTTAGGTTTTCAGCGCAGGTGAACTTGAAGATCCGGGGCTATGAATTTTTTTATTTTCTTTGAACGAGACTGAAATTAAAAACTACGGCAGGATTTGTAATACGTGTCCTCAAATTATTCAGGACATGAGGTTTTGTCGTCATAAAAAGCCAAATACAGATTTTAGGTTTTCAGCGCAGGTGAACTTGAAGATCCGGGGCTATGAATTTTTTTATTTTCTTTGAACGAGACTGAAATTAAAAACTACGGCAGGATTTGTAATACGTGTCCTCAAATTATTCAGGACATGAGGTTTTGTCGTCATAAAAAGCCAAATACAGATTTTAGGTTTTCAGCGCAGGTGAACTTGAAGATCCGGGGCTATGAATTTTTTTATTTTCTTTGAACGAAACTGAAATTAAAAACTACGGCAGGATTTGTAATACGTGTCCTCAAATTATTCAGGACATGAGGTTTTGTCGTCATAAAAAGCCAAATACAGGTTTTAGGTTTTCAGCGCAGGTGAACTTGAAGATCCGGGGCTATGAATTTTTTTATTTTCTTTGAACGAGACTGAAATTAAAAACTACGGCAGGATTTGTAATACGTGTCCTCAAATTATTTAGGACATGAGGTTTTGTCGTCATAAAAAGCCAAATACAGATTTTAGGTTTTCAGCGCAGGTGAACTTGAAGATCCGGGGCTATGAATTTTTTTATTTTCTTTGAACGAGACTGAAATTAAAAACTACGGCAGGATTTGTAATACGTGTCCTCAAATTATTCAGGACATGAGGTTTTGTCGTCATAAAAAGCCAAATACAGATTTTAGGTTTTCAGCGCAGGTGAACTTGAAGATCCGGGGCTATGAATTTTTTTATTTTCTTTGAACGAGACTGAAATTAAAAACTACGGCAGGATTTGTAATACGTGTCCTCAAATTATTCAGGACATGAGGTTTTGTCGTCATAAAAAGCCAAATACAGATTTTAGGTTTTCAGCGCAGGTGAACTTGAAGATCCGGGGCTATGAATTTTTTTATTTTCTTTGAACGAGACTGAAATTAAAAACTACGGCAGGATTTGTAATACGTGTCCTCAAATTATTCAGGACATGAGGTTTTGTCGTCATAAAAAGCCAAATACAGATTTTAGGTTTTCAGCGCAGGTGAACTTGAAGATACGGGGCTATGAACTTTTTTATTTTCTTTGAACGAGACTGAAATTAAAAACTACGGCAGGATTTGTAATACGTGTCCTCAAATTATTCAGGACATGAGGTTTTGTCGTCATAAAAAGCCAAATACAGATTTTAGGTTCTCAGCGCAGGTGAACTTGAAAATACGGGGCTATGAACTTTTTTATTTTCTTTGAACGAGACTGAAATTAAAAACTACGGCAGGATTTGTAATACGTGTCCTCAAATTATTCAGGACATGAGGTTTTGTCGTCATAAAAAGCCAAATACAGATTTTAGGTTCTCAGCGCAGGTGAACTTGAAGATACGGGGCTATGAACTTTTTTATTTTCTTTGAACGAGACTGAAATTAAAAACTACGGCAGGATTTGTAATACGTGTCCTAAAATTATTCAGGACACGAGGTTTTGTCGTCATAAAAAGCGAAATACAGATTTTAGGTTTTCAACACAGGTGAACTTGAAGATCCGGGGTATGAACTTTTTTATGTTTCCATTGAACAAGACTGAAACTTATAGTCGCCCTCAAATTATTCAGGGCACGAGGTTTTGTCTTGATAAAAAGTCAAATGAAGGTTTTATACTTTTAGGTCAGGTGAACTTGAGATCCGGGGTATGAAATTTGTTTACTTTCATTGAACGAGGCTAAAACTCAAGACAGCGGCTGGATTTGTAATTAGTGCTTTCAAATTATTCAGGATACAGGTTTTTGTCTTGGTGGAAAGTATCAGTGGCGTGCCAAAAGGGCCCCCAGGGCCCGCGGTGCGGGGGGGCCCCGGGCATCTGGGGGGCCCCCGCTCAGCCTCAACTACCTCGAGCAAGAATATGTCTAAACCTCATAATTTTTCAAAATCAAATTAAATATTTTTTCCCTTATCAGTATCTATTTTATGGCAAATTTTGACAATACTAACGTGTGGTCGAACGTATACCCTGTTACCCGATACTTTAGACTGTCATCCGTGTCAAGAGCGAACAGATATTCGGCTAGTGATAACTAAAAATCCCCCAGAATGAATCCTGGCACATGCTTTAACGGCATACCTACAGGGCTACACTCGGTGCTCATATACCGCTTCTGACGAGTCACTGACTCTTAACAATATATAAACGAAAAAATGTATTTGTTTCGAACAAGCATTTTGCTGTGAATTTTTAGATAGTGAATCAATTTCTTGTTCACAAAAGTAGTCATTATTTTTTGGCAGATATTCATTAAAAATTTTACTAAGACGGTCCTGACTTGCAGGATTGCCAATTCAGACCACTACTACAAAATTAAATCAGAGACGCACTTCTTCGTTTATAATCATGTATATTATGTGTATAATCATATTGAACGTGAGGTCTATGAATTCTTATTCTTCAAAAACTCGAAAGAAAAAAATCAAAATATAAAGTTGGGGTCACACCAATTTTTCTATCTATAAACCGATTTTACATATCACCGTAGACAGTAGTTTCGTTTTCACCCAGTATATGCAGTATATTTTATTATGTAGAGGGGGGGTCCCCCGAAAAAAGCTGCGGGGGGGGGCCTGAAGACGTTACTGAAAAGTAATTAAGTCTGCCGATCACTGGCATTTCTTTTCTCGCCTATTGATAAAATCGTAAATAAAACTAAGACATCTTTACCGGACAAAAGCGACAGACAGCTTGACGCTTAGCTTAGCAGAGTTGCCCATTCATCGTCGGATTCGACGCACGAGGTGTTTACTTTCCATCGAATGGGTTAATTGTCGATCGGGGCATCTTGCGGGGGTGCAGGGGCAGGGGGGCCCAGAAAGGAGGCTTAATTGTGTCCGGCGCTGGCCTGAAATAATATTTGGACAGCCAGCGGTGTGGCCCCGAGACGGGAAATAAAGCCACCCCGCGCCGCGCGTGCGAAACGCGCTGTAGGGATGGTCAGATCGGAACCATGGAGAGTCTATCGACGAATTCGCGTAGGTTAGGGCCTTGGAGTAACAACTGAACATAGAGGTAGTAAACAGTTTTTTTTTATGGTCAGCCTCCCGCAAAGGCTGAAAGCCTATGGCGCTGTAGAAGCGCTGCGACATGATAAGTATCGGTTCACGTTAGAATTGAAACGCTGCAGGTTGTAGCCGTCGGGAAACAAATTCCCCGGCAGCTGATTCCACAGCGTCGAAGTTCTCCAAAAGAACGAATGCTGGAGGAGACTGGTTCGGAGTAAGGACCTCGACCTGGTAAGGATGAGCTCGCTGGATAATTTGAGGGTGGTTATTACAAATCCGGCCAATGTTTGAAGTTTCAGTCCCGCAGAACGAAGATCAAAAATCTCCGATACCCTCGATTTTCAGTTTCACCTCAAAAAATCTAAAATCTTTATTCGGTTTTCTATCTACATGAAATCCCGTTTCTTGGATGATTTGAGGGTGGCTATTACAAATCCGGCCAATGTTTGAAGTTTCAGTCCCGCAGAACGAAGATCAAAAATTTCCGATACTCTCGATTTTCAGTTTCACCTCAAAAAATCTAAAATCTTTATTCGGTTTTCTATCAATATGAAATCCCGTATCTTGGATAATTTGAGGGTGGTTATTACAAATCCGGCCAATGTTTTAAGGTTCAGTCTCGCACAATGAAGATCAAAAATTTCCGATATCTTTGAATTTCAGTTTCACCTCAAAAACTCTAAAATCTTCACTGGGTTTTCTATCAACATGAAATCCCGTATCTTGGGTAATTTGAGGGTGGTCAATATTTTTCACAGCTTACTAGAAACTAGAAGAATAATAATTTTGCAATGCAAAAGCCGCAATGGAAAATGAGTTGGAAAGAGATGGATGGTCACCACAGCCACAGCTCAGGAGCAGTGCTGAGCTGTAACTCGGATTATCATATAAAAATACCGTATACGAGGGGCTTGCGTTTAGTGCTGACCAATATTGAATTGTTTGGCATTCCCATATATTCGATTTGATCTTTGTTAACTCAACAAAAATTTTTATTGTCGTTCTATTAATGAGGATAAAAGAACTACATTCTAAAATTGAGTTGACATATACAGGATGTCCCAAAAAATCGTATAATTATTGAATGTGATTAAATGTTGAGAATCGCTGCATTAGGTGAATCTAGTGCTACAAACCCTATCAAGGGCGTCGATATTTTTTTTCTTCTGAGGGGAGGTAATTTTTTTGGGGAGAGGGTAAAGGCTTCTTCTATATACAATCAGCGACAGAATATTATTCGTCCATTCGTAGGGGAGGGGGTGGTGCATATTTTTGTGGATAACATTTTTGCGGCATTACATATGTTCAGGGGGGTAATCAACCCCCTTATCAACTCCCTTGAATCCTGTGATTGTTAGGGGGATAAGTGGGATATCGTATCGTACCGGACACATCTCTACACCAGAGAAGATCTTTCGACGGGATGGGACCAGGGAACTATAGCCTTGAGGTTCGTAAGGATTTAGAAGGGAATTCAATTTGAAATAAATCGATTTAGGCGGCTATTGAAGAAAGGGCACGCTTCGTCTAGGAGCTTTGTTATTTTTAGTTAATCGTCATCAGTCGACCGCTAGCTTTATAGTACCTCAGTAGAAGTTTTAGGCTGTAGGATACGGAACAATCCTTACATGTTGAAATTTAAGTTTTCTCAAAAATCCTTGCCAATTTGTTGAAATTAAAATTGCTTTGTCCAGTTAAATCAGTGTAACGTCGAGAGACAGACCGACAGGCAGACCGACGGAAATGAGTGACGTGGATTTTCGTTATGTAGACATCATAAAACGCCCAAAAGTATATTATCTCAAAATCGAAAATTTTCGCTATCACAATACTCCCAGGACCGTATATAAGGGGTGGGGGGTTAGGGGGTTCAAACCCCCCCCCCCCATGAGTATTCCCATGAAAGAAATAACAACTAAAATAATACAAAATAAAAATAATCAAGATGATTTCTCCATTTATTCTACTACTAACCAATCCCTCGGCGCTCATGACACATTAGCAGCGATACAGTTACAGTATACAGTTTTCAAGCAAATTAAGACATTACAAAGTCAAGTCTTTTCTTATAGATACATGAACCTATCGGTGTGGGAAGTAAAACTCAGATCTTCAGGTTTACCTAAAAATTCTAAAATCTTTATTTGGCTTTCTATTAAGATGAAACCTAGTGTTTTGGAGAATTTGGAGGTGCTGATTACAAATCCGGTCGCGGTGTGGGAAGTAATATATTAAGAACTCCCAGAGCTGATATCGTCAATATTGATTCTAGATGCCTCTAGAGTCATGGTGGCTACATATTAGTTGAAACGTCGCATAAGGAAAAACAAAAAGTTTTTGTTTTAATCCTGACCTATCCTAAAAAAATTACAACCAAGTTTGTCATGCATCAGAGCAAGCAAAGAAAAAAAAGTAAGAAATAATTTGCTTGAGTAAATTCAATCGGCGCTCTCACTGTGGAATTTGTTGATGTAAAAATTTAATTTTTTTATTATATTGACAAAAGCGGATTTTTCCCGGACTAGTAATCAACAAATTTAACATTTGATCTTAAAAAAAAAGAAAAAAAAATGGTTGACCACGTTGAGATTCGAACCTACGCCCTTTCGGACTGGTGCCTAGCGTCTTAACCACTCGGCCACGCTGCCTGTGCTTCAGGAATATTAATACACCGTACATAATAAGTCGTCAGTTATCTGCCGCAATTTAATTCATTTTTTTTAAACCAGAAGCGATATTGAGAAAACCGGACTAGTTGTTTCAAGCTGATTCCGAATCTGTATTTAGTTTTTCTTAAGCACCTGTAGTTTTGGCTATCTTTTGTATACGGATGGACGGACAGAGAGAGGCTCTGCGTAACCTCTCTTCAGTGACTTGAGTGAGTCAGTGAGAGCTAAAAATACGGCCGTAGCTAGGCGATGACCATGGGGGGAATTCATGGTGATTTTAGGGGGGGGGGTTCATATATAAAAGAATATATTGTAATGTCTTACTTTGGTTAAAATCTGTATAGATTGTATCGCTGCTAATGTGTTATGAGCGCCGAGGGATTGGTTAGTAGTAGAATAAATCACTAAGGTTGGAGAAAGCATCCTTGATTATTGTTATTTTGTATTATTTTAGTACTTATTTCATTCATGGGAATACTCATGGGGGAGGGTTTGAACCCCCCAACCTCCCTTATATAAGGTCCTGACTAAAATAAAAAGTTTATGTTTTAATTCTGATCTAATCCTAAAAAAAATTACAACCAAGTTTGTCATAGCATCAGGGCAAGGGAAGGAAAAAAAATGAACCCTAGAACAGCTCTTGCCGGTGTTTGCTCATAAATCACGTCGTCGGAAGCATGAAAGACATCGACTAAGTCGTGTCGAGTGTCGGCATCTCAACATTCAAGAAGAGCAGCATCAGTAGCGTATATCCCTGCCCGGGTGCTAATCGAGCCTCTAGCAAATTAAGCCGAACCAAATGCGCTACATCCATTTTCCGGGTTTTTGTCACAGGGAAATTTGTCGGGCATGCCGACTCGACACCGACATAGATCATCCATCATCCAGATCCAGATCCAGCGTCGCGTCCAGTGGCGCGACATCACCATTTAAAAAATAGGTGTTTTGCTTCTTGACAGCCCAAATTTTATCATAATCCATGCTGCGGTTACTGAGATTACGACGCTAGAAAGACGCCAATACATAGACAGACCGACAGATAGACCGAAGGACGTAGATTTTCGTTACGTAGATGCCATAAACCGCCCAAAGAGCGTAGTACCTCAAAATCTAAAATGTTCCCTTCACCTATTTTTGTGTTCCTCTCTAGGGATCCCTGGCCCGTGTGGGGCGGGTTAGAATATCTCCCATCGTATATCCAGCGTGTCGTAAAAGGCGACTAAAAGGAACCAAACTACTGTTGGTTGGTATAAGCAGTAACCTCTTCTCAACCAACAGCTTTGGGTGGATGAGTTGACAAGAGTCAGGACACCTTCTTGTCCTTGGGGTGAGAAATTGCCCCTAAAGGCGGATGAACCAGTAGATACCTTCTGGTCAACGGCATGATGATGCAGAAAGCAAATGGGAAACTACTGCATTAAAGATCTCTAAGATATCCCAAGAGAAACTCGTAAAATGAGTAACGTGAGAAATCGCGAACGATGGCGAGCTACAGTTCTCAAAACTATTGATAATATTCGTGTCGGCAATACTCTAGCTCCGACTTAATGCATTTTAAGAGTCCACAACATGTCTGTTAAGACATTGTGACTATGAAGATGATACAATATAGGGTGTAACTAAATAAGTGTAAAACATTTACGGGGGTGATTCCTCATCGAAAAAAGATAGGATCTTTCATATAAATAAACTTAATTGGATCATTTCTTGTTAAGATACAGTCCTTTAAAGGCGGTAGGTACATCAAATTTGTTTAACAATTTTTTTCGCAAGCACTAAAAAAGTTACAATATTCAAATTAACCTGTCATTTTCTACTACCAAAAAGGCACTTAGCCAATAATTTATTTGGCTTACCCGTAAGGGGTGGAAAACTCAACTCCTAGAATTTATTTCCAATGCAAATTTTTGTCTTATTATTTGCTTACCATTTAAAAATTTATTTCCGATAGCCTCTTTTATTCTAAACAATAAATGTCTCTTGAAATTTTTGCCCAAAATATTTATTTATTATTTTCTTGTTCGTAGAATAATTTTTTACTAAAATCCAAGTGTCAAACGATACTGGAACTTAACTTTAAAATCTTTATTTGGCTTTCTATTGAGATGAAACCTCGTGTTTTGGATAATTTGAGGATGGTGATTACAAATCCCATCGCAGTTTTGAATTTCAGCATCGTTTGACAAAAATAAAAAATTTCAGATCTTTGAGATCTTTAGGTTTGCCTAAAAATCTAAAATCTTTATTTCGCTTTCCATTAAGATGACACCTTGTGCTTTGGATTGTAGGTACCACATTGTGCCTCAGAGCAACAACTGAACATAGAGGTAGTAAACAAACCACTTCAGCATAGCGTGCTCAAAGCCATTATCTAAAGTAAATAAACAAATTTTTGACACTTCAGCCTCTAAACATTGATCAGCTGTGACCTCGCAGTGACAGTTCAAATTGTAAACAATGCTGTGTAAGCATCTCGAAAAACTGTTAAACTACACTCGAATATAGCACAACACACTACAGTTACCAACAAATAGCGAATTCGATTTTACTGACCAAATATAAAAGACGCAAAAACAAAACAAACGTTTGACAGTCGAGGTTCTACCGTAAACACTACCGTAAATAAGTCGCATGAAAATTATATCGGCGTTGCCAGCTCCTAAAAATTTATGTAAGATTTCAGAATTTGCGTTTATGATGAAGAGATATGCAGTAACGCAGTAGAGGTCAACATATATATTGATTTTGCTGTAGTTATTCCTGAACCATCAAAATACCCTGTTTTTTAACGTAGAATGACATATTTCTGAATTCTATACAATTAAGACAAGTGTAAACAATATTATGATTGCCGTATCCGGTGGTCAATATGAAAACGTAAGAAAAGATGTCGGCCTATTAGAATTAGTTGTTTACTACCTCTATGTTCAGTTGTTACTCTGAGGAAAAGCCATACAAATTGTGAATCTTCGGTCAATAGAAACAACCACTTATCGCAATACTTTGCCACGCCGCTGTTTGAATATCTCGATCCGTGAAATCCGAAATGTCAAGCCGCCCGAACATCCAAAACCCTCTGGACACGTGTAGTCATTTAACGGCCACAAATCAAACGGGCGGACGGGACGTCTCCCTCTTTTGGAGTGCCAGCTCTGTTTACACTGCCTATTAGCCGCAAATTATGCCGTGCCGTCTCCCGTGGATGAGCGGCCTTCTGCTTTCTGCTCCACTAGCCTTTCTCCTCTCTTTTACTTTATTTGCAATCCCTAATCGACCATTTTAATCCTTTGTGTTAACATAGTATCTCTGTCATTGGGCTTGCCCTATGCACGTGTTAACATAGGTCGATTCGCCCAAGAATCGAGTACAACAAACAATAAAACTCGCAATAAAATAACTTTCTATTCTCCTACTCAGTACCCAAAAATAGCAGCAGCAGAATTAGTATTTTTTTGTCTTCGGAAGAAGAAAAACGTGATGGTATGTTCAAAAGGTCTCGCGGTTTCGTTGCACGCACCGTTCGTGACTGGTGGTCCTACCCAGTAAAAAACCTCTGCACCTCTCATCTGTTCTTTCTCCTCTTGCACCGGAAATTAAACGGCATTCGTCGCAGTATATGATAACGTTAATTCGTGTGACTGTGTACACACAAAAAAGAAATTCTCAGGTCAAGAATTGTGACACTCTTGTAAATACATAGTCACAACAAGAATATCTGTTCTCAGTCTAATAAAAAATATTTGATGAGAAAATTATAGAAAATTTGTATCAAGAATAATATACCTATTTTTGATTTATATATTTATTTTAAAGAAATATGCTCCGAAGGAAAATATAATTTTCTTTGCAACCAAAACTATAATAATTTAATAACAAGTATTTCATAATTTTATATCAAGATTATCATTTTTTCCAGTGGTGTCCCGTTTATTTCTATCAAGAATATAGACAGCTTGCACATGCGAATCTTCATTTACAATATGTAATCTTGGTTTGAAAATGAACGCTGTTTTACAAGCACACACTATATTTGTATCAAGTAAATCATTTAGTTGACGTCTACCAACGTCGGAGTGCGCAGGCGCGCAGCGTGTCACGTGTCAATTCTAACCTCTCCACCCTCTCCACTCAACTGCCTGTTGCCCGTCCGCGACGCCGCTACTATCGGTTTTCGGATTGTCGCACCGTAGCGTAATACCTGCATCCTGGATCCTGCATAATAGCACAAAATAGTATCTAGTCAAACTGATAAATCAATTGCCATTGCCACGTGATACCCGTGATACCACCGTCAACCATCGGTCAACGAATCTGCCGGTAGTACTGGTCCATCGCCATTTGAGTCGCGTCCCAGTTCCCATCAGTTTCCTTATCACTGGATCTATCCAACCATGAATGAGCTATTAAAAAAATGGGGATGCGAAGACCTGACTGAGGTGTTTCTAGGTAAGTACCAAGTATAATTAAATGTGATTTAAGAAATGTTGCAGAACTATATCTCCAGTGTACCCATCACTAAACAGGCGCTGACTGATTTACAAATATTTGAAAACTTTGCGCACATCTTCCAGGTCCAAAATTCAATTGGATTCTACATGTGTATGTCTTGCAGATAATGACATAGACGAGAAAAATTTCTACATGCTTAAGAGTTTGAATGCTTGCTTCAATACAATACATTTCTTGGAATGAAACAACAGTAGCTTTGGTAACAGCTCATCAAAGTTATCAAACGCTCAAATCAATACTACCTACTAAGTTTATGAAATGCTCCAGTTAAGATTATGAAATGCCTCAGTCAAGATTATGAAATACTTCGGTCAAGATTACCATATGCTTGATTTAAGATTTTGGTATTCTTACTTTCAAGAATTTCCCAGTTTTGCATTGAAGATATTTTCTCGATCTAACCCTTATATGGTAAAAGATATCGTATTCTGACTTTAAGATTAGCATAGCTTTGCGCGTATAGGAAGTTATGGTATGCTTGAATTAAAGTATCTGTGTTCCATCTAAGAAATGATTTTTATATGTGTACTCTTACTTTGAAGTACTAGTCCACTGACTGTCGTTCTACCGTCTCTTTGGCGTTCAGTATTTTTCGTATCATATCAAGTAGGTACAGCTTTCCGTTTTGCTTATCCAGCCATCATTATTAAAATCATATTGTCAGGATTAACGTTTACAGATAGCTCCTCTTGTCCTCTTCACCTTCTTTACTGTAACTCTGCAATCTCGCACATAAAAAGAACGTGTATTCTACCGAATCTACTTCAGCTCGACAATGCCAGAAAAGCTTGTCTACCGCTCTGCCTACACTAGCCAGTATCAACCCAGGAGACGGTACGTCGGCGACAGCAACATGCTTCACAGGCCAACGTAGATATCACAACAATTGTCGAGAGGGGATTAGTAAATAAAGGACAATTTAGCGTACAGAAAACTCAGGCAACAACACTGACAAAGAAGTCTCGCGTTGGCTTACCAACTGTGGAAATGGAGGATCACCCAATAGACCAGTCACCTTCCGTCAAGCTTTCGGGGATCAAACTCAACATAGTAACATGTCCTAGCACGACCACGTCGTCAGTATTGCAAAAACGACATCCCAGAAGCTTGGAATTTTCTTCCGATGTAGAAAGCTCTATACACAATAGAACACCTCTTCTCTGCAAGGCACAGATCCGACCATCGCTGGAGTATTGCTCCCATGTTTTGGGATGCGCTCCGAAGCACTCTCTTCTGCTTCTGGACACTATCCAGAAGAGAACAATTATTAGACTAATCGATACGCCTAACGTATTATCATTCCATAGCGTCAAAGTTCTTCAAAAAAAGGAATTTTGGAGGAGACTGGTCCGGGGATTAGGGACTGCGACTTGGTAAGGATGAGCTCGCAGAGCCTCTCTAGTGCTCCTTATACGGACGGTCTTTGGGGTTATTATCTGGGAGAGCTCACTCGAACATCTTCCGTGATAGAATCTGTAAAACAGGGACAGGTCAGCCACACTTCTTCGATGTTTCAGGCTGAGGAGGTCCTTTGTGAGGTTAGACGTATCGATTAGTACAATTGCTTTTTTCTGGATAGTGTCCAGAAACTTGAGAGACGGCTTCGGAGCGCATCCTCTCATATGGGGGCAATACTCCAACGAAGGTCGGATCTGTGCCTTGCAGAGCAGCAATAGTTGCTCTGGTAGGCGCGTATCCAGGATTAAGTTTCGGGGGGGGGGGTCCGGATTAGGGTTGCCCCCTTTTAATTTTGCTTGACTGGGAAACAAATCAGCCCCGGTATATACAGCTTCCTATAGCGGAACAAATCTCAAAGCTTCTGGGATGCCGTTTTAGCAACACTGACAACGTGAAAGTGCCAGGACATGTTACTGTTGATTTCCAAAAGTTTGGGTGACCCTGCATTTGCACAGTTGGTAAGCCAACGTGAGACTTCTTTGTCAGTGTTGTCGCCTGAGTTTTCTGTGCGGCAAACTGTACTTTATTTAGAAGATTTTGAATTTAGAAGTCGTTCAATATTGATTAATGCATGGAAAGACTAGAAAGTAGGTACATTTGTATCCCATGTTGATGGCGGTGGGGGAAGTAAAACTACCAAAATTCTACCAAGATTTGGTATCAACTTTTCAAAAAACTACCAAAAAAGTAGAAATCTACCAAATCTGGTCAAGCTGCTGACCAGCCGTTGTCGGATCGCAGAAGGCATCGCTTGTAACAAAAGAGCATCGAGGCGAGCCGTTGCTGGCGCACCGGCCGCCCTCGATGTAGGCCAGGCCAACATGGCGGCGGCGGCCAATCGCGATGGCGGATCCGAGCCCCCGGACCGTCGACCGGAACAATGGCTATTCACGGGCGAGAGGGGGGGTGAGGGGGGGTTGGGAGGAAGGGGAAGGGGGAAACGCGGCGGTTGTGCAGGAGGCCTCTTCACCGTCCTCTCTGTCCGGTTATCACCGTTTGAAATAACAGAGGGTTCTCACCGGCACGCACAGGGTCGGCATTTGTGTCATGAACGAGGAACGACAAAAATTGAGCTGAAATTTGATTTGGTTAGATTTGATGTCTAGTCCCTCTTCACAAGCGTATCTGTTCCAGATAGCCTATCCATATAGTCTAAGATCCGAATATAAGACGACCTGCACCGAACTGGTTAATGGATAAAAACCATTTTATATTAAATTTAATATAATAAAAAACATATCGCGAGTGGGTTGGCTGAAAAATTTCAGTCCAGGATATGATTAAATAAATATTGAAAAATTAATTTTTTTTAAACATTTCACTGGTTTGGTTAATAGACAAATCACATACCAATCGAAAGTATGAAACCCATAGAATATGTAAACGTTAGGTTGGCTACGTTTTTCCCGTCCCAACTATAGGGTAGGCATGTATAAACAGGTACATCAATAATAGTAATTTGCACCGGCCTGGTTAATACATGAAACTTATATCAAAATAAAGATAATTTTATTGCAAACACGTCGATATAGGGTTGTCTGCAAAAAATCAGTCTGGAATTCCGGTTGTCGAATTTTAAAGATCAAAATATTGCTGCCAGTGAATACGTGCGCCAGAGAGGTCCGAGCGAACTATCCCGTGTATTAACAAAGGACGCAGCATATAGCAGCTGCGTGTAGCTCGGCCATTGAATGAAAGAGAGTGCGCATGTCATGTGTCCGTGAAATTGAAAAGGATAGCGATATACTCGTAAATGCTGTGCATCATTGTATTGGAACAGTTTGCCTCATTCATTTGAATTGAAAAAGCGTGCTACTACTAATATACTGATTGTTGTTATTTATAAACATTAAATTGTGATAAAAAAATGGCTAAAAAGTGTTTTCGATTCAATTCGGACGATGATGTTCTTGATTTTAACGATGAAACGTATAAAAACTGTTCGTTGAAATTAAATTTTCGTAAAAAGGGAAATTTTAAATGCAGTGTCGTTGAGTTAACCAATGCATCACTCGATTCTGTAGGTTATCATATGGGTAAAAAATATAATGAAGAGATTAATAACTTTCTTGGTGAGAATACGGTAAGTGCATAATAATTTAATAATTTCACCTTCAAAAATATTAATAAATTATTAGTGCTCCAAAATATTGCACAGCTCTTACGGGTGTATCGCTATCCTTTTCAATTTCACGGACACATGACATGCGCACTCTCTTTCATTCAATGGCCGAGCTACACGCAGCTGCTATGCTGCGTCTTTTGTTAATACACAGGATAGTTCCCTCGGACTTCTCTGGTGCACGTATATATTTTGATCTTTAAAATTCGACAACCGGAATTCCAGACTGAATTTTTTGCAGACAACCCTATATCGACGTGTTTGCAATAAAATTATCTTTATTTTGATATAAGTTTGATGCATTAACCACACCGGTACAAATTACTATTATTGATGTACCTACCTGTTTATACCTGCCTACCCTATAGTTGGGACGGGAAAGACGTAGCCAACCTAACGTTTGCATATTCTATGGGCTTCATACTGTCGATTGGTATGTGATTTGTCTATTAACCAAACCAGTGAAATGTTTAAAAAAAAACAATTTTTCAATATTTATTTAATCATATCCTGGACTGAAATTTGGTACAGTGCTCAAAAGTTAGTGATTATTAATGTACATTACTACCATTATCAAAACCTTGGCTGCTGGGTGTGTACAAGGTGTGGGCGTACACAGAAAAAAATACTGTTGCGTTTCCAATTAATTGTTAGTATTTGGATGTTTTTCCATCACTTTAAATATATTTACAGTTGTTTCAGATCCATTTTATTGAAAGAATTCAATCCTTATATTCGAAGTAATCACAGGTACGCCAATAAATTCAAAATAATTTTATATTCGTTATAAGTTTATAACGATATGTATAATCCTTCTGATACCAGTATTGACATATAATGCAATCAAAACATCCTCTTGTTTTCGAAATTTACCCTATGTTTCATTTAAGCAAAGCATACAATCTATTCAATGTACAAAAATTATTACTGCAGCAGCAGTTCGTGATAATTCATCTGATAAAAATTAATTTTGTTTCAATGGCCCTTGTCGTTCGCTGAACTATAATCAGTATTCGGCGGGACTGATGTCCCGATTCAATGAAGGTAAGAATAAAGAACAGGGGGATTATCTTAGTGTTACTATCGCCGCGAACTCGCCAACATGGACGGTTGTTCCGTTGTGTTGTTTCGGTGTTAGCCGTGTTGTGAGACAGACAGTAATATTTCAGGTAATAATGCAACAACTGGTGCAGGCTTATGTCTAATTCTTATATCATGCTCCTTATAACTTCATACAAAATAACACAATTAAACATCCAAACGAATCAATCAGCTTTCCTTGCAATAAAATCTGTTGGCCCAAGGAAAAGAAAGTAGTTTAGAATCAATTACCAAACACAGATTCAATTCAACGACAGGCTGCGATTGAATTATTCATTGGAATCCAATGACATCTTGTAGTTGAATCGACAATACGATATAATTCGTTACCAACTATACGCTTCCCATTGGATAAAACATCGCTGTATTTGAGGAATGCTGAGTGTAACGTCGCATTGAATCCAAGCGTAAGTCTTTGACAGAACGACAGATTTTTCTGTGTGTAGGGGAACGGCCACGGCGCTGCCCACTCGGAGCATGACCCTGAACTACAGGTTTCTCCATATTATCGCTTCTGTGAATATGTTCGAAGAATGTAAGCATTCCCGTCGACACAATGGAGGATAGTCTGTTCGGATTACCGAGCTCATCCAGTATGGAAACGTTACTTCGATGGGCGGTATAAGGAACTCTCAGCATTCTCCTCCACGTCCACATTTCAAAAGCATCTATGCGAGCTCGACCTGCCTTTTTAACAGTCCAAGTTTTCGAGGCATAGTTGGTGAGGATAGCGCAGGGGATAGGTTCCTGGATCCGGCACTGTAAACGAGCCGAGTCCCTTAAGGGCTGATGCCGTGCCGTCCGTGTGAATTCGAGCACTCACGCTTTTGCCTTTCTTTTCTTTGGGAATGTAAATGTGGTGCCGCTTTTGCCGCTGCTAGGGTGCCCCTCAGGCCTTCTTCTGGGTCTTGGATGATAATGGAAAGCCCTGTAGGGCGCGATGTAATCATGGAGTTGTTAATTGTCGACGCGGAGAAGAGACAAAGGCACAACTGCATTGCACTACCTTGGGACAACGTTTTACTGTAATGTGTCAAGTAGAGTATACCGGGTTGATAAAAAGTATGGTTTAACTATTGTGAACATAGGCGTAGTTAGGTCCCTGAATCTGGGGGGGCTCAAGTCCCCGCCCTAGATACAATAAACTTAACAGAACGAATTATTTTTGGATTCTTGGGGGGGCTAATTTCATTCTTGGGGGGCTAAGCCCCCCGAGCCCCCCCTAACTACGCCTATGATTGTGAATTGAATCACCTTGAAAACTAAGTCCCGACAATCGGCGTCTTCTTTGAGAAGCATGAGCGGCGGGACAGAAATTTTGTGTTTTTGATAGGAGATTAATGATTCATTAGAAGATTAATTTTAGATAGATACATATATGCTATATAGAAAATATTTACTGGAATTTTATATTTACTCTATCCAATGAGCTTGCTCAATTCGTACCTCTGAAAGGCTTTTAGTATGTTTGTCTTTTCATCGTTTAACAAATTCCACGATCAGTATATTATGTACACGCCACTTAATTACAGGGGGTTTTCAAATATTTCATAAAAAGGGAATTCCATTCAAAATTATGACGTAAAACGTAAAATTGGTAAATCTGACAACGCCGATGTTAACATTTTTGAATTCTGTATGTTCAAAAACCCCCAAGTATTGAATTTCACCTCTCCAGCTTGGCAGTTTTGGAAATATTTAAGCGTTCCGGTACTGTTTACAGAAAAAGCGGTGTTGCCGTATCTCAGTAATAGAAACAAAATCTTGAAATTGTGAGATCTTACTAAATTCGACATGCGCAATTCATCGCAATAAAAATAAGTGGAGGATTCTATTTAAAAT
The DNA here is from genome assembly GCA_951848785.1 of Callosobruchus maculatus. Classification (NCBI taxonomy): domain Eukaryota; kingdom Metazoa; phylum Arthropoda; class Insecta; order Coleoptera; family Chrysomelidae; genus Callosobruchus; species Callosobruchus maculatus. The sequence continues at coordinate 1,552,115 of CATOUR010000084.1, read as the reverse complement.
AAATTAAAATCGGGGATATTTGTTTAAAAATTTGGAAAATAATGTATAACTTGGCAACGTCGCAAACGCGAAAAAAATATTACAAGGCGAGATAGGGTATTAGTAGATAATTCGATTTAAAATAAAAAATATTGGGTGTTACATTTAAAAAAACAAAGTAAAATGACCTTCAAATTGTCTTAATTCAAAATTCTGCCAAAAACACCCTGTAGATACACATTGCTGATAACATCCAAAATAATATTCATTTAATATTCAAGTAACTCGTTCTATAATATTTTTGAGAAAAGTTAAAGGAATATAGCAATTTGAACGTATTACTTGTGACCTTGCAAATCCGGAAATTAATAGAAAATAAATTATAACTTGAAAATGTCAAAACCGATCCCGAAAATATTTTAGGGTTGAATAGAGATCAATGATGGAAACTATAAGAATTTAAGAAAAAGTTATAGTTCCGAAAAAAAAAATTAAGTTGATCACTATCCTCTTTTCCTGCACCACCCTGTATATTTCAAAATACTTTTAGAATATGCGCCTTGAGTAACCAAATAACTTTTGTATTTGACATTTTCTTCTGTCAGGTATACCTTGCGAGATATTGAAGAATTACGCAAGGTTATCCAATGTTACATTCGATCGTAGGTATATCCAAAATTTATTTATGATATCAGGTGGCGGTAGTAGGTACCTATTTTACTTCCCACACCGATAGGTTAGGGGAGTATTGTGATCGCGAAAATTTTCGATTTTGAGATAATACACTTTTTGGACGTTTTATGATGTCTACAATAACGAAAATCCATGTTACTCATTTCAGTCGGTCTGTCTGTCTGTCTATCTGTCTATCGGTCTGTCTGTCGCTTTTCTTCTAGCCTCGTAATCTCAGCAACCGCTGCATGGATTGTAATGAAATTTGGGCAACGAGTAGTAGGTAATGTTACTATAATTTTGAAAATCGGTGCATGGGTGGCGGAGTAATTAGCAAAAAACAAAAAAAAATAAATATTGCTCAAACTTCGTTTTTGAGCGTTTTAGGGGTTCCTGATCGTTTTCTGCGTTTTTTGGGTGGGGGTGAAATTGGGGTATTACTATAGTGGCGAGGATGGAGAATGCGTATGGTTTTTATAAATAGTTCCACTGGCGGCGCAGAAATAGTAAAAAAACTAAAAATATAAAAACAGTTCAAACTTCGTTTTTGAGCGTTTTAGGGGTTCCTGATCGGCTTCTGCGTTTTTTGGGTGGGGGTGAAATTGGGGTGGTTAGGGGGTGGGGAGTTGAGAAACTGAAAAATTTGTCGTATCCATAATAGGCTGTTCACCAGCCTGTAAAGGAAGACCTAGCGACATAAATCACCTTTCTAGGTTCATCCGAACATTGCCTAGCCTATTACGGAAACTAAGGACTTAGAATTTTTTGTATACGTACGAGTATTTATTGCTTTAGATCGTTTTGTATTTTGTAACGTGGAAACTATTAAATTGATTCTAATGAAATTTTGACGCAGTATTATTGCTGTGGTGAGGATGGAAAATGCGTATGTTTGTTAAAAATCGTGTCAGTGACAGCGTAGCAATAATAAAAACACTAAAGGTATGAAAACAGCTCAAACTTCGTTTTTAGATGTCTTAAGCATTCTTGATCATTTTTTATCTTTTTTTTTTGGGGTAGGCGTGAAATTTGGGTGGTCGGAGGGTGGGGGGTTGTAAAACTGAAAAGTTTGTAGTATTGATAATAGGCTGTCCATTGACCTGCAAGGGGTTTCTCAGACTGAAGCTTTATGCTATGGGAAAATAATAAACTGGTATAACCGTAATGTGTGGGAAGTACTGAATCAATCAACTTGACTTCATTTTTTGTGTACTGTGCCAACCATTTTCGATTAGGGCTGAAACTTCGGACAACGAAATTAAGTCCAAATTTCCGGACATATCCGGGATTTTCCAGACGAATGGTCACCCTACTCGCACCCTATCCCTATATAATAAAATGATCAAGGAATCCTTTGAGTATGTCGTTTATGCAATATAACGATTCATCACAGTGACAAAGCCATCAATCTTGCCATCGCATCGCCACTCCCCTTCCTGCCCCAAATCCACCCCCCTTCCCTCTATAACCCATTACCATACGCGTCTGCCGGTCTACCAGACCTCGTCTCTACCTACCCGGCCACCTGTCAATTACATTTGCATACAAACTCGCCCGCCTATCCGGCCTGTTTTCATAAACAACATCGTCACGCCACCAACCAGTCCTCCGGTAATGGTAATGGCATTGATGAGGTGTTCCTAAAATATTTACTTTGTCCTGTCTGGAAGTACCCCGTCTTACGCTATACGCTACGCGAAGCGGACTTTTTAATACTCTAATGTGTGTTTTTAACGTGGCTTTTCAAAACACTGGGGACACATTCCTGTCATTGTTGGATGCGAATCAATACTCGTTCGGGTGACCACACCTGAAGGGATGTGTGCTTTTTGCGTTCCTACTTGCTTTGTCTCTTAAAGGACGAGCTTCGTGTCTGTACATTCGATTTTGTGACGACACTTATTTATGTAGTGTTATGTTAGCCTTAGTTATTCATATACAGGGTGGGCCAATAGTGCGTGGACAGAAGATTGTGGGCTTAATAAAAAATGTTTTAAAAATTTGTCACTTGATCATGGTAGGAACCGTTGACGGCGATAACGTAAAAATATTTTTACTCAAATTTTGACGTTTATACAGGATGATTCATATCAAACTTACATATTTTAAATGGAACCCCCTATATATTATTGCGTATTTGGATTCCTTGGTGAATTCTAGTGTGACTTTATGTATCATACATGGAACTTTAAACGAAGCGTTTAGGCGCAAATCACCATTTTTGGTTTAAGTAGGTATCAGAAAAAATGAATATCGCAGCGATTATAAAACTTAGAAGGCCGTCACTTTGCAGTACGTCTAAGCACGAAATGCGTAACCTTAGGTTAGAAGGCTAAATTTGAATTCTTTTTGTACTTGGAGAAATCAGTAGATTAATTCAGGAAACTTCAATCACAGCTAACTTGATTTTTTCAAATAGGAATGCCTATTTTGGTTTAAAGAATCAAGTGTAAAATTTGGTTGCCTTTCTAACGATATATCATTCTCGATATCAATTCTTTTTTGGTTTTCATTTTATTTCAAATTTTCGGTCAAGCTGGTGTTTTTCAATTTTCCTGCGTGCAAGCAACCTAGTAGGCAATGAAAAATAAACAAAAGCACGTAAATATTTAAGAAACCAACTACCTTAGTAAAAAGATGCAAACTAACTAGAGTAACGAGGCAAGATTCTGAAAATTCCTTACAACATAGTATTAGCTCTAACCAGAAACAATAGCGGTAACAAGACCGCTCACTTTTCACAGCCTACTAGCCTATTAGCCAATTTCCAAAGTCAGTGAAAAAATATTCAATCAAAGGAAAACTACTAGTCATTGTTGCTGGTAGTAGAATATCTATGTCTTCCGAATAAATGTTCACATTGCATGCCATAAAAAAGTAGCCATTTCCGTAAATCAAGTGATGGTACCTCTGACTGGAATCCTTCAAACTCTTCAGTAGGTACTTCTATACTTATTAGCAAAATCGCGGAAAATAAAACTTGAAGTGCGGTCTGTTTGAATTGTAAAACATAATTTAGTTTGCAGAAAACTACATGAGATAAACACAATTACAACATTGGGTAATTAAAAAATTCTAGCAATCATTTCAATAGATATTCAGAATGCTCCAGTTAGAGATATCTTCATTTTAACTTAACTAAACGGAAATGACTAATTGTTTTTCCCACTAAATGTGAGATTTTAATCTAAAGATGTTAGACTGTAAGCAAAAATCGCTGGTAGTTTTCCTTTTGTTTCAAAATTTTTAATCGTTTTGGAAAGTTGTCAAGCTCTAGTAGACCTCAATAGCTAGTAGGCTGTGAAAAACATTGTCTGCTGTCATACCTCAGCTACTCATTACATTAGATACCTTGCCGCTGTTGTATCCGGTTAGAGCTGATGTGTTGTAAGGAATTTTCATGACCATACCTCGCTACTCTAGTTCGTTTCTTCTTCTTATTTCTACTAAGTTAGTTGGTTTCTTCCATATTAATGGGCTTTTGTTTATTTTTCATGGCCTGCTAGGTTGCTTGCACGCAGGAAAATTGAAAAACACGGATTTGACCGAAAATTTGTAATAAAATGAAAACCAAAAAAGATTGATATCGAGAATGCTATATCCTTAGAAAGGCAATCAAATTTAGCATTTGATTCTTTAAACCAAAATAGGCATTCCTATTTAAAAAAATCAAGTTATCTGTGATTGAAGTTTCCCTAATTATCTACTGATTTCTCCAACTATAAAAAGAATTCAAGTTTCTGCGTCCAATCTAAGGTGACGCGTTTAATGCTGGATCATGCCGCAAAGTCACGGCTTTCTAGGTTTTATAATTCCTGCGATATTCAATTTTTTTCTGTCACTTGCTTATACCAAAAATGGTGATTTGCGCCTAAACGGTTCGTGTAAAGTTCCATGTATGATACATAAAGTCGCACTAGAATTGACCAAGCAATTCAAATGTGCAATAATATATAGGGAGTTCCATTCTAAAAAATGTAAGATTGGTATGAATCAATACAGGGGTATAAACGCCAAAATTTAAGTGAAACTATTTTTATGTTGCAGCCTTCAAGGTTCCCTAGCATGATCAAGTGACAGGTTTCTAACACATATTTTATTAAGCCCACAATATCCCGTCCACGCACTATTGGCCCACGCTGTATACCTTATACTATTTTTCTTTTCGATGCCTGTAAGCAGTAAACGAAGGAAGTATTGTAATTACTGAGAAACATTTCAAATTTGATATAGTCTCTTCATATATGTCACTTAATATCGCTACATTTTTTTATGGTCAGCCTCCCGCAAAGGCTGAAAGGCTGTGGCGCTGTAGAACCGCTGAGAGATTTAGATTTGAAACGCTGCAGATTGTAGCCGTTGCCGTTGTTGTAGTTCTCCAAAAGAAGGAATGCTGGAGGAGACTGGTTCAGGAAGTATGGACCTCGATCTTAAGAGTGAGCTGCTCGCAGAGTCTCTCTAGTGTTCCTCGTTCAAACAGCCTTTGGGATTATCATCTGGAAGAGCTCACTCTAACATCTTCCGTGATAGAATCTGTAAAGCAGGAACAGATCAGCCACCCTTCTTCAATGTTCCAGGCTGTGGAAGTCCTTTGTGAGCCTAGCCGGATTAAGCTTTCATGGGGCCCGGGGCTTATAATTTTAAGGAGCCCTTTATAAATAAAATGCAAATACTATTATTTATGAAACTATATTCCCGATATAACAAAAGAAACTACTATACACTTTTTATAAGTACGTCATGAGTCCCGCTTATAGTATCAGAACTGCTCTCAATGTTTGCGTTTACTTAGTAATCAGAACTATTTTCTGTGCAATCCTTTTCAAGCGGAGCGCTAGGTTTGCCTAAAGAACTTATTTTGGGCAATTGTTCACTGCTTTTAGTTTATCCTCAGCAGCCTTAAAATAGTTATCTTGGTAAATTTTAGCCATGTAGCACATAGACATAGCACTAACAAATTATAATAACTTACATTTCTTTTTTGAGCGTCGCTTTTGTATCGGTTCAACTTCGATTTATTCATTATGTTGGCACGGGCCACAGGTGCCGACAGTATCCAAAGGGTAGGTATAGGTATTTTCTATTTTCGTTTTATACAGGCTGAGTCAAGCTCAACGCCTCGGACTCTTGTGACCAAACCATAACACTTTTTAGAAAATTTGCGAATGTATGTAGGTCGAGTTGGACTACATTTTAAAAATATTGACTTTTATACAGGGTTTCTAATAAAAGCGTGCCATATCAAAGTTATGATTTTTTTAAATGGAACACCCTGTATATATTATTGAATATTTAGATTACCGGGTCAATTCTAGTATGATTCTAGTATGACTTTATGTGGGCCTTGAAATGAGCCGTTTTTTGCGCTCTTGCTAATAGATACTGAAAAACTAGAAGGGCTGCAGAAGGACAGTCAGGGGTGTCGTCACTTTTAATTTTGACTGAAATGACTATTGTTTCATATCATTAAATGTGAAATTTTGTGCTGAAGATATTAGACTGCTAGGAACTATCGCTGAAAGTTTAATGGTTTTGGAAATTTTTAATCTACAATACATTGCAGTAGCTAGTAAGCTGTAAAAATTATTCATTTCTGACATACTTCAGCTTCCCTTTGACCTTAGACATCTTACCGCCGTTGTTTCTAGTTAGACTTCATTGGTTGTAGGGAATTTTTAGAACCTTGCCCCTTTACTTTAGTTTATCTGTATCTTTCTGCTATGTTATTTACTTCTATCTGAACACGTTTTTGTTTATATTTCATGGCCTGCTGGTTTCCTCATAGGTAGGGAAATTGAAAAACACCGTATTGATTGAAATCTCGAAATTAAGTTTTTAGTAGATCTACTGATTTTATTGTTCTTCTAGTGATCTAATATTTACTCTGTCACATTACATAAAAGTAGGGCCCCTGCGGGGCCCCTCTGAGCCGCGGGGCCCGGGGCTCCAGCCCCTTTAGCCCCATGATTAATCCAGGCATGTTTGTGAGGTTAGGCGTATCGACCAGTTACCTCTACTGGATAGCGTCCTGAAGCTTTAGAAAGTGCTTCGGAGCGCATACACACATAGAAGCAATACCCTAAGGATGGTCGGATCTGTGCCTTGTAGAGCAGCAGTAGTTGCTCAGTGTAGGAAATTGGACAGATCCCTGAGGAACATCGGCGTTTATTGAAAATACGTCTGATGAACGGCCTTCAACTACAACAAACAGAGATTGGTCGTTCGAAAAGCTATTCAGTCACTGGCGCAGGCCATGTGGTAGTCCATAAGCAGCAAGCTTGACCAGAAGTCCCCCATGCCACACTCTGTCGAAGACTTCGATATGTCAAGTGCAACAACACGGGATTTGCCATGATTTTCAATTGCTCTGTTCCACAAGCGAGTGGAACGCCAGAAGGTCATCCGGCACCTATGCCATATGCGAAAATCACTCTTAATGAAGATGAACTCCAACAAAGTTTGGATATTGAATTTATATTTATAAAGTATGTATCGTTTTCGCCTATTGGCACATGCTCGTCATTTAATAGTAGTAGACTCTTCCACCATAAGTGAAAGATATTTCAAATTATGGTGGATGCTCCTCCATATCCAGCGAATAAATGGAGTGAAAATCTAAAGTTTTTATTGTAGAAGATCCGAATATAGGACGACCTTCACCGAACTGGTTAATGGATGAAAACCATTTTATATTAAATTTAATATATTAAAAAACATATCACGAGTGGGTTGGCTGAAAAATTTCAGTCCAGGATGTGGTTAATTAAATATTGAAGAATTTATTTTTTTAAACGTTTCACTGGTTTGGTTAATAGACAAATCACATACCAATCGAAAGTATGAAGCCCACAGAATATGCAAACGTTAGGTTGGCTACGTTTTTCCCGTCCCAACTATAGGGTAGGCAGGTCCAGGTATAAACAGGTACATCAATAATAGTAATTTGCACCGGTGTGGTTAATGCATGAAACTTATATCAAAATAAAGATAATTTTATTGCAAACACGTCGATATGGGGTTGTCTGCAAAAAATCAGTCTGGAATTTCGGTTGTCGAATTTTAAAGATCAAAATATTGCTGCCAGTGAATACGTGCGCCAGAGAGGTCCGAGCGAACTATCCCGAAGTATTAACAAAGGACGCAGCATAGCAGCTGCGTGTAGCTCAGCCATTGAATGAAAGAGAGTGCGCATGTCATGTGTCCGTGAAATTGAAGAGGATAGCGTTACACTCGTAAAAGCTGTGCAATATTTTGGAGCACTAATAATTTATTAATATTTTTGAAGGTGAAATTATTAAATTATTATGCACTTACCGTATTCTCACCAAGAAAGTTATTAAACTCTTCATTATATTTTTTACCCAAAGCAGTCACTTTTTTGTAGCATGTGGTATAATAACCTACAAAATCGAGTGATGCATTGGTTAACTCAACGCCACTGTATTTAAAATTTCTCTTTTTACGAAAATTTAATTTCAACGAACAGTTTTTATTCGTTTCATCGTTAAAATCAAGAACATCATCGTCCGAATTGCATAGAAAACACTTTTTGGCCATTTTTTATCACAATTCAATTTTTATAAATAACAACAATCAGTATAGTAGTAGTAGCATGCTTTTTCAATTCAGAAGAATGAAGCAAACTGTTCCAATACAATGATGCACAGCATTTACGAGTATGTCGCTATCCTTTTCAATTTCACGGACACATGACATGCGCACTCTCTTTCATTCAATGGCCGAGCTACACGCAGCTGCTATGCTGCGTCCTTTGTTAATACACGGGATAGTTCGCTTGGACCTCTCTGGTGCACGTATTTACTGGCAGCAATATTTTGATCTTTAAAATTCGACAACCGAAATTCCAGACTGATTTTTTGCAGACAACCCTATATCGACGTGTTTGCAATAAAATTATCTTTATTTTGATATAAGTTTCATGCATTAACCACACCGGTGCAAATTACTATTGTTGATACACCTGTTTATACCTGCCTACCCTATAGTTGGGACGGGAAAAACGTAGCCAACCTAACGTATGCATATTCTATGGGCTTCATACTTTCGATTGGTATGTGATTTGTCTATTAACCAAACCAGTGAAATGTTTAAAAGAAATTAATTTTTCAATATCTAATTAATCATATCCTGGACTGAAATTTTTCAGCCAACCCACTCGCGATATGTTTTTTAACATATTAAACTTAATATAAAATGGTTTTCATCCATTAACCAGTTCGGTGAAGGTCGTCTTATATTCGGATCTTAGACTATAAACTAAATTATGAATATAACAAATTATATTTTATTTAAGAGCAGGCGACAGAAAAGATGTGCCTGTGCGCCATCTGGTGCCCGAAGGTAACGGCAACCAAAGAAAATCGCTGCTAAACAGCAGCAGACTTCTTGGTGGAACGCCACGGCGCGGCGCGTTCGCTTGTCCTGACCTACATCTTATTTATTTTAAAAACGACAGTCAAAGTCAAAAGAATAAATTGTTGGACCCTAATTGAAGAAGGTTGTGGTTAGACCCTTCATACAAAAATTATAGCAACGCCCCTGGAATCCACTGCATCCACTGTTCTGTCAGTTTGTGATACTGGTTCCCTGCATTCAGCATTATGGCAACATAAATGACGTTATGCAGCACTCTTATGTATTACGTGTAATACTGGTTGCCTGCTTTCAGAACTACATCACGTAAGTTTATGTTAGTTGTTATAGCCCAGGTCTATTATACCGAATTACATAATTATTATAGAACAGTGGCGTGTAGTTTATAAATTAATCCACATTGAGCTCTGGTATGAAATTGACTTCAGATTTTGTATTTTTTATGGATAATAAAATGCTTTTACCATGATTTTTAATGGTTATTAAAGCAAATGCGAATTTTAAAAACTTTCTCATAAAAATAGGTATAGTTCATGGTTGTATGGACTATGGGGGCAAGGGGGGAATGTGCTCATAGTTCGTGTTAAAAACCTATAGTTAGAAAACTTCGAGCATGATTTTTTATTAAAACATTTTATATAATACAAATGTACAAAAAATAATTTTGTATTCAATACTAAAAATGTAGTTAGTAAAAATAGGCGCTAAAATATGTAACACATAAATAAATACGGACATTTCAGAGAATTGAGATTTGTATAAGTAAAAACATATATCTAAAATAATACCTATTTCCAAGCAGTGTTTTTAGGGTACTTCGGTTTCTAAAAAATTCATTGATAATAATAAACGAGCTAAAACCACAGAAAAGTTCAATGTGAATGTAATATTTTTCTAACTAACAATTACTATCATCACCATCAGGTAATTTTGACAAATAAGAGTGTAAGATAAGGCACATAACAGTCATTTTTGGTCCAACAGTTTCTGTCGAACATTTCATACCTTAAGAGATGCTACAGGTAGCCTAAATGTTAGTAGATTTTGTATTTCTACTGTGGTTTTATTTATTTTGAAGCCAAATCTATAAATTTGGTAACTTGGCCGTGGGGAGATTTTTATACATTAAAAAAAAATCATGACAGTATTATTTATGTAAAATAATACTCAGATGTAACGCTTACAAATAACACTTTGTATTCCTACAGTGACATTTTGATTTTCTTTTTATACGAATCCGAAAAATTCTTTGTGCGATTGGTCACGTATTGCAATAAGTCACGTGAGAGGAAAATAAAAAAAATCATTCGTTTTCTTCGAAGTCTTCATCTTCGCCGTAATCGTATTCCACTTCGTCTTCCGTCACGTCTTGATATCTTCCGCCATCTTGAGAGCATGCGGTGCATCTGCAACAAAATAGGCTCTGAACGTATAAAAAATGAGACTAAAATGATAAGGGTCGTAGTCGATACTTAAGGGTCCCTTAAGTAGGGGTTTGTATTTTGACAGCTACTTCAGGGTCCCTTGCGTAAGGCTTCTTGATTAATATTCAAGTAACGAAATGTCAAAAGGACATGTCAGCTTGACATTTCGTTGCAGTCAAGCATGGCCGACTATACTCACCAGACCGCAGCATTGAAATACGGCAACTCTGAATAGCGGGCCGAGCTGGGCCGAGCTCTTATTTGTTTTTAAGTCATTAGTGTAATCTTCCAGAGGAAAAAATCAGATTGGAAGGTGATTTTTAATGTGTTTCTAATTATTTACCTGCACAAACGAAACTATAAAGACACAAGGATGCCTGCAAAGTGTGTAGTACCAGGTTGCACTAGTAATTGTGCTTCCAATAAAGCACATATTAGGGTGTTCAATTTTCCTCAAGAATTTATAAGAATAAAGACAATAATTTACAAAGATTTCCAAGGATAAGACCTATTTTAAAGAGCAATGTGGTACCTACAATGTTTTCTCGACCTCCGAAGTATCACAGAAAAATGCAGTTCTAATAGAACACATCTGGGCACACCTACGAAAAGATTTGATAGTGAAGGGGAATCAAGATCAGTAAGAATGGCTTCACAGTGACCTAATAGTGAATTTCTCTAGCTTGAGTGAAGATTTACAAAGTAAATTGAGTGTTCATTTAAGTGGAAGTGGCAGCAGGAAACAGGTTGCGTTTATTTTTATTTTGTAGTGTTTGACTACGACGAACCAGACATCAGATGTAGGTGGTATTAGTATCAATGAATATAGACATTCCTTTAAATCAATAAATCATAATTTGTTGGTGATTTGAGTTAGATTTTACCACTGTCATTAAGAATATCCTGTTGGTCTCAAATAGAAAATATTTTGGCACACTATTTTCAAATAGGTTTTCTGTTGATTTAATGTTAAAACCTTTTCTATGTCCAGCCAAAGAGAGTTTACAATTTTGTGAGAGAGAATAAGTTGCCAATTTTACCACCATCCTAAATATTCCTCAAAACTTTGCAGTTCTTTAAAAATTGCACCTGACAGAAAATATGCCTTACATTAAAACTGTTGCAGAGGGTTTATTATTCTCGGAGAAGTACATTGTTTTACAAATTGATGAAATATCAGCCTATATAAATGTTCTTGTCATTACAAAAATTATAGGTAGAACATGAAGGACAAATTTATTTGATAGGTATATTAAATACATACAACTTATAGTTGGTAGGCGTAACCCTTCCATCAGTGTATACAGCTCAAATTACGGTCCATATTCACAATAGGTATTGTTAAAATTTTGATTTCAGGCCAATAGATATAAAAGTAAGTTTTTGGGCAATTGCACAATGCAGTTTTAATGAAAATTGCAAAAGAATACATCAATATACATATAGATGAGATTGTTTTAGACACATTTGTTCATGTAATCAACCCCAAACTGATGAAATTCTGCTTGAATTAATGTTGTTAATGTAGCAAATATTTTTATTAATAATTACACTGAAACAGTTCAAGACAAAATACAGACTGGCAAAACTAAAAAGAGAAAATCTAATGGAAATAAGAAATGTCTAACAGAAGGGAAAATCAAAAATCTAAATACATGTACATTTTTGTACTGTTACTACTGGAATTTGTCACCATTCTTATTTTTTCAAAAAGTATTTTTCTTAATTTATCAACCAAGATGAACTCTAATACATATAAAATGTAATAATTATTCTGAAACTATAAAACAATTGAAATTTTCCGCGGAATGCCCGCCGTTCGGCCCACGGTAAGCGGCCCACTACTTGACAGCTAAGCGACGTTGCCACATCTAAGGCTCCGGCCTAGTGTAGAGTCGGGCATGTCTTGATCGAATGTCGGACTAGAATTCCGGAGGTCGTGGGTTCAAATCCCGCTGGCAGTCGGTCCTTTTTCCGGCATTATCTGGTAACATCTTGATTTGAGAGCCCGACCAATGCGGTCAATAGCATGAAAAATGGTGATACGTTCACTCCCCACAAAGAGGTATCTGTTCTGGCTCGACCTAGTGGCATCGGGAGTCGAACATGGTTGGAGATCGTGACTGACCCAACCGATTTCCTTCGATGATACAGATACGAGCCGCTCATGGCCGACTGTACTCACTAGGCCGGAGCATGAAATATGGCAACACTGAATCTGGGGGCCGAGGTGCAGAAAATATGGTTGGAAGGTGATTATTAATGTGTTTCTAATTATTTACCTGCACAACCGAAACTATAAAGATAACAAGATGCCTGCAAAGTGTGTAGTACCAGGTTGCAGCCCAGGAGAGGACTACCAAACCATGGCCCAACATAACCTTATTCCAGATTAAAAAGAACGTTGCAAGGTGATTTGTAATGGGGTTCTACTTATTTACCTGCACAAACGAAACTATAAAGATAAAAAGATGCCTGCAAAGCGTGTAGCACCAGGTTGCAGCCCAGTAGAGGCATCGGTAGAGGACTACCAAACCATGGCCCAACATAACCTTATTCCAGATTAAAAAGAACGTTGCAAGGTGATTTTTAATGGGTTTCTACTTATTGACCTGCACAAATGAAACTATAAAGATAAAAAGATGCCTGCAAAGTGTGTAGTACCAGGTTGCACTAGCAATTGTGCGTCCAATAAGGGACATAAACAGAAGTGGGTGAAAGGTATTCCTCGGAAGGGCTGGTTATATTTATAAGGATAAAGACAATAATTTACAAACATTTCAAAGGATAAGACCTATTTTAAAGCACAATGTGGTACCTATAATGCTTTCTGGACCTCCCAAATATCACAGAAAAATACAGTTAATAGAACTCATCTGGGCATGGCCTGGGGCATACCTACGAAAGGATTTGATAGTGAAAGGGAAATCAAGACCAGCAAGAATGGCTTCACAGTGACCTAATAGTGAATTTTTATAGCTCAAGTGACAATTTACAAAGTAAATTGAGTGTTCATTTAAGTGGATTTTTATTTTGTAGTGTCTGACTGTGATGAAACAGACATCAGATGTAAGTGGTATTAGTAGTAGTAGTTCTAAAAAGTATTTTTCTTAATTTATTAACCAAGATGAACTCTAATACATATAAAATGTAATAATTATTCTGAAACTATAGGCCCACTATTTGACAGCTAAGCCACGTTGCCACATCTAAGGCTCCGGCCTAGTGTAGAGTCGGCCATGAGCCGCTCCGTACTACCAGAAGATGGCGACAGTGGAGCCGTCAGTTGGCGTGATGATGCGACGCATCTGGTCGACGCTTTACAGACTAGAATTCCAAAGGTCGCGGGTTCGAATCCCGCTGGCAGTTGGTTCTTTTTTCGGCATTTTCTGGTAGCATCTGTGGTGATTCGGAACGCGCTCCTGGCTGCCAGACGTTAGAACGCACCTTTAGCGGTCACGTGACCGAAGTTTGACATTGACGGCATCGACGGATGATTTTAAAAATTGTAAGATCTAAGTGTATGAGTGTAGTCATTTGATGAACTTCAGATAAGTAATTTATTTGATTATTACTTCATCATATATTGTTCAGATATTTTGATATTTGTTAGATCATGAGTGATTTTTCATGGAGCAAATGGTTCCATAGTCATTTTCAATCTGTGACTCAAAGCTACAATTCTGTGATGCTTTTGGGTTTTGTCACTTGAATAAAATAGAGAGTCCTTGGAGACTGGTTGCCATAGTTTGTTTATTTATTACGAGCGGGGATTGTTTTTGAAAAAGGGAAGATTTTAGAATTTATACAATGCATTTTGGAGTCTTTTTCACGAATATTTGCAGGTATGTTGTCTTTTGAGTTTGTATTATTAACTAATGTGGACTGGCTACGATATTTAAAGTGTTTCACAACGTATACTATACATCCGGGTTTTTAAGACGACTTTATATGGTGTTGGGTCTCTGATTTACGTCTACTCTAGATATTAGGTCCTGAGGGATTGCAGGCTGATGGTCAGCAGAGACAACTCTGTCTTATTTAGGTATATCTATTCCAACCTTTACTGATCCTCTTTATGTATATACGATATTTATTTTATAGTTGTGGAAACCAAGGTGACTGTCCCCGGGACGGCCTATCACTTACCGTAGGTGGAAGTGGGTTATGCTCACGCATTCACGAACCATACGTTTCCACTAACCAGCCCTTTTATATGTTGTTTATTGTTTATATTTATTTATTGATCTATTTATGTGCTTAGATACCATGCTTGCTATGCTGCTATGCTTGCGATGCTATGCTTATATTTTATATACCCTATCCCATTTACATCCTTTATTTACTCCTTTACGTGTTGGTTATATTTATTTATATGTGCTGATATTTTACATTTTTCCACATTCTATCAACATTTCTCTCCTTGACGTTGAATAGAGACCTAGCCCACCATGTATTCTTATTATTATTTATCATTTAGACGTATGTGATTTAGACTGTGAATGTTTATAACCATTTCTTTATTATACAATATTAATAATAACAAGAGCCAGTTTACCACTATTATTAAGACACTTTTTGAATCGTATACTTCAACATATCAATATAAATACTTCACCAGTAGAATATATGAAATACAAAGCACTCATGATTTGATAAATACAAGAATCAAGTAATAAAACCATACCATAAACACTCAGCACTCATGATTAATAAATACAAAACAAATGTTAACAAACAAATGATAAAAAAAACCATATCATAACATTTCTGTGTTTTGATTTCATTCTCTCTGAGTTGGTACACATGCATGCTAAAAGAATCTGGTTACCACGGGCACACATACAACATTGGGTTCTAAATTCCACCACTAGACGTCTTGATCACTTTGGCTATTTCTAAATTTGGTATCGGTTTTGACAGTGACCTGTTGCTCACTACACATCTTGACTTGAGAGCCCGACAAGTGGCCAATAGCATGAAAAATTGTGGTACAACTACAGGTTAAGATTTAGAAATGACCGTACCTGCTCTCGTTGATGCCATAGTTGACGCAGAACTGCCCGATGCACTCGCAACAGCCGTCGTGGAACCATCTGTAACTGGACGCGCCCATCGATTGGCAGCTGCTCTTGCACTTGGTCCAACTCATGCACTGGGACCAGAAGGCTACCGTGCAGTTCACCGTGATCACGTTCTGCTTGCTGGGCACCACCTCTTGCTCTGCGCTCTCTGAAAGTAAAGGCACCATCATATTAAATATTAAGAAACAGAACATTCTGAAACTGATTATACAAGGGACAATACAAGGAGAAAGAAGTGCGGTAAGAAGACGCACTCATGGCTGAAAGACTTAAGAGGAGGTTATAGTACATACATGAGAGCTGTTTGCAATGATTCAGCTGTAACCATTTTTGAACTATTCATTTTGAGATTTCTGACCTGAAAAAAATATGAGCATGAACAAAAAGGACGGCTCTAGAGAAATGACGTATTTTTTGAAATTTCCTAATAGAGTTATTAAAAAATTACCAAATTTGACGTTTTTTTTGACTAAATTCACAGTCTCGTTAATCACTCTGCATAAACTTCTTCTAAAATCTGGATCGACATTTCTCCAGATTGAAGTTTTAAGAAAACGCAAATTAGGTTTTTGTACCAAAAATTAATATACAGGGTCAAAAATGGTTACAGCTAGAGCCTTGCATTGAACGATCCCGCGCCTATTGGGACACTGATAAAGGCGCCACCAATACAAAAGTATGTAAACTACAGTTTATGAATGAGCTGAAGTTCATTCATTTCTGGAATGAGATAGATATTGTTTTGGGCATCATCAACTAAATTTGTAGTCGGTGGTTTTGGGTGACTCATTACTAACTACTAAAATTTAAACAAATCGCGGCAATTGGTTTAGAGCAGTTATCATTTTCAGGATTACTGCGGAATCTTACAATTTTCAACCAGATTTGTAAGTACCTAATTAGAATTTAATTGCAGGGCAGGCCCAGGCCGAGAAGTCTAGAGTCTTGGGCTCACAGTTTTGTGCGTCGCGAATAGAAATTACATTTTTTACTTTCTAACATAAACTGATAAAAACCTTGTATTTTAATTAACATTTATTCATTCCAGAAGTCATGTTGCTTTGTTCTCCACTTTGACGATTTTTTGTGTTCAGACGGCAAAGTAGCAATAGTAACTTTTTGTGGCATGGAACTGCCACTGAACTTGGAAAAACAGTTGTGGCTTCTCTTTAAGTCATTTTTCTTCTCTGAATACCTTCTTCATCAGGTGTCATATATCAGGTAAAATAAGGACACCATCTTGGTGTGGCAGCATTAGAGGTCAGATAGGCATCTATTATAGTCCGCAATTAATACTCGCATTTTTTTATTAATTGCTCAACATCAGAGAAAGCAAATTTTTCTTTTTCCTCAGAGTACATAATCGTCTTGGCATAGGTATATATGTATGTGTTGGAGGTGTTATAGATTTCACAAAACTGTTAAAATGCGTCCTCATTTGAATACGTCACCGAAATACCGAAGTTGGCGGCTGGAATTCAGAATGCAGGTAGATATAGTTTCACTTCTTCTTCTTCTTCTTCTTCTTCTTCTTCTTCTTCTTATAGTGCCTTATCCGTTGCGGACTTTGGCGATTAGCATGGCTATCTGTACTTTGTTCACTGCACTCCTGAATAGCTGATAGCTGTACTGAAGTGAGCCCATACCATTGACGTAGATTATGTAGCCATGAGTGTCTACGTCTCCCGGGTCCCCTTTTGCTGTCCGTTTTACCCTGTAGTATAAGTTGAAGAATTCGGTATTTTTCGTGACGCATTATATGCCCAAAGTATTCCATTTTCCGTTTTTTGATCGTAAAGCAAATCTCTCTCTGTTTACCAAGTCTACGGAGAACCTCTTCGTTAGTAATGCGATCTGTCCACGATACACGCAAAATACGGCGGTAAACCCACATTTCGAATGCCTCTAGTTTTTTCATCAATGAGTCAGTCAGAGTCCATGCCTCCACTCCATATAGAAGAATTGGGAACACATAGCATTTCGCTAGTCTAATTTTTATTTTTAAAGATATATCTCTACTAGTAAAAAGTGGTTTCATGTTGTTAAACGCTGTTCTCGATTTCTCAATTCTCGATTTTATTTCTATGTACTGATTCCATTGTGAGTCAACCATCGATCCAAGTTCCAAGGTAGCAATATTTCTCCACCCGTTCTACCGGTTCGGTACCAATTAAGAGTTGCCCTGCTTGTTGTTGTTTACTGATAATCATCCACTTGGTTTTTGAGGTATTGAGCTTTAAACCATATTGTTCACTGACGACTTGTATTCTCTCTACCAGATGTTGCAGTTCATTAATGTCGCTGGCAAGTATGACTGTGTCGTATCCCCCATAGTTTCACTATGGGGGATATATTTTTGGAGGCCTACCGGTGGGGGAAGGGAGGCAGGCATAATTTGGTTTATTTTTCAGGAGTTTGTTGTGAATCCAACAATAATTTTGCTGGCGCCTTCTGGGGGTGCTATAGCCAAAAAGTATGAGACATGAAAGTTTTTTTAATTTATAGTTCCAAGGGGTGGACACGTCCTCCCTATCACCCGTATTTACGCCAAATCTGTAATATGTTTTCATCTTTCAGTTTGCCAACGGCATTGGCATGTCCAGAGAACTGCTTAATGTAAAGTGAACTTCACTGAATTTAGCTGCTTTACAAATAACATATACACGCATAATATTGTCATTGGTACTTTTTGTTGATTTTTTATATTTCCACCTCATTTTCCGTCTTATTTTCGCTCCTGTAGATACGATAAATTCATTTTTTGTGTTGACAACTCAGTTGCACTTATAAACAACTCTTTATACTCATATTCTATTTATTATTATGTATATGCATGAAATAAACAGAAAATGGATCAACTGTAATGCCAGGTATAAGTTACACAATGTCTATTTCTCAACGATGGACGATCAAAAAAGGTCTGAATACTTTTTGCACGACGGCAACCGGTCTAGGGTCAGCGGCATTTAAGCAAAAGAGAGCGGCGCCTGCAAATACTTTTTATGACTTGTAGGAGAAATTATAGTAAATAGGCCACGCCCACTGTAGCTCGAGCTTTTTCCTCTCCCCCTACCCCGCAAATGAGTTGTCCACCAGCAGTTTACTATAACCTCCACTTAAGAGAGAGATATCACTGTGTACATCAGTAGAATTATCCCGAGCAGCGGCATCTAAAGCAAGAATCGTCATGATGATGGTCAACCTTCTTAGAGAAGACGGCACATAAAGAAGAAGAAGGTCGTAACAAAAATTTCTGTGGAATGAAAAATCTGGTAACCCCAAATTTTTCCTCTTAATACTTACGCATTTTGATCTTGATTTCTTTCTTGGGTCCGTACTGGCTGTACTCTATGTCCACAGGGAATGTTTTGACGTCCCATCGTTTTAGAGTATCTGGGACTTCGGTTAGAGCTGAGAACAGCCCGGGGATTCCCTCGTTGAAGTCTTCAACGTGAGACTTCCTGCCTAAAGCTGACGCGCCACCTGTATCGTTAGGTTTCGGACACATATCTGAAAATTCAATAGATGGCGTTTGGTATTTAGCATTTGAATTTGTATATTCGAATCTTCCGCGTTTTGACTTGCGAGTTTTTGGGATGAGTCATGGCCGACTTTACTCACTAGGCCGGAGCATGAAATATGGCAACACTGAATCAGCGGGCCGAGAGTGTAGAGTCGGCCATGTTTGTTGTTAAGTCGTGTGTATTCTTCCAGAGCAGAAAATATGGTTGGAAGGTGACTTTTAATGTGTTTCTAATTATTTACCTGCACAAACGAAACTATAAAGGTAAAAAGATGTCTGCAAGGTGTGTAGTACCAGGTTGCACTAGCCAATCAAGGACATACCAATATAACCCTCCAGAGTAACAACGAAGAGTGGAAGGTGATTTTTAATGTGTTTCTAATTATTTACCTGCACAAACGAAACTATAAAGATAAAAAGATGCCTGCAAAGTGTGTAGTACCAGGTTGCACTAGCAATTAGTGCTTCCAATGGAGGACATAAACAGAAGTGAGTGAAAGGTATTCCTCATAAGGGCTGGTTATATTTATAAGAATAAAGACAATACTTTACAAACATTTCAAAGGATAAGACCTATTTTAGAGCACAATGTGGTACCTACAATGTTTTCTGGACCTCCCAAATATCACAGAAAAAGACAATTAATAGAACTCATCTGGGCATGCCAACGAGGGCACGCATCTGGGCATACCTACGAAAGGATTTGATAGTGAAAGGGAATCAAGACCAGCAAGAATGGCTTCAAAGTGACCTAATAGTGATTTTTTCTAGCTCAAGTGACAATTTACAAAGTAAATTGAGTGTTAATTTAAGTGGAAGTGGCAGCAGGAAACAAGTTGCTTTATTTTTATTTTGTAGTGTCTGACTATGATGAAGCAGACATCAGATGTAAGTGGTATTAGTAGTAGTAGTTCTAAAAAGCATTTTTTTCTTAATTTATTAACCCAGATGAACTCTAATACATATAAAATGTAATAATTATTCTGAAACTATAGGCCCACTATTTGACAGCTAAGCCACGTTGCCACATCTAAGGCTCCGGCCTAGTGTAGAGTCGGCCATGGATGAGTCAACCGATTCAGGATTTTCGATGCTCGTGAGTCATTTGCGGTTACTTTATTCATTTTATTGATTGAATTGTAACCAGCGTTAGTAGGTATTGCGACACTTGAGCGTGGGAGAATTTTGGAGACTGTGGCAATTTGAAAATCGTTTGTTTGGGATACGTACCCACACAAGAACAGCACTCAGTGTACAGGTAGCTCAAGCAGTTGAAGCAGTCCTTGCAGCAGGTGCAGTTCTTCACGTTACAGTTGCAGGATTTGGTGAGCAGGCATTTGCTGACCACACTGCCGCAGATCGCTTCGTTACAGCTTTCCACATGCTGCAACAGCAAGAATAAACTGGCTGCCAGCAGGACGGACACTGGTACAGCTATGCGTAGCAGCATTTTATCTGAAATAAAAAAAATATGTTGATTATTATTATTACGTATAATGGGAAACGTTTAAAGAAAAAGTGTCCAGCTAATTGGAGAGGATGTCGATGTTTGGAACTCAATTTTTTTCCTTTGGAAACTTAGATCCCGTACTAGTATAACATTTTATAATAAATCAAATGTGGAAAACAGAAACTTTCACAGCTTTCCACATGTGCAGTAGCAGACAAGGGATATGCGGAGCAGCATTTTTCTGAAATAAAAAAAATATGTTGATTATTATGTATAATAGGACACTTTTAAAGAAAAAAAGTGCCCAGTTATTAATAGGAGAGGATGGTGATATTTTTTTTACTTCCCACACTGATAGGTATGAGGGAAGTATTGTGATCGCGAAAATTTTCGATTTCGACATAATACGCTTTTTGGTCTGTCTGCCTGTCGGCATGACCGTTTTTTTATGGTCAGCCTCCCGCAAAGGCTGACAGCCTATGGCGCTGTAGACGCGCTGCGAGAGGGTAAGTATCGGTTCATGTTAGATGATTTGAAACGCTGCAGGTTGTAGCCGTCGGGAAACAAATTCCCTGGCAGCTGATTCCACAGCGTCGAAGTTCTCCAAAAGAAGGAATGCTGGAGGAGACTGGTTCGGGAAGTAAGGACCTCGGCCTGGTAAGGATGAGCTCGCAGAGTTCTCTAGTGTTCTTCGTTTGGACGGCCTTTGGTGTTATTAACTGGGAGAGCTCACTCGAACATCTTCCGCGATAGAATCTGTAAAACAGGGATATGTCAGCCACCCTCCTTCGATGTTCTAGGCTATGGAGGTCCTTTGTGAGGTTAGGCGTATCGATTAATCTAATTGCTCTTTTCTGGATAGTGTCCAGAAGCTTTAGAGAGTGCTTCGGAGCGCATCCCCACACGTGGGAGCAATACTCCAGCGATGGTCGGATCTGTGCCTTGTAGAGCAGCAGCAGTTGCTCTGGTGTATACAACTTCCTACAGCGGAACAAAACTCCAAGCTTCTGGGATGCCGTTTTAGCAATACTAACGACGTGGTCGTGCCAGGACATGTTATTGTTGATGTTGATCCCCAAAAGCTTGACGGAAGGTGATTCGACTATGGGGTGACCCTCCATTTCCACGGTTGGTAAGCCATCGTGAGACTTCTTTGTAAGTGTTGTTGCCTGAGTTTTTTGTACGTTGAACTGTACTTTAGTTGCTAATCCCCACCCGACAACTGTTTTGATATCTGCGTTGATCTGTGAGGCATGCTGCTGTCGCCGACGTACCGTCTTCTGGGATGATAGTGGCTTGCCTGCGAAGCTGTGGATTGGATTGGATGTTATTTCCAGCAGCTCGTTGATGTACAGCAGAAACAGTGTAGGGGATAGGACAGATCCCTAAGAAACACCGGCGTTTATTGAAAATACGTCTGATGAACAGTCCTCGACTACAACAAGCAGAGATCGGTTGTTCAAAAAGCTATTGGGCCACTGGCGCAGGCCAGATAGTAGTCCATAAGCAGCAAGCTTGACCAGAAGTCCCTCATGCCACACTCTGTCGAAAGCTTTCGATATGTCAAGTGCAACAATACGGGATTCGCCATAATTATCTATTGCTCTGTTCCACAAGTGAGTGACGTAGGCAAGGAGGTCACCTGCAGATCTGTGCTTACGGAAGCCATACTGGCGATCATTTATGATGTTATTGTTGTCCAGGTATTTCAGGAGCTGTGTGTTAATGACAGTCTCCGTAACCTTAGACATGATGCTGAGAAGAGCCACAGGTCTATAATTGGTGGGATCAGTTTTTTGCCTTTCTTAAGGGATGGCGTTGGCGTTTTTCTAGCCTCGTGATCTCAGTAACCGCTGCATGGATTGTGATGACATTGGGGTAGCGATATGCTGTGGGGTCGTAGTAGGTAATGCTGCTATAATTTTGAAAATCGGTGTATCTTTATGACTAACTGGCAAAAACAAAAAAAAATCAAATATTTCTCAAACTTCGTTCATAGGCGTTTTAGGAGTTCCTGATCAGTTTCTACTTTTGTTTGGGCGGGGGTGAAATTGGGGTGATTAAGGGATTACTGAAACTGAAAATTTTGTTGTATTTATAATAAACTGTCCATTGACATTGAAAGAAGAACCTAGAAGCACAATACACTTTTTTAGGTCCATCCGACCATGCCTTTCCTGTTAAAGAAACCAAGGGACTAAAATATTTTCCGATGTATACATACGAGTATTGCTTATTTAAATAGTCCAGTATTGTCTAGTCTGGATATCAGTGAATAGAGCAATTATTATTAATGAATTGATTTTAATAAAACATTGACAATATTATTTCCGTAGCGAGGTTGGAAAAAGGGTAGAACTAAAAATATAAAAACAGCTCAAGCTTTGTTTTTAGGCCTTCTAGGGGTTCCTGATCATTTTCTACTTTTTTTTTGTGAGGATGACAGTGGCTAGGGGGTGGGGGATTGTAAAATTCAAAATTCTGTTGTATTCATAATAGACTGTCCAGTGTCCATTGATCTGCGAAATAAAGACTTAGCGGCATAATACACTTTTTGCGGGCGGGTGGGCGATGATCTGGTTGAAGAGGATCTCAGACTATAGCTTCATGCTATGGAAAAATAAACTGGTATCACCGTAACATGTGAGAAGTACTGACTCAATCAATTTGACTTAATTTTTTCTACCAAGAAATTACCGCAATCTAAAAACAAATCAGGATGTTTGCTTTTCCATGCACCGCCAAAGTCTATTTTTAGAATTGAAAGATCGCAGCTAGCAATATATAAAATGTAAACGTGGATAAGATTCATACACGTGGATTCTGGGTATTACAACTTTACATAGCTGCTTCTCAATAATTCAGAATTCTTGATTCAAAGGAAAACATTCAAAATTCCCAAATAAATCGATTATTAAGAATATTATCAAAATTTTAATAAACACATACAATCTTAATATGAGCTTGAAATTTTAAAAGTTTTTTAAATAGTTAAAGACAGGTTTGTCAACTGAATTTGTGGTCAGCACCTTGAAATTATCCGAAATGCGAGTTCTCATCTCAATGGAAAGCCAAATAAAGATTTTCGATTTTTTTAGGTACACCCGCCCGCCCCAGAGATGCTGAAATTTTTTATTTCCGTCAAACGAGACTTACACTGAAAACTGCGACTGGATTAAATTTGTGGTCAGCACCTTGAAATTATCCCAAATGCGAGGTTTCATCTCAACAGAAAGCCAAATAAAGATTTTCGATTTTATTAGGTACACCCGCCCGCCCGAGAGATGCTGAAATTTTTACTTCCGTCAAACGAGACTGACACTCAAAACTGCGACTGGATTTGTGGTCAGCACCTTAAAATTATCCGAAATGCGAGGTCTCATCTCAATAGAAAGCCAAATCAAGATTTTTGATTTTTTTAGCTACACCCGCCCGCCCGAGAGATGCTGAAATTTTTTATTTCCGTCAAACGAGACTGACACCCAAAACCAACTGGATTTGTGGTCAGCACCTTGAAATTATCCGAAATGCGAGGTTTCATCTCAATAGAAAGCCAAATAAAGATTTTTGATTTTTTTAGCTACACCCCCCCGCCCAAGAGATGCTGAAATTTTTTATTTCCGTCAAACGAGACTGAAACTCAAAACTGCAACTGAATTTGTGGTTAGCACCTTGAAATTATCCGAAATGCAAGGTCTCATCTCAATAGAAAGCCAAATAAAGATTTTTGATTTTTTTAGCTACACCCGCCCGCCCAAGAGATGCTGAAATTTTTTTTTCCGCCAAACAAGACTGACACTCAAAACTGCAACTGAATTTGTTGTCAGCACCTTGAAATTATCCGAAATGCGAGGTTTCATCTCAACAGAAAGCCAAATAAAGATTTTCGATTTTTTTAGGTACACCCGCCCGCCCGAGAGATGCTGAAATTTTTTATTTCCGTCAAACGAAACTGAGCCTCAAAACTGCGACTGGATTTGTGGCAGCATTACTATTATTGCAAACCTGATATGTTTGTTTGTGCTCTACATTTAATTAGAAGTTTTTATGTTATATTTGTTCTTCAGAATGGAATCAGTGTTAATACTTAAAAAGCACAAACCCTACGATTTATTTTTGTTTGGGTTAAATTTATTCCATAGTTTTTCGTTTTATTGGCACTGCTATTTACCAAGCTATAGAACAGAATATTATTTAAAATGATTTTTTTCTGTTTCATTCAAGCATATTTTAATAGTATGATATTCTCATAATATATGCGGAAGTAACAACTAACAAGTAAAAAAAAGTTAATAACGTTACTTTTACAGGTCTACTCGAAGATACATTTCTCGAGGGCAGGTAGAGCGGCAATACAGTTAAAACACAAAAGACTCCCAAGAAAATTACTCGACAATTTTAATGATACTGTCTACCACGACATCCGTTTACACTTTATTACAAAGCCAAGGTCAAATACCTCTGTAAAATTTACCCCAGCATCACAAAATCTTATAATTTGTCTTAAGTCAAATGAGCTTTCGAAATAACTGCTAATTATCTTTTGATAGATTGTTACTCTTTGTAGGTATGAGATTTAATTTAATCATAGTGTAGTTTAATCATCAACAATAAAGCCATGGTTTTTATTCGTGGATTCAGTTCGTGGTCAAAATAGACAAGTGTAAAACAGGAATTTGACGTCAAATAAGTCAATACATTTCTTCTTGGATTTCTTCACTGATTTAAAACGTGTTCTAATCTGTGGTCGAGTTTGACGTAAAATTCGTTAGTGCCAACCATAAAATCATATGATGCATGTCATGCATGTTGTATACCGGACTCTGTAGCAGTATAGTGTTTATTGTAAATATAAAATAAATAAAATACAATAAACAACAAGTGCCCCAAAAAAGTTAAAGACTTGCTGCTTGGGTACAAGGTAATTATTATAAAATAGAAACAACAGATAAGGGTTA
This sequence comes from Callosobruchus maculatus, assembly GCA_951848785.1. NCBI lineage: Eukaryota > Metazoa > Arthropoda > Insecta > Coleoptera > Chrysomelidae > Callosobruchus > Callosobruchus maculatus. The sequence continues at coordinate 1,526,631 of CATOUR010000084.1, read as the reverse complement.
ATTCAGGAATATTTGTATTCTATCATCATCGTCATAGCCACAATGTCTCAATAGACATGTTGTGAACTCGTAAAATGCATTAAGTCGGACCTAGAGTATTGCCGACAGGAATATTATCAATAGTTTTGAGAACTGTATCTCGCCATTGTTCGCGATTTACTGTCAGTTTAGTGGCGCTCTTGATATTCATATCTAGCAACTGTTTCGTCGTATCCACCCAGCGTGTAGGGGAACGGCCACGGCGCCGCCCACTCGGGGCGTGACCCTTAACTACAAGTTTCTCCATATTATCGCTTCTGTGAATATGTCCGAAGAATGTAAGCGTTCTCATCGACACAATGGAGATAGTGTATTAGTGTATTCTATAGATATTATAGTAATAATAGGTATTACATATGTCTACAAGTTGGTGAATTTTAATGCGATTATTATTTACTATTCATTGTTTTAAACCATACTTGAATAAATTTAAAGGCACTAGACATTTTATGTTTTCTGGTATCTCCGAGGGTATCTCATTGTATAGTCTTTGAGCAAGAAATGTATGACATCGTAATAAAGTATTTTTCCTTGCTTTTGGTACAACATTACATGCATATCTTATGTCATATTTATGTTCGTGTTTGGTAAAGTTTGATTTATTTTTATATTGGTGAATACCTAATGACATGAAAAATGTTTGGCGGATGTCTAGAATTTAGAAAATAACAAGTCACTAGGATATGTACATTTCGCTTTATATAAAGTTTTTATTAAACGTTTTTGTATAATTTCTATTGCTTTTATATTATTTTTACATGCTGCGCCTCACACCACAATACAATATCGTATATGACTATGAACAAGTGCTTCGTATACAATGATGATCTGTTCATAGGTAAGTATAGTGGAAAGGAGTTTAAATTTGCTTATAACGTAACGTATCTTTTTGACAACATATTCTGTATGCTCCTTCCATATGATATGGCAATCTAGATATATATTCCTAAGTACTTGATACTGGTGACCATTGGTATAGGAGCTACCTGTCTACAACTGATTTGTAAGTTGGTGTATTTCGGTAAGCCGTTTGCGTACGACGCGAATGGAACAAAGTGAGTCTTGTTGAAATTGACTGTTAAAAGTCGACTATTGAACCAGTTGAACATTTTTTTAAAACCATTTTCAGCCTTTGATTTTAATATTTCCCAACTTTCAGCAGAAAACATAACAGGTGTATCGTCTGCAAAACTCATTACATCTCCACTCACATCAACCGCAAATAGGTCATTTATATATATGTTAAAGAATAATGGTTCCAGTACCGTTCCTTGAGGAACACCGCATGTTATAGGCAATGGAAAAATAGAGCATTTATTTATCACAACAGTTTGTATTCTATTACTTAAGTAACTTTTAATTATATTATTAAACACTTCCTAAATGAAAATTCGCAATCAAATTAAGAGTTTTATTGTCAACAGGCCACAAAAAAATGCGAATTGGAAAGATTAGCGAAAACCGCCAAAATCGTATGACAACAACAGTGTTGGCAGCACTGCTTGCTGTCTGCTGTCACAAAATCCCAGATGTAAAACATAAAACACAATCAGTTTGACCTTGAAAACGACCATGGATCAATCCATGCATAAATTCGGGAGGACATCGTTGATGTCAAGGAAAACTGGTATAAGAAATTCAGTGTCTTGTTATATAAGTAGTTGAAAATGAAATATTAGGAAGACTCTGGTAATGTCCGCAATTCGTAAGAGAGAGACAAATGATGGGTCCGTCCAGCACCCTGTGGTGTTAGCTGATTAGGGGACCACCATGAAGGGGATATGGCAGACAGTGGCATCACAAACCTTTGGGTTAAAGGTATCAGGTTATTGTTTTCACTCTTTTTTTTTCTTGTTTTGGTTATCTATTAATAATCATTTATTACTAATGAGGATGTATAAAAAAATAGCGAAATGTGTAATACGAGGGTTGATCCCCATGATCCATCTCTAACCTAGATATATTACACAGTCAAACCACACATGTTTCAATGTTTCATGTACAACATACATCACTTCATCATTGGTGTAACCTAAGGGGTGTAACACATGGGTGTAACATTCCTTTTCCTTCGAGGTCTTCTTTGAGTTTTGGGAACAGCCCAGCAAGGAGACGTACGTCATTATGACGTCGAATTGCGGTGAATTTTGGTCACGTTCGCCATATGCCGAATGAATGACGACGCACTAACGGCATTTTTAATGACGTCACATAATCGTTTGTCACTTGACGTCATCATATCAAAATGTAATGGATAAAGGTGGGAGAAAATGTATCTCAAAACTTAATGATTTCACTTTTCTTATTCCTTCCTTATATATTTATGAAAAAATGTCTATGCTCACATAAATACTAAAAAATAATTAATTAGATACATGGAATATCTAAATTATTATCCAAAAATGTAGTCGACTTCAGGTAACGTACGTATATCCCAAATAAAGCAGATACGACAAAATTGTGGCTAATTATTCCGTTGATTGGGTTTTGATAGATTTTGTGTTTGCATGAGGTAATTTTGTATTAACCGCGCTTTAGTTCACTGATGAATCACTGCACAACTTATGTAAGGTACAGGCCAATAAATGAATCGCATGTAATCCGAACCGATCCGACTGCAGCCGAACCGCTGATCTCGATTCCGATCATCACCACAAGGCACAAATTGCCATTTTCGCCAATTTTCTACTTGTGTTTTCTACGATGAAGCTGTGACATGGGGACGGAGATTTTAACCTTATATGCTGTGTGTGCAGTGTCTGTATGTGTGGATTCTACCATAAATAATAATAGGTATAGGTATAGTGTCCAGTGTTTTCTCAGGTATTGTGGATTTATTAGATTGTAGCCCCTTATTATATGGATTGAACTGATTGAAAATAAAAAGTACTTTGTGATTTAGGCAAGCTTCTATAGAAGGCTAGCAAAACTATGATCATTATTTTTGTATCCTGTCTTTACTGTGAAGTACATGATTAATTTATTTTGAATTAGTATATTTTATTACCCTTACTCAAATTAAGGCTACACAGATTTCTCACATCATTATCTCATAAACATTTATCCTATAAGGTAATTAACGTCCGAACTATTTTATCTAGTAACTACGATTGCACCAGAAGATATCGTCAGATCAACATTGACTATTGGAGAGACATAAAGTAAGAAAAAGTAACAATCGCCAATAATCAGTGCTGATCTGACGATACCTTCGGTGCAGCCTTGGTTGCTGTATAAAATAGTGTCGACGGAACGACATGTACATGACGATATTGAGACGACACGTTTGTGACGTTATTGGGACGGCGGTTAGGTGACGTTACTAACACGGCACTCAATGACGTCTTTGGGCTGTGACATTGTGCCGTCACAGTCACGTCCTATATTCCTCTTTATCGACGTGATAATGACGAATGGGGTGTCGTCAAAATGACGTTAGTGTAACGACATCGTGTTTGCTGGGATATATGAATGGATAGTTATCAGTGTTAAACCGGTCATTCGATAGAGGTCCACAGTCCAGACAACAAAACAAAAAACTGCCAACAAAAGTGAAAGTTTTCGAGAACAAAAACAAATAGTCAACTGCTGTCCACATATAGACAAGAATTAGTCAAGATTGTGGCCTCAGACAGAAAGTGTAGCTTACTCAAAACTGCGAATCGTGTTTTTTATTGTTAAACCAAAAAAAGAAAAACTTTTTGGGTTAGACCCAGCCTAAATAGGCAACCGACAAAAAAGCTATATTGAGGAATTATTGGAAGGTTTACAAAAAGGTGATGAAATTGGCCTACAAGGCCCCCTTACATACGCCACTGTCTTGTCATTTAGAGGATTTGTTCTTAGGTATTTCTAATAACAATCCACTGAAAAACTTTTGAGGTACTACATAGGTACATGTAAATTTTGCATAACAAAATCACGGAAACGTCTGCATCAAGCAAATTATTGCGGAATTTCCTGAGACAAACGAATTCAGCATGCAACAACTAATGCATACAAATTAAATAACAAATCAAACACAAACCTGCTTGGAAACTGGCTACTTTCTAATATTCCCGCTCCAACCTCAGACGAGCTCCAAACCGCTGCGTATATCCGCTACAACTCCAAAGAAAACATCCTCAAAAATACCTTTCTGGTCGTTTTCTCAGCAGGCTATGCGCGCGTATGTAAACAATCGAACGGCGAGTTCACTTGTTTCACGGCCCACTGCGACGGGTATTTGCCGTAGGCGAGTCGAAACTAGGTGGTTCCTTTCGGCGGAACCTGTTGCAGTCTCCCGGGTCACCGAATGCTTATCTGTTTTGGTACCTCTCCAGGTAGTACCCTCGAGAGAGAAATCTAACCTCGAAAGTGGACGGAAAACTCGTTTGGGCCGTGCAAGGAGACTAAAAGCCTCCTTGGCTTCGAGTTCGAGGAATTCCGTGGTAGGAGGTGGTAGCGTAGCCGCTGCTGGTTTAATTAAAAGGTAGACGTGCACAGTGGCGGAGATAGGAGCGGGCCAAAGAGGGGTACCACTTTTTTTATAAAAATCGTATATAGTCAGAGATGCGCGTTAGGCATTCGGAGGGGGGTCCAGGAGGTCCGGAGGTCTGGCATTAGCACGTAACCACTTCATCCAAATCAACATACACCTGCCTGCATACACTCCAGGCAGATCCACCAACTCGGCACTACATCAAGTAGTTGGCAGAATCGAGAGATCACTGGACAACAAAGAATCCACCCTGGGTGTATTCATAGACATTGAGGGAGCGTTTGACAACACAACATTCCCAAAAATTAGCCATCCAGCGACTCAAGGCTAGGAACGTGCCTAGCACTGTGAGTGAATGGATACTTAGCATGCTCTCCAACAGAGCAATAACAATCAACGTAGAGGATATTTCTGTTAAAGGTATTGTTACCAGGGGTTGACCGCAGGGAGGTGTTCTGTCACCACTGCTTTGGAACGTGGTTCTGGATACCCTCATCAATCACCTCAACATGGAGCCATTGCCTGGATACCTAAAGTTCTGCAGGCGACGGCAATTAATAAATTATATAAAATACAACGTATGGCCTGCATTAATATAACAGGAGCCATGAGCACAACACCGACTGCTGCTAGATATTTACATCAAAGAGGTTGTCAATGTTACGACTTCGCATGGTTGGTATTAATCCAGATGCAGGTATGGGACGACTGAGGCAGCTGGTATGGCGGGAAGCGCTAAAGGCACTACCCATGCTACAAGAAACCAGCGACTCAATTAAACCAACGTTTTTAAGAAACCCTACAAAATAGAAATTAAACAGAATGTTGAGCCATATGTGACAAATGCAATTTGCATATACACAGATGGCTCCAAAACAAGGGAAGGCACTGGATGTGGTGTATACTCCAGGTCTCTAAACCTAAGAACAAAGTGGGCTATGGGCAAACACGCCAGTATCGTTCAAACGGAGTTGGCTGGCATATCGATAGCCGCAAATGATCTATCCAGGAGAGATGTATCTGGCAAAACTGTAGCAATCTGCACTGACAGCAGACAAGCACTTCTAACCCTGAAAAGACCTTGTATCATCTCAGGGCTAGCAATGGAACGCCACCAATCTTTAGCCCATGCTTCGGACAAAAACAATATTGTCCTCAGGTGGGTTAAAGGGCACAACAACAACAAAGGCAACCGTATAGCGGATGGTCTAGCCAGGAAGGCCGCTGACCAAAGAATCTTAGGACCATGTCACCTTTCTAGAATGTCGACAACCACAATTTCGGAAATAGCCAGAAAACACTCCCATGCCCAAATGGTAAAACGATGGGAAGAACTACAAGGATATCGATTTGCCAAGGAAACCCTTGCAGGTTTTGACATGGCAATATCCAAGAAGTATTTGGCGATGACCAGACCAAACCTACGTCTCTTAGTAGGATTCCTGACTGGCCATTGTCAACTCAGGAAACACCTCCACACTATGGGGTTAAGTGACACACCGATATGTAGAATGTGTGAAAGCGAAGACGAAACACGTCATATGTGAATGCCCAGAGTTATCTTCTATTAGAGAGTGTGCGTTCGGCGAGTCTTGGCCTACACCTGCCCACATAAGGGAGATGTACCCTAGCGACTTGTTCACCTTCCTACAATTGGCAGGATGGACGATGACCTGAGGGAACGACTCCCTGGGTGGATGCACAATGGGCCAGTTGTGGCTTAAGTGCAGTGGGACCACTCAACCTCCCCACTCTACAGATACAGATAGCACGTAACCACTATACTTCAAAAATACTGTGGGACTGCTATAATACCCTAAAGATTCTGGCGAAGAGGAGTAGGTAGTAATGAGAGCACTGACAGGTGTGCCAAGGAAGGTGTGGAAAGATGCAGAGCTCCCTCTCATCGGGCCAGTACCAGCATATGTCCATATTTGGTATATCATACAACATGGTACGGACAGTTTTCACCAGATGGATGTCAAATGAGCACTAAGTTTCCTGACTAATGTTTCTATAATACCTGTCTTTTCCCCTGGGCCTGGGATATTTTTCTGTGTAACTTAAACTAGGCTTACCAAAATATGGCGTGACCATAACTTCACTAAAGCTACCAAAATGTCGCTGGTTCATTCTCTTGTGTTCTCCATATTTTTGTATGCCTCGGAAACTTAGACTGTTAAAAAGGCAGATCGAGCTTGCATAGATGCTTTTGAAATGTGGACGTGGAGGAGAATGCTGAGAGTTCTTTATACCGCCCATCGAACTAACGTTTCCATACTGGATGAGTTCGGTAATCCAAAAAGACTATCCCCCATTGTGTCGAAGAGAATGCTGCGGACATATTCACAGAAGCGATAATATGGAGAAACTTATAGTTCAGGGTCATGCCCCGAGTGGGCGGTACCGTGGCCGTTCCCCTACAACGCTGGATCAGTTGCTGGATATGAGTATTTAAAGCGCCTCTGAACTGACAGTAAATCGCCAACGATGGCGAGCTACATTCCGACGTCACTTGTGACCTGTGTACGCTGAATCGTGGAGGAGGAATCCTCAGCACACATCCTATGTCACTAGGTTCAAGGGTCCTTGACACAAGATGGGCAGGACCCAAGGTATGGCGATGAGGGCTGGACTTGGGAACTAGGGTAAGGAGAGAGGTGCCTATATAGAAGACATAGAATTGTGAAGTTCATCGCCCATCCTAGTTACAACCTGAATTTCTCATCCCATCAAAACAAAAATAAAACGAAACCATCAGAAATGTCTACAAACAAGGTAGAGGGTTTTTGGTTTTTGCTAATTATGTCAAAATCGAAGATTATCGAAGTCACAGTCCTCTCCTTAACTACGGCCTGAGACGTCACTGACCGCCTCATAGGTAGGTAGATTCTTGGCATGGTTTTTATGTTTTACCTTCTTAATGACTGGATGACTCAATTTTGTACCTGTATTTTTGAGAGGTATTTTATGAATGACCACCAACATTGCACCAAATGGCGTTGCCAGATTTCGGATGTTTTCCGAAATTTGGGACTATCTTTTACGTATTGACATGGCTCTTACCAATGTTTTTATTCATATAAAAATTATAGTCATTTTATAGATGGGTCTAGTATTTATATCTGTTAAACAGGCTATGCTCTGTACAACAAAAATATTATTTCCATTTGACATGATCACGTCGTGTCATTATTGGACCGCAGAAATATAAAGTATGAGCATATTTTTTTTAAATGGATGAACATTAATTGAAGACGATGATATTACGGTTAAGCTTTTGAACTAACAAGGTGATGGTGTGGACGCCGCAACTTCTTATTAATCTTTACTCTAACTTCGCCTATGTTTTTGTAATGAATAGATTCTGTGAAGTGAAAATTTATCTCTCCTATTATTTCTTTCTGAAACAGTACCATGTATCTAACTCGTAGACAATTACAAATACAAACAGATCCACGACTGGTTGCCGATATCATAAAACAGTGGTCAGCCGAAGCTCGATTCATTTGAATCTGTTGTTAATTCCATCTGTTCTAATTAATTCTAAATTCTAGTGACATTTTATGAAAAAAAATATTGATTTGTACTGCAGGATCAATTTCGTTCATCCGAAATGTAGGCAATCATAAATTTAGTCTATAAATACCTAATATTGTGTGTTAGCAACCAGACAACCACCGATTAACGACATTCAGATAGAATTGGGGTACCGGAATTGGAATTCTCTGCATAGTTGATGTTCTGTGAATGACATTTGATCATATGTCACATGTCACTGACTTTGACACACGTCAGCTGTTATGTGTCACCTGTCAAGTTCTTGTTTTATTTGATATTTTTGAATTTAGTAAAATAATAAAGTATTATTTAACCAGCTACATAACAATTTCAATCAATGAATACAAATGTGAAGAATATCGCGGCACCGCTTAAACATGTCTACAATCTACTTAGATGCAATCGGTACCTAAATTTTGAATTGAAACGGTTTGGGCAATGGAATGCTTTGAATCAACACAAAGTTATAAATCCCCAGGTAAAACACTTACGAATAGACGTAAACAGTATAAAACATGTTTGTTTCAGGCCTTAAAATCACTGAACAGAGAATATGCAGCCGTACAATCACTTTTGAAAAGATCAGGATTGGGCAATGTTGCTCAAGTGTATAGCGCTTTGGATGCAAGAGGCTTCCATAGTAGCACCCCATGTTGTCAAGAGCCCCCGAAACCTGGTGGCGGTCCCAACGACCCCAAAAACGACAAAGACGATGAGGACAAAGATAAGATATCATCGCTGCTAGCAAAAGCATTTCTTTGGATGTTGACTGCCTATATGGTCATTGCGATGATATCTTTGATGTTTCCCAGTAGTAGTCAGCCTGAGGTAAATTATAATATGTAGTATTGGCAGATGTTTTGTTATTATTATATAAATTATAATGCATAGTTGAAGTACTTGAAATTCTGATTCCAGTATAACCCTTAACTGGTAACGTGCCGTCTGTGAAACTGAAAGCAATCTTAAATTCGACCCTACAACAAAAACCTTACCGCATTTCTGGTAAATGACCTCATCTAATCTACCAGCCATTGGTATTCCTTTTATCTCCCGTTTATCAATAAGTTTGCATAAACAACATTCCAGATGTGCTTAGTTGTTAGTTTGGTTCAGTCTGCGAGACGGAATGTTACGGTTTACGTTATAATTTTTCTCAACTGGTAGTCATGGCAGGTCCGTCATTTTTTACCAAAATATTTTTATGGGTGTATTGCTTTACTTATTATCAATCACAAAATATATAGATTTGAGTGTGGTCAATTTTTTTTTATTATCTTGGTCCTACAAATTTGTGCTGCCAATTTGTGTTCTAGTTAATAATTATCATAATTTTTTTTCTTTACATCACATGTTCTGCTACATTATACAAAATTATTATTATAGGATATATATCCAACAAATCTTCATACATTTTTTCCAAAAGATAATTAAGAGAATTTGATTTTTTAAGCTTCAAAGAGGTTACAGTCTCACAGACTGCACGTTACCAGCTATAACCCGAACTTGCACGTTACTGGTTAAGGGATAATGTAGTTCTCAAGCACAAATTATTTTCTATTTTCCTTAATGTATAAAGATTTTGTGCTTCTTGGGCACAAAGCTGCAAAAGTGATTTGGTAAGTGCTTGGATCATAGCATTATCACTTTATTTTAAAAAGGAAACCTAAGTCAATTCATCTAAAAACTTTTCTCTACGACTTTTCTCCAATTGTACAGGTGAAAGATTCAAATTATGGATTGTTCACACTGTTTTGTAAAAATTAGTCACATTACTCCAAAATGTTTATAATATACACAAGTTTAACAAGGTTTTATGAAAGTTTTGTGCTCTGTATCACTGTGCCAGATATCTTTTTAAATGATCAAATTTTCTAGGTCATAAGATATGTCTCCTGGAATGAGTTCCTTTATCAAATGTTGGCAAAAGGCGAAGTAGAACAAATTATAGTTAGACCTGATATTGAAATAGTGACTATAATACTCCATGAGGGAGCTGTAATAAAAGGCAAAAAGGTAAGAACAAATATTTATTATTTTTGTTGTTTTATCAGTATATATTATGCAGTGTGGTGACTACCTATCGACTGTGTTAGTGTTATATTATTGTATAACATGTATATATTTCCTAATTTTTGTGACTGCCTACTTTCACTACTTCACGTTGTTGATGACCTATGGATAATAATGATGATGATTTTATATACTGTTGTGCAAATAAACATTATTTTACTTTCTTATTCATGAATCTTATAGGTGGAAACAAGGACTTTCCATATGAATGTAGTTGACATGAATAAATTCGAAGATAAGCTGAGGGAAGCAGAACGTAGGTTAGGCATTCAAGATGGAGTTCCAGTTATCTATGAGAGAAGTACCGACACAGCAGGAAAATTACTTATATCACTATTGGTTGCTGCTTTTCTCATCTCGTTGCTTGCTAGGAGTAAAAGCATCAGACCACCTCTTAGCATGGACACTTTCGTAAGTAGTTTGTTGATAAAGAATTGTACTTGTATGACATGCATGATACCATTAGTACTGATATAAGTAAAATAGTAGTATCCAGCAAATGAATATTTTACAAATTGCCATTTTACACAAATATGAACTGACATTGAAGATTGGCAACTAGCTAGGACTTAAAAATTTGCCAATAATGTATTCAATGGGTTTTTCTATCAGGGCTAAATATATAGTCATCTTCCATATTCTTAACTTAGGTCTTAGTTTTGTGACTTAGTTTTTTCTAGGCAAAACCAAGTTAGATAATTATGAACATATATTAATTTTTTTTTAATATTTGTTGTAGACCCAGTTAGGAAGAGCCAAATTCACTTTAATAGATCCTCTCACAGGACCAGGTAAAGGGGTACACTTTGCTGACGTCGCTGGACTGAGAGAAGCTAAATTAGAAGTGATGGAGTTTGTCGACTACCTCAAAAAACCTGAGCGCTACAAGCTTCTAGGTGCCAAAGTTCCAAAAGGTACTGAAATACAATAAACAAATGCAGGTCTTCATTCTAGTTGCAGCTGAAAATTTCAAAAGTGTTTCAATCAATACTGAATGTTATATCAAAGTTATTTTTTCAGGTGCCTTACTACTGGGACCACCTGGTTGTGGTAAAACAATGCTAGCAAAAGCTGTTGCTACAGAAGCCAATGTGCCTTTTCTCTCTATGAATGGATCCGAATTCATAGAGATGATTGGAGGGTTAGGAGCAGCTAGAGTTAGGTAAATACCATATACATATAGTAAAATAAGATACCAATGTGATGTGCCACAAAAGTTATTAGCAGAAAAACAATTCTATTGTGTGACCAACGAAAATTGATCAGCGAAAAGAATGCGGTGAAAGAAGTAAGGACGTTGCCATAACCCAGAAAGCCTCTCTGCTACTTAAAAAAATAACAATAATAAAATTCAGTTTCTGACTCATTTGTCATCACAACGTTACTTACGCGATAGCCCAGGTTCGAATCTTGCGGTTGACATATTTCAAGTTTTACTTCTCATGCCGATAGATGAGTGGAGTATTGTGATCGCGAACATTTTCGATTCCGAGATATTACGCTTATTGGGCGTTTTATGATGTCTTTATAACGGAAATCTACGTCACAGTCTGTCTGTCTGTCTGTTGGCATTTTTCTAGCCTTATAATCTCAGTAACCGCTGCATGAATTGTCATAAAATTTGGGCAGCAATATGTTGTGGGGTCATAGTAGGTAATGCTGCTATTTTGAAAATCGGTGCATGGGCGGCGGAGTAATTAGCAAAAAAACAAAAAAAAAATGTTTTAGGGGTTTGCTGATCATTTTCTATTTTTTTTTGCGTAGGGGTGAAATCGGGGAGGTTGGGGGGGTGGGAGATTGCAAATCTGAAAAATGTGTTGTATTTGAATATACTGTCCATTGACGTATGAGAGAAAGACCTAGCGGCATAATACACTTTTTTTAGGTCCGTCCGAACATTGTCTTGGCTGTTACAGAAACCAAGGGAATGTTTCTGAAGTATACATACGAGTTTTCTTTTAGACCATTCTGTCTTGAGTAACCTGGATTTTATTTTGGACACATTATTACCGTAGGGAGGATGAAACATCCATATGGTTTTCAGAAATCGTGACAGTGGCGGCGCAGCAATAATAAAAAACTAAAGAGGGTTCCTGATCATTACGTTTTATTCAGTTGAACCTTGCAGAATAGACACTGTGTCGTCCTAGTTCTTACAGAGATGCAAAAAACTATTTACGGGCATTTTTGGGTTGGATGGTTTTATTTGAGGGCGGGTGGGAGATGATTTGGTTGCAAGAGGGGATCTCAGAGTATAGCTTCATGCAATGGGAAATTAATAAACTGGTATCACCGTAATGTGTGGGAATACAGAGTCAATAATTAACTTGACTCCATTTCTTTGCCACAAATCCACTTAAAGAGCCGTGTTTATTTGCCAGGGATCTGTTCAAAGAAGCGAGAAAACGTGCTCCGTGCATCGTATACATCGACGAAATCGACGCAGTGGGCAGAAAACGCAGCGGCCAAATCGGCGGAATGGAAGGGGGCGCCAGCGGCGAAGGGGAACAGACTTTGAACCAACTCCTGGTCGAGATGGACGGTATGGCCAGCAAGGAAGGGGTCGTTATGCTTGCCTCCACCAACAGGGCTGATATACTGGATAAGGTAAGAGGGATTTTTTTATAGTTAGTCATGATTTTACGACCCTTCTTATAGATTTATTACTGCCTTTCTTATTGGGTGATAGCGTCCAAAGAAACACAACTTTAGCTCAAATTTGCCAACGTTTCGAAAATTATATTTTCATCTTCAGGGCTCTAGAATACAAAAAAAGGGCAATTATATACATTTTTTTAATATAATTGGTTGTTGTTAATAAGCATTAATGTAAACAATCACATTATACATATACAACGAAATATTAAAAGTATTGCTAAAATGTAAAAACAGCACAGAATTAAAAAGGAGAACAGTCAAAAAGTTGTACAATAAATTAAAAGTAAAGATTCCCCAACATAGTATAATCTAATTATTGGTCATTTATGCAGTTAATTAATAGACTGATGAAACAAAGCAAAAATATAGGATTAAAAAAAGGGAGATAATATAAAAAAAAACAAAACAAATATACCCTTTGTGTTAAAAGTTGTAGTAGTCACCAGGTTATTTAAAATTAAGTACATGCGTGTGTCCTAGATATTGGGATTTTGTTCTCTATATTTCATAGTGTGTGCAAATATAGGCCGGAGCCTTAGATGTGGCAACGTCGCTTAGCTGTCAAATAGTGGGCCGGTTACCGTGGGCCAAACGGCGGGCATTCCGCGGAAAATTTAAATTGTTTTATAGTTTCAGAATAATGATTACATTTTATATGTATTAGAGTTCATCTCGGTTGATAAATTAAGAAAAATACTTTTTGAAAAAATAAGAATGGTGAAAAATGCCAGTAGTAACAGTACAAAAATGTACATGTAGATTTAGAAATTTTCCCTTCTGATAGACATTTCGTATTTCCATTAGATTTCCTCTTTTTAGTTTTGTCGGTCTGTATTTTGTCTTGACTGTTTCAGTGTAATTATTAATAAAAATATTTGCTACATTAACAACATTAATTCAAGCAGAATTTCATCAGTTTGGGGTTGATTACATGAACAAATGTGTCTAAAACAAACTCATCTATATGTATATTGATGTATTCTTTTGCAATTTCCATTAAAACTGCTTTGTGCAGTTGCCCAAAAACTTTTATACCTATTGGCCTGAAATCAAAATTTTAACAATACCTATTGTGAATAAGGACTGTAATTTGAGCTGTATACTCTGATGGAAGGGTTACGCCTACCAACTAAAAGTTGTATGTATTTAATATATCTATCAAATAATTTTGTCCTTCATGTTCTACCTATATTTTTTGTAATGACAAGAACATTTATACAGGCCGATATTTCATCAATTTGTAAAACAATGTACTTCTCCGAGAATAATAAACCTTCTGAAACAGTTTTAATGTAAGGCATATCTGTCAGGTGCCATTTTTAAAGAAGTTTTGAGGAATATTTAGGATGGTGGTAAAATTGGCAACTTATTCTCTCTCAGAAAATTGTAAACTTTCTTTGGCCGGACATAGAAAAGGTTTTAACATTAAATCAACAGAAAACCTATTTGAAAATAGTGTGCCAAAATATTTTCTATTTGAGACCAACAGGATATTCTTAATGACAGTGGTAAAATCTAACTCAAATCACTAACAAATTATGATTTATTGATTTAAAGGAATTTCTATATTCATTGATACTAATACCACCTACATCTGATGTCTGGTTCATTGCAGTCAAACACTACAAAATAAAAATAAACGCAACCTGTTTCCTGCTGCCACTTCCACTTAAATGAACACTCAATTTACTTTGTAAATTTTCACTTAAGCTAGAATAAATCACTATTCGGTCACTTTGAAGCCATTTTTGCTGGTCTTGATTCCCCTTCACTATCAAATCTTTTCGTAGGTGTGCCCAGATGTGTTCTATTAGAATTGTATTTTTCTGTGATATTTCGGATGTCCAGAAAACATTGTAGGCACCACATTGTGCTTTAAAATAGGTCTTATCCTTGCAAATGTTTGTAAATTATTGTCTTTATTATTATAAATATAACCAGCCCTTACGAGGAATAATTTTCACCCACTTCTGTTTGAAATGCTCGTCTTGAGGAAAATTGAACACCCTAATTATGTCCTTTATTGGAAGCACAACTGCTAGTGCAACCTGGTACTACACACTTTGCAGGCATCTTTTTATCTTTATAGTTTCGTTTGTTCAGGTAAATAATTAGAAACACATTAAAAATCACCTTCCAATCTTCTTTTTTACTCTGGAAGATTACACTGATGACTTAAAAGCAAATAAAAGCTGGGCCCAGCTCGGCCCGCTATTCAGTGTCGCCATATTTCAATGCTCGGGCCTAGTGAGTAGAGTCGGACATGCTCCAATAGATAATGACTGGCACCAGCCCGTTTTATACGAATATGACGTAGGTCGTCCTCTTTCTAATTATTGTACGCATTTTTGATAATATTTAACATAAAATGTGAAATTTTGTCAGACTGCAGAGCAGACTACTACTTCTACAAAAATGTAACATTCCGTCCTACATTTCTTTGTCCCGTTTCCAGGCCCTGCTGCGACCTGGCAGGTTCGACAGACACATCCTGATCGACTATCCCGACCTGGTGGAGAGACAGCAGATCTTCGAGCAACATCTGAAGGGCATCAAGCTGGAGAACCCTCCGCAAAAGTACTCGAAACGTTTGGCTTATCTGACGCCGGGTTTTAGCGGAGCGGATATCGCGAACGTCTGCAACGAAGCTGCTTTGCACGCGGCTCGTCTTAAGAAGAAGAAGGTCAGCAGGGACGATTTGGAGTATGCGGTCGAGAGGCTTGTTGGTAAGATATTGCAAGGGGTACTAGGAAACTTTCATACAGGGTGTCCAGTTAGTGTGTAATTCTTCGATATCTCGCAAGGTATACCTGATAGAAGAAAATGTCAAATACAAAAGTTATTTGGTTACTTGAGACGCATATTCTAAAAATATTTTGAAATATACAGGGTGTTGCGGGAAAGTAGGATAGTGATCAACTTGATTTTTTTATATGGAACTATAACTTTTTCTTAAATTTTTCTAGTGTCCATCATTGATCTCTATTCAACCCTAAAATATTTTTGGGATCGGTTGCGACGTTGCCAAGTTATAATTTATTTTCTATTAATTTCCGGATTTGCAAGGTCGTAAGTAATACGTCCAAATTGATATATTCCTTTAACTTTTCTTAATAATATTATACAGCGAGTTACTTGAATATCAAGTAGATATTATTTTGGATGTTACCAGCAATTTGTATCTACGGGGTGTTTTTGGCAGAATTTTAAAGTACGGCAATTTGAAGGTCATTTTACTTTGTTTTTTTAAATGTAACACCCTGTATGTTTTATTTTAAATCGAAATATCTACCAATACCCTATATCGCCTTGTAATATTTTTTTCGCGTTTGTGGTGTTGCCAAGTTAGAACCTATTTCTGACTTCATCTATACAAAACACTTACTCAGGTCATATGTTTGTAAAATGCCTTACATTGGTACAAAACGCTGATAATGCATGAGATAATAGTTTCATTTTTACAATACAGTACATTATAAGGGGACAACTGTGACTAATATTTATTTGTATACCCGACAAATAAATATATCGATTGATTGATATATTGAACTGTCAGTGTCACAATACATAATATATGTCGGTACATTTGAACTTTGTTCCCTTCATAGTTGTTTACCTCTATGATGGTAAAACCAAAGATTACAGAATAAAATATAATATACCTCACTTGAGCATATTTGGCGGTTCCAAGGCGACGTGCCGCCAGCCGAAAGCCAGCCGAGTTATTTGTCGACTGGCAGTATACGGGTGACGGTCGAATCGAACGGTTTATTGATTAACGCTCAGTAGTCCTCACTTTTAATATTATAGTGGTGTATTTTGCGTTGGCTCAGTTGGCTGTGTTGTTTAGTATCTTGTGTTCAGTCAGTCAGTGGTTATTTGAATAAAAAATTCCTACATATTGTTCGGTAGATGGCTGTAGCAGTACAAGTACAATTATGGAAAATACTAAAAGAAAAGAACTATAAATATTTATTTACCAGAAGTTTAAATCAGGATTGTTTAGAAAATTTAAACTTTTTTGGTCAAGTTGGAAATTGTTCAGGGAATGCTAGAAATCCAACACCCATACAATTTTGCAGAGCGTTTAAGAAATTATTTTCCTTGAAATTTTTTGATCAGGTTGAAGGTGCAAATTGTACAGATGACGTGAATCACCTACTGTTGAATATTAATTCGAATAGGTACTGAAAAATATTCTGAAATTCTGGTTGAGCAAGATCTTTCTAAAGTAAACCCAATAAGAGTTTTTACTAGCGATTATCAAAATCTTAGCAGCCCTGAAGGAAATGGACTAGTTTATGTAACAGGGTACCTTTTGAAAAAATGTTTGATTCAGCATACTTGCAATATTTGTGTAGATTTTGCCAGCTCATCAAAAGATCTCACAAATGAGGAAACTGCTTTTTGCAAATTGAAAGCATACAGGGACATAAAATCTTTTGGTGGTTTGACAGTACACTCAAAACATTGCGGAGCAGGTAATAAATATGGATAATATTTTTATCGAATATTTCAATAGTGTTGCTGCACGCAAAGGAATTGGTATTTTTTTTCAAAAATAGATATTCTGCGAGGGGTAAAAAGCTGCTCGAAATGTGTACACCAGAAATCCATTTCTTTAGAATAAATCCAATAAATCCATGGAAATCCACAGAAATCTATGGAAATCCAAAGAAATCCACGGAAATCCAAGGAAATCCAAGGAAATCCACGGAAATCCACGGAAATCCACGGAAATCCACGGAAATCCAAAGGAAATCCAAGGAAATCCAAGCAGTTCCAAAAAAAAACCACTCAAAAATAAAAACAAAGTTAAACCACAAATAAACATTTAATTCCAGAAACTCGGAAAAAAAGAGATTTCGTAACAAATAAGTCATACTATATAATACTAAAAAAGTCGATGACGCTAAAACGAAAAAAAAACTTTTCAGCGCACTCGTTATTCACAATTTCCGCGGTTAGAACTAAATACCAACGTTTTTCTTAATAGATGGCATACAATTTTCCACATTCCGGCTGAACAGGTTGTTCAAATTTTGTGGTCGAGGCGATGAAGCAATTATCGTTGTATGATATTTCAAGGAATATTCGTTGCAATAATCTATACCGTCAGAAGTTTCATCCGAAAGGACCTCGGTGTCTGTAGTGTCAGCATATATTATTTAACACTAATTTTTGTTAGAGGTTTTGAAAACCTTGATATATTTTTTCTTCCCACGCCAATACGTGAGGGGAATATTGTGATCGCGAACATATTTGATTTTGAGGTATTACGATTTTTGGGCGTTTTATGATGTCTACATAATGAAAATCTACCTCACTCACTTCCGTCGGTCTGTCTGTCTGTTGACGTTTTTCTTGTGTGGTAGTCTCAGTAACCACTGCATAGATTGTGATGAAATTTGGGAAGCGATATGCTGTGGGGTCGTAGTAGGTAATGTTCCTATAATTTTGAAAATCGGTGCGTGGGCGGCGAAGTAATTGGCAAAAAACAAAAAAAAAAATCAAAAATCTCTCAAACTTCCTTTTTAGGCGTTTTAGGGGTTCGTGATCATTTTCTGCTTTTTTTTGGTAGGTGTGAAATTGGGATGGTTGAAGGGTGGGGGGTTGTAAAACCAAAAAAATTGTTGAATCCATAACAGGCTGTCCACCGACCTGTGAAAAAAGGCCTAGCGTTATAATACACTTTTTTATGTCCATCCGAACATTGCCTTGCCTGTACAGAAATCAAGGGACTTAGAACCTTCTGATGTATAGACACGTTTATTGCTTCTGATCGTTTTGTATCGTGTAACGTGGAAACTATTAGATCAATTTTAATGAAATGTTTACACAGTATTACTACCATGGCGAGGATGGAAAACGTTTATGATTTTTAGATACCGTGGCAGTGGCAGCGTAACCATAATAAAAAATATGTGAACGTTGCACGAGATAGACTTCGTTCTAGGAACTTCCCTGACTCAAGTGGTTGTTGTTCATCCCCCGTCCTTTTTTTACCATAACCTTGTTACAACAGTTATTGACATTTGTAAATTTCACCCTATTTATTTTTTTACGCGCTATTTCGGGAAAAACGACATGTGATTATCGTTTTTTGTATAAACACGTCGTCTTCTAACTTGTGGGGTCATATGTTGTACCAAGGTACCAATATGACATTTTTTGTACAACCCCCACTCCCTTTAAACCTTAAGAGTCCAATCGAATAGTAATACGAATAGTAATATTATTCTGAGGTAGACATCTTTAAGTTATTTACGACTCCCTAATATCAAACAATTCAGTGCACAAATACAGTAGTTAATGATATTTGAGTATTTTAATTTATTTAATTTTTTTTAGCCTCCACTTCAGAAAAAACTAACATGTTTTAGACATAAAGACACATTTCCTATCAACTGGTGCTATCAAATATACATGTTGTATTACGATTTATTTGTGCACCCCCACCCCTTTCCATTACAAATTGTCCGATCGGCACCAAGACCATTTTAACTCGAGTTGGCCAAATTTGGGAGCAATCACTTGAGGCGTGATTGAGTAATCGTTGGAGAAATCAGGGACGTACAGACACAGACTGACATGAAAGCGCTAAAACTTTCCGATTTTCTCCAAACTTGGTCACTATATAAATGTTATCATTATAAACAAAAATATAGTTTTTGGTCCCGCTGCGAGATTAAAAAAGGGGTGGGGTGGGGGTACCACATGTTTTGCTATGTCGAAAACGCTACCGCGCATGCCGCAAAATTTTCAGAGGCGGAATAATGATCCAAAGAAGTAGAAAATTTTCGAACTTTAAAAACGCAGTAACTGTCACAAAAATAATCCAAATAATTTCATATTTAACTGTCATAAAGGGGTGTTTGTTCTTTTGCTGCAAATCTATGATTTAAAGGTGAGGGGTGGTCACTTTGTAAAGGACACACCTCGCACGTTGATTTCGGTAAAATTTGCGAAAACGGGCCGATTCTAATTACTTACCCCTTTTTTGATTGGCAAGTTAAAAACTAAAAATATAAAAACAGCTCAAACTTCGTATTTAGGCGCCTTAGGGGTTTCTGATTATTTTCTACTTTTTTGGCTGGGGGTGAGATTGGGACGGTTGGGGGTGGAGGGTTGGAAAACTCATTGACCTGTGAAAGAAAGACCTAGCGGCATGACAAACTTCTTTCTGCTCGGGCGGCCGATGATTTGGTTGCAAGGGGATGATATGCTATGGGAAAATAATATACTGGTATCACCGTAATACGTATGTTAGAAATACTGCGTCAGTCAACTTCATTTCATTTTTCTTAAGAATGTATGTGCGCCTTCGCGCCTTCCTTGTTTTACGTTTAAAAGAACCATGACTAGAAGTTCTTGTTAGTTTCGGCCGAGACATCCGTGTTTGCGCATGCGTACTGGCACAGTAAACCCACAGAAATCCACGGACATCCATGGAAATCCACGGAAATCTATGGAAATCCACGGAAATCTACGGAAATCCACGGAAATCCACGGAAATCCACGGAAATCCTCGGAAATCCACGGAAATCCATAGAAATCCACAAGCGTGTACACCAGAAATCCACAGCTTTTTACCCCTCGATATTCTGATATAAGTCTAAACCATGCATGTAAAGACTTTCCTTTAAGCTATTTCATTTCTTTATACGTAAGAATTCGCATTTATTTTACTTTAAAATCTATCAACCAGGATGTAAAAAATAATAAGTTCAGGCCATTGAAAAATTTGAAATTACAAATCTTGCAAAACTTGTAATCATACAGATATATTTCTTTATGTTTTAAAATTATGTAGTAAATGAATATTTTTATTACGTAACTTGTTTATTTTATTATTAT
Organism: Callosobruchus maculatus; assembly: GCA_951848785.1. Classification (NCBI taxonomy): domain Eukaryota; kingdom Metazoa; phylum Arthropoda; class Insecta; order Coleoptera; family Chrysomelidae; genus Callosobruchus; species Callosobruchus maculatus. Next base: position 1,505,963 of record CATOUR010000084.1, on the reverse strand, counting down.
ATTTGAGAATAAGTTACTTGTTTACATTTAAAACAAAATATTTGCTCATTTTATCCTTTGGTAACCACGCGGGTGCTCCTTATTTTCGTATCGCCCTCGTAAAACACTATTTCGAGCTGTAAGCAGCAATAAATTATGCCATGGGTTTTGACGATTGACCGAGGGTGTCGGCATGAATTGAAGTGCGATTTCCTTTGTAAATACCGCGAGTGGGGTATCTTATATTTTATTCTGTAATCTTTGGTAAAACAGTCTTTTGTTTATGATTTTCATTATTTTGTTTAGGAGGAACAGAAAAGCGGTCTCACGCCATGTCCCCCCAAGAAAAACGGGTGGTAGCCTACCACGAGTCCGGACATGCGATTGTTGGCTGGTTGTTACCTTACACTGACGCCCTTCTGAAGGTCACGATCGTGCCAAGGACCAGCTTGGCACTAGGTTTTGCTCAATACGTGCCTAAAGACCAGAAACTGTACACTAAGGAGGAGGTAAGGGTTCTTATCATTGGATTTTTTATAACTGATAACTTGATAAAGGCTATACAGGTGACCCAAATCTTAGTAAAAGGCTTGTTTTGCGACAGATATAGTTCGATAGTTGGTTTCTAACCGATACTTGTCAATTTTTTTTTCGGATTTATAAGGATATTTTTTCACAGTTGTTCGACAGGATGTGCATGACTCTGGGCGGTAGGGTAGCCGAATCGTTAACCTTCAATAAGGTGACCACAGGAGCCCAAAACGACTTGGAAAAAGTGACTAAAATGGCGTACGCCCAAGTCAAGGAGTTTGGGATGAGCGAAAAAGTTGGACTCATCTGTTTTCCAGAACAAGAGGTGAGTTTTTCATTTTGAATGTCAGTGACGGATGTGGTGAAGCTCTTTATCAAGCTGGTTTTTAGCTTTTTTAATGTTGAGTTAAAGAGCTGTATTGCTTCGAGGCTGTTGGAGTGATTTATTTATACGCACAAAAGGGTTTCAAGCTCCTAAGGCCCGATTTTATCAACACTCGCATTTTAACAAAGTTTTTGACCATCCCATTCAAGAACATGCATCTGTCAAAGTTCTCTGAAAATGATTGAAGTTTACCTCAAAAAGGTGAAAAATGATAAATGCTTTATATACAGTCGATCATTATGAATCTCAATCAATCAGATCACTGGATTGTTGGTCTATCACATGATAGTGTTGACAAGAAATTTAAATTACTGCATTATTTGGATAAAACAATAATTTACTATCGATAATAATTATAAATACCTGCAATATACCTTTGTATTATAGTAAAAAGGGGCCAAAATAATATTTTGTTGCATTTCCCAAAGCTAAATACACGATTTAACTGTCGGCCAATCTGTTTTCCAAGTGTGCATTACTGGTTGCCTATCCTGAACGCCAGCTCGTGGGCTGGCGTATAACCTTATTTTTTGTAAACAAGGAACCTGTCGTATAACTCGTATAGTCAGAAAGCGAATCAGGTGCTTTATATACTTTTCAGGGAAAGTAGGTAACTAGCAGGAGGGATTTTCATTCATAAAGACATTCATACGCATGCCTTACAATGTGTTTCTCAATTTCTCATAATATTTGCGCTACGGTGCCTTTTAACCAGTGCCGTACCGCTGCACCTTTACATCCTCTGTGGATATTTCTATAAGAAGGTCTATAACAAATATATTTGTCTATAATCCATCTGACTGACTGAGGTGAAATTATTAATTATTAAATAAGGTTGCAGTGATTGGTACTACTTTTATGATTCTGTCACAAACTATCGCAGTTTACAATTAGTAATTATACAATAATTATAAGGTAAACAAGAAACATCTGGCATTAATTTGCAAACCAATCACTTTGTTCTGATTTTCTGCTATGATCATTTGATCCATGAATTATAAAATATTTTTGACAAAACTGTCATTCGGCTTTGACGTTTTGTTTCCGATATTAATAAAATACTATTGGATGATACTTATTAAACTATGGTCTATGGACCGCAATGGCCAATAGAAAGTAATCGTTAAAGAACGGCCAATAGAATCTGTTTGTTGGACTGTTTGTCAGAATATGCATAATTGATAAAATCGGGCCTTTGAGTATCCCAAGCCTTTAGAAGTAACCTAGCACATTTATATGATTTTTATTACGTTTTGCAGCTATCAAACTATCAAACACATTTCTGGAATCACTAGTTTGACAACTTCACGTATAGTTATATAAACAGACTGAAAGCACTGGGATTGCAAGCCCTCAAAGTGCTTCATTAAGTCTTATAAAGCACAAGTCCTGCCAAGCTCAAGACAATTCAATATGTCAAATAGGTAAATTTATTCAAAGTGTCTATTTCAGGAGAAGGAACTTGGGAGGAGGCCTTACAGCAAAACCCTGTCGAATTTGATTGACTTCGAAGTAAGACGTCTCGTCGCCGAGGCTTACAGAAGAACAGAAGGAATCATCAAAGAGAACAAAGACAAATTAGAACTGGTAAATATATTTATTTTATTACCAAGCGGCACTCGAAATTACTATATTCAAATTTTTGATAAAATAGTTTTCATTGTTAATTTGGAATGTTTGGATATTCATTTGATCATTTGATCTAAAATTGACTATTTGACACTACAATAGGGTACTTGCAGAGGTCGTGAAGTCGCCTCGGGAGTATACATAGCGTAAAGAAAACCATATCAAGAAGCAGTAGGAAACAAAAAACATGATTTTACTGACGGCCAAAAAAAGATATTTGCAAAATAAAATAAGGTATATTCAAATTTTTCCACGTGACTTAAAACAAAGGCTGACGTCACAGGTATCTTATCGATATCGACAATCGATACTGCTACAGCGCAGGTCAGTGAGATTCAACTGCGCATTCGACTAGAGATGATCTGAATTCTTTAACAATGCGACTCAATTTATTGATACTTAAACATATTTGAAACAGGCAATTAACCCACTAGTATTTTCGTTGCAATACATTTTTATATCTGATAGGTATCACAGTTTGTGACCGAGATTCGCAACTAATCGAAGCCATCATTTTATTTCGGCGCATCCCATTATGAATGAATCCAAAAATAGAATCTAATTCAAGCCCATCCCTACAAAGTGAATTAGTAATCCAGCCTAACTTTTATTCTTATGACTTTTGTACTTTTGTGTGTGACTGTGTTTTGTGGTTATAATGATCAATGTCAAAATGTTAGGTTAGCACTGGCTATCGATATCGAATATCAGTACTTTACATCCCATCACTATAGAATATCACTGACGTCAGAGGTTGTTTGCGCGGCATTTTCCGGCATTTGAAATAGTTTTTGGAATATCTCTCACAGCCGATGCCAAAAAACCCAACAACTGATTTTGTCATGTTTACTAGGCTCTAAGGAACGCGTAAACGACATAATATTTTTTTCTGCAAGTACCCTATTCTTGACGCTTCAGAAATTCATATTGAAATCATTTGAAAACTATCGGAAAAGGTTATTGCCAAATTTTTCATACTACGTTCCAAAATCCCATCTCTCCAGTGAGCAGATTAATTTTCGAGGATAGTCACGTGATTTCAGATGTTAGGGATGTTGGAACATTTATGAAACGGCAAAGATCTTTTTTTGGCAATTTTGACATATCACATAACCTGTGCTGTTTTCTCAGAGTCAGAGTGTCAGAGTAGTCGTACCCGTTAGAATGTCAATGCACACAAATAAAGCAGAATAGGTTATGTTAAGTTGTTAGCTGTCAAGTGAAAAATTTCTTTTGACAGTCTTGACACAAAGGTCGCTAAAATCTCAATTTGATTTCCGAGCAAAACGATGACATCCATGGCCTCGGGAATGCAATAACGGAACACAGATTTTTGTTGACAGCTTGATGTTGAGTGAATACTGAAACGCTACAGAGCAAATCGAGGTCTTTGATGGGAAAGTAGAAGTATACTCTGTTACCTGATACTTTAAACTGGTTTGACGTCTATTTGATAGGTATCAGCTGACGAAGAAGTGTATCTCAAATTTAATTTTTTACTAGTGGTGTTGATTGGCAATCCTGCGATCAGGACCGTATTAGTAATATTCTTATTGAATATCTCATTGCCAAAAAGTAATGACTATTTTTGTAAACAAGAAAAGAGAAGAAGAAAGAAATAGATTATTTTATTGACTTGTATATTGTTAGAGACTATCAAAATACTCCTATATTTAGCAATAAGGACTATTCAATGAATAGCTTGCATCACTAGTGGGATATTTATTGGTTGAAACGTACAAGGTACAATTGGAGAAAAGCATAAAGTAAGTACATGGTGTAAAATTAATATAATAAGGTAGTTTAACTGAAGCTTAGACTAAAAATGCTTTTATCTTCATTCTTATCTCATTTAAAGCGTACCTAATCATCATCATTCACACCAGCCCTACTGATATACTGAAAGACACGCCGGATTTTCCGAGAAAATGTAAAATAAGCATAGACCTCAGAGCATAAACGAAAACGTCACCAAATGTCAATTACTCGTTATTAGTAGTACTTGGACTCAGTACAGCCCTGCTTTCGTTCAAAGCCTAAAATTGATACGTCAAGACTCAATCTGGAGTATTTTTAGTTATCACTAACCGAACAGCTGTTCGCTGTTGACAAGGCTGACAGTTTAAAGTATCGGATAACAGGGTATAGTATAGATTTTATTTAGCTGTCAGAACGCTGACATTCATAGGAGTGAGGTCAGAGTTGTGTGGCGAATTTTCTCTACCTTATTTTTCTTCCTTCAATCCTGTTTGATTCACTGTTTTGCTGAAACGATCAACGTCAAAATCAATTGGATGTAATTTCAAGATGGCGGAAACGTTGCTGAAGAAGGAAACGTTGAACTACAACGACATCGTGGAGCTGTTGGGCCCACCGCCCTTCGAAAATAAAAAACTGGTGGAACCCGCCGAGTTCGAGGAGAACATTCGACTGGACGCCGGAGAATTCGAGACTCCAACGGAAGCGAAGCAGTAACTAGTCATTACGTTTTAAGTCCAGACTGTTTTTTTTTGTTTTTTGTTGAGAGACGTAACGTAGATTTGTAAATAAAGGTTACCCTACTACCTAAAACCATTGATTAACATATTTAAACATACATATGTTAATCAATGCTGAAACTTAGCTGGTAGGAACCAGCTCGAAGTCCGTATTAAGATCACAGCTGAAATTCCTGTCATTTTTTTAGCGAGGAGCAAGTGCGCTTCTTTTTTGTAGCAGGTGCGAAAAAGATATTGTTTTGTGATGTTGATAGCAAATTTTGATGTCTCGTAAGTGACGCCACAGGAAAAAACGGCAAGAGGCAGGTATAGATGAAGTCGGAAATATATATCAATTGTTTAAATTTTTTTCAGGTTTCAATCAGTGCCGACACTTCTATAGTGCAGTTACGTTATTATGTAGACATGAGTAATGATAAAAACGTAAGGGTGTTAATTAAGTATGTTAACAAACTTTAACCACGAATAGTACTCCGAAAAATAGAAAGAAAATGTCATATGAACATGGGTCCGGAAATGCTTCCTACGGGAGCTACGCTCCTTTGCATGGGGCAGCCTGAAGACGGTTTTCCCTCGATATTCTCGAAACCATTCATAACAAAATTACGAAATTAGGTACGATGGGTAAACTTTTGACGCTGAATCTGGTTCTGAATTCAGAATTTCATAATTTTAATCAGAGGCGTATCATACGGGCGGAGTTAAGGGTAAAAATAACCCCATTTTCTAAATGGTAATTTTTTTGACATTGTGATTTTAGAATATGGTATTTCAGAGATTTCTACGTAAAAATGGTCTCTTGGTATATCTCGACAGGGCTAACCGTTTTGGAGAAAAATGCATTTATTTATTTACAATAGCCTGCATCGATTCAATAATTTGCATTTTTCTCGAAAACGGTTAGCCCTGTCGAGATGTACCACGAGACCAATTTTACGTAGAAATCTCTGAAATACCATATTCTAAAATCAAAATGTCAAAAAAATTACCATTTAGAAAATGAGGTTATTTTTACCCTTAACTCCTCCCGTAAGATACGCATCTGATTAAAATTATGAAATTCTGAATTCAGAATCAGATTCAGCGTCAAAAGTTTACCCATCGTACCTAATTTCGTAATTTTGTTATGAATGGTTTCGAGAATATCAAGGGAAAACCGTCTTCAGGGTGCCCCATGCAAAGGAGCTCCCTCAGGAAGCATTTCCGGACCCATGTTCATATGACATTTTCTTTCTATTTTTCGGAGTACTATTCGTGGTTAAAGTTTGTTAACATACTTAATTAACACCCTGTATATACAAAACAAGAATGCAGGAAGTGGTAGGAGATCAAAATAATCGCAAATACCAATTTGCAATAGATAAAAACAAAATAAATTGATCTATTTATTGTACATTGACGTCTGATTATGCACAGACAATATACAAATTTGACTACACTAATGACCGCGTCAGCCCCTTAGCCAGCCCAGCAAAAAATGCCGGAAGGAATAACGGTCATCCGACTCGTCGAGCGTCTTGTGAAGGACTAATAAGGCATCCTTTGTAGTGTTGACACTCGGTAGGAGCACAAAAAATGTAAACAACTCATATATTCTTCTTCTATACTCTTATTCAAATAGGTAGCTTTGATGGATATGAGAAATTGCAAAGGAGCAAAAAATTAAACGCAGGAAACAGAATCGTGATGTCCTAGGTTTGACGGCGCGCCATCTGTTACTGTAATGTAGGATATCTTAATTATTGGACAGCAATTGCGGTATCCTAAGTGTTCAAGATAATGTAGGATATCTAAACTCTGCGCAAGAACGATAATTGCGGTGTCCTACATTAGACGGAGCGCAATCTTTATTGTAGGACAATTCGTCGCGAGGGTAGCATTTGCGGTATCCTATATGTCCACGGTAACGTAGGATACCTCAGCCCTACGTGAGGTAATAACACAGCATAGTAAACAATCAACACAATATCTCAGGTTGGCGGCAATTACACGCGCATCCCCCTTTTTGGATGATTATCTGTAGGGATGCTAACGATACTTCGATACTTGTACTTCTGCACTAATATCGAGTATTTTTATCTTTGATACTTTTTCAGCGATTCCAAGCTGGTATCGCTACTTTTGTAGCGGTATCGGTATCGAAAATAATTATATAATTATTGAGGGGTGTAATCTATTCCACAAAATTCTCTGTACGAACCAAACGCGCCTGCTTGGCTAAAAACTATCGAATTGGTACCGGTATCGATATTTTCATTTTCGCATCTCTACCGTAAAATCATCCCAAGGTAAATTTCTGTGGGAACCATTTTTATATAGGAAATGCTCAGATATTCTGCTGGTTGTTTACTATGCTGTGGTGAATTGCAGTGTCCTACATTAAGCGCACAATCTTTAATGTAGGACATCCATTAATGGCAGCATTCCATTGGAGTGTCCTACGTTAGCGTGGAGCATTTAGTGTTAACGTAGGATAGCAAAGGAATTTAGTATCGTACGCCAGCTGATGATGATGTAGGACAGATCTATTTTGAGTTTGATTTTTTCATCTTTGCTGAACATCCTCCTTGCCGTCCATGCCTGACGTCTTAGATTATGATTTTATAGAGTAAAGAAGGTAAGAGTGCAAAACGACACAATCAATTTAATAAAATTTTAATATCTTCAACGTGTATGTACAACTTTTCTTTTTTTACAAAATTGTGTTTCCGTACCAATGACGGATCGTTCGTTAAAACAAGTTTATTTTATCAAAATACAACGTTCCTATGCATCGCAGCTATTCTCTAAAAGCACATAAAAAACAGTTAAAACATAGGTAAAGCTCTAATAAAATCCTAAAGCCACACTATGGCATCTTTTCATACATCGGTTTAAGCTTAATTCAGATGCACACGACATCCGACGATACGACGGTACGAAACTGTTACTATTGGTTGAAGTATTTTAGGAGCTTTCCTTTTGCATGATTTATCTGATAATTCTCACATCACATATATGACGTCATGACTCATTTCGATGTACGTTCCTTTTTTTCTGAAACTGAGTCTAAAGTGAAATATTTTACCCCTACTTAAGCCCATCTGCACTAGCTCGAAAGGTAGATCTGTTGTCTCAGATCATTCAGATGTCAAATAAATGAGGTTAGGATTTTTTCAGCGGGTTTTGTGTTGTGGTGTATGGAATAGCGACGATCTCTTCCAAAAACCTTCATCTCTTCAGTCGTCTGTTTGCGATTTACAATTCGAGTATGTCGTTATCGTTGCACTAAGACAACCTCTTTCCTTTTTATTCAGTAAAGGTAAAGAAAGCGAAGTCTGTGGGTGTAGGGTGTACGCCAAAACGTAAAAAACTAGGTTATGGAAACGATCGACAGATCATAGAACCATAGCATATTAAAAAATTTCGAGGATTGACATTTAGGACCGGTTGTAGAATGCGAGCTTAAGCTTCGGCTTAAGGTAAGCCGACGTTAAACCACGTCAGTTGCAAAACGTCCGTTGTACAATGCTGGCTTAGCCCCCCACTCCAAGCTTAACACGAGCTTACGTAAGCCGAAGCTTAACGCGAGCTTAGTTGAGGTTTAAACATAACCTCATACAAGTGACATGATTTATGTCAAGGAGGAACCTTCAAATTGTCACTTTAGTAAGTCATATTTTTTGAAAGATTTGTGTCTAATTTAACAAAGAGAGCAAATGAAAGAACAGAGACAGAAACGGTCGTTGCCGAAATTTGACACAAACTGTCATAAGTGCTTAACCAAAAAAGGTAATTTTCCAGATGATTATGTCAGTCCGTGTTGCTTCATTGATGCCAATACTGTAGTGAATTTCATTATCAACCAGGTAAACTAAGCCGACGATTGTACAACGGGTGTCGACTTTAAGCCTGAGCTTAGCTAAGCTTAGGCTTAACAAAGCTCGTGGTAAACCCGCATTTGTACAACCGACCCTTCACTGCACAAACACGTTCCTTTAACTCATCTGAGCTATGTGGTTTCCAACTGAGCTGAGCCGTCTCATTTTTAATAGTGTTTACCACTGGGCTGCACTCACCCGCACTGCGTTGAACTGACTGCAGTAGTTGTGTTCCACTGGTAAAGTTCTATTGCACTGCTTGATTTTTAGTATGTTCCACTACCCGCATTCTCTGAGTGTAGTGCGCACTCAGGGCAACATTTTCGCACGAGCCTCGGGATCTCGTTCTGTAGTGCCAGTGCAAATATGACGAATATGGCTTCAAAAATGTCAGATTTTTTAATTTAAAATGAATTGCTAGAAAGCGATGAAAGTAGTGATGATGAAGAAGAAATTGCAATGTTATTAAAGGAAAAGCGAAAAATGCCGAAAGTTATAAAATTTGTGGAAACTGTACTACACAAATTCAGCGATAAAGAGGTATACACTTTTTTCTAATAAAAAAATTTAAAACTTAATAAAATCATTTTTAGTTTAAAAGTAATTTTCGTGCGGAAAGGACTACATGCTACAAGTTAATAGAAGAATTCAGGGACTCTCAATTCTTTCCCCAGAAGACCACATTTGCCATCATAATTTTCATAATCCTCAGACATTTTATACCTTTCTAACTTAAATAAACAGCTCTATTACCTTAGAAGAAACAAAGGTCGGCTGTCATTATAAATGCACTGTTCTGCTTGCGTACGTTCCACTCAGGAATTGCACTGATCCCCACCGATATGCACTTTGTCAGAGCAGATGATAGAATTGCACTTGTCAGGAGCGCAGTGAGTGCTGCTCAGTGGAAAACACTATAAATGATCTGAGTTAGTGCAGATGTAAAAGGAAAGCACCTTTTGATTCGACATCATTTTGAATATTTCAACCAATACGAACAGTTTCAGTACGAGGTACACACTCTCGAACTAAGTAAAAACAAGTCGAACAATAAAATTAGAATAATACGTCCTAAATCACAGCACAAAAACATTTTCGAGTTTGGAAGTTCTCTCAGCACGCTTGGTTCTCGGGCACGCAGACTGCTTTCCTGGACCTCATGGAAGACCTGTTGATCATGCTGGACCTCAGGACCTCGCCTCTGACGGATGCCCTGATTGAACCTGACCTGCTGAAATGCTGGCTCTTTTTGGGCTTCTTCTCAACTTCGTCGTCGTCTTCTTGTTTTCTGAGGAAACAGTGAATAATATGAGAAAAACTGTTATAGATACGAGGATGGAATTTTTAATTTTTAAATAGAAAGACCGTGGAATCCAGTACTATACTGATGAAAAAATGAAGTCAAGTTGATTGCCTCGGTACTTCTTACACATTTTTAGTTTAGTTTATTATTTTCCTATGGCATGAAACTATAGTCTGAGGTCCCCTTGCAACCAATGATCACCCATCCGCCTAAAAAAAGGGTGTTATGCCTCTAGGTCTTTCTTTCCCGAATCAATTACATTGCCTATTACGAATACAATTATTTTTGAGTTTTACAACCCCCACTCAAAAAAAGGAGCGGGAGTCCCTAAAACGCTTGATAACGAAGTTTGAGCTGTTTTTATATTTTTAGCTTTTTGATTATTGCTGCGCCGCTACTGATACGGTTCCCAAAAACCATAGTAGTAGTAGTAGTAGTAGTAGTAGTAGTAGTAGTGATGGGGAGGCGAAGCCAGGCAAGTAGGCCACCTGTGGCCCTGTTTGCCAACCCCACTGAACCAATCACTGAAAACACTAAAATTCTACACCCTAGAAAACTCCTTGTCGAACCTACCAGACCTCCTGACGAAAGTCAGTATGTCCGACCATTTCGCTGAATATACTGGCTCCTCCCCGAACTCCGTCGTGCCGAATATCTGAACCCTAAGGTTGCGATAAACTGCACATCTGCCCAGGAAGTGGAACGCTGTCTCGTCCTCCTCCCAGTATCTGGAGCAAATGGGGTCCCCTACCACTCTCATGAGTGACAAATGTCTATTCAGCCGGCAATGGCCAGTAAGAACCCCCACCAGAAGGTTGAACGTCACTCTGCCTTTATTCAAAAGCCTTAGCATTCGGCCCTTGTCAGGGCCTGCTATGAATCTTTTGGCTTGCCTGCAGTCGTCTCTCTCTTAGCAGGCTTTCGCCAGTTCCTTGTAGGCCCAGTTGTCCAGGGCCACATTGACCTGACGTCTGCTAATTCCCAGCATAGGTTCTGGGCCGATGCAGGGGCTGCTGGCCCCTATCCTAGCTAATCGGTCCGCTCTCTCATTACCCGGTATACCAATATGTCCGGGGACCCACAGCAGGGTCACCTTCTTATAGCTTGCTAATTTCTGAAGGGCGGCAGAGCATTCTTGAGCCAGAGCTGATCTGGCCCTAGGAGGTGCCACCGCTTTTAGAGCTGCTTGGCTGTCAGAGCATAATGTATATGCTCTGTTCAGAACACTGTTCGATTTTCCGTTGAGTATGCCGCAGAAATTATAGAAAAATCAGCAAATTTTGAGCTTACTTTGTACAGGGGAAGTCCCAGATGCTCTGTCCTTTTCCAAACATCTCTCCGTCGTGTAGTGTTTGAGGTAGTTCTTGATCTAACGTTTCTGGTAAAAACAGAGCTAGAAGTCCACCCAAGATCCCCAGTATTCCAAGGATGAACAGTGGCAGAGACACTGATACTTTCGCCTGGAAGAAGACGATTTTAAAAACAGAACAATACGGAAGGCAATTTTTTTATTTGCCATATATAAGGATACTTAATTTTACATGAAATATACGTTCCAACGACGTTTATATATACAGGGTTCGGCATAAAGGACGGTCGTTTTTTTCTCTGTCAGGGCGACAAAGTTTCTAGCATTTTGTTACCAGTTGACATTATGGGGGGTTGAGCACTGCCATGCCATGTTGTAGCCATTTAAAAAACGCAGCCTTTTGTACCAGACCCTGTATAATACCGGTTTCAATACAAAAATGAATCTATATTACAGTTACTGGTATACATCAGAAATCGTCAGTGAAACTTAAATTTAACAATGTTATGAGGAGGTCTGCAAGGATCTAATAGAATCGTCAAAAATACGTTTCTAACTCAGAGTAACAACTGAACATAGTTACCAGGTAGTAAACAAACCACTTCAGCATGGCGTGCTCAAAGCCATCATCTTTGGCACTTCAGCCTTCAAACATTGATCAGCTGTGGCCTCGCGGCAGTGACAGTTCAAATTGTAAACAATGCTGTGTAATGCCAACTAACCTGAAAATTCTTCCAATGCAACCCATGTTACAAACGCTGCACTTTTTGAGTTCCATTTCGAAAAAAACTGTTAAACTACTCTCGAATATAGCACAGCAACTCCGTAAAGCTTCACTACAGTTAGCAACAAATAGCAAATTCGATTTTACTGACCAAGCATAGAAGACGCACAAGCAAAACAAACGTTTGACAGTCGAGCTTCTACCGTAAATAAGTCGCACGAAAATTATGTCGGCATTGACAGCTCCTCAAAATAAGACTTCAGAATGTGCGTTTATGATGAAGAAATTATGCAGTTACGCAGTAGAGGTCAACTTATCTATTGACTTTGCTGTAATCATTCCGGAACCATCAAAATACAGTCTTTTTTAACGTAAAATGGAATATTTCTGGATACTATACAATTAAGACGATAGTAAATAATTATGATTGCCGTATCTGGTGATCAATATGACAACGTAAGAAAAGATGTCGGCCTATTAGAATTAGTTGTTTACTACCTGTATGTTCAGTTGTTACTCTGAGGTTTCTAAATACATTTGAACTTTGATGATTATATTTTGTAGGATACAGCATTCTTGTTTATAATATAAATTGGTATTACAGTAATCTTGGAAATGTCTATATTACAGTTCATTGTTTCATAAAAACGCGTTTTAAAAAATGTTAGCCATAAATTACTTCCTCGTTCAATGATTGGTGAATTTTTCTACACCACGATTGAATTAAAAATACCGCTTATTCAGTTCAATTACTCCTTTTACAATTAAACGTGAAGCATTTCATTACATGCTAGAATGACAACAGGTTGGTACTACCAATATAGTTCATCGCATTTACGTTACTGTTTTCATTTAACTTATTTATACATTTTCTGATGTGTCATTGCCCAAATAGTAACAATAGATCAGGTATTGTCTATAGTGATAGATATACTGTTTTATCTATCGCATTTCATTGGCTCATTAGTAGAAATTACATATACTTGAAGTTAAACTTTACTGACCGTTCGGCCACCTCTGCTCGTCTGCAGCTTTGAATAAAGAAAAGCCAAGAGCGTCACTAACTTTGCACATTTTGTTTTGAAACATGGTTTTCTACATCAGTAAAGTGATGGAGAAATGCGTCAACCAAGAGCTCATGAAATACCTAGAGCTCCATCACTTAATCAACGACAGATAATATGGAGTCCGACACCAAAGATCAACTGGAGATCTCCTGGCTTACGTCACACATGTGTGGAGTAAACTTATCCAGCCATTTGGCGAGGCTCATGTCGTTGCTCTCGACATTTCAAAGGCATTCAGTCAACTGTGGCATGCAGCTCTCCTAAACAAGCTCCCCTCTTACGGGCTCACTGTTAAGCTCTGCGGTTGGCACGCAGACTTCCTCTCAGGTCGGAAAATTTCTGTCGTGGTAGACGGCTTTTCCTCTTCTTTCCATAGCATCAATGCTGGGGTTCCCCAGGGATCGGTATTGGCTCCGACATTGTTTCTGCTTCACAATAACGATCTACTCTGTAGCACTACGAATCCAATCCACAGTTTTGCGGATGACAGTACGCTGCATGTAGGCATCATGAGCAACAGACCAATCTCTGTGGTCGAGCTGGAATGCAGAAGACTGGCAGTGGCAGCTTCACTTTCAAAGGATCTCGATACCATTACCGCTTGGGGGCTTAAGAATATGGTTAAATTTAATGCCTCCAAGACCCAGTATTGTACGCTATTAAACAAGAAGTGCCCAAGCCAACACCAGGTTCTAATGAACAACCAGGCTCTGCCAAGGAGTCACTCATTCAAGCTGTTAGGAGTCAACATTACAGAAAATCTGGTCTGGCACGAACACGTCGCGTCAATTGCAACAGCTGTTGGTAAAAAGCTTGGGTACCTATTTAGAGCCTGAAAGTATTTCTCACCATGTACCTCATCACGCTATATGTATAAAGCCCAGATAAGACCTTGCCTGGAGTATTGCTCTCATGTCTGGGGAGCTGCTGCCCCTACTACCCTATCTATCCTAGATGCCGTCCAGAGAAGGGCAATTCGACTAATTGGCGATCCAGCCTTAACGCGCCACCTCCAGCAACCTTTCACCGGCGTGTTGTTGGTGACCTCTCACTCTTCTACCGATATTCCAACGGAATTTGCTCCTCTGAGCTATCCTCTATCGTTCCGCCGCTCACTGCTCCTATCAGATGTACCCGTGTGACCGCTGCATCTCATCCTAAGACGGTCGTTCTTCATACATCAAGAACTGAGCGGTACAACCGCACATTTATTCCCAGGGTGTCCAAGGCTTGGAATGGACTGCCAGAAGATGTATTTATTGGGCCTGTGGGTATTGGCCCATTCAAGTCCCGCGTCAACAAACTTCCCCTAGCATAACCCTTTCACAGCGGTCGCGGTATTCTGTTATTTAGGCTCTGCCTACGCGGTCTGTTCAGTTATAAAAAAAATCGCAGTGACGACGTTTGTCACTTATATGAGAGAGCGACAACGCTTTTGTTTTTCATAGACATCGTAAAATCTTATTATCAAAGCAACTAGATTTTGACAACTGATTTCTCAAATTTATGTGACAAATACACTCATTGTGACCACACATGGTATTATTATTTACGTATTGTGGCCTTAAAGATGTTTAAAAGCTTTTGATGACTAGTTACTGGAAATTTTGAATGTAATAAATCACTAAACTTCATGTCACATCGACTTGTTTAGGATATTTGAGAAGGGGTGCTAGGTTTCATGGTAAGTAAGGAATAAATAATGAATAGTTTTACCAAGTAAACCACGAACGGTGCGATGATGCTAGCTACGTAACCCATGATGTGGATCAAGGCGACTCCTTGTGCTCTAACCACAGTTGGAAGCAGCTCTGCAGCATACTGGAGGCCAATGTTGTAAGAGATGTTGATTGCAAATCGGCCCATAATCGCCAATGTCGCTGATGGTAAGCCTGTAAACACAAAGACAGACAAATTAATACAAGTAGATCATTTTTATATACGAAAGATTGAGGAATGGGGTATTTTCCGAACAAAATTTTATGACGGAATATTGATCTTACGTCACCAAAAACCATGTAACTAACATTTTTACTTTTTATTGTGAACGCGAAGTGGTTTGAAAGCACCTTCAAGTTCAAACATAAAATTTCGCGCCAAAGCTGTGACGTAATAAATCTAAGGTGACGTCATAAGTCTTTCGTGGAGCTATCCTTAGAATGTGACTGTACCTTGTCGTCTGACCTCCTTTCCTCCATCTACAGACATAACCTCCGCTTCGTATTGATATTGACAGATGTTTGTTTACATCATTTCATGATCTATCTTGGTTAAATGATATACCGTTACAGTCTTGACACCAGGGGAGGTTATGTATGCATGACACTAGTGACAGGCTGTTAAAGACGAGTGTTGCCGAATGACGGGTAAAATTGTGAAAAGTAACTATGAAACGTTCTCAGAGTAAACTGCTAATTACATAACAATGCAAAAAATGGAATAGCTGTGCAATATAACATTTTTAGTCCACAAAAAGAGGGAAACTAAATAAACTTAAAATAAAGTTTACATCCTTTATAGAAAAACTATGCAAAATATTAACAACGTGACAACCTTGAATCAACGCTCAATTCAAATTAAAATAGTCACATCCTATCTACATCCGGCATAAAAATCACTTTTGATTGGTAGATTTCTTAAGCGGGAGGTTTAAGAGATTTAAATGAGCTCTTTTCAAAGGGATGATCTTCAAAGTCTATCTTTACCCCACGTGGGCAGAAAAAATTGAGCAAACACTGCCATCATTACAAATTAGATACAAGCAATCCATTTCAGCCATTAAGTGGGCAATATTAGCAAGTTGGAAAATACCCCATTGCAAACTAATATGGCTACTTGAATAAAATACATATAGGAAAATGTGTAACATTATTAACGCTAGATTAAATTACTATTATTATAATGATTTTTCAAGTTTCTCTCGGATGAGTGCGGTAGCAACAAGTTACTGTTGACGGGCTGTGCCAAGTCAACACCTGAACTCTTCTAGTTCTCACCTATAGGAACTGTAGTAGCTAGTAGACTGAAAATGCCGCTGACAATCAAGGACCCAGCAGCCAACCATCTTCTTCCCCAAACATCCAGAACCAGTGTTAAGAATGTGTCTGCGGGAAATTCTGTTACACTGGCTATCGTGAACGTCAGAAAAACGTCAAGACCTGGAAAAAAATTGTATTATTCTGCGCTTTCTTGTTAGGTACTTTTTTTTGCTAGTACAGTTGATTAGCATAGATAGGTTTACAAAGCAGGCTTTAGTTCAACTTTATTCTAGATCTTAGTATCTACCGACTAGAGACTTTGTTTATAATAATAAAACTTTATTTGATCCAGTATGATTACAAAGATGATATTGTCTCCTTCATAGGCTAGTGACTATTTTCGTATCTGAAATTTGACAGGTAAATGGTAGCTCTCGACGGTCCCGGGTAAATAAAGTAGAACTTGAGATGTCAAATATAAAGTGTCAGTGTCAGTATAGAGCTTCTTTTTTTAACTTATGTGGCAACGGCATTGACTTTTGTGGTCTATAGCCTCGTGTTCTGTGTAGGCTTTGTTAGTGTTTCCCGGCGCCAGTCCAGGAACGGCACTGTTGATTAGAAGCCAACAGTGAAGGCTCAGGTGGAGATTCTCGCTGCACTTTTTTTTTATGGATATTTATTTTTGATTGGAAATACCAGAAATAAATTTCCGCCTCTAACGAGAGTCGAACCCGGGACCTCCCGGTCACGAGCCCTCGACTCCAACCCCCCAAAGCTTCTTTTATGGAAATTTATTTCTGCTTATATTAAATCTTATGTTCTTCGATTAAAACTTACCTAATGTTTCAACGTTTCTGACGTGACCATCAAATACCAATGAGATTACCATCCACAAAACCACCATGATGAGCGTGATTTTCCTCAATCGAGGGGTTCTGAAGAGATCCAATACAGAATAGGTTTTGTCTTCTTCTTCTAGTTTCTTTGCTCGCATACAGGAGTCCTTGAATTTGAAAGAGAGTGTTTAACCTGAATATTCTTGGATTACAGTTTTACTCACCCTAAATTTTTGGTATGTGCTTTCGCTAACTTTGGATCTGTTGATTCTCTCGAACTTCCTCAAAATGCTTATGGCTTTGTCGGTTTCGCCTTGAGATACAAGCCACCTGGAAAAATAAGTTCAGTTAGATTGCCAAAATTTGTTAGTGGAGTCAAAAGCTCTTCCTGCTTTTAGTCATCATCATCATAGTCACAATGTCTTGACAGACATATTGTGAACTCGTAAAATGCATTTACTCATTTTACGAGTTTCTCTTGGGATATCTTTAAGATCTTTAATGCAGTAGTTTCCCATTTGCTTTCTGCATCCTCATGCCGTTGACCAGATGGTATCTACTGGTTCATCCGCCTTTAGGGGCAATTTCCCACCCCAAGGACAAGAAGGTGTCCTGACTCTTCTCAACTCGTCCACCCAAAGCTGTTGGTTGAGAAAAGGTTACTGTTTATACCGACAGTAGTTCGGTGTTCCTTTTAGTCGCCTTTTACGACAAGTAGGATACGATGGGAGATAAAGAAGCACCTCAAATTTTATCAAAATTGATACAGCGGATACTGAGTTCAAGCAGTGACACAGACAGACCGACAGTCCTGTCATTGTATTTTTGATCATATTAGTTACCTAACTCAATTAAAAAATCAATCACTCTCATAACGTCTATTTAGAAATTTGAGATCTTGGAATGTACCTGAAAAAAATTACGTCCATAAACTTGTTCAAGGAAAACGTACATAATAACAAAATACCAGTGTACATTCGTCTGTCATAATAAAGTATACGATTATGAGTTCAATCGCACAATGCAGCCATGATATAATAAATTTGTCATTTGACATTGAAACGAAATTCGCAAAATTCTGCAATTTTTTATTTTGTATAGTTATGCAAACCTAAATATTATTACGTTATATCCATGGAGGTCCACAACCTTTCATTGGCATTCACACAATGTTTATGAATAACATATCGATAAAAACATTCCAGTCAACTAAGTTAAAAAGTCGTGTCAAGTAGACCGATTCGATCCTATAGTTAATTACGCAAAATGTTATATTTATAAGTATTAGTGTTTACTAAGAAAATACGTGTGCCTATGTCTAGGAAGGATCGCTGATTCTATAAATCTGTTAAAATACACTGAAACTTGATGGAACTCTTCTGGGAGTATTCTTTTCAAGGCCACCCCCACTCCTCATCATCATAGTCACAATGTGTTAACAGACATGTTGTGAACTCGTAAAATGCATTGAGTCGGAGCTAGAGTATTGCAGACACGAATATTATCAACAGTTTTGAGAACTGTAGCTTGCCATCGTTCGCGATTTACTGTTAGTTCGGTGGCGCTCTTGATACCCACATCCAGCAACTGTTTTGTCGTATCCACCCAGTGTGTAGGGAAACGGCCACGGCGCCGCTCACTCGGGGCATGACCCTGAACTACAAGTTTCTCCATATTATCGCTTCTGTGTATATGTCCCAAAAAAGTAAGCATTCTCGTCGACACAATGATGATAGTCTCTCTGGATTACCGAGCTCATTCAGTAAAGAAACGGTAGTTCGATGGGCGGTATAAGAAACTCTCAACATTCTCCTCCACGTCCATATTTCAAAAGCATTTATGCGAGCTCGATCTGCCTTTTTAACAGTCCAAGTTTCCGAGGCATACAAAAATATGGAGAACACAAGAGACTGAACCAGCGACATTTTGGTAGCTTTAGTGATGTTATGGTCACGCCATATTTTAGTAAGCTTTGTCATGGCCACACGTGCCTGTTGAATGCGTCGTCGAATCTCATTTTCACAGCTACCCGAATTGTCGATCAAAAAACCGAGGGACACAAAACTTTGAACTACTTCACAGCGGCCTACTGACTTTATTGCTCAATGATTATCGTGCTCTCTATCTACGATCATAATCTTGGTCTTGTTGTAGTTAATACCAAGACCATACGCTGCACTGTGTTGTTCTAAGGTGTTTAATAGAGCTACTAGTTCTTCCTGAGAAGTAGCAATAAGCATTGTATCGTCAGCAAATTTTATGTTGGATATTTTGCTTCCGCCAATAGTTATACCGCCATTCCAGTTGTCCGAAACCTGTCTCATTACAAATTCAGAGTAAATCTTAAATAACATCGGAGATAATACACATCCTTGACGAACTCCTTTTCTGGTTGCAGTTTGACCAGACAGGTTACCATCAATTCTTACACGAGCCCAATTAGACTCGTAGAGTTGAGGATTTCCCACAGTTTAGGCCACTTTACGTTATCAAACGGCTGCACAATTGCTGTAGATAAGAGTTCTTATCTTTTCGGCACAATCTTTGAATCTCACGTGAGAGCTGTCTATATGCGTTTTGCACTCCTAATACGGGGAATATAGGTGCCGGCCTTGTGACGCGGTCTCAGTCTCTCGGAACGCGCCGAACAGGTGGCATCAGTTTCTGAGGATGCCGGCCACTCGTGTTGGCGAAGCCTCAAGCAGCGAAGCGTGCCGACGTCAAGGCGGCGGAGCGTGTCGACGCCGGCCGAACAGCCCAAGAACAAGCAGTTCATCAACTAATACAGTATTGCTTACCTCGCAGATTCTGGTACCAGCCAAGGTGTGAAAACAGCCAACGCTAAAGGTGCAGAAGTGACGTAACATAGGACCCTCCAATCAGCGACGTAGTACGCAATCCAGGGCAGGATTGAGGCTGCGAATGTGAAGAATATCGCTATGGACATGTTTGCTACGAAGGTCCGCCATTTTGGTCCCACGTATTCCAGAACTAAAAAAAAAAGATCGCAGCTAAGATAAGCAACCTAGACCATGCCATGTAGAATGCAAAATTTGTATAAAACATGCTTTTGCAAATTAAATACTTGTTATAACAGCTCTCGGTGCTTCCTCTACATTTTGAAAAAAAAAATAATGTATGAAATCTGGTTCCATCACTACACGCCAGAGTCCAATCGAGAGTCAGCCGAGTGGCATCAGTATTCTGTGATGCGCAGTATTTATCGATTTTCCCGAAATTTAACAGCGATTACTATTACACAGTATTGTTGGTGCATTTGAAGGATTGAATCAAGAAAAAACCTCACCATTTGAGAGAAGAAATGTGTTTTTGCATCAAAATAACGAAAATTGCATAGATAAGGTTAAGAATTGCTTCCCAGTGCACCGTATGCTCCAAATCTAACCCTCAGTAACTTTTTTTGTTTACTCACCTCAAAGAGGTGCTAGCTGGAAAGAAATTTAGTACCAATGGAGAGATAACCGCAGAAATTGAACCTTATTTTGAGGCTAAAGACAAATCATACTATAAAAATCGTATCGTAACTATACCGAATGATAAAATTGAGTTTTAACAAAAACATAAGGTTTTCTATGTTAGCCTAACTCTTATTCTGCGCCGCAGAACGGCAGAACACTTAGGTCCAGTTTCACAATCGGTAGTTAACTAGAGGTTAAAAGAAAACTAGTGGTTAGCGAACACTTTGCGTTTCATAATCGGCGGTTTACGTAAAGCTCTGGTTATCCTGTAGTTAAGTTAACCCAAGGATAAAGTATGGGTTATCTCTGACGCTTGTCAGAGCCGATGGCACATAAGCTTGCTTTGTAGGTTATAAAAACATGCATTTTGACATTGACGTCTAAGGCCCAGTTTCACAATCAGTAGTCACTCTGACGGTTTATTAACCTTGACCTGCGAGTTAACTCGAACAATGGAACGCCTCTTGTTTCACAATCATAAAATGACGTAGGGTTAACTGACCGCGAGTTGTATTTTATTTTTAGCGGTTGATGGTACTGTGTCCGCAATATTTAAAATTGCTCTTCTTCTTATTTCCTTCGTTAGGTGTTTGGTGCTGGTGTTTTGTGTTTTTCTGACAAGACTGTCAAAGAATGAGTTCGTTGCGTTGTCAGTGCCATGCGATTTCCAACCTCATTTTGGTTTTTTCGCTGACGTTTTTTCATTTTATTCGCAGTTATTTGGTGTTTGCCATAGATAAAAGATTTTTAGGTTGGATTGGTGTTTGGACTGCTTGGCGTTGTAGTTGTTTCTGGGAAGAGTGAACAACTTTTCAAAAGATGAAGAATATCTGTTCATTTCGTTAGCAGAAAAGCACAAGCATGTAATAGAATGCAAAACAAAAGGTGCAACAACATGGCGCGAAAAAGACAACGCCTGGGAAAAGATAGGAGAAGAATTTAATTGCAAATGTGCAAATAATAGCCGCATCTGTAAAGGTGCTGAAAGAAAAATACAAGAATTCAAAAAAGACCAAGCAGTCATGGTCATCATATTCCTCGAAATAATTGACTCCAGGTCGAAATATTCTTGGTCTCATTACTTCTTCATCACTGCTATATGCATTTACATAATAACCATCCATTTCAAATAAAAAGAACGATGGAAAGCGTTAAGGTAAAATATGAAACTTCAAACGCCTAGCAAATAGCAAAACCAAAGTGACATAACCTAATGCGCATGTGTCATCGCAAACCTGGGGTTAACTCAAGAATTTCTTGGGGTCAAGTTAACTCAAAGTTAACCTCAAGTAAAATCGAAAACAACCATTTGCGAAACATGACATCTAGGGTTAACCTCCGGTCAACACACAACCTTGAGTTAACCCATCATTGTGAAACCAGCCCTAAGACGTCGATGGATTTTGATTATAGCCTGTTGTGACACAAGTCAAGAATATGAATACAAAGGTTAGGTTTATTTGCCAACGGGTTATTGTATTCACAGAACACAATTATGGTAGTGCTGCGACACATCCTTGCTGCCAAATGGAAGATAAATAAGCTTAACCACTGGTTTTCTTTCTGAAACACAGCGATCCGATAACTACTGGTTATCTTCCATCTGTCGGGTTAAGTGACTACCGGGGGTTACCAATGATTGCGAAACTGGGCCTTATAAGCGTTAAAGTACGAGATATAATACCAAACTTACCCAGAATGTACATCATGGTGAAGCAGTTATCGAAAGCCATACCGACGACGAACCTGCACAGGCAGTACGACCAAAAGGAACTGCAGAACGTGGTCGCAATGCCCCCGATGAACCCTGCTACGTTGGTACCCACCAATGCCGGGATACGTCCGAATCTGTCGGCCAACCATCCGAACACCAGGCCGCCCAAGATGGCGCCGCAAAAGAAGATGGATTGGGCGGTGGAAGGCAGGGCGCTGTTGTCGCACACCCAGTCCAGCTAGATCGACAATCAAGGAATTGGTCAATCAATAAACTACGCAACAAATTAACCAACCAGTTAATGCACTAATCAACTAGCTATAGCTAATCAACCAAACTAACCGATTAGCTAAATAAAAACTCGGTATACCACTATACGGCTTAACTAGCCAAGTAACTAATTAGCTACCCAGTACACTAATTAACTAACTAATCAAAGACTGAATAAGTAATATCAGTAAGTTAGTTAATCAATTTATGAACTACAGTCAACAAGCAACCAATTACTACACTTTTCAACTAGCTAACTAACTAATCAAATACACAATAAACTAATTAACTGGCTCAATAACTAATCAAACAACCATTACACTAATCACTTAGGTAAATAACTACTTGATATGCATGCCACTACACTCACTAACTAAGTAACTAATCAGCCACCCAGTACACCAACTAACTAGCTGTCTAACTAATCAAAGGCTTAATAAGGAATATCAGTAAGTTAGTTAATCAATTTACGAACTACAGTCAACAAGCCACCAATTACTATACTTTTCAACTAGCTAACTAACTAATCAACTACACAATAAACTAATTAACTGGCTCAATAACTAATCAAACAACCATTACACTAATCACTTAGGTAAATAACTACTTGATATGCATGCCACTACACTCACTAACTAAGTAACTAATCAGCCACCCAGTACACCAACTAACTAGCTGTCTAACTAATCAAAGGCTTAATAAGGAATATCAGTAAGTTAGTTAATCAATTTACGAACTACAGTCAACAAGCCACCAATTACTATACTTTTCAACTAGCTAACTAACTAATCAAATACACAATACACTAATTAACTGGCTCAATAACTAATCAAACAACCATTACACTAATCACTTAGGTAAATAACTACTTGATATGCATGCCACTACACTCACTAACTAAGTAACTAATCAGCCACCCAGTACACCAACTAACTAGCTGTCTAACTAATCAAAGGCTTAATAAGGAATATCAGTAAGTTAGTTAATCAATTTACGAACTACAGTCAACAAGCCACCAATTACTATACTTTTCAACTAGCTAACTAACTAATCAAATACACAATACACTAATTAACTGGCTCAATAACTAATCAAACAACCATTACACTAATCACTTAGGTAAATAACTACTTGATATGCATGCCACTACACTCACTAACTAAGTAACTAATCAGCCACCTAGTACACCAACTAACTAGCTGTCTAACTAATCAAAGGCTTAATAAGGAATATCAGTAAGTTAGTTAATCAATTTACGAACTACAGTCAACAAGCCACCAATTACTATACTTTTCAACTAGCTAACTAACTAATCAAATACACAATACACTAATTAACTGACTCAATAACTAATCAAACAACCATTACACTAATCACTTAGGTAAATAACTACTTGATATGCATGCCACTACACTCACTAACTAAGTAACTAATCAGCCACCCAGTACACCAACTAACTAGCTGTCTAACTAATCAAAGGCTTAATAAGGAATATCAGTAAGTTAGTTAATCAATTTACGAACTACAGTCAACAAGCCACCAATTACTATACTTTTCAACTAGCTAACTAACTAATCAAATACACAATACACTAATTAACTGGCTCAATAACTAATCAAACAACCATTGCACTAATCACTTAGGTAAAGAACTACTTAATATGCATGGCACTACACTCACTAACTAAGTAACTAATCAGCCACCCAGTACACCAACTAACTAGCTGTCTAACTAATCAAAGGCTTAATAAGGAATATCAGTAAGTTAGTTAATCAATTTACGAACTACAGTCAACAAGCCACCAATTACTATACTTTTCAACTAGCTAACTAACTAATCAAATACACAATACACTAATTAACTGGCTCAATAACTAATCAAACAACCATTACACTAATCACTTAGGTAAATAACTACTTGATATGCATGCCACTACACTCACTAACTAAGTAACTAATCAGCCACCCAGTACACCAACTAACTAGCTGTCTAACTAATCAAAAGCTTAATAAGGAATATATTTCTAAAATATCAGTAAGTTAACTAATCAATTTATGAACTACTGCCAATAACAATTTAGATAAACGACCAATTACTACACTACTTAACTGGATAAATAACTAATTAATCAAACAGTAAACTAATTAACTAGCTATCTAACTAATCAAAGGTTTCATAAGGTATAGATTTCTCAAATATTAGTTAAGTGATAAATTAATGAACTACAATCAATGAGCATTCTAGGCAAAAAGTTATCAAATTACTAATCAAGCTAACATTTTAATAACCACTCAATTAACTGAACAATGCCTTAATTAATCAATTAGTCAATCACTTGATGAATAAAATGTCAGAAAATTAGCTGATGAACGACACAGTTAGTTAAATAAGTCAACAACTGATCAATAATGATTAATAGAAAATCCGGACAACTAATCGCTTAGTTGATAACACATTCGATCAAGTTACATAAAACATGAACGCTGTTGTCTGATACACAGTGCAACTATATGTTAATCAATTAGTTATTTGATAAAGCGTTAAATTAATCACACAGTGCAATTTTTTACTAAACAAACCATTCAAATAGCAAAAGAATTAATAAACCACTGCACTGTTGATCAGTCAGTTACTCAATCAGGCTCACAAACTACAAGCCAGGTAATAAATTATTAGTCAAATACTACATTGATTAACTAACCACTTAATGACTTAACAATGAACAGATCATTGAATCTACTAACCATTCGATTGGTAAATCATCAATTAGTCAACTGAACAATTGATGAACTAAGCAACTTTGGGTTAGTTGATTCAGATACGATATCAAGTGCTCCATTATTATAAATTACTTGATTAATTGATGAATAATTAAGTGAATCAGATAATTAATGGTTCAACCCAAGTAACGTAAAAGATATTGGGTTGAGCACTAAGAAAGGAAGGCGTTGTTTTTTATAATTTCAAAGTTAAATGGTTTCAAATATCTGTCAAAATGTTAATGATAGACCAAACAATCAGCTAATTATACAATTAATAGATTAGATGAATCAATCAGTAGATTAGCAAATTATTTTTATTACAGTGATAAATGAATTATTATACAAAAATACAAAGAATCAATTGAGTAATTAATGAATCTACTAACCTGTCACCTTATTAATTGAGGATCAGTCAATTAGCAGATTCATAATTTATAATTAACTAATTATTGACCTAGTTAATTTGTCGGTCAATTAGTGAAGTGGCTGGAGAAATGTGCAGACAATTACAGGTTTAATTAGCTAATTAATTTGTCAGTCAATTAGTAAAGATTGTTTAATTAGCTTATCAATTTGTCAGTCAATTAGTGACGTGCTGGAGAAACGTAAAGACAATTAGCAGATTTACGAATAGACTTATTAATTAGCTAGTCATTTGTCAGTAAATTATTGAAACGGTTGCAGATATATTTTATTCCCACCAATTAATTAGTAAATTTCAACTGAGTCACTAATAGATGAATAATTCAATTAAATAACTAATCGAACGTCATACAATCAATCAAAGGAAGATAGTTGATTTCACATTCTCATTTTTACACACAAAAGTACTGTTATTTCAGAATATTTGTTTCTTATATTTTATTAATGTTTTGCTATTACTCTGCTTAGACTACATCAATTCGTATCCTCAAAAAAAATGAATAGTATCACACAGCTTTATTACTTGATTATTTTGGGCGTAATCATCGGTTGCCTACAAGGATAAGCAATATGGAAATTCGGTGTGAAGCAGATAAACGTTTTTATTGGCAGCTAAACTGTGTTGAGGTTTTTGCGGTTACAGGAATCCGAGTGCGTTAATTCGATACGATACACATCCAGTCTGCGGTATTATTATCGATGGATAGATTTGTTCTCGAATGTTTACAGCTATCATTTCGACGTTAATCGATTTTAAAATGCTTCAATTCGATTCGATCTAGTTATGTTTATACAGACTTAAGGATTCACTTAGATTTACTTTCCACGACGTTGAGCTTCCGGGGAATTTGTTACTCGACAGCTGCAACCTGCAGCGCTTCAAATCTAACGTGCACCGACACTTATCCTCTCGCAGCGCTTCTACAGCGCCATAGGCCTTTGTGGGAGTCTGACCCTAAAAAAAACGCCCCACCTTGGCCAGAGAGGGAGTTTTCTAGCTTGACGAAGATAGAATAGAATATGTTTATACAGAAAACAATACAAGCTGATACAATAAAAGTATTTGAAAATATTTCTGCCCAATATACATCAGCTAACCCACCGAGTGTACATACGTAGTATACTGTGCGTGGGAATAAGGTGAAAATCTTATTAATAAGTTAAAAAAATAGAACATAGACAGTACATAAGCTAAAATGAGATAGAAAAAATCGCAGAATACAAAGAAAATACACTATTAACTTGGTTCCGTTCATGCTAGTATGTTTGGCATACATTACGATGAATAAAAATAAATTGCTTCAATTTTGATTCACTATGTGTAATTTTTCATAAGAGAAATTTTGTACATACACTTTTAGTCGCATTTAAAAAAAACCCATTGAATTTATTGATTTAGATTCCACCGGTATCAGATTGTATAGCCTTATGCCTAAATATGTAAAGCTTCTTTGACTCACTGTCCTGTGTCTAAAATCTAATATATATATGTTAGTGGATTGTCTCGTTTGATAAATATGTGATGGCATTATTGAAATTTGTTTAATAATATAATAATAATAATAGCGTTTATTAAAAAAAACTAGTTACGTAGTATAGAAGAAGAAAAAAGTGTTTAATATCTTTCTACTAAGTTAGTTGCTTTCTTCCATATTAACGAGCTTTTGTTTATTTTTCATGGCCTGCTAGGTTGCTTGCATGCAGGAAAATTGAAACACGCCGATTTGACTGAAAATTTGAAATAAAATGAAAACCAAAAAAGATTGATATATCAAGAATGCTATATCGTTAGAAAGGTAATCTAATTTTACATTCGATACTTTAAACCAAAATAGGCATTCCCATTTGAAAAAATCAAGTTATCTGTGATTGAAGTTTCCTTAATTTATCTCCTGATTTCTTCAAGTACAAAAAGAATTCAAATTTAGCCGTCTGACTTAAGGTGACGCATTTCATGTTTAGTCGTACTGCAAAGTCAAGGCCCTCGAAGTTTTATAATCGCTGCGATAGTTAATTTTTTTCTGATACCTACTTATACCAAAAATGGTTATTTGCGCCTAAACGGTTCGTTTAAAGTCCCATGTGTGATACATAAAGTCACACTAGAATTGACCAAGGAATCCAAATATGCAATAATATATAGGGGGTTCCATTCAAAAAAATGTAAGTTTGATATGAATCACACTGTATATACGTCAGAATTTAAGTGAAAATATTTTTACGTAATAGCCCTCAAGGGTCCCTACCATGACCAAGTGACAGATTTTTGGAATATTTTTCAGTAAGCCCACAATCCTCCGTCCACGCACTATTGGCCCACCCTGTATACGCGTATCATAAAATTCGATACAGGTCAGCACTAAAAAAAACCACATGTAAATGAATAATTATATACCCACCAGATCTTTTTTGTCCGTAAAAATTAAAACAGCAAAATATTGTCCTTTTAATATTAAACTTAAATATTATAAACTATGATACTACCATGTAACCCCCAGGAAGAGAAGCCTGTGCATTTGTGAAATGGTCATTTAGTAGAGGCCTATTTTTGAGTTGCAATACTTTTTTTTAGCTGTATCATTTTATCAACACATTATTTCAATAAAACTGTGGAGTTCAGGTAGAGGCAAGCTATAAATCCAGTTCCTGAGACTCCCAATGTATTTTCCTCAGCTCGTTTGGTATTTTATTGTACAGTTTTGGTGCCATGTAGAGGTTTGTTCTGTTTGATATAACGAAAAGCGTTAGCGTAAGCGTTAGATTGAGCTGGCATCAACGTAGATTTGTATAACATTTAGTAATTTTTGTGAAAGACCCAAAATGTGATAGAAGATACTTTCTGTAAATTTTCATACCTCAGTGGAAATAGAGTCATATGGCACCTCAGTTCTGTTATATTCCCAACCATATTTGCAAGGAACAATAGGCCATGAAGGATCTGGTGTCCTAAGACCTTGGTCCAGGGCTTTGATAAAATCGCCATCGTACATGTGACACCTGTCTCTGCCATCAGGTCCAAACGGGATTGCTAAGCTTATCCTGAAAAAGAAAATGTTGATTTAGTACTTAATAACAATAATTTTCAAACAATCTTACAGCTCAGTATATCGCAAAACTGTGCTTTTAGCCACCTTAGAAGCAGCCTGAACATTTCAAATAAAATTATTGTGTCACATAAAGATGAGCAATTTTGGGAAATTCACTGAAAACATTCACTATTGATGGCTGCCAAACAAATTAGTTACTGGTGGCAGCAAAGCTTGGCTATAAAGATACAAGTTTGTATTCATAAACTAAGTTATTTTTTAGGATTAGGTCAGCATTAAAACAAAAAACACCAGACGTTTCGACTAACATATAGTCATCATCAGGCATCAGAATGTCGAAGTTTCTATCATATTAAACAGCATGGCAACAGCATCGCTAGACACTGCCCACAGTAATAAAATTCAACGAAAATGTTTAACAACACAGACACATATACAATTAAAATTTAACTAAAAAATGAAGTCAAGTTGATTGACTCAGTACTTCCCACACATTACGCTGATATCAGCTTATTATTTTCCCATAGCATGAAGCTTTAGTCTCAGATCCCTTGCAACCAAATAATCGCCAGCCCCCCCCCCCCTAAAATTGTCTTATGCTAGGTCCTTCGTTCACAGGTCAATGGACAGCCTATTATCGATACTACAAACTTCTCAGTTTTACAACCCCCCACCCCCCAACCACCTCACCTTCACCCCCACCCAAAAAACTGGTAGGAAATGATCAGGAACCCCTAAAACATCTAAAAACCGAATTTGAGTTGTTTTCATACTTTTCGTTCTTTGATTATTGCTACGCTGCCACTGACACGATTTTTAACAAACATACGCGTTTTCCATTCTCACCACGGTAACAATATACTGTGTCAAAATTTCATTAGAATCAATTTAATAGTGTCCAAGTTACAAAATACAAAACGATTTAAACCAAGTCTCTTAGTTTCCGTAATAGGCTAGGCAATGTTCGGATGGTCCTAAAAAGGTGATTTGTGTCGCTAGATCTTCCTTCACGGATTAGTGGACAGCCTATTATGAGTACAAGAAATTTTTTAATTTTTCAACCCCAAACCCCCAACCACCCTAATTTCACCCCCACCCAAAAAAACGCAGAAAATGATCAAAAACCTCTAAAACGCTTAAAAACGAAGCTTGAGCTGATTTATATTTTTAGTTTTTTTATTATCTCTGCGCCGCCACTGGCACGATTCATCAAAACCATACGCGTTTTCCAACTTCGCCATGGTAGTAATGCTGTTTCAAAATTTCATTAAAATCAATTCAACAGTTTCCTCGTTACAACGATCTAAAGCAATACTCTCGTATGTTTACATCAGAAAAAATTCAGTCCTTTACTTTCTGTAATAGGCAAGGCAATGCTCGGATGGACCTAAAAAAGTTATTTATGTCGCCAGGTCTTCCTTCACAGGTCAGTGGAGAGTCTATTATGAAAGCAACAAATTTTTCAATTTTACAACCCCCATCTCCCAACCACCCCAATTTCACCCCCACCCAAAAAAAAGTAGATAATGATCAGGGACCCCTAAAAAGCAATATTTAATGTTTTTTGTTGTTTGCTAATTACTCCGCCGCCTATGCACTGATTTTCAAAATCATAGGAACATTACCTACTACGACCCCATAGCATACCGCTGCCCAAATTTCATCACAATCCATGCAGCGGTTACTGAGATTACGAGGGTAGAAAAACGCGACAGACAGACAGACAGTCAGACCGACAGACAGACCGACAGACCGACACACCGACGGAAATGAGTGACGTGGATTTTCGTTATGTACACATCATAAAACGCCCAAAAAGCGTATTATCTCAAAATCGAAAATGTTCGCGATCACAATACTCCCCTCACCTATTGGTGTGGGAAGTAAAACGATGAAAAAAGCAAATATTCTTCTGTATGAATATGACCTATTACGTTTCGTACATGTCTCCTAAATTTATTTCAACATTTGTTACAAAAAAATGTATTTTATTGAACCTCTATTGAATTTTTAGTTCTTTTTGATAACACCTTTTGTTATCTAATCACTGCAGTTGCAGGAAAACAAATAATTTTGACCATATGGAAAGGAATTCAAGGTAAAAGTAGTTATTTGTTGAGGAGAATGAATGAACTATTTAATAAAATACGTCCTTACTCATTGCCACTGTCAATGTTACTTTCAATTTTCTGTTTTAGGTCCATATCCAACAACGAGCTATTTATATGTAATTTAGCAAATGCCAAGGTTTTGCTGAACAGCACTTAAATCTGAATAAGTATCTTACAGTTTTTTTGTAGTTTATTCACAGTGTTATAAAGTAAAATCGCATTTAAGGCTGATATACATGAATTAGGAGTTTTTTTTAAATCCACAACGCCTAGCATAATATAGCGAACCAATTTAGAAAAAATACATAATATCAGAGCAACTCGGTGCAGTCCAGTATAAATATAATCAGACGGATAATTATTTTGAGTTTATTATGTCCTGGGTAGCGACAAATTTGGGTATACCCTCTGTTAAACATTACGAAGCTGTGAATAAGACCACGTAGGTTTTTCCCAGTTATAGAGCATACCAGGGACCGAGAGAAAATGCATAGACAATAAAATTTCAATTTTTATATTAACAGAACTCATTTTTGCACATAGGCAAAACAACTGAAGTTGGCGTTCAGAATGTTTTTTTATAATGGAAACGTAAGTGATGTAGTAGGCACTTTTCACATAACAAGGCAATATTTACCGAATTTCAGTTTAATTAATTATTTTTACAGCTTCATTAGCGTTCTTCTGATGTTAAAACTAATAACTATAATTTCACTTTTTTTTGTTCATTAAAAATAAGATAAGACTGCCAAAATTTCTTCTTAAAAAATCTAATTAAGTTGATTACATCGGTTTCAGATGGTCATTTTTGTTTGAGGAAAGGTCTATCACCTATACAGTGACATCATAATTAATTACAAATAATTTTTTTCATTTGCATGGGCGTAGAATACAATATTTTGCCAAGAGGTGTAACTCAAATATTTGAAAACTTAAAGCTAAAAAAATTGTTGTATTCAAGATGTCCATTGAGCTGTGAAAAACAGATATAGTGGCATAATACACTTTTTTATATCCATCCGAACATTGCCTTGCTTATTACAGAAACCAAGAGAGTATAATTTTGAAAATTGTTGCAGGGGCGGCGGAGTAATTAGCAAAAAACAAAAAAATATTACAAATATTTCTGAAACTTCGCTTTTTGGCGTTTTAGGGGTTCCTGATCACTTTTTACTTTTTTGGGTGGGGGTGAAATTAGGGTGATTGGAGAGTGGGGTAATATCATTTAGGTTAGGACCATTCGAACATTGCCTTGCTTATTATAGAAATCAAGGGAATTTTCTGCTGTACACAAACATACGAGTCGTTGGGTTTTGTTTCGAACTGATTTTAACGAAATTTTGACACAGTATTATTGCAGTGGCGAGGATAGAAAACGCTACAGTTTTTAAAAATTGTGTCAGTGGCGGCGCAGCAATAACAAAGAAATTAAAAAGATAAAGACAGCTCAAGCCTCGTTTTTAGGCGTTAGGCGAAAATAATAAATTGGTATCACCGTAATGTGTGGGAAGTACCTACTGAGTCAACTAACCTGGTTTCATTTTTTGAGCAGTATATTTAATCATTTTGGAAAATTCTCAAACTCTGGAGGTATCACAAAAGCAGAACAATGTCCTTTATATCACTAGATCATTATTACCGATCTGAAATAGTTTTTTCCTGTTTAAATCATCTGAGTCAACCCATTGTGAATTGATCCGTGTGCGACTATAAACACATTGACCCGTGTGCGAAGGTGCTAACAGTTATATTAAGCACTCCCTCTTAGGGGGCACACCACAGTATTCCAGGCTGAGGTCTATGCGATACTTTCTTGTGTAAATCGTATTCGGGAAATCGACGGGTCTAGGAGGCGGATTACTATCTGCTCTGACAGTCAGGCAGCCATCGAAGCACTGAGTGCTTGGAAAATAACGTCGGAACTGGTCCTGGAGTGCAGGTGGGCTCTTGACGAGATCTCAGCTAAACACAAGGTATCACTGATGTGGGTACCTGGGCATGCTGGGGTACAGGGTAACGAAATGGCAGATCATCTGGCTAGGATGGGATCCGGCAACAGTTTTGTGGGCCCGGGACCAGCCTTAGGACTATCTGCAAACTTGATTAGGAAAACAACTGGAGAGTGGATCCAGAATCAACACTCTCTGAGAGGGAACAACATCTCTGGTCATCTCCGTCAGGCTCGGGAACTATTAGCAGGGCCTGCAGAGAGAATAGGACGATTTTGACTCTCTCTGGATACGAGTAACTTGAGATTGCTAGTAGGCCTATTAACACCTTCAGGCGTCACTTGTTCGTGATGAGGGTGGTCAACGACTCAACGTGCACGTGGTGTGGTGAAAAGGAAGAATCCTCGGCACACATCTTGTGTCGTTGTGAAACCCTGGGTTATCACAGGCAGACTATGCTGGGCTCAAGAACCTTGGAACCAATAGAGATAAAACGGATAGGACCTAAGAATGTACTTGCCTTTGCCAAAAGGGCAGGTCTTAGGAACTAGCGCGGATAGAGGCGCAAAAGGGCTGGCCTATGCACCAGCCACATTCCGTGCTGGATAGCCTCTGGTCCTTATTCATGCATTCATGTGGAGGTTCGCAGGACTGTACAGGCCGCCGGATGTGGAATTGAAAAACCATTCGATCGCCTACGCAGGCCGTCTTTTGATGCCATGTATGCTAGAACTGAACTGAACTGAAATGTTTCCTGAGCGTCTGTGAAGGAGGGTGTATCAGGCCAAGTGCAAGGCCCTTCAGGCCAGGACTGTCCAGTTTTCCTCTGCGGATTTTCGGAGCGTCTGTGGGCCGCTTAATACAGTTTTTTTTTTCGAAAATCTCGTAATCTGGCAATCGTGCTCAGCGCTACCCAGATTATACCAGACAAACCGGCGTCACCCACAGTGTCGGTCGTCAACATCGGCGTCATCGTCAGGTGTACTGTGTGCGAACCTCGTACATTAAATATGATGAGCAGATTTTCACCTCCGACGTCACACAACAGAATGTCATTGTAAATAAACGAGACTGTTGTATAGTAGAGCCCAGAGATATACCATTTGTGTACGTTTTGCGCTATATAAAAACTGCATTCCATCTCTTAGTACAGTTCATCATTTGGAATAGATACAGTTTTGATAATATTCAATGGTTACCATTATTTTACTTTCGTACTCGTAACCAATTCATGGAATGTGCTTCTAACCAATTTTCTAACATAACGTAACCTTTTAGAATGGTGAAAATGAAACACTAAGTTGTATTTGAACGTAAATCTGTCGGATGACGTTCACGATGTATATTTTGACTGAACTATGATAAGACCGACACATTTTAGGATTATTAGCGACTCCATCGATGAAGAGGACCGGACTTAGTCAAATTGTTTAGGCAGGTATTGCTACCGTTATTGATAGCAACGCCAATCTGCTTTTACTTTTGTGCGTTACTTTTCTGTCTGAATCGGACGTTTTTTTTGGAAGTGTGACAGCTAGAGTATGTTTCGGCCTTGGGAAGATAATGGGATTTCACAGCGATGTGAATTACCCTGCAGCAGTGAAGCTACGTCGGCGGTTTGTCATTACGGTGGTGAAAGTAGTGACTATAGTACGGACACTGATAATGAATTTGAACAGAGGGAGGTGGAGGTAGACCAATTAAAACCTCACAAAAGGTCACATCTTAGCGCAGATGCAAAACAAATAGTACTAAATGATAATGAACTAACGAAGGATCCGGAGAATGAAAATAAGGAGAGTTTGATCAAAAAGACGTCAATTCTAACAGACGTTCCATATACAACAGTATGTGAAATTTTGAGAAATGGGCCACAAAAGAGGAAGCGTAGGTTTGATGCTGGTGTTTCAAAAGAACTAGATCCCACGATCACAAAATTATTGAGGAATATTGTGTACGAAAAGTACAAAATTAATGAACTACCCACAATCGAATCCGTTCAAAGACAATTGGCTAGAATGGGGTAACAGTATCCAAGGAGTACATTGCAGCGATGGATTAGGAAGATTGGGTTTAGGTACGGAACTGTGAACAAACGAATGGCTATAATGGAAAGTGCAAGGATTGTGGAATGGCGACACGATTACTTGAAAGCAATACCGGAACGAGCAGGGGAGGTCAGTGTTACTACCTTGACGAGACCTGGTATGATCCCCATGATACCGCGTATACTTATCTTACACTGCGGATCATCTGAGGGCTAGGTCGAAAACGCACTCAAATTATGCGGAAAGAAAATTGAAGACTGCAATATAGACTACCACAAAAACATGGACTCGGGAATATTTGAGCAATGGTTTGAGTATACACTTATTCCCAATTTAAAGCCATTTGGCGTCATCGTAATGGACAACGCAAGCTATCACTCCAGACAAAGGTACAAAATTCCGAATTCAGCGTTATCGAAGGCGGAAATACAAGATTTTCTCATAAAACAGGATTTGTACTTTGAAGAAACTTACAAAAAAAAACTGAATTATTGAAAGTCCTCCACACTGAACAGTTTGAGAAACAATATGTCATAGGAAGCATAGCTAAAAAGTATGGTCATGATGTCTTAAGGTTGCCTCCCTATTTTTGCATTTTCAGTCCTATAGAATTAATTTGGGGACAACTAAAACAACGAATCGAACATTAAAATTGAGTGTAGAAAGGAATAATTTACCATATGGTTTATACGGTTATATTGAAATGTCTCTACCATATATTTATCAACAGATAATAAAGTTTCAAACATCTTGTTCAACCAACTGATGTATGAGCACTTTATTGGATGGAACGAACATTTTCGTTGTTGCCCACTCCATCGAATTCGAACGCCCAGTCCGACCCCGTTTCCTTTCTCTGTCGGCACTTTTTGCGGAGATCCTCACTTTGTAAACAAATGTTATATCTCTGGGCTTTACTATACCCTTGTTGGTCTGGGTACGACAATGGTTCTCTCACCTTTGGCGGGCACTTCTTTGGCCGTTGGTTGTCGTTGAAAGTAAACATAATAAAGTGATCTG
The DNA here is from genome assembly GCA_951848785.1 of Callosobruchus maculatus. Lineage (NCBI taxonomy): Eukaryota > Metazoa > Arthropoda > Insecta > Coleoptera > Chrysomelidae > Callosobruchus > Callosobruchus maculatus. The sequence goes on along the minus strand of CATOUR010000084.1, from coordinate 1,470,041 downwards.
CTTGCGGCGCCGCCATCGGCGTTGCCAAGGCCATTTCCGGTACCTGCCGCCGGTCCCATGAAAAAAAATCTAATTGCACAGAAGGTTACGAAAATAATTAACTGCAGTTGAAAGTTACGCCGGCACCGGCATTCGCATATTTCATGTTCGCTAAAGCTGTTATGTAATGAGATATTATTGGCGAATTTTTGCAAATCGGGAGGTCGCGATTGTCGCTTGCTTGACGCATGTTCGACACGTCAGGGTTTTTGATCCGGTTGCTGAGATAACGAACGTTATATGAAGTGCGGGTGGACGTAGTCTTGCTCTATTTGTTATGACGTTACGTTTCCTGGTTACAAGGCTAATTATATATACCGAGATGGATCAGAAAATAACGATACTATACTTTTTCCAGGAGTGGTTTCAAAAGCATCAAATTGCATTTCTAAAGCGTCAATTGTAAACTCAAACTGTCAGATGTAATTTATACCTCATCAACCACAATAAAGACGAATTTTTCCTTCCATATACAGGGTGTTCAGTTAGTGTGTTCTTCGATATCTCGCAAGGTATACCTGATAGAAGAAAATGTCTAATAAAAAAGTTATTTGGCTACTTAAGATGCATATTCTAAAAATATTTTGAAATATACAGGGTGTTGCGGGAAAGTAGGATAGTCATCAACTTGATTTTTTTATGTGAAACTATAACTTTTTCTTAAATTCTTCTAGGTTCCATCATTGATCTCTATTCAATCCTAAAATATTTTTGGGATCGGTTGCGACGTTGTCATGTTATAATTTATTTTCTATTAATTTCCGGATTTGCAAGGTCGCAAGTAATACGACCAAATTGATATAGTCCTGCAACTTTTCTCAATAATATTATACAGCGAGTTACTTGAATATTAAATGGATATTATTTTGGATGTTACCAGCAATTTGTATCTACACGATGTTTTTGGCAGAATTTTAAATTACGGCAATTTGAAGGTCATTTTACTTTGTTTTTTTAAATGTAACATCCTGTATATTTTATTTTAAATCGAAATACCTACTCTAATACCCTATCTCGCCTTGTAGTCTTTTTTTCGCGTTTGTGGCGTTGCCAAGTTAAAAATTATTTTTAAAAATTTTTGAACAAATATCCCCGATTTTAATTTAATTCAAATAGAATCCTCTACTTATTTATACTGCAATGAATTGCACATGTCGAAATTAGTAAGATCTCACTATTTCAAAATTTTGTTTCTGTTAATTATTGAGATACGGCAACACCGCTTTTTCAGTAAACAGTACCGCAACGCTTAAATATTTCCAAAATTACCACAGCTGGAACGGTGAAATTCAGTACTTGACGGTTTTTGAACATACCGAATTCAAAAATCGTAACATCAGTGTTGTCAGATTTACCACTTTTAGGTTAGATTTCATAAATAGGGCATTCCATTCAAAATTATGACGTAAAATTGGTAAATCTGACAACACTGATGTTACCGTTTTTGAATTCTGTATGTTCAAAAACCCCCAAGTATTGAGTTTCACTTCTCCAGCTGTGGCAGTTTTGGAAATAATTAAAGCGTTCCAGTACCGTTTATTAAAAAACGATGTTGCCGTATCTCAGTAATTAATAGAAACAAAATCTTGGAACTGTGACATCTTACTAAATTCGACATGCGCAATTCATTGCAATAAAAATAAGTGGAGAATTCTATTTAAAATAAATTAAAATCGGGGATATTTGTTTAAAAATTTGGAAAAATAATTTATAACTTGGCAACGCCGCAAACGCGAAAAAAATTACAGGGTGAGATAGGGTATGAATAGATATTTCGATTTAAAATAAAACATACAGGGTGTTACATTTAAAAAACAAAGTAAAATAACCTTCAAATTGCTGTACTTTACAGTTCTGCCAAAAACACCCTGTAGATACAAATTGGTGGTAACATCCAAAATAATATCCACTTAATATTCAAGCAACTCGCTGTATAATACTATTGCGAAAAGTTAAAGGAATATATCAATTTGTACGTATTACTTGCGACCTTGCAAATCCGGAAATTAATAGAAAATAAATTATAACTTGCAAACGTCGCAACCGATCCCAAAAATATTTTAGGGTTGAATAGAGATCGATGATGGAAACTTGAAAAATTTAAGAAAAAGTTTTACTTCCATATAAAAAAATCAAATTGATCACTATCCTGTTTTCCCGCAAGACCCTGTATATTTCAAAATATTTTTAGAGTATGCGTCTTAAGTAACCAAATAACTTTTGTATTTGACATTTTCTTCTATCAGGTATACCTTGCGAGATATCGTAGAATTACCCACTAACTGGACACCCTGTATATACGAGGATGGATCAGAAAAACTATTCTTCAAAGTATGCCATTGTATAGTATAACTATTGTGAATTGAATCACATTTTATTCAAGCTGCTATACCAGGGTGAATTAACTGTATGCGAAATCACGTAATAAACGCACTTGCGGACTTTCTAACCACTAGGCCATTCTTCGATTGAGGAGATCTTTGATTAGGTACTTACTTACTGGAATCTGTAATCTGACTTCAACTTCAAACATTCAAAAACATATTTATTTCGATCGTAGACTCCGTCTCGAGCTGCAAACTTCATTCATCGACTGTGTTGCAATAAATATACACTAGTTACCAGTTTACCAGTACGTATTTTCGCGATTGGTTGGGAATCTAGAATCTAGTATCGGAGTAGGACGTCGTTGGTCAAAGGAGCATCCTTACCGCCATGGTGACGTCACACGGGTTCGGGAGCCGTCGGCGTGTTTTCGGTACTCGATTCAAAAACCCATTTTTATTTTGATATAACTTTTGAATTATTGCGAAAAAAAAAAGAAAACAAAAACAGTTTTGTTTTATAAAACTTATGCATGATCTTTTCATTTATGACAAAAAATTTTTTATGCAAAACCTCAATTGATGCTAGTCAGTTTGCTTCACGGTTTATTCTATAAAATACGAAGGCCACCCCGTATATGACATTATTTCGCTCTTTTGTTAGTTTAGATCCGTAAAGCATGCAAGTTTTGTCATTAATTGCTCTGGTTGATTTAATAAAATCATTGAATTAGTAAAGGCTTTCTTACGTTCGTTTACTTTCGAACATGAACGTTTTCAAGGCGAAATACCTTCGTTTCTTTTTAACGGCAATCCATTACCGAGAACTGACAATAATCACAGGTGCACCATCAACTCTATAGTGAAAAATGATTAATTTTCATTTTCCATTTTAATTAGCTGTTCGATCGGTCAAAGCAACAGAGCTTGAGGGGCGTTTATAGGGGAAAGAAGAGTACGTCTCACGTTGGCTTACCAACTGTGGAAATGGAGGGTCACCCAGTAGTCGAGTCACCTTCCCTCAAGCTTTTGGGGATCAGCATCAACAATAACATGTCCTGGCACGACCACGTCGTCAGTATTGCTAAAACGGCATCCCAGAAGCTTGGAGTTTTGTTCCGCTGGCGCTGTAGGAAGCTGTACACACCAGAGCAATTACAGTTGCTCTACAAGGCACAGATCCGACCATTGTTGGAGTATTGCTCCCATGTGTGAGGATGCACTCCGAAGCACCCGCTCAAGCTTCTGAACACCACCCAGAAGAGAACAATCAGACTAATCGATACGCCTAATCTTACAGAGGCCACATACTTGGTGAAAAGACGACAGGATAGATCTGCTGGACAAGAGGTGACGGAATCAGTCAGACTCGAGCCTATATTTTGAAAACGCTTATGAGTACCTTCCATATTCAACCACTACATTACGTGCACAATATTATTGTTATGTTAGTTTGCTCTGATACTGATATTATCTTTCGAACTATGATATCAGTATTTTCAAAGATATGAGGAGCAATCCCTCAGTACCTCCTCTTTGGTACTCGTCCGTTATACAGGGTTATTCACGTTATTCGACACGGAGTATTATGGCTAAAGTATTTGATAAAAAAGAAAATAATAATTTGGGATGGATGGAGACCCATAAAGGCTACATTTTAAAAATATTTTCATGTGATACAGGGTGTCCCAAAAACACGAAATGTATCAAAGTTGTGTTTTTTTTAAATGGAACACTCCGTATATTATTGCATATTCAGATTCCTTGGTGAATTCTAGTGTGACTTTATGTATCATACATGGTACCTAAAGTGAACCGTTAAGGTGTAAATAACCATTTTCGGTATAAGTAGATATCAGGAAAAAATTGAATATCGCAGAGATTACAAAATATGGAAGGCTGTGGTTTTGCCGTATTACTAAGCATAAAATGCGTCAGCTTTGATGAGACTGTCAAATTTAAATTACGTTTATGCTTGGAGAAATCCGTCGATGAATTAAGGAAACTTCGATCAGAGATAACTTGATTTTTTCAAATAGGAATGCCTAATTTTTTTTATACGGTTAAACGTAGAATTTGATAAGCTTTCTAATGATATAAGGTTGTGAATATCAATCTCTCGTCGTTTTCATTTAATTTTAAATTTTCAAACAAATCGGCGATTTTCAATTTTCCTACCTATAAGCAACGTAGCAGGCCATGAAATATAAACAAAAATCTGTTCATCTAGAAGAAAACAACTAACTTGGCTAAAAAATACACACTAACTAGACTAAAGGGACAAGATTACAAGAATTCCTTACAACAAATCAACTCTCCCAGAAACAACTGCGATAACATCTCTAAGGTCAAAGAGAAGCTGGAGTATGGCACTGATAGATATTTTTACTGCCTACTGGCTACCGCAATTTACTAGAGGTTAAAAATTTCCAAGGCAATCAAAAACCCTCATATGAAACAGAAACAACCAGCGACTGTTGCTCCAGCACGCAACTATAAATCATATGTAATGGTGTAAAAAAGTACTAATTTGCGTCGAAGTCGATACCTCTGACTAGAGCCCTTCTATTTTTCAATATATATTAGCAATATTGCAAAAAAGGAATACTGACAAATCAGATTTAAATTTTCTGCCATTTAAGTTATGTTTTATAATTTGAACAAATTTTAATTCATTCTTCATTTTCTGCGACCTTGCTAATAGGTACCGAAGAATTTTCAGAACTCCAGTCAGAGGTACTTTTGACTTGAGTTTTGACAGAATTGCATACTTTTTTATATCATTAAATGTGAAATTTTATTATGAAAATAATAAACTGCTTACAACATTCTCTAGTAGTTTTTACTTTATTTCAAAATTTTTAATGGTTTTGGAAATTGCCAATCTCTAGTACATTGCAGTAGCTAATAGGCCGTGAAAAAATCCATTTCTGCCATACTCCAGCTTCTCTTTGACCAAAGATATGTTACCGCCGTTATTTCTGGTTAGACTTTGTTTGTCGTGAGTCATTTTTATAATCTTGTCCTTTTAGTCTAATTCGTGTGTATTTTTCAGCTAAGTTAGTTGTTTTCTTCTACCTGAACAGGTTTTTGTTTATATTTCATGGCCTGCTACGTTGGTTATAGGTAAGCAAGTTGAAAAACGCTGATTTGTTTGAAAATTTAAAATTAAATGAAAACTAACAGAGACTGATATGAACAACCTTATATCGTTAGAAAGGTTATCAAATTCTACTTTTAACCGTATAAAAGAAATTAGGCATTCCCATTTGAAAAAATCAAGTTATCGCTGATCGAAGTTTCCTTAATTAATCGACCGATTTCTCCAAGTATAAACGTAATTTAAATTTGACAGTCTCATCAAAGCTGATGCATTTAATGCTTAGTAACCCGGCAAAGTCACAGCCTTCCATATTTTATAATCTCTGCGATATTCAATTTTTTCCTGATATCTACTTATACCGAAAATGGTGATTTACACCTAAACGGTTCGCTTAAGGTACCATGTACGATACATAAAGTCACACTAGAATTCAGCAAGGAATCTGAATATCCAATAATATACGGGGTGTTCCATTTAAAAAAACATAACTTTGATACATTTCGTGCTTTTGGGACACCCTGTATAACATGAAAATATTTTTAAAATGTAGCCTTTATGGATCTCTATCCATCCCAAATTATTATTTTCTTTTTTATCAAATACTCTAGCCATAATGCTCCGTGTCGAATAACGTGAATAACCCTGTATTATGTGCACACCAGAGGAGAGCACAAACCCAAAGAAACGGGAATTGTGTAAATAAAGTACATCAGAGCAACTGCAATTTGCTTGATATATAGGTACATAGATGCAGTGCAGTGTAAGTATGTTGTAATCAATAATATTTTTGCAGTCACTTCTGGTCTTAACCAAAGCTATCATTCTTTTAACTCTTTTCTGAATCACAAAGATTATGTGTGCTCAATATAAGATTGTATAGTATTTATCAAAAGCGACGATTCAAGGAAAGGCAATCTTAACACCCGGCTTTATTAATTTATTCATCGACGCAGACGGTCGCGCGCTATCAAGCATAGAAAATGACTTTTTTTTTCGTGTCTCTCAGTCGGCGATTATCATAAAAATACGTCCGATTCGTTTGGCAATTGGACGATGAAGAACGGGACCATTTTCAGTCAAGCTTACACGAAGTTCGCCATGACAGTGACACATTATACCATTCCGCCTCATTACGCGTTCACTGTTGTTGAATTCACGCTTTACTTTGATCTTTGGTACTAATCCAAGCCTGTTTTTTTATGGTCAGCCTCCCGCAAAGGCTGAAAAGCGCTGTAGAAGCGCTGCGAGAGAATAAGTGTCGGTGCATGTTATATTTGAAACTCTGCAAGTTGTAGTCGTCGGGAAACAGTGTCCAGAACACAGAGCTAACATTTCTAGTGGGAATATAAACAACAAAATGCACGGGTCGCTGACCAGCCAACATGTAACGGAAATTTTGACAGCTTGAGGGCATTACCAGTGGTGTACGACTTTATATTAAAATTGGATGTTCATTAATAAATTCAATTATTACTATGATGTTACAAACTGATACAATAAGTTGTATTTAGTATTTAGCTACACTTACAGTTACTCTTATTATAATGCTCGGATGGACCTAAAAAAGTAAATTATGTCCATAGGTGTTTCTTTTACAGGTCAATAGACCGCCTATTATGAGTACAAAAAAATGTTCTGTTTTACAACCCCTACCCCCAACCACTCCAAATTCCCCCCACCCAAAAAAAGTTGAAAATTATCAGGACCCCCTAAAACGCTTAAAAACCAAGTTTGAGCTGTTTTTATATTTCTAGTTTTTTATTATTGTTACGGCGCCCCTGAGACGATTTCTAAAAATCATACGTGTTTTCCACCCTCGCTACGGATAATATTATGTCAAAAATTTCAATAAAATCAATTTAACGATTTTCTCGTTACACAATACAGAACGATGTAAAGCAATACTCGCATATATTTTATGTATACATCTAAGTCCCGTGTCTGTAAAACGCAACGTTCCGATGGACCTAAAAAAAGAAATTATGCCGCTGGATCTTTATTTCACAGGTGAATGGCCAGCCTTTAGGAATACAACACATTTTTGAGTTTCACAACCCACCAACCACCCCAATTTCACCTTTCAGCTGTAATGCATCAAGCCACTTGTTTCTCATCACTATATTCGGGGGAAACCTACATAGATGCATATAATATACATTAAACAACCATTATTATTCCTAAAACAGGAGTGAAGTTACTTTTGTTCCCAGTTATCCCCATATTTTACGCTACTGAAAACCAAAACAAAACCTATACTAACCTATGATAAGTGGTGTTCACCAATTTGTCGCTATTGCAGCAAACTATGCACTTTTTATTTCATCCCATCATGCAATTTTGACAATATTGTTCATAAATAATTTAATTCACACCACAAATAGTGACAAAGTCACTCAAATATACACTAAAACTACAAAAATCTCAACATACGCAATAACCACAACTTGACAACTACAATGACAGCCACATGACAGCTCAAGGGCGACGCCAATTGTAGGTTGCCAGATTTACGACATATTAGAAGTTATTGCGACATTCCGCTATGAAATTTACTATTTTTGAGATTTCGTTAAATCAATACAAATTATCTTCACGTAAATCAGTTACATTGCAAGTATATTGGAATGTATAGTTAAATACCCAGTTAAATACTTTGAGGAACATGTGTTCAAACTGCGGAAACTGCCAGATTTTGAAGAAACTGGAAAGTCCTTAAGCGGACGAAGAAGAGTGGCAGTAGCGCTATAGATGCTGGCTGGCCAATATTCAAATTAGGCTCCCTCTAGAGATGTTAACTCTGTGGTTCAGAAGCTTTAAGGAGTGCCTCGGAGCACATCCCTACACACGGGAACAATACTCTGGTGTATAAAGCTTTTTACAGCTGAACAAAACTCTTCTAAGATGCCGTTATAAGCAATACTGACGACGTGGTCGTGCCAAGACATGTTATTATTGATGGTGATCCCCAAAATCTTAACAGAAGGTGACTCGACTATTGGGTGACCCTCCATTGCCACAGTTGGTAAGCCAACGTGAGACTTATTTATCAGTGTTGTTGCCTGAATTTTCTGTACGTTAAACTCTACTTTATTTACTAATCCCCACTCGACAATTGTTTTGATATCTGCGTTGATCTATGCGGCATGTTGCTGCGCCGACGTACCGTCTCCTGGGATGATAGTGTCTGGTTCCATGCACAATATTAACGTACTGTCGCCTGCGAAACTGTAGATTGGACTCAATGTTATTTCCAGCAGCTCGTTGAAGTACAGCAGAAACAATGTAGGGGATAGTCGGATAGTCCGGATCCCTGAGGAACACCGATGTTTATTGAAAATACGTCTGATGAACAGCTTTAGACCACAACAGAGATCGGTCGTTCAAAAATAGTAGCAAGCTTGACCAGAAGTCTCTCACGCCACACTCTATCGAAGTCTTTCGATATGTCAAGTGCAACAATAAAGTTTTTGAAAGTTTTGGAGAGAGAAAAAAATCTCTATCAAATGACACTAATGTTGCAGTTGCTATTATAGCTATTTATATTGCTATTGCTATTTTTTTCGTTACTCGTTTATTTTCTGAAACAAAAACAACTGAATTCTATTATATCATGGAAAATTCTGTCATATCATGGGAAATACAATGCTAAACAACTTTTGTATAGAAAAAAGTATACAATCATCATTTACTGACTGTATTATACTCCATACATAATGGGCACCCTTTGGTAATCTTAGAGCAGCAGCTAAACATTAATGAACACATTCCATTCCAACGAATCTGAGCTTATTTATGAATCCATAAAGGGATCCAAAACTGATCCGACCAACTACAGACCTATAGCTCTGCTTTACGTAATCAGTAAAGTGATGGAGAGATGCGTCAACCAAGAGCTCATTAAATACCTAGAGCTCCATCACTTAATCAACGACAGACAATTCCGATTCCGACACCAAAGATTAACTGGAGATCTCCTGGCTTACGTCATACACGTGTGGAGCAAACTCATTCAGTCATTTGACGAGGCTCACGGCGTTGCTCTCGATATTTCAAAGGCATTCGATCAACTGTGACATGCAGCTCTCCTAAACAAGCTCCCGTCTTATTTTAAACTGTTAAGCTTTGCGGTTGGCTCACAGACTTCCTCACAGGTTGGAAAATCTCTGTCGTGGTAGACGGCTTTTCCCCTTCTTTCCATAGCATCAATGCCGGGGTTCTGCAGGGATCGGTATTAGCTCCGACATTGTTTCTGCTTCACATTAATGATCTACTCTCTAGCACTACAAACCCAATCCACAGTTTTGCGGATAACAGTACGCTGCATGCAGGCATCTGTGGTCGAGCTGGAACGCAGAAGACTGGCAGTGGCAGCTTCACTGTCAAAGGATCTCGATACCATTACCGTTTGGGGGCTTAAGAATATGGTTAAATTTAATGCATCCAAGACCCAGTATTGTACGCTATCAAACAAGAAGTGCCGAAGCCAACACCAGGTTCTAATGAACAACCAGGCTCTGCCAAGGAGTCACTCATTCAGGAGTCAACATTACAGAAAATCTGATCTGGCAGGAACACGTCGCGTCAATTGCAACAGCTGCTGGTAAAAAGCTTGGGTACCTATTTAGAGCCAGAAAGTATTTCTCACCATGTCACCTCCTCACGCTATATAAAGCCCAGATAAGACCTTGCCTGGAGTATTGCTCTCATGTCTGGGGAGCTGCTGCTCCTACTACCCTGTCTATACTAGATGCCGTCCAGAGAAGGGCAATTCGACTAATTGGCGATCCGGCCTTAACGCGCCACCTTCAGTAACTTTCTCACCGGCATGTTGTTGGTGACCTCTCACTCTTCTACCGATATTCCAACGGAATCTGCTCCACTGAGCTATCCTCTATCGTTCCGCAGCTCACTGCTCCTATCAGATGTATCCGTGCGACCGCTGTATCTCGTCCTAAGACGGTCGTTCTTAATACATCAAGAACTGAGCGGTACAACCGCACATTTATTCCCAGGGTGTACAAGGTTTGGAATGAACTGCCAGGAGATGTATTTCTTGGGCCTGCGGGTATCGGCCCATTCAAATCTCGCGTTAACAAACTTCCCATAACATAACCCTTTCACAGCAGCCGCGGTACTCTGGTATTTAGGCTCTGCCTGCGCGGTCTGCTCAGTTATAAAAAAAAATCAGAAACACAACCCCAGAATAAGATTCAGAAAAAAGTACATTTCAGATACTTCTAAAATGGAGTCTTATCTGGTATTCTGTATTACAATATTGCCGCTGCGCTGTTTATTTTGGTAAGTTATGTTATTATACCAATTAGAGATCCTACCATAACGTGAGAAATTGACGAATGTTTACATATATCCAAACACGATTTTACCCACAATAATTATCACCATCTATTGACGTATTTGCGGTTCAGCTGAAAATGGTATTGTATAAGTCGTAAATTTCAACACATGTGGTTTAATCCATATTTGTGTTTTATAAACACATCTGGTTGAACTAGAGAAAAAAATGTATTTCATGGTTGATTGACGTATGGAAAATGAACGTTTTTGTGGAGCATAAAAACCTTTGATAAAATTCTGAATTAATATATAGACCAGATACTTGATTAGTTCTCTATTCGTTTCCTCAAAGTGGACCAGGGACTTAGAAAAAGTGGTGTTTTTCTGAGATTCTTCGAAATTACATTCATCCAAAAAACTCAAGTGTATATATCACGACCCATTATTTTTTTTCTGCTTAATGAGATAACATATTATGTAGGGTCTCGTGAGCAAAAAATAGCGTGAAATTGATAATAAGCAAAGTGTTGCACTTTGATCTAAGGAACAAAAGTATTTGATTGAGGAGTTTATTATTGGAAAAGTCTTTGAATACCTTGCAAATCATGAACTAATGATAAACAGATTATATGGATAATTACTATACTAGAGTTGAAATGGTCTTTCATTTTTTAAAAGCTTTTATTTAACCAGCAATATATGTATTTTAAGGCGTTTGATAACGTGAAGTGGCCTATAAACTGAGGGAAATCCTTATCTCTATGGGAGTTCCTTACCACTTAGTATTTCTCATACAGCAACTCTACGAGTCTAGCTCGGCTCGTTTAAGAATTGATGGTAACCAGTCTGGTCAAACAGAAACCAGAAAAGGAGTTCGTCAGGGATGTGTATTATCTCCGATGTTATTTAAGATGCTGAATTTGTGATGATTAAGGTATTGGACAACTGGAACGGCGGCGTAACTATTGGTGGAAGCAAAATATCCAACTTAAGATTTGCTGACGATACAACCCTTTTTGCTGCTTCTCAGGTATAACTAGTCGCTCTATTAAACACCTTAGAACAACACAGTACAGCAAATGGTCTTGGTATTAACTACAACAAGACCAAGGTTATGATGGTAGATAGAGAGCACGATAATCATCGAGCAATAAAGTCAGTAGGCTGTGGTGAAGTAGTTCAAAGTTTTGTGCACCTCGGTTTTTTGATCGACAATTCGCGTAGCTGTGAAAATGAGATTCGACGACGCATTCAACAGGCACGTGTGGCCATGACAAAGCTTATAATCAAATATGGCGTAACCATAACATTACTAAAGCTACCAAAATGTCGCTGGTTCAGACTCTTGTGTTCTCCATATTTTTGTATGCCTCGGAAACTTGGACTGTTAAAAAGGCAGATCGAGCTCGCATAAATGCTGTTGAAATGTGGACGTGGAGGAGAATGCTGAGAGTTCCTTATACCGTTCATCGAACTAACGTTTCCATACTGGATGAGCTCGGTAATCCAAAGAGACTATTCTCCATTGTGTCGACGAGAATGCTTACATGCTTCGGACATATACACAGAAGCGATAATATGGAGAAACTTGTAGTTCGGGGTCATGCCTCGAGTGGGCGGTGCCGTGGCTGTTCCCCTACACGCTGGGTGGATACAACGAAACGGTTGCTGGATATGAGTATCAAGAGCGCCGTTGAACTGACAGTAAATCGCGACCGATGGCGAGCTACAGTTCTCAAAACTATTGATAATATACGTGTCGGCAATACTCTATAGCTGGTAAGACATTGTGACTATGATGATGATGATGTATGTATGTTTGTTCGGGTGGAATCTGGCTCCTCAATTTTGAAGCAGATATCTTTAACTGATAGAGCTGACATTTTGTATACATGTCTAGTTTGAATGAAAATACAAGATAAGCTATGTGACATCACGAGGGGCTGCTCTATACTCTCGTATATCGGCTTTCATACGCAGCGCGTATAGAACCCGCGCTCTCTAGTGGCTAAGCGGATGCACCTTGGCGTCCTACCAAGAAGTCTACTACTGCTAAGTAGAGATTTCCTTGGTTTGCCGTTACCTTCGGGTACTAGATGGCGCACCGGCAGAATTCTTTCTGTCTGCTTGAGTGCTTGCACTATGTGACATCATTCTAAATTCAATATGGTGGACCATCCATAATATCGGAATAGTTATTTTTGGAGCATTTCTGCAATATGGGTATCAAATGAAAGGGCTTAATGAGAGTAACTCGAAAAAAAATCTGACCATTCTAAATCAAATATGTTGGACCATCCAAGATGGCAGAACTGTTATTTTTATGCACTTCTGCAATATGAGTATCAAATGAAAGGGCTTTACACAGTAACTCGAAAAATAATGTGAATGCATGGTATGATAGACCCTATAGTATCTTCAGAATTTCAAATCGGTTCTTGCTTGAACAGTTTTTCATTAAGAGGATATCACGAGTCAAGGAAATTCTGGGATACACGGTATAATATTTATTGCGAGCTACACTGATGAGGCTAAGCTAATGGCGAAAACATGCAGATTGTAACAGACTTCATTATAAACAATACATCTAACTATTTTTCTATTAATTACTTTAAGTAAACAACGCATCATCTTTTAATTTGCTAATTAGAATCAACCGCGAAAATCGCTTCCCAACATCTCGTCTAAGTCGCCTCAAAACTCGTAACAAGTTATCATCAATCCATCAAATATCGTGTAACTACCTGGCAGTAATGAGAAATGCAAATAGACTCGCTATTACCCAACAGGCAATATTTCTCTCTCTGAGATTTTTTTCCGGCTGCTATATATAGCTGGACTATTAAGGATTAATGAGAGCTCATATTTCGAGGAACTTGTTATAGTAGCTTGTCTGTCTGTCAGTCTGTCTGTCGCGTTTTTCTACCCTCGTAATCTCGGTAACCGCTGCATGGATTGTGATGAAATTTGGGCAGCGGTATGCTGTGGGGTCGTAGTAGGTAATGTTCCTATAATTTTGAAAATCGTTATACGGGGGGCGGAGTAATTAGCAGAAAACGAAAAATTTCAAATATGCCTTAAATTTCGTTTTTAGGCGTTTTAGGGGTTCCTGATCATTTTCTACTTTTTCTTGGCTGGGGATGAATTTGGGGTGGTTGGGGGGTGGGGGGTTGCAATACTGAAAAATGTGTTGTATTCGTAATGGGCTGTCCATAAATATATGAATGACAAATCTAGCGGCATGACACACTTTTTTAGGTCCATCCGAACGTTGCATGCTTATTATAGAAACCACGGGATTTGTGATGTATACATACGAGTATTGTTTTAGATCGTTCGATATCGCGTAATGCAAAAATTGTTCAATTGATTTTAATGAAATTTTGACATAGTATATTACTCCCAAGGCGAGGATGGAAAACGCGTATGTTTTGGAAAAATCGGGTCAGTGGCGGCGCGGCAATAATAAAAAACTAAAAATATAAAAGCAGCTCAAACTCAGCTCAAACTTTGTTTTTAGGCGTTTTAAGGGTTTCTGATCATTTTCTACGTTTTTTTGGGGAGGGTGAATTTGAGGTGGTTGGGGGGCGGGGGTTGTAAAACTGAAAATTTTATTGTACTCATAAGGGGTTGGTCATTGATATTTGAATAAAAAACCTAGCAGCATAATACACTTTTTACGTACATCCGAACACTGCCTTGCTTATTATAAAAACCAAGGTCTTAGAATTTGTGATGTATACATACGAGTATTATATAGATCGTTCTATATTGCGCAACGCGAAAATTATTGAATTGATTTCAATGAAATTTTGACACAGTATTACTACGCGTATGTTTTGGAAAAATAGTGTCAGTGGCGGCGCAGCAATAATAAAAAAACTAAAAATATGAAAACAGCTGAAACTTTGTTTTTAGGCATTTTACGGGTTCCTGATCATTTTCAATTTTTTTTGGGGGGTGAAATCGGGGCGGTTGGGAGATGGAGGGTAGTAAGACTGAAAAATTTGTTGTCTTCATAATAGTCCGTCTATTGACCTGTACAAGAAATACCTAGCGGCATATTACACTTTTTTAGGTCCATCCGAATATTGGCTTGCCTATTACAGAAACCAATTTTGTGATCTGTACATACGAGTTTTGCTTTATTTCGTTTTATGTATATTGATTTTAATAAAAATTTGACACAGAATTTATTACCGCGGCGAGAATGAAAAACGACTGTGTTTTTGAAAAACCGTGTCGGTGGCGGCGTAGCAATAATAAAAAAGCCAAAAATATAAAATCAGCTCAAACTTCGTTTTTAGACGGGTTGGAGGCTCTTGATCGTTTCGCATCGTCCAGTTGAAGCATGCAGAAAAAACTGTGGCGTCCTAGTTCCTAAGGAGGGAGACGCAAGAAACTATTTGCATCATTATATGTGGGAAGTGCTGGGCCAATCAACTTGACTCCATTTTTTTATTAATAAAGATAAAGAGGAACCTCTAAAAAAATTCCTATCATTTTCCTTCTCTGTCCTTAACCTAGTTTATTTCTTATAAAAAAAGCTGGAAACCTCATATGCAGATTTTAGATCATTCAATCTCAGATCAGCTACATACACACATAACAGTAGTAATTACCAGCTACTTGAATTGAATTCAGTAGGAGCTAGAAACCTGGTATCTCTGTGATTAACTACCAAACTCCAATTACCTTTCTTATGATATACCATCGACAAAATAATCAATTACAATTTTCTTGTAGTAGATTACTCTGATTTTTAAAAGTCATCAATTACAGGTTTTATGTTTCTGCCACACATGATACGTTATTAAGACATTCCCCTTATTTTTCTTCAGCACGTAATTGCTTACAACTCGTAATTTGTATAATTTACCATAAATATGAATAATTAACAGCTGCAGCAAATCAAAAATGGTCCTGAACTTGCATGGCCATGAATTACACCATAAGCTTTGTAACAACAGGATTACAACACCGAAACTCGATTCATTAAAATCGGAAAATACTCGGTAATTACATATTGAAGTATTATTCATTCTGATTAATAATCTTATTATAGTTCTCAGAACGAACTGTATTAGAATTTTTCCCGAAAACCAGCACATGCGGAAGAGTTTGGACATTTTCTGCATAAACTTGCATAATAGATACAAGCTTTGTGTTGTGCGCAAGAAAGTGAAATGCCGACCATGGTGTAGATCCTTTTCAGATTGTTTGTAAGATAATAATGGTCAGTCCTTTGTATATTGTATAGAACTACTCAATTGTTTTCATGGCCATCCTGTGTAACAGAGGTTTTTGCTCAGAGGTAGGGACTTTCCCTAAAACTCTACATTATATTCTATAAACTTATTCTATCGTCTCATCTACTTGTTACAAACTTCTGAAAAACTCTTTTTTAATAGTCTGTGTAGTATACCCAACAGTTTTGACCTTTTGTGATCTTGGACTACCTAGTCCAATCGATACGTCGTAAATAAAGTTTTTGGCAGCAAAAGGTCGGAAACAAATGAAATTTGGTGGGATGCAAATTTTTTATTTTCGTTACCTGACGCTAAAATTCAAAACAACGACCGGATTTGTATTTAGCGCTCTCAAAGTATACATGACACCAGTTTTGGTTCTGATAGGAGGCCAGATAACGATTTTAGATTTTTAGGGCGAACCCCAAAGCTTGAGGGCCTGCAAATTTTTTATTTTCGCTACATGAGTCTCAAACTCAAAAGAACGACCGGATTTGTGATCAGCGCCCTCAAAATATACATGACACCAGTTTTCGTCCTGATAGGAGGACAGATAACCATTTTAGATTTTTAGGGCGAACCCCAAAACTTGAGGGCCTTCAAATTTTTTATTTCCGTTACATGAGGCTGAAACTCAAAACAACGACCGGATTTGTATTTAGCGCTCTCAAAGTATACATGACACCAGTTTTCGTCCTGATAGGAGGCCAGATAACGATTTTAGATTTTTAGGGCGAACCGCAAAACTTGAGAGCCTGCAAATTTTTTATTTTCGTTACCTGTGGTCGAAACTCAAAACAACGACCGGATTTGTATTTAGCGCCCTCAAAGTATACATGACACCAGTTTTCGTCCTGATAGGAGGCCAGATAACGATTTTAGATTTGTAAGCATATGCACAGGTGGTTCTGGTCACCAAAAAACCTCTGTACATTCTTTTATTTACTCCTAAATTTCTGAAATACCAACAATGTGCGACGAACTCAGACAAGCTATTTTTTCAAAATTGTACGAATCCAAGTTTAAGTTATTCGACCTTCAATGAATCACTGTTTGCGTTTGTTTAGGAATACTGGACTAGTTCTGAATAACATAATCTATTCATATACACCCGTTCTGTGCGTGTGACCAATATATTTGCTGAACCGAAACAAACATATTGACTACTAATTAAAACAAATCTTAGCGGACGCCTACAACTGATATTTATCTATTTATGTTCGAAAATATAAACAACTGCGATTTTTTTATTTGGCTCTAACCATCGAAGGGTGAAATATATTCTTCTGAATGTCGACCTACTTTCCACATTTTTATTAGCATTCTTTTTAATTATGCCTAAGGTCGCAATTCTAGAGGTGATGAGATACACAATTTAATTGCTGTTATAAAGGTATTATTAAGATTATACTAGTACTAGTGGATTCGACTGTTCTTGACGACTTTTATTTTTAAGGACGTTCGGGTGAACATTCATTGTTATGTAAGACCTCTGTATATTTTTTTAGCACCATTGGCACAGTTGGATCTGAAGTAAGACACTTCCAATGCAACCAAAATTCAATAATTCACTAGATGACAGAAAAAAAATGGAGTCAAGTTGATTGACTCAGTACTTCCCACACATAATGATGATACCATTTTATTATTTCCCATTGCATGAAGCTATAGTCTAAAATCCCCTTGCAACTAAATTATCGCCCATCCGCCCGCAAAAACAACATCCAACACAAAAACCCTCGTAAATAGTTTCTTGCGTCTCCCTCCTTAGGAACTAGGGCGCCACAGTTTTTTTCTGCATGCTTGAACTGCACGATGCGAAACGACCAAGAGCCTCCAACCCGTCTAAAAACGAAGTTTAAGCTGATTTTATGTTTTTGGTTTTTTGATTATTGCTGCGCCGCCACTGCCACTATTTTTCCAAAACATACGCGTTTTCCATCCTCGCTGCGGTGGTAGTACTGTGTCAAAATTTCATTAAAATCAATTCAACAATTTTCGCGTTACGCAATATAGAACGATCCAAAACAATACCCGTATATGTATACATCACAAATTCCCTTGGTTTACATAATAAGCAAGGCAATGTTCGGATGTACGTGAAAAGTGTATTATGCTGTTAGGTTTTTCATTCAATGATCATTGGACAACCCATTATGAGTACAACAAATTTTTCAGTTTTACAAGACTCCACCCTCCAACCACCCTAAATTCACCCTCATCCAAAAAAATGCAGAAAATGATCAGGAACCTCTAAAACGCTTAAAAACGAAGTTTGAGCTGTTTTTATATTTTTAGTTTTTTTATTATTTCTGCGCCACCACTGGCACGATTTATCAAAACCATACGCGTTTTCCATCTTCGCCATGGTAGTAATGCCGTCCCAAAATTTCATTAAAATCAATTCAACAGTTTCCTCGTTACAACGATCTGATGCAACACTCTCGTATGTTTACATCAAAAAAAATCTAAGTACTTTGCTTTCTGTAATAGGCAAAGGCAATGTTCGGATGGACCTAAAAAAGTTATTTATGTCGCCAGGTCTTCTTTCACAGGTCAGTGGACAGTCTATTATGAAAGCAACAAATTTTTCAACTTTACAACCCCCCACCCCCCAACCACCCCAATTTCACCCCCACCCAAAGAAAAGTAGAAAATGATCAGGGACCCCTAAAACGCCTAAAAACGAAGTTTCAGCAATATTTAATTTTTTTTGTTTTTTGCTAATTACTCCGCCGCCTATGCACCGATTTTCAAAATTATAGGAACATTACCTACTACGACCCCACAGCATACCGCTGCCCAAATTTCATCACAATCCATACAGCGGTTACTGAGATTACGAGGGTAGAAAAACGCGACAGACAGACAGACAGACAGACCGACAGACCGACAGACCGACAGACCGACAGACCGACAGACCGACAGACCGACAGACCGACAGACCGACAGACCGACAGACAGACAGACAGACCGACGGAAATGAGTGACGTGGATTTTCGTTATGTACACATCATAAAACGCCCAAAAAACGTATTATCTCAAAATCGAAAATTTTCGCGATCACAATACTCCCCTCACCTATCGGTGTGGGAAGTAAAAATGAATTCATCTTAAAAAGTCACCAAATAATTAACTTCCCTTTGCGGTAAAAACATGCCCATCTTTCTAGTTATCCATTGGTACCATAAACTTGTAAATATGGTAAACACTGGCAATAAAATTGTATTTGAGCTGTGATAGCATAACGGATTTTCCCAAAGTAAAAAGTTACAACAGAGCATTCGGCAAAAACATGGCATCGGATTTCTAATTTCTTCACTGTTATATTATAGCATCAGTTATTTTCTGATATACCCTGATATTTACGTACAAGAATAATAAATCTACATGTACTTATTGAAATAAATTATGACAGTAATCTTGATGTAAGGTGACAGGTAAATCGTGGCGATATTTTTCATCGAGACATATTTATTATCTGGTTAGATCAAATATACCTCTTTGTCCCTCAATGGCCGTTGCATGTCGTTATCGTCAGTTACAAGATACCTTTTAAAAGAATAATGTTTTATGAAATTAGTTATAGTCATCACTCGAGTGTAATAGCTAGGTATTTTTCAAGGCGGTACGCAGAAATCATATTTGCTGTTTGTATAACAGTAGTATGCACTTTTTTTTATAACTGAGGAGACCGCGCAGGCAGAGCCTAAATACCAAAGTACCGTCAAGTGGGGTTACTTGAGACAGGGGTCTAACATGGGACGATTCGTCAAATAATCTTTTAAAAATCACAGCGGCAACGTTGGTAGATCTATATGCGCTGGCGCGCCAGGGGATGGTTGTCAATAGTCTAACAGGTGTTTTTCGCCATAAAGTGATATATTTGGCAGAGTAAGTACTTTGTTTTTATATATAAATAGTTATCCTCTATAATTAGAGAATAATTGAGCCTGTATAACTTCTGTTGCACAGACCATAGATGTTTATTGACAAGCCAACGTTTCCATTACATTATAACCTCACATCATTGTTGTGTTGTTCAAATAGCGATTTTATGCATAGCTGCCAAGTCTTTTAAAATACGACGTATTTCAGAGTTGGCGACACTTCGTGGGGAAACTTGGGACACGTCCCAAGTTACCCCTTCTTGTATTTTTCAGTACTTTTTTTTCAGGTCATGCCACGAATACATAAGCGCAAACTTGGGAGTCGGAAATACCATGACTATACACAAGAGACTCTAGAAAGGGCATTAAATAGTTTGAGAAGAGGACGACCTATATGACAGGTGGCTGAAGAATTTGGAATCTCCAAGTCTACACTGAGCCGTCATCGACGTGGACAACAAACAGGCAAAATTGGCAGACCGTGTGTATTCACTGAAGCGCAAGAAAATGTCATTGTTGATTGCATAGCATTGGCCGGCGAGTGGGGATTTCCTTTAGTCCCCTATGATATACGACTTATAGTAAAATCCTACCTAGATAGACAAGGAAAAAGTGAAAGGAGATTTAAGGCAAACCTCCCAGGAATAGAATGGCTACGAGCATTTTTGAAAAGACATAGTAATACATTAACTCAAAAACTATGTCAAAATGTAAAACGTGCCAGAGCCAGTGATACTCGTGAGGTTATTCTCGATTATTTCACCGAGCTTTCAGTATCATTGGAACATGTAGACCCTGCTATGATAATAAATTATGATGAGACGAATATGACAGACGACCCAAAGCGTCAGAATGTCATAGTACGCAGAGCCTGTCGGCATCCACAAAGGATTGTTGACTCGACAAAAAGTAGTGTATCAGTTATGTTTTCAGCGACAGCCACAGGGCACTTATTACCTCCATACATAGTATATAGATCAGAGCACCTTTACAACACATGGACCGAAAATGGACCAAAAGGTGCAGTCTATAATAGATCTAAAAATGGTTGGTTTAATATGGAGCTATTCGAAGACTGGTTTATCGTGATAGTTCTTCCATATTTCCAAAAATTTGAAAAAGAACTCCCCAAAGTTATGATTGGAGATAACTTGGCCAGCCATGTTTCTCCCAGGGTCATAGAATTATGTCAAGCGAATAGAATCCGCTTTATTTTGTTGCCACCCAATTCTACGGGAGAATGTCAGCCTTTAGACGTCGCATACTTCAAACCATTAAAACATCACTGGAGTAAGGTTTTGACTAACTGGAAAATGAAGCATCGAGGTACTCTTCCCAAAGACACTTTCCCTAGATTATTAAATTCTTGCCTGCAAGACATGGGTGAAGACATTATAAAAAAAAACATTCTATCTGGTTTTAGAGCAACTGGAATATATCCAGTGGATAGAGATCAGGTTTTAAAGAGATTGCCAAAAGATCTAGAAGATACGAATTCTGACATGACAGACGAATCAACAGCAATTATACTAAGTTTCCAAACCTTTTTGAAAGAAACTCGAACCCTTGAGACTCAACCTCTCAAAGAAAAAAAAAAGAAATTGAATTTAGCTGCAGGGAAAAGTATTGCTCCTGATGCTGTATCACGTGAATCAGGTACAAGCGCAACGAAAAGGCGATCATCATGGGGCAAGAAAAAGGTGAGAAGGATTGCTTCATCAGATGAAGACACAAACTCTGAAAATTATTCGCTACATGATTCGGAAGATTCTGACTTAGCATTTTCGGATATCGAAGGATTGGAGCAAGGAATTGAAGATGCAGTAGAACCTATAGATATAGAAGATATTAACAAAGAAAACAAAAGTCTTGATGGGAATAAAGACATTTGGTCAGATGTGACAGAGGGCAAATTTGCACTAGTTAGATATACTTATGACAAAGGTACAAAAAAAGAGTCAAATAAGGTTTTCATACGGCAAGTCGTAGGTGTTGTTCCTCCAGACACAGTGCGTTTGAAATTTTTACGGCAATCGTCAAAAAACTCGACCATGTATATATTTCCTATAGTAGATGACCATGACGACGTAAAAATCAATGAAGTGTTAAGACTGATTACACCTAAGAAGATCTCCCGAGGAAGATACTTCTTTGATACCTAATTAAATTCTGTTTCGGGGATTCAGGGTTTTCTTTTATTTAAATTTGCTCTACTTATAAACGTCAATATGAATAGAATGTTTGTTTAATTTGCGTTGTTATTTTGATGTGATACTATAGTTCCTGTTTTCTTTGAAACAATGTAAGAATGTTTGTTTAATGAACTAAGAATAATAAATTTTTATTCCTGAATGCTTCTCTTTATCCTGTGTTAAAGGAGACGTTTCTAAATTAGCACTGAGACTTCGAAAATTGATGATTCCATGTTACCCCACTTTATAGTGTAACTTGGGACACTATGAAGTTGTAAAAAAAAGGGCTGACGATTTTTATTACATAACAAATAACACCTGGAGAACAAAGTGTAAGGCCAGACTAATGCCTCGGTCACTAAATACTTAAGTTATGATCTCTCATAAGATGAAAAAATTAATTGAAAGGTGAAAAGTGTCCCAAGTAACCCCACTTGACGGTACCGCGGATGCTGTGAAAGGGTTATGTTAGGGGAAGTTTGTTAACGCGAGATTTGAATGGGCCAATACCCGCAGGCCCAATAAATACATCTTCTGGCAGTCCATTTCAAGCCTTGGACACCCTGGGAATAAATGTGCGGTTGTACCGCTCAGTTCTTGATGTATGAAGCACGACCGTCTTAGGATGAGATGCAGCGGTCGCACGGGTACGTCTGATAGGAGCAGTGAGCGGTGAACGATAAAGGATAGCTCAGAGGAGCATATTCCGTTGGAATATCGGTAGAAGAGTGAGAGGTCACCAACAACACGCCGGTGAGAAAGTGACTGAAGGTAGCGCGTTAAGGCTGGATCGCCAATTAGTCGAATTGCCCTTCTCTGGACGGAATCTAGTATAGACAGGGTAGTAGAGGTAGCAGCTTTCCAGACATGAGAACAATACTCCAGGCAAGGTCTTATATGGGCTTTATATAGCGTGAGGAGGTTACATGGTGAGAAATACTTTCTGGCTCTAAATAGGTACCCAAGATTTTTACCAGCACCTGTTGCAATTGACGCGACGTGTTCGTGCCAGACCAGATTTTCTGTAAAGTTGACTCCTAACAGCTTGAATGAGTGACCCTTTGGCAGAGCCCGGTTGTTCATTAGAACCTGGTATTGGCTTGGGCACTTCTTGCTTGATAGCGTACAATACTGGGTCTTGGAGGCAGTAAATTTAACCATATTCTTAAGCCCCCAAGTGGTAATGGTATCGAGATCCTTTGAAAGTGAAGCTGCCACTGCCAGTCTTCTGCGTTCCCGCTCGACCACAGAGATCGGTCTATTGATCATGATGCCTGCATGCAGCGTACTGTCATCCGCAAAACTGTGGATTTGGTTTGTAGTGCTAGAGAGTAGATCATTAATATGAAGCAGAAACAATGTCGGAGCCAATACCGATCCCTGCGGAACCCCGGCATTGATGCCATGAAAAGAAGAGGCAAAGCCGTCTACTACGACAGAGATTTTTCGACCTGAGAGGAAGTCTGCGAGTCAACCGCAGAGCTTAAGCTCCTAAACAAGCTCCATAAGACGGGAGCTTGTTTAGGAGAGCTGCATGCCACAGTTGATCGAATGTCTTTGAAACATCGAGAGCAACGACGTGAGCCTCGCCAAATGGCTGGATGAGTTTGCTCCACACATGTGTGATGTAAGTCAGGAGATCTCCAGTTGATCTTTGGTGTCGGAATCCATATTGTCTGTCGTTGATTAAGTGATGGAGCTGTAGGTATTTAATGAGCTCTTGGTTGGCGCATCTCTCCATCACTTTACTGATTACAGAAAGCAGAGCTATAGGTCTGTAGTTGGTCGGATCAGTTTTGGAGCCCTCTTGTACAGTTAATCTTGTAGTTAATCACCAGTGCAGATGAGACTAAACTTATTCACTAGTTTGACGCGTGTGATCTAGAACAACCACAGGCATCTATCTACAATGACATTCAATAATATGTAAATTTTCAAACAACCGTAACCTCTCAATCAACCCAAATTACTCTAGTATTTTATTTTTTTGTCCAGAAGCAATCGAATCCCAACTGATAAAAATTGGTTCTGAAAGACGAAATCAAGGTTCATGGAATAACAACTGAAATAAAATTCAGATTTACCAGTCATATTAAAAAACTATTAAAGAGAAGCTACTTGAGACTGAGATCACTGAAAAAGTTGTGTTCACCTTTGATCATAGCTATTTTCAGATATTGCTATATATTATATTTTCCCTGTCTTGATGACATGAGTGCTGTTAGGTTCTTTCCAACAGGCCTGAATACCGTACAATGTGTCATCACGGACATGCGTAGAACGTGAAATGCGTTCCAACACGTTCTGTGATCGTTCATGAAACGGCCATAAAGCGTTCCAACAGATTTCGTTACCGTTCATGGGACGGTTTCTGTACGGTCAAATCGGTACTTGGTCCAGAGTAAGGACTGTGAGGACTGACATGTGCAGTAGAAAGTAAATCGCCCACTTGGCGCACAATTTCATTTTGTCATTTCTATGCGTGATTTGATTTTGCTTTGCTTCTTTTGTTTTTGCTGTTGCTTGTTGTTTGGCTGGCTCGTTTGTTGGCCGAAACTTCACCAAAGCCAAAAATGGAAATGGAATCAAACAATAATGTTATACATGGTATGTTATGATAAATTCGGTCATTTTTGTGGAAAACATAACCCAGGTTCTTTGTTTATAGAGCTACAGGAATACCTGGTTGTGAGTGGCAACCATTGTTCATGGCTAAAATTACCCAGATAATTCTCATTTTTCGGTTGTGGTTGATAAACTAACACCAAGTCATCGTCAGAAAACTCAGACCCCGATCGATTTTAATAAAGCTCTTGGCGTCTTGGCTTTTGACGGTCGCTTTTGAAATGAAATCGAGGGTTAGTTTTTTTTTGGTAGCTGTCAGAACTGACACGAGTCCAGTGCAATAAGAGAAAGAACAGTTCCAACAGATTTTCCAGTTTGTACGGTCACGAAATCATCCATAATCAACGCATGCGCACCACAAACGATCCGAACAGTTTCGTGACGGTTCAATGGATGGTACAAAATATGCTGTTGGAAAGAACCTGTTTTTACACGAAACTGGTAACAATAGCAAAAAAGTGCTTTGGTAGTTCATATCTTAAATAACCTGCTTCTTGACTATTGTGAGTGATTGTCCCATATTTTTTTTCTGCAAAAACCTTGCATACAAATTTAAAAGAACGCGACACAACAATAACAACATAATAAGATTGTTTTGGCTGAAAATTGCTTAATTTGGCGTATTTTTGATACTTCCTTCTTCCTTATTTCTCAGGGTTCTATGAATACAATTGTTAATTAGGTGTTGCTATTATTACGAAAATAGCCACAAACCATAATAGGTGATTTATCGTCACCAAACAAAATAAAGCAATTTTCATGTATAATACTGCTGTCCTGATTAGAGACTTTTTTCCAGAGAATATTGAGAACTGTATGCTTTTACTCGCAGAGAAAGTATTGTACTCATGGGAAAATTCGAATTGTAGTTAATAAATTTATCTACTCCCACTAAAATAATCCGTAAACGATAAATGTGTACACAATAAGCTCGAAAAAGATACTAGCGAAAGCCAATTTGGGTTCAGAAATACATTGAGGACTCAGGAAGCTTTATTTACCCTAAATGTTTTAATACAGAGGTGTCTAGATGTGAACCAAGATCTTTTCGTATGTTTTCTGGATTACAACAAAGCCTTTGATCAGGTAAAACACGACAGACTTATGGACATTCTAAGTGAGAAGCATCCTGACTTCAACGGCGTATATTATAATCAAAGAGTTGTTTTAAGAGAGGGCGAGAAAACGTCAGATGAGATAACAATCATATCAATAACAGACAGGGATGCGTACTCTCTCTAGGGTTGCCAACTTTTTTTTGTAAGAAAAAGGTATAATAGGATTAAAGAAGGGAAAAAACAGTATTTTTGAGAAAAAAGGTCGGTTTTTTCTACATATTTTTTTGGAGCTTTTTGCAAAGCTTATCAATGAACTATTTCTGAAGGCATCATGAGCCTCATCACATTTTAAGGCAAAATTAAAATATATGAGTACCTCATTTTTCATTACAGAAAACACCCTAACTATTAATGCTGGAGTAATATTAACGAATCCTTCTGAAGGATTTACTAGCAAATAACTTCATTTTTTGTCAGTGCTCATGTTGATAATATCTTTATGGTCGCGGATAAAGCTCTGGGATTAATATTAATATTAAACAGTATATCAGTATTACTAAGTTAAACAGAAAAAAGTAAAAAACAGTGTAATACAGTTTTTAACAGTATGGTTGGCAACCCTCTCTTCGATACTTTTCAACCTCTACTCAGAGAAAATTATGCGCGAGGCTATATCTGAAGGAATAGCGGGAATAAAGGTTAACGGTGAAATAATAAACAACATGCGTTTTGTCGATGATACCTTGGTAGTAGTTAATCAATGGTAGTAGCCTAGAGTAGCGCGGTTCTACAAAGAATGATGGACATAATTGTAAATAGCATCAAAACAAATGTCCAGGGAAGATCTTCGCAATGAGACAGTGGATAGAGTGAGAGAGTACAAATGCCTGGGTACCATTTTGACCGTGGCTGGAGGATACTGTCGAGAAATAAGATCTAGAATAGGTCAAGCATTCGCAAATATGCGAAGAGTATTCAGCTCTAGAGATCTGAACATCAAACTTGAGATCAGATTGGCCAGGTGTTACGTTTTCTCAATCAATCTCTATGGGATGGAGCATGGCCGTCTCTAGTCACTAGGCCGGAGCATTGAAATATGGCAACGTTGGAGATCAGGCCGTGTTTTCATTTGTTGTTATGTCATGTGTATCCTTCCAGGTGCAGGAAATATGGTTGGAAGGTGATTATTAACTTGTTTCTAATTATTTACCTGCACAAACGAAGCTATAAAGATAACAAGATGCCTGCAAAGCGTGTAGTACCAGGTTGCAGCCCAGTAGAGGACTACCAAACCATGGCCCAACATCACCTTATTGCAGATTAAAAAGAACGTTGCAAGGTGATTTTGAATGGGTTTCTACTTATTTACCTGCACAAATGAAACTATAAAGATAAAAAGATGCCTGCAAAGTGTGTAGTACCAGGTTGCACTAGCAATTGTGTGTCCGATAAGGGACCTAAACAGAAGTGGGTGAAAGGTATTCCTCGGAAGGGCTGGTTATATTTATAAGGATAAAGACAATAATTGACAAACATTTCAAAGGATAAGACCTATTTTAAAGCACAATGTGGTACCTATAATGTTTTCTGGACCTCCCAAATATCTCAGAAAAATACAGTTAATAGAACTCATCTCGGCATGGCCTGGGGCATACCTACGAAAGCATTTGATAGTGAAAGGGAAATCAAGACCAGCAAGAATGGCTTCACAGTGACCTAATAGTGAATTTTTCTAGCTCAAGTGATAATTTACAAAGTAGATTGAGTGTTCATTTAAGTGGAAATGGATGTGGCGGCAGGAAACAGGTTGCATTTATTTTTATTTTGTAGTGTCTGACTGTGACGAAACAGATATCAGATGTAAGTGATATTAGTAGTAGTAGTTCTAAAAAGTATTTTTCGTAATTTATCAACCGAGATGAACTCTAATACATATAAAATGTAATAATTATTCTGAAACTATAGGGCCACTATTTGACAGCTAAGCCACGTTACCACATCTAAGGCTCCGGCCTAGTGTAGAGTTGGCCATGGATGGAGTCGTGGACAACCAACAAAACTCAGAGTTTCTTGGACGGAAAGAGTCACAAATGTTGATAAAGGATCAGAGATAGTAGAAACTGTAAAAGTGTGGAAACTTTCTTACCTGGGTCACGCTTTGCGTGAAGACCACATTCTACAACACGGGTAATAAGGGAAAATACAAGGAAATAGAAGTTCAGGGAAAAGACACACTTCGTGGCTGGAAAACCTGCGAAAAACTTGCATCATGAAACGTAGAAGTTGATGCCTGCATCGCAGCATGCATCAACGTCTGTACACCGCTTAATTCATGGATATATTGTTAGATCTTCTGTCTATTGTATCCCTGAACAGTGGAATAAATAAATACTGCTCCAGGACCAAAAAAAAAGAAGCCATGCAACTCACCTTTCTTCAGCCGTGAGGTTCTCCAACTCTGGCACCCAGCACCAATGCTTCTCCGGCACTATCGAGATGAATATCTGCGTGAAGTACACCCACGCGACGAAGAAGGAGAAAGGGATCATCAGCAGGAAGAGGACCTTCTGGTAGATGCCGAATTCGCCTATGTGGGGCAGCAGGTCATCAAACTCGAAGGGCTCCTCCACGGAGGTTTCCCCATGGGGAGGAGGTGGCTTCTGAGGGAGCTGGTTCTGGTTCCTGTCGTGACCGCCGGCGTCGCTGACGTAACCGCTGTTGTTGTAGCTGCGACAAACAAAAAAAACGTGATTAAAAAAGTAAAACAGTTAAGACAAACAACACAAAAAAAATTGCGATCTACACTGAAAAAAAACGTGGGTATTTTTACAAAACAATTACAAGCACTATTGCAGGGATCTTCCGATCACCATCATAGTCACAATGTCTTAACAGACATGTTGTGAACTCGTAAAATGCATTAAGTCGGAGCTAGAGTATTGCCGACACGAATATTATCAATAGTTTTTAAAAAGTGTAGCTCGCCATCGTTCGCGATTTACTGTCAGTCCAGTGGCGCTCTTAACACTCATATCCAGCAACTGTTTCGTCGTATCCACCCAGCGTGTAGGGGAACGGCCACGGCGCCGCCCACTCGGGGCGTGACCCTGAACTACAAGTTTCTCCATATTATCGCTTCTGTGAATATGTCCGAAGAATGTAAGCATTCTCGTCGACACAATGGAGGATAGTCTCTTTGGATTACAGAGCTCATCCAGTATGGAAACGTCAGTTCGATGGGCGGTCTAAAAACTCTCAGCATTCTCCTCCAAGTTCACATTTCAAAAGCATCTATGCGAGCTCGATCTGCCTTTTTAACAGTCCAAGTTTCCAAGGCATACAACAATATGGAGAACACAAGAGACTGAACCAGCGACATTTTTGTAGCTTTAGTGATGTAATGGTCACGCCATATTTTAGTAAGCTTTGTCATGGCCACACGTGCCTGTTGAATGCGCCGTCGAATATCATTCTCACAGCTACCCGAATTGTCATGCTCTCTATCTACGATCATAACCTTGGTCTTATTCTAGTTACTACCAAGACCATACGCTACACTATGTTGTTCTAACATGTTTAATAGAGCTACTAGTTCTTCCTGAGAAGCTGCAATAAGGGTTGTATCGTCAGCAAATCTTAAGTTGGATATTTTGCTTCCGCCAATAGCTACACCGCCATTCCAGTTGTCTAATACCTGTCTCATCACAAAATCAGGGTAAATGTTAAACAACATCGGAGATAATACACATCCCTGACGAACTCCTTTTCTGGTTGCAATTTGACGAGACAGGTTACCACCAATTCTTACACGAGCTGAATTAGACTCGTAGAGTTGCTGTATGCGAAACAGTAGGTGGTAAGGGACTCCCATAGAGATGAGGAATTCCCACAGTTTAGGCCACTTTACGTTATCAAACGCCTTAAAATAGTCTACAAACCAGATAAAAACTGGAAAATAATGCTCTCTGGCTTTTTCACTAATTTATCTTAAGTTTAAGATCTGTTCACGCGTACCGCGTCCTTTCACGAAACCTGCCTGTGCCTGAGAAATTTTCCAGCCAATAAAACCTTCCAAACGAAATTGTAAAATATATAGTAGAACCTTACTTGCATGAGAGATTAACGAAAGTATGCGATAATTGTCTGGATTTGTTGGAAATCTCTTTTTATGAAGTGGGACAAAAACTGATGTGCACCATTCATCTGGCCAAACACCGGAGGACCAGACACTCTTACAAATATTATGTAAAAGGGAGATGCCGTTGTCACCCAAGCATGGTAACGTTTCGGCAGAAATAGCATCAATGCCTGTAGCTTTGTTAGTTTTTAGCTTGTTGAGGGCATTTTCTACTTCAGACAAAAGTTAAGACAAACAACACAAAATAAAAAAATTGCGATCGACATTGAAAAAAAAGTGGGTATTTTTACAAAATAATTACAAGCAGTATTGCAGCGATTTTCCGATATCATAATGTAAAACCCCAGTAAAGTTTAACAAACATACTTTAGTTCTGTAGATTCCCTAATTTTTGTAAAAATGCTTGAGCATTTTACGAAAAAAAAAATACAAATAGTTCAGTTATTCACAAAATATTTGTAAAATTACAAAGCTGTGTTGTTTTATTATAACAAAAAATTACAAGATAATTGTCATTTTACAAAATGTCTATTTTTACGGTTTTTATTTGTAAATTTATAATAAATTGTTCTGGAAAAATATTTCAATAATGTGAGTAAAAAAATGAAATAAACGTCTTGAAATGAAAGGAAAATCACTGTAGTATCTTTAGAAACATATTTCACATTTAATGGTAAATGTATGTGGACCGTCGGTACTAAAAGAAGTTGTATCATTATAAAGGGATATTAATTATTATGAAAAATTATACCTCAAGTTTTCTGAAACGCAGTTTTTCCCAGTGATTTTCCACTAAATTATCTCTGATAGTATCGCTAAAATATTTTCTCAAAAGCTCTAATTATCACACACTTGCAAATTGAGATAAATCAGGTGTATATTTATGCAAAATAAACCGCAGCAATTTTTTTATTTCAACGAGCTAAATACCTGCACGTGTAATTTGAAGTAATTTCCTTAGTTTTTCCTAGTGCATTTCGGTAGCTAACAATTATTTATTTTATACTTCACTTCTCAATGACCTTAATATATTATTTCTGTGTTGAAAATTTGAAATAAAGCCTGATATTAACGATCCTGTGTCCTTATAAAGGCTACACAATTTTGCATTTGATTGTATAAAAATATTAGGCATTTCTATTTAAAATAATTAAGGTATACGTGAACAAAGTTTCCTTAATTATTAATCTATCGGTTTCTCAAAGTACAACAAAAAATTGACCGTCCGTTGAGTCACATCGCAAAGTCACAGCCCTCTAAGTTTGAGGGTCGATGAGATATTTATTTTTTTATATCTACTTATACAAAAATGGTATAATTTGGGTTTAAACGCTTGGTTTTAAGTCCCGTGTGTAATGCATGCATAAGGTCACACTAGAATTGACCAAGGAATCCAAACATGCAGTCATAAACTGCAATCATATATTTTAAAAATATAACTTTTATATGAATCAAATAATTTGGTAATTTTAAAACTTTTTTATTACCGTGCATGTGAGTAGGTACTCCGTCATTTCATGCCAGTTTTTATGAGTCATAGTAATCGTGATATTTTTAGAAGCCATATTTTTCATTTTACTCCCCACAACGCTAGGTGTGAGGAGAGTATTGTAATCGCAAAATTTTTCGATTTTGAGATAACACGCTTTTTGGGCGTTTTATGATGTCTCCATAAAGTAAATCCACGTCACCCATTTCCGTCGGTCTGTCTGTCTGTCTGTCGGTCTGTCAGTCTGTCAGTCTGTCAGTCTGTCAGTCTGTCAGTCTGTCAGTCTGTCAGTCTGTCAGTCTGTCAGTCTGTCAGTCTGTCAGTCTGTCAGTCTGTCAGTCTGTCAGTCTGTCAGTCTGTCAGTCTGTCAGTCTGTCAGTCTGTCAGTCTGTCAGTCTGTCAGTCTGTCAGTCTGTCAGTCTGTCAGTCTGTCAGTCTGTCAGTCTGTCAGTCTGTCAGTCTGTCAGTCTGTCAGTCTGTCAGTCTGTCAGTCTGTCAGTCTGTCAGTCTGTCAGTCTGTCAGTCTGTCAGTCTGTCAGTCTGTCAGTCTGTCAGTCTGTCAGTCTGTCAGTCTGTCAGTCTGTCAGTCTGTCAGTCTGTCAGTCTGTCAGTCTGTCAGTCTGTCAGTCTGTCAGTCTGTCAGTCTGTCAGTCTGTCAGTCTGTCAGTCTGTCAGTCTGTCAGTCTGTCAGTCTGTCAGTCTGTCAGTCTGTCAGTCTGTCAGTCTGTCAGTCTGTCAGTCTGTCAGTCTGTCAGTCTGTCAGTCTGTCAGTCTGTCTGTCTATCTGTTGGCGTTCTTCTATCGTTAATCTCAGTAACCGCTGCATGGATTGTGATGAAATTTGGGTAGCGATATGTTGTGGGGTTGTAGTAGGTAATGTTCCTATAATTTTGGAAATCGTTGTACGGGGGGCGGAGTAATTAGCAAAAAACAAAAAATTTCAAATATTCCTCAAACTTCGTTTTTAAGCGTTTTAGAGGTCCCTGATCATTTTCTACTTTTTTTTTTGGGTGGTGGTGATTTTGGAGTGGTTGGGGGGTGGAGGGTTGTAAAACTGAAAAATTTGTTGTATTCATATAACGGGCTTGAGAATGAAAATCCTAGCGGCATAATACACTTTTTAGGTCCATTCGAACATTGCCTTGCTTATTATAGAAACCAAGGGACTTAGAACTTGTGATGTATACAATCATAAGAGTAGTGTTTCAGATCGTTCTGTATTGCGTAATGCGAAAATTATTGAATTAATTTAATGAAATTACTACAGCGGCGAGGTTGAAAAACGCGTATGTTTTGAAAAAATCGTGTCAGTGGCGGCGCAGCAATAATAAAGAAGTCTAAAAATATAAAAGGGCTCTTCGTTTTTAGACGGCTTGGAGGCAGCTGATCGTTTAGCATAGTCCAGTTGAAGCATGCGGGCGAGTGGGAGATGATTTGGTTGCAAGGGGATTTCAGACTATAGCTTCATGCAATGGGAAATAATAAAATGGTATCATCATTATGTGTGGGAAGTACTGAGTCAATCAACTTGACTCCATTTTTTATTTGTTTTTGTTTGGCAAGTGCAAATGCGGCTTTTATTGCTTCGCTTGCAATCTGTCGTTGTTTTTCAACTCATTAATCACTGCACCTTGAAATTTCGCATTCTGAACGACATCGTAAAAGGATAAGACATGTGTGAAAATGATTATTACAAATGTTTGAGTTCCATTCGACTTTATTGCTGTATATAACGCGGTTGCGAAATCCGTCAGATGTGTATTGCTTTTTAATTGACTTGTTGGTACAGAATGATATACTGAACTGTGGAAGAATAGCATTGGCATAACTTGTAGTCCAAGAGCCTCGCGGTTACTAGAAAAAAATGGAGTCAAGTTGATTGACTCAGTACTTCCCATACATAATGATTTCATTTTATTGTTTTCCCATTACATGAAGCTATAGCCCGAAATCCCCTTACAACCATATCATCGCCCACCCTCCCGCAAAAAAACGTATTGTACAACATAAAACTTTCGTAAATAGTTTCTTGGCATCTCCCGCCTTAGAAACTAGGACGCCACAGTTCCCATTCTGCATGCTTCAACTGAACGATGCAAAACGATCCTCTAAATTGTCTAAAAGCGAAGTATGAGATGTTCTCATATTTTTAGTTTTTTAATTATTGTTGCGCCGCCACTGACACGATTTTTCAGACACTGGCGCGTTTTCCACTCTCGCCGCGATAGTCAATTCTTTGTCGAAATTTCATTAAAATCAATTTAATAATTTGTACCTTACGCAATATACATAGAACGAAATTAAGCAATACTCGTGTATGTATACATCACAAAACTGTAAGTCCCTTGGTTTCTGCAATGGGCAAGGAAATGTTCGGATGGTCCTAAAAATTGTCTTATGCCGCTAGGTTTTTCATTCACAGGTCAATGGACAGCCCATTATGAATACAACAAATTTTGCAGTTTTCCAACCCCCCACCCTTCAACCACCCCAAATTCGCCCTTACCCAAAAAAATAGAAAATGATAAGGAACCCCTAAAACGCCTAAAAACAAAGTTTGAGGCGTTTATATATATTTTTTTTATTATTGCTGCGCCGCCACTGACACGATTTTTCCAAAACATACGCGTTTTCCATCCTCGCCGCGGTAGTAATACTGTGACAAAGTTTCATTAAAATCCATTCCATAACTTTTACGTTACTCAATACAGAACGATCTAAAGCAATATCCCTATGTATTCATCAGAAAATGCTGTCCCTTGGTTTCTGGAATAAGCAAGGCAAGGTTCGGATGGGCCTAAAAAGGTTACTTATGTCACTAGGTGTTCCTTCACAGGTCAGTAGACAGTCTATCATGAAAGCAACAAATTTTTCAATTTTACAACCCCCCACCCCCCAACCACCCCAATTTCACCCCCACCCAAAAAAAGTAGAAAATGATCAGGAACCCATAAAACACCTAAAAACGAAGTTTGAGGAATATTTAATTTTTTTTGTTTTTTGCTATTTCCTCCGCCGCCCCTGCACCGATTTTCAAAATTATAAGAACATTACCTACTATGACCCAACAGCATATCGCTGCCCAAATTTCATCATATTTAAGGAGGGAAGTCACAGGATCAAGTTTGAACAAACTCAGGTTCTTGCCGCAACGTCTTCATACCATGCCAGACTTCAAAGAGAAGCCATCGAAATACAAAAACATCATAATAATTTCAATAGGAAAAAAGAAACACAGAAAGTCAGCCGGACATGGATACCCATCCTAAAGGACCTGAAGACACTACCATATCGCGAAGGGGCGGGGCTACCAACGCTACCTGGTTGGGCCACGTCACCATTAGCAGGTATAAAAACAGGTGCAGATCTACCAGCCGTCAGTATTTTGGAAGTCGCCGAAGTGAAATGGCTTCTAAAGATGCCATCCACTCGTGGTGGCGAAACGTCAAGCTTTAACGCTAAACGACGCCGGCCTAAAAACCCAAGAACCACAAATTCATTGGACGATGGCCGCGAAAGCCTTACACAGTATACACCCACAAAAGTAAAAAAACCGATCAGGAACCCCTAAAACGCTTAAAAACGGAGTGGAACAAAGTGAGTCTTATTGAAATTGACTGTTAAAAGTCGACTACTGAACCAGTTGAACATTTTTTTAAAACCATTTTCAGCCTTTGATTTTAATATTTCCCAACTTTCAGCAGAAAATATAACAGCTGTATCGTCTGCAAAACTCACTACATCTCCACTCACATCAACCGCAAATAGGTCATTTATATATATATGTTAAAGAATAATGGTCCCAGTACGGTTCCTTGAGGAACACCGCATTTTATAGGCAATGGAGAACTAGAGTATTTATATTTATCACAACAATTTGTGTTCTATTACTTAAGTAACTTTTAATTAGATGATAGCTTTGACCCGGTATA
This sequence comes from Callosobruchus maculatus, assembly GCA_951848785.1. Taxonomy (NCBI): domain Eukaryota; kingdom Metazoa; phylum Arthropoda; class Insecta; order Coleoptera; family Chrysomelidae; genus Callosobruchus; species Callosobruchus maculatus. The sequence goes on along the minus strand of CATOUR010000084.1, from coordinate 1,434,707 downwards.
CCATAATAATAAAACGCAAAAAAGCGTATTTTCTCAAAAGAAAATTATTGCCACCTATCGATGCGGGAAGTAATAACTTTAAACATTGATTAACGTATTGTTCACAATACGTTAATCAATGCTTTAAGGTACTGTAAATGATTGAAGTTATAACAAGCTGTGTAGTACAGTGTCTGGGGACTTTACATTGCAATGCCCGAAGGCATCTTTAAATGGTTTTCGCGTACGCAAATTAATACAAATTATGGATATTTATGCAAAATAATCCCCGGTAGTAACTAACGTTTTTCCAAACAGCAGCAGCGCAGCGGGTTGTGTCAGATATTTGCACAGGAATACCGAGAAACGATTTGGCCAAGGTCCTCGTCTTCTCTCTTTAGCGATTTCCTTGGGACGATGATCATTAACGCGAGGCCTTGTTGCACCTTAGGATTGTTAAAGATTATTTTAATTGCTTTCAGCAATTATATCGGAGAGCTGCAGAGAAATTGCGCAAATGCTAATCCTGTTAGTATGAATTACCATCAGAGTGCTTTGTGGTGCTGGATGCACACTACGCACAGGGTGGCTCATCGAATTACGAGAGGTCATCATCATAGTCACAATGTCTTAACAGACATGTTGTGAACTCGTAAAATGCATTGAGTCGGAGCTAGAGTATTGCCGACACGAATATTATCAATAGTTTTGAGAACTGTAGCTCGCCATCGTTCGCGATTTACTGTCAGTGCAGCGGCACTCTTGATACTCATATCTAGCAACTGTTTCGTCGTATCCACCCAGCGTGTAGGGGAACGGCCACGGCGCCGCCCACTCGGGGCGTGACCCTGCACTACAAGTGTCTCCATATTATCGCTTCTGTGTATATGTCCGAAGACTTTAAGCATTCTCATCGACACAATGGAGGATAGTCTCTTTGGATTACCGAGCTCATCCAATATGGAAACATTAGTTCGATGGGCGGTATAAGGAATTCTCAGCATTCTCCTCCACGTCCACATTCCAAAAGCATATGTGCGAGCTCGATCTGCCTTTTTAACAGTCCAAATTTCCGAGGCATACAAAAATATGGAGAACACAAGAGACTAAACCAGCAACATTTTGGTAGCTTTAGTGATGTTATGGTCACGCCATATTTTAGTAAGCTTTGTCATGGCCACCCGTGCCTGTTGAATGCGCCGTCGAATCTCATTCTCACAGCTACCTGAATTGTCGATCAAAGAACCGAGCTACACAAAACTTTGAACTACCTCAAAACGGCCTATTGACTGTTTTGTTCTAAAACGTTCAATAGAGCTACTAGTTCTTCCTGAGAAGCAGCAATAAGGGCTGTATCGTCAGCAAATCTTAAGTTGGATATTTTGCTTCCGCCAATAGTTATACCGCCATTCCAGCTGTACAATACCTGAATAATCACAAATTCAGAATATTAAATAACATCGGAGATAATACACATCCCTGACGAACTTCTTTTCTGGTTGCTGTTTAATCAGACAGGTTACCATCAATTCTTACGAGAGGTATTATACGTCTTTTCATGTAGGTTGTTTCCCGTTTCTTGCAACAATGTATTTACTAATAAAAATTGTTTGTTGTTCGTTTTTATACATTACTATAATTGTTGAATATCTTCCAACACTCTGTAAGAGTCATACGGAAATATTATTATCTGACTTTCTAAGTTCCACTCGCATAATTGCGGTAGCAACAAGTGTTGACGGGCTGTGCCAAGTCAACACCCTGACTATTATTGATCGGAATTTAGGAAGGATCGCACAATATTACAGGTCTTCAGGATTACAGACTTTTGGAATACTTTGTGTAACTTTTCGTCTTTATTATTATTATTATTATTATGTTTAATTTATTACTACTACAAATTAAGGAAGATGCATCTGTTTATTGTTTAAAAAAAGTTAAAGACATTTTAATTTTTAATTAATGAGTGTTGTTATACTATTGACGAGTTTGTGAGTTTTCTAACAAATTGCGTTTAGACAAACTATATTTCTTAGTATTGTAGGCTTATTGTATTACTCTTCATATGATTTATAAATTATGTGATGATATATCTGCTCTTGATGTGGTCAATATCATTTTTGGGATGATCCTATAAATAAAGATTATTGTATTGTACTGCTTTAGATCGTTCTGTATTGAGTAACTCGGAAACTATTGAATTGATTTTAATGAAATTTTGATGCAGTACTGTTACTGTGGCGAGGATGGAAAATGTGTATGGTCTTCAGAATTTGTGTTAGTGGGGGAACAGTAGAAATAAAAAAACTAAAAATATAAAAACAACTCAAACTTCGTTTTTAGGCAGTTTAAGGGCAAAACTGAAAAATTTGTTATATTTCATAATAGGCATTGATTTGTGAAAGAAAGATCTAGCGGTTTAACACATTTTTGCGGACAGGCGGGCAATGATTTGGTTGCAAAAGGATATCAGACTATAGCTTCACGCTATGGGAAAATAATAAACTCGTATCACCATAATGTGTGGAAGTACTGAATCAATCAACTTGACTTCATTTTTTAACACTAGGATTCACTGGAGTAATACTTATTAAACACTTTTTGACGTATTGTTGGTAGTTTTTTGTTATTACAATTGCTTAAAAAATGTCCCCTTTTTAAAGAATTATTTACTTTAGAATGTGCTGTGTTCAAAAGAAAAAAGCTTTTTTTTTGCTCTTCAGAAAATTGTAGCAACTTTTGGGTTTTTTGCTCTTCAGGTAATCATACCAACTTTTGGGTAGGTTTTGGTAGATTTCACCAACAAATCCGATAGATGTCCTAAATAAAATCTGGTCACACTGCATTCGACTACTCTGGTCATTGGCCTCGTGTTCTGTTTAGGCTCTGTTACTGTTTCCCGACGCCACTTTAGGCTAACAGCACTGTTAATTAGAAGCCAACAGTGAATGCGCACCCTCTTACCTGTGAGTTTAGCTACTTGACGCGGCTTCAAAGGTGACAAGAATATCGTGAGTGCAAGCAGGATCGTAAAGATGTCAGGGAATGCCTGTGTGCGAAAGTCATGCATGTCGTGGCCTTTGAATGCTTTAGTCAGCGAAACATCTGCATAGAAATGCAGGTAAAATATAGAAATGTGTTTTGTGATGCTAATGAAAGCAAAAGGTTAAGTGCAGCCAGAAACCAGATATCTGTTTTGTTGTCTCCAGGAGAACATACCTCGCTCCTAGGTATATACCGGGTATCCCAGAGTCACCTTGACACTTGATATCCTTATAACAAACAAAAAGTTTAAACTAAAACTGTGTGGCATTTTTTAATGTACTATATGGTCTGTCATACTATACACATACCCTTAAAACTCATCCAACTTTTTCTCACACATCCTATATCTATTTTATTTAAAATGTTGTAATACTTTTGTTTTTATATACAAACCAATTTTTTTTCGTAAAGTCATAAGCATAAGATAAATTAAGTAAGCAGCTGCGGTGATCCTGTAATTAGGCTTTGCCTTTGCAGTTTGCCCAATTATGAAAAATAATCCTTTTTAAATAGACAGACATACGGACAGAGGGAAATGTTCGGTTGAAAAAACATATCTTAGAAGCGAAAATTTTGGCGATTACAACATTCTCTTTCCCCGCCTACGGTATGGGAAGCAAAATGATTAATCTGTCAAAAAACCTTGCTAAAATAGTGAATGCAATTTCCTTGATTCATTCAACTTAGCCGCGGTAGCTGTCCGTTTGATGATGTAATTGCGAAGTTGTTTAATAATAGTTCAATAACGTTTTATTTCTACTCGTTTTTTGCCAAGACTGAACTGCCACAGAGGTAATGTTTTGTCGAAAGTGCAAATGGTAAAAATTGTATAATTTTGGTAAAATGTTGTAACTGGAAACGAGATAAAATCTATAGATGTTACACATTTTTGCTTTTATAATTACAACTATTTTGGAATGTTGCTTCCATAGTAAAAAAAAAATACTACGTTGCAGCTATAACAAATCTATTAGTATGATACTTTCTATAGATCAAATGAAATTCATATTGGACCATCAAAATAAGAGAGTCCTTTGATGTTCTCACTGGGATTTTAAATTTTAAATGAATAAAAACTGGAAACTTGAGATTCTCGAAGATTTTCAAACTTCAGTTTCAGTTTTCTTCATATATCCAAAGGTTTGGAGCGCCACTAACGGGTCGTTCGATGGTCGTCTCAAGACGTACCGCGTCTTCAATGTCCTATTTTCGACCGTATATGATCAGAACGGAAGTGTAGTGTAGTTGAAGCACTACCATAGCATGATATGATACTTTGATACTTGAAATGTATCGATACTTCTCCACTAATATCGAGAATTTTTTATCTTAGATACTTTTTCGGCGATTACAAGCTGGTATCGCTACTTTTGTAGCGGTTGGTATCGAAAATAATTATAGGGTGTTAACTAAGTATGTTAACAAACTTTAACCACGAATAGTACTCCGAAAAATAGAAAGAAAATGTCATACGAACATGGGTCCGGAAATGCTTCCTAAGGGAACTACGCTCCTTTGCATGGGGCACCCTGAAGACGGTTTTCTCTCGATATTCTCGAAACCATTCATAACAAAATTGCGAAATTAGGAACGATGAGTAAACTTTTGACGCTGAATCTGATTCTGAATTCAGAATTTCCTAATGTTAATCAGAGGAGTATCATACGGGAGGAATTAACGGTAAAAATAACCCCATTTTCTAAATGGCAATTTTTTGACATTTTGATTTTAAAATATGGTATTTCAGAGATTTCTACGTAAAAATGGTTTCTTGGTACATCTCCATAGGGCTAACCGTTTTCGAGAAAAGTGCATTTATCTATTTACAATAGCTTGCATCGATTCAATAATTTGCATTTTTCTCGAAAACTGTTAGCCCTATCGCTCTAAGCTCGATTCGGGATTCACCCGGTTTGGTGCACTTTGTTGTATTTATAAATTAGAGCCCACCAGACTACTCGATAACAGTTTAGTAAGACCTTTAGACGCCTTTAGTTAGTTAGTCATGATTCGCCAATGATACAAATCTATTTCGGCCCAGAAGACATTGCCTGTCCTGATTAAGGTCTTATCATGACGGTAAAATCATTCAGAAATTTTAATAAAAAAACTGGCCTTATCACAAACCTTTTCATCATTCTGATTAGTTTTGAAGCCAGGTACTTTAAGGAGGTGATTTTTATATTCTAACCCAGACACTGTCTGTTGAGATTACCCAAACTGCTCTTTAAAGTATTTAAGTAAAATTAAAATAATATTTCACTTTCTGACTTTTTTTTAAAACGTTAGGTATCATTTTTATTCCTAGATACATTTTGTCTTAATCTTGTTGTAAAGTGTTATTTATTTTATTTAATTATTGTACCTATATTATTAATCGTTCTGTTACTGCATTGAAATTTAATTAGAACTTTATCACAATACATAAACCCCTATTTATCTACCTATTGATTTATGATTCAACTAAATATCACATAATGTATAAAATTACAAAACACTTTTTTTTACTTACAAACAATAACATTTTGCGCGTTAACTTTTTATTCATGAACATAAACTTTTCAATCTTTTTCAGGTTTTCCGGTTATTTAGCTATTTTTGTTTTCGCAGTTAGAAGGTAGAATTTCATGTACCAGAGTGCCTGGAGAATTTGGGACACCTAATTTATTATTTATTTAATATGATTCCAGAAATACAAAAAATCATGTATTTATTTAGACAAAAATCGGTAAATGGGGAGCCTTCATGTCAGAGAACATCGAGGGCGTTAAAAAGTAATAATTCGCAGCTAATATAACCCTATTTTCCCTTAAAGGATATTAAAATTTTGAGTAAATCATGATAGGTAGACGTCCAGTTCGAAAATAAAAAAAAACAGTCCTTGTTACTAACCATTTTTCATCGTCCTGTTTGGCTTTGGAGCAGTCTCCGACAGTCTCCTGGGGAGGCATCTTTTACATCCAATCCAGGCACTGTCTTTAACCGAGAGAGCAAGAGATAGACGTGAACCATTCTCGCACAAATACCCCTCCTCCGGGTACAAATTTTCAAAACTTTCAAATTTTTCAAAATTTTCTAAATTTTCAAAATTCTTTGAATTATCATTGAAGTAAACCAGGATAGCTAGAGAACCAGTCGAAATTAAAAAACGTCCTTATCACTAACCATTTTCTATCGTCCAGCTTGGCTTTTGAGCCAGTCTTTTGAGGAGGTAATTTTTACATTCTAACCCAGACACTGTCTTAACCTGCCCTTTATAGTATATACATACATATTTTATTTCAGTCGTCTAAATGCAAAACCCGACAAGTCACAAATTTTTCAAAATAGAGTTTTATATACCATTTTGTTCATTATTTGAAGCGCTACCATTTTCTATATTTTTCGCTTACAAAACCCAACATTAGACATGAGATATTTGGCTAAGAAAACTAGACCTAGGTGCAAACTCTGACATGTCCACAGGAGCCAATACGGAGAACGGGAGCAAGTCACATGTCGATCACACGAGGTATTCTGACCATCGTGTGTTTTTGTTTTATCCAGTCGCTGAAAATACGTTGTGGTGAATTCATGTGTTTTTCAGTTTACTGAGAGAATGAGATTAATTTATGCTGTATTGATAAATTATTGATAAAAATAACTATGTTTTTTGAAAAATGTTTTGGATGCGGATTTTGGAGAGCCTACTTCAACAGACGCTAGGTCCACATTAATGCAGAGGATCGAAGCTAATTGTGAAAATGCATTCTGTTCTGAAAGATTTTGTTTGTCAGAAAATTTAGATTTTGACGTTTAAACCTTGTAACCCTTGAAGTGTATTTTTTCTAATATCTAGCTTTATGTTTATAGTTTCTGTCGTTGAGCACAGTGTTTGATTAGATTCCTTTATATTCAGTAAAATAATCCAAATTGATAAGTGTTTCATTTATTTTGATCCGATTCCACAAATATAGCAGTCAAAACACGACATGTCACAGTTCCTAACCCCAAAACCCCACGTGTCCAAATTTAAAAGTCAGATTTTAGAAAAACTATATGTCCTAGATTTTGGGGCGTTAGGATTTTACATCCTAAAACATCGCATATTATCATACTCTCGATTTAGTATTATTTTCGCTCATAATAAGACTTTGATCCGTTTTTCTTGATTTCTGTAAAATTTGTTACCGTGGACTTGTCGGGTTTTGCATTTAGACGACTGATTTAATGTAGAATATTTTTCCAAACAAACGTTATTGTTTTTATTCCTACATACGTTTTGCCTTCATCTAAGTTAACTTGTGTGTTATTTAATACGATTCAAGGAATAAAAAAAAACGTATTTATTTTTGTGAATTTCACCGTCATAGTTTGTAACTTATTTAAAAATTTTATGAATGTTAAAGGTATTAAAAAATCATAAAAACATTTGGAATTATATAACTTTTCAAAATCAGCAAAATTTTCAATTTTTTCCAAATTTCCCAAATTTTAACAATTTCTGAAATTTTAAAAATCAAAATTTTCCAAATTTTTCAAATTTTCAAAATTACCAAAATTTTCAAAATCATGAACATTTTCAAAATTTTCAAAATTTTCGAAATTTTTAAAATTTTCTAAACTTTAGAAATTTTAAAGATTTTCTAAATTATCATTGAGTAAACCAGGATAGCTAGACGACCAGGTTGAAAATCAAAAAACCGTCCTTGTCACTAACCATTTTTCGGCTTGGCTTTTGAGCCATTCTTTTGCGGAGGTAATTTTTACATTTTAACCCACGCACTGTCTTAAACTGCCCTTTAAAGTATATACGTATTTTATTTAATGCATATTTTTCCAAAAAACGTTATTGTTTTTATTCCTATGTTAACTTGTGTATTATTTAGTATGATTCCAAGAATAAAAAAAACGTATTTATTTTTTGTAAATTTCACCTTCATAGTTTGTAACTTATTTAAAAATTTTATAAATGTTAAAGATATTACATTTCTTAAAAACATTCAGAATTATAAAACATTTCAAAATTAGCAAAATTTTCCAAATTTCCCAAATTTTCAGAATTTTAAAAATTACCAAGATTTTCAAAATCATAAAAATTTTCAAATTCTTCAAAATTTTGCAAATTTTCCAAAATTTCTAGATATTAAAAATTTTCCAAATTTTCCAAATATTCACAATTTTCCAAATTTTCAAAATCTTCAAAGTTTTCAAAATTTTAAAAATTTTCGGAATTTTAAAAATTTTCTAAATTATCATAGAGTAAACCAGGATACCTAGACGACCAGGTCGAAAATTAAAAAAAAACCATCCTTATCACTAACCATTTTTCGTCGTCCTGTTTGGCTTTGGAGCAGTCTCCGACAGTCTCCTGGGGAGGCATCTCTTAAATCCACTCCAGGCACTGTCTTTGAGCGAGAGAGCAAGAGATAGACGTGGTGCGTTCTCGCGCGAAACCGCTCCTCCGCGTTCACCGCACCAGGCTAACCAACCTCGACGGAGACGACGTCCACTGTCTGCACTACGACGAGGAGGCAAATCCCGACGGATCGAACGACTGAAGGAGCGCGGATCGAGCCAGGTGGTTTTATATTTCGTACACCTGCCGCCGGTGTTGACGACCGACACTGTGGGTGACGCTGATTTGTCTGGTATGATCTGGGTAGTGCTGGGCACGGTTGCCAGATTACGAGATTTTCGAAAAAAAAAACTGTATTAAGGCGGCTCCTACGGAGAGCATAAACGGTCATTTTCAAGTGATTTCATCCCAATTCCTGACGCTCTAGTTTTCAATATTTTTGCATGAAATTTTTACATGAAATTTAGAAGGAAATTACACAGGAGGCTATCGAAGCATTTTTTGAAAAAAATTGATCGAACATGAAATGTGATCGCTTGAAGTTGCCTATTTTCTTCGTCAACTTTGTAACTTTTTTAAGAAAAGTCCAGACGCAAAAATGAAAAAGTGCTTCGATATCACTCTGGACAATTGGCTTCTGAACATTATGTGGATATTTCATGTAAAAATATTGGAAAATGAAGCGTCAGGAATTGGGATAAAAAACATCTGCAAATCGCCTTTCTCTTCAATTTTACAAATTTCGGGCGACGCGCTAACATGACTGTTTCCATTTCTTTCTAATGTAGCGCGCACCTGTTTTTTTATCACGCCCATCGTCGGTTCCTTTTCAGCTCCCCGCATCTTCCGGAGAAACTATTCCGGATTATACACACATAAAAAGAAATTCTCAAGTCAAGAATTGTAATATCCTTGTAATTAAATACTCTCAACAGGAATATCGGTTCTCACTCTAAGAAAGAATATTTGATGAGAAAATTATAGAAAATTTGTATCAATAATAATATATTTTTGATTTATATACTTATTTTAAAGAAATATGCTCCGAAAAAAAATATAATTTTCTTTGCAACCAAGGCTATAATAATTTAGTAACAAATATTTCATGATTTTATATCAAGATTATCATTTTTTCCAGCGTTGTCCAGTTTACTTCTATCAAAAATATAGACAGCTTGCAAAGGCGAACCTTCATTTACAATATGATAGTCTTGGTTTGAAAATGAACGCTGTTTTACAAGCACACTCTATATTTTGTATCAAGTAAATCATTTATTTGACGTCTGCCAACGTCGGAGTACGCAAGCGCGCAGCGTGTCACGAGTCAACTCTAACCTGTCGACAGTGTCCACCCTCTCAACTCAACAGCCTGTTGCCCGTCCGTGTCCGCGCCGCTATTATCGGTTTTCGGATTGTCGTATTCGCCACCGTCTTTAGCACCGTAGAGTAATACTTGCACCCTGGCCTGGATCCTGCATAATACCCGTGATACCATCATCAACTATCAGTCATCGAATCTGCCGGTAGTGCTGGTTCACCGCCATTTGAGTCGCGTCCCAGTTCCCATCAGCTTCCTTATCACTGGATCTATCCAACCATGAATGAGTATTAAAAAGATTGGGATGCGAGGACCTGACTCAGGTGCTGTTCGTAGATAAGTACTAAGTATATTAAATGTGATTTAAGAAATTTGGCAGAACAATTTCTCCAGAAAAATTTCTACATGCTCATAGAAGAGTTTGAATGCTCAAATTAATATTAGATTCCTCATCCAAGAATATCACAATTTTGGAATAAAGTTGAGCTACTTGCGTCAATTTTATGAAATGCTCCCAGTTAAGATTATGAAATGCTTCAGTCAAGATTATGAAATACTTGGGTCAAGATTACCATATGCTTGATTTAAGATTTTGGTATTCTTACTATCAAGAATTTCCCAGTTTTGCAATGAAGATATTTTCTCAATCTAACCCTTATATGGTCAAAGATATCGTATTCTCACTTTAAGATTAGTATAACTTTGCGCGTATAGAAGTTATGGTATACTTGAATTAAAGCATCTGTGCTCCATCTAAGAAATTATTTTTATGTGTGTAGGAGCAGCGTTAAGCTAAATTCAGATGCACACGACATACGACGATACGACGGTACGAAACTGTTTCTATTGGTTGAAATAGTCAAAATGGATTGGAGCCAAACTAAATGTCCGATGATTCTAACTTTTATACGACGGTCGGATAAGTTGAAAGTATTTTAACTTTTTATTCGATGTCGCATGTAATTTGACAGCTGACAATCTCCATGAATTTGTATTCGAAAATGATAATTTAGCGAGCACAATACGCAAATTCAATAGATATTTTACTTTTATCCCTCTTATGGATAAAAATGAAGAAAAAAGGAAGAACGCGAAGATTTTGGTTTCGATACATTTTTAAAAACAGGAAGAAGCAAGGAGCGTAAAATAATATATTGCAGGAGATGAAGCTAATTGACACAGAAAAATATTTTAATTATTTGCGAATGTCAAGTAATGAATTTAAATCTTTGCTTCGAATTATTGGTCCACGGCTCAGTAGAATTTATTGTGTTCGCGAACCTATTTCCTTCAGAACAAAGACTTGCTTTAACGTTAATAGGTACCAACTATATGAAAATACAAATTCCCCAAGTTTGTAACCAAATTTCGTACGAAAATTTCGGACTCATGTAAATGGATACATTTTAGATTATACGACAGAATCAGTTCGTCATGTGTTGGATGTCCTGTGAATTTAGCTTTAGTCGTCAGTATTGCTAAAACGGAATCCCAGAAGCTTGGAGTTTTGTTCCGCTGTAAGAAGTTGTATACACCAAAGCAACTACTGCTGCTCTGACCATCGTTGGAGTATTGTTCCCATTTGTGGGTATGCGCTCCGAAGCATGCTCCAAAGCTTTTGGACACTATCCAGAAGAGAGCAGTTAAACTAATCGATACGCCTAACCTTACAAAGGACCTCCACAGTCTGGAATATCGAGGAAGGTGGCTGATCTGTCCCTGTTTTACAGATTCCATCACGGAAGATGTTCGAGCGAGCTCTCTCAGATAATAACATCAAAGGCCATCCGAACGAGGAACACTAGAGAGTCTCTGCGAGCTCATCCTTACCAGGCCGAGGTTCCTACTCCCCGAACGAGTCTCCTCCAGCATCCCTTCTTTTGGAAATGAATTTTTTTCCGCGACGGCTACAACCTCCAGCGTTTCAAGTCTAGCGTGCACCGACATTTATCCTTTAGCAGCGCTTCTACAGCCCCATAGGCTTTCAGCCTTTGCGGGGGGCTGATCATCAACAAATCGTACTAAACAGTAAAAAAACGTGTCTTTCAGTTTTTATAAACTATATTATTTTTTAATTTTTGAATTGACTGGACCCTAACCCCTCACTACCAAAGACAAAATAAACGTATCAAACGGTTTTAAAACTAAACGCTGACTAAATCAAATGAGGGCATCCTGTAGAAACGACGTCAACAAGTTCTTGAATAATTCATGATTGATCCAAAAAATAAGTTAAGACTTGGGGAAACCCACGGAATGTGCGTCAGAATTTACAAACACATGTCTTATCGCTCTTAAGTTACATCGAATTAAATCAAAAGAAAAGCCCCACCGTACAACAAAAAGGAGACAATAAACAATCTATTATTTTCAGCTTGAGGTAGGTTTTCAACACGATTAAAGCAATAATGACTTTATAGAAAATCTTGACTTGATAAAACAAGGTCACTCACACAATCTCTAGAGGTATCATTAAAAAAGGATTAGATTCTTCGTATTAATTTGTTCATAACCATTAACCTCTTCCGTTAAATAGACTATTTATAGACGGTACTATTGAAATTGGATGCGTAAAAACCAGAATACTAAAGTTAATAATTTTTTTATAGTTTATAATGTTATAGACATTCTGATTCTCTGAGTGGGATACCTATGCCTATTTGGTTCAATATATGCTAAATATTAAGACTGTGAGTTTGTAAAAGTTAATGGATTGCGTGTCTGACTCTAAATAGAACGCCAAAATTAAATTCAAAAAACTACAAGACTACACGTCATTTTTCAATATTAAAAGACACTTTATCATCCATCATTGAATTCAAGCCATTTTGGAGTGCAGCAGAATCATTCATGTTATGTCTTGGCCTGAACGAGTTTCAATAGTCTACAAACATTAATCCTATGGAACTCATCAGGCACTCTGGTAGCTCCTAGATGAGAAGACCTAAAGTATTGCCTTATGCTCCTGAAGGAGCAAAATATTCCTCTGAAATGTGTTTGTTAATGAGAGTTTTGTCTATTGACCGTTGCATCTCAATAACTGGTAAAAGAACATGACTTCACATCTGACAATCATTTCTTTTTACTTCCCACACCGATAGATGAGGGGAGTTTTGGGGTTGCGAAAGTTTCCGATTTCGAGCTAATACGCTTTTTGGGCGTTTTATGAGTTTTATGAGTGAGAAGAGCCACAGGTCTATAGCTGATGGGATCGTTTTTTTGCCTTTCTTACGAAGGGGTTGTGCGTAGCCAGTCTTCCATGCAGTCGCTGACAAGATAGTTTAAAGAGGTTTGTGTCGGACTTCCGTTGTCTATATAATTTTAGATTACAACGTTTCGATTCACATGGTATCTTCAATCGTCTTCCAGTGAGTGGAGTTATGGAGCTATTTAAGTTTTGTCTGGAGAACAACTATTTCCAAGAAAAGGACAAGTTTTATATCCAAAAAGATGGATTACCCATGGGATCACCGCTATCTCCAGTCATGGCCAACCTTTACATGGAATGGTTCGAACTGCCGTTGAAACCTCTGACGCCAAACCGAAGTTATGGCTTCGCTATGTTGATGACACGTTCTGGAAAAGTTCTTTTCACATCTCAACAACATAAGACTATTGATAAAGTTCACAAAAGAAGTAGAGAACAACAATAGCCTTCCTTTTTTGGATGTCTTGGTAATGAGAAGAAGCAACGAAATAGAAACCAAAGTGTACTGAAAACCGACACACATAGGACAGTACCTGAATTATACCTCGAGCCATCCAACATCAATAAAGAAAGGAGTTATTCGAACCTTGGTCGATCGAGCCAAGAATATTTGTAATACACATCAGGGACTAGCAGAAGAACTACGTCAAATTAAAGAAGATCTGTCAAAGAACGCATATCCCAAGAGGCTAATGGAAGCAACAATGCAAGAGGATGGTACTAGCAGATATAAAGGTCCTGAAGAGCACAGGTATTTACTCAGTATACCATCTGTGAAAGGACTATCTGATACAGTCAGAAGAATAGGACAACACCATAACATTCAAACACGATTCTCAAAAAGCACCACTCTCCGAAGTCTACTTACGAAAACAAAACCCAAGAATCAACATCAAGAAACTAAAAACTGCATCTATGCAACTAAGTACCATGTGAATATGGCAAAGTATACATTGGAGAAACGAAAAGACCTCTGGAAGCGAGAACTAAGGAGCACAGACTCAACACCCAGAGAGCAGAGACAGGAAAGTCCGAAATAGCAGATCACGCTTGGACCGAGCACCATAAAATTATTTGAGAAGATGCTAAGGTTATTGATAAAGAACCTCAATGGTGTCTATATATTGTGTGTAAGGCTTTCGCGGCCATCGTCCAATGAATTTGTGGTTCTTGGGTTTTTAGGCCGGCGTCGTTTAGCGTTAAAGCTTGACGTTTCGCCGCCACAAGTGGATGGCATCTTCAGAAGCTATTTCACTTCGGCGACTTCCAAAATACTCATACCCAAGAACCACAAATTCACTCAATGGTGTCGCCGGAAATTCAAGGAAGCAGCTTATATCGCCAGCAACAAAAAACGTGTACAGCAAGCCCAGTGTGGAAATTAGACCAATATGGCAGCCCCTCATAAGAAATAAAAAACAACTAAAATTGGATAGAACAAACTTGGACACAAACGTGGGACTCAGTGACCATCGAACGATCACGTCATCATCAGCAAGAGGCGACGTCACTGACGCACTTAGCAGAACGCGCACCAGCCAATCAGAACAAGCCACGAAAAACGACACGTCAGCTAGACGAGAATAAATAGCAATGAAAGGAACATGTTCGTCAGTTTACCTGAAGACGATTGAAGATACCATATCAATCGACAGTTTACCGAAGACGATTGAAGATGCCATATCAATTGAAACGTTGTAATCTAAAATTATATAAACAATGGAAGTCCGAAACAAACCTTTTGAAACATCTACCTTGTCTACAAATTTCAAACAATAGTTCAAAGAGCTTGCAAAGTATAGGAGCAAGCTCAGCGGCACAGCGTTTAAGGACAATGGCTGGAATTTGGTCAGGACCAGTAGTTTTGACCTATGTCATACTTGAGTTCACGTGTATGGTGGTGGTCTTTGGAAGTCTATAGTAGAATTGGCCGCGAAGAGCCTCCCTAAGCGATGACTTGTCCTCTCTAGTCAAGGGTGGTATTGACGAATTGACTAATGGCCTTAGCTACACACCAGATTGTTCTGTACGAACTAGGACATGAGAGGAGCTATTGCTCTATTAAAGTTATTCGCTCCTCCGAGAAGTTATAAAATTTGATCAAAAAGTGATTGCAGACTGTCGATGCACTAAGATATCCTTCTATACTTAATTGGATCGCTAATAGACACGTCTCAATCAGGAAAGATAATCCATTAGTGGCCAGCAGACTTCCTATGCAATTTATTTCGTATTCTCGATAACCTTTTTCATTATTTTTGCGTGTAATACTCTCGATCACGAAACGACAGACCTCGCACAGGCTTATCTACCACCTAAGCCTGCTAGATTGACAAAAGACTGACCGCTCGTAGTGAATGTGTTGGAGGCGGCCATCTAATAGTCCAGGAAGAGTAGGCTTTGCTACGAGGTTAAGATCCGATTTTATCAACATCATTTTATCATTTTAACAAAGGCTTTGACCAATCAGAGCAGCCAGTGTATCTGTCAAAGTTCTCTGAAAATTATTGATTTCTCTCGAAGTGTACCCCAAATAGGTGAAACATGACATGCCTTATATACAATCGACCATTATGAACCATCTAGTGTCTTTACAACTCTGATTTTCCATCCTAGATGGACAAGGAGTTTAGCTATTGCTAATCTCAACCAATCAGATTCCACAAAAAGCAGTACATTTGATCACGGGATTGTTGGTCTATCCAATGATAATGATGACAAGAAATTCAAATTATAAGTACCTGCAGTACACCTTTGTATTATAGTAAAAAGGGTAAAAATAATATTTTGTTGCATATCACAAAGCTAAACACAAGATTTAACAAGTGTGCATTACTGGTTACCCATCCATCTTAACAGCAGAACTCCCGGACTGGCAAAAGTATAACCTTATTTTTTGTAAACCAGAAACCTGTCGTATAGTCAGAAAGAGAATCAGGTGCTTTATATACTATTCAGAGAAAGGGGGGAGCTAGTAAGTAAGTAGTAAGTAGTATCAACATCAACAATAACACGTCCGGACACGACCATGTCGTCAGTATTGCTAAAACGACATCCCAGAAGCTTGGGGTTTTGTTCCGCTGTAGGAAGCTGTATATACCAGAGCAACTACTGCTGCTCTACAAGGCACAGTTCCAACCATCGTTGGAGTATAGCTCCCATGTGCGGGGATGCGCTCAGAAGCACTCTCTAAAGCTTCTGGACACTATCCAGAAGAGAGGAATTAGACTAATCGATACGCCTAACCTCACAAAAAACCTCCACAGCCTGGAACCTCGAAGAATGGTGGCGGACCTGTTCCTGTTTTACAGATTCTATCACGGAAGATGTTTCAGCGAGCTCTTCCAGATAATAACACCGAAGGAACTCGTTGGGAACACTAGAGAGGCTCTGCGAGCTCATCCTTACCAGGTCGAAGCCCCTACTCCCCGAACCAGTCTCCTGGTAATAAAATGTATGGCACTCTAATCTCTCAAAAGTTAATCTCTCAAGTCCACAGTTATACCACAGCATAGTAAACAACCAGCACAATAACTCAAGATGGCGGAAATTACACGCGCATCCCCAATTTTGGAGGGTTTTTTATAGGGATGCTAACGATACTTCGATACTTCTGTACTAATATCGAGTATTTTTGTCATCGATACTTTTTGAGGCATTCCAAGCTGGCATTGATACTTTTGTATCGGTACCGAAAATAATTATATAATTATTGGGGGGTGTAATCAGTTGCACAAAATGCTCTGTACGAACCAAACGCGCCTATTTGGCTAGAAAATATGGAGTTGGTACCGGTATCGATATTTTCATTTTCGCATCTCTACCCAAACTTCATAGCCGTAAAATCATCCATAAACCCTCCCAAGGTCAAATTTTTTGGGAACCGTTTTTATAGAGGAAATCAGAGATATTATGCTGGTTGTTTATTATGCTGTGGTTATACATTAAACAACCCTTATTGCAGACGGTTCTTTATCCAGGATAGTACTGAAATAATTTTTATATCAATAGTAAAACCTGTCATTTCTTTAAAACAGTTGGCCATCTTATCTTTGATTCAGATAGAAAATGGTCATGATTAATCCGAAAACGTGCCCTAGTTATCGGTGCTTTAAGAAATAGAAAGAACAGGAAAAAAGAGAATCAGAAATTCGAGATTTATGGGAAAAATACCTAACACGTCGTTTAGAAAAGCTGAGATTATTGTATTTAGTTAATAAAAAAAATATCGTTGATGAGTGGAAGTGAAGTTTCAAAACTTTTTGTATTTTTAATCCGGTTGTATTATTAAGGGTCTAGGGTATAGCGCGCGAAATTGAGAATCCAAGAAAAGACGTATTCACGTGTTAGCGAGGAGGCGTGGCCACCTGTTCCCTTTCTCCAGTGTGTGTGTCTAAGATGAGGGCAGATAAGTCCAAAAATCCAAAGGTAAGGTTAAAAGGTCCAAGGGTAAGGTCCAAAGGTCGCCATAAAAATGAATTTCGCATTTCCAAGCTCCTGACGTTACCTTTAAATTTACAGTAATGATTTGTTGTTAAATTACAGGCATTTATAGAATGTATGATTTTGCATTGCGAGTTTTTTTGCACATTAAAAAACTTTTTTGAGAAAACCGAAAACAGTTGTCATTCATTAAGGTCTTAACTATCACCTTCTGAAATATCATATATATGTAGTTTGAAAATAGAGTGAGTATGCGAGAAATTGTGAGTCCGTGTTTTACATGGCAAATACGCATATATAAATGTGTGTATCCAGGCCTCTTAAGGAGCGATTTAAAAATAAATATCAGTACAATAATCACCTCGAAGGTTCATCAGAAGCTACAAACATTACTCGAGATCAGGTACACTTAATAAGTCAAGAAAAAAGGCAAAACTGCATTAAACATGTAAAAGTATAGTCGTCATTTTTAAATATATGGTTACAATTCGATCCATAAAGTAATTGTAGCCAATTGTGAAGGACCAACTAAATTGGCAAATAACCGCAAATGACTCACGAGTTAATCATGCATCGGTTGACTCACCCCTTGTTGGTTGGCGCCGGATGTCTTCCCCAGCTGGGTACTTGAACGCGTTGTACTCAATGGGATGTTACTTCTTCGGCCATTTTAGACGGAAATTTCGATGCTATACAGCTATATTCACGAAAAATCGACCACGGTTCACCGTCTCAGTGAACAGAGAGCAGGCCCGACTGGCTTCACTTTTCTCTCCCTTCTTCCGCGTCAACCGTCAGACTTCAAACTCGCAAGTCAAAACGCGGGAGATTCGAATATACAAAATTATTTAAATGGTAAATACCAATCGTAACCATTTTCCGCCCACCAAAAAATATAAAAAAAAAAAAAAATATTTTTTCCAATCATAGTAATTCCTATATTACCCACAAAAGAAAATTAGTGGAATTATCCCACCCATAACACAACACGAAAAAAAAAAAAAAAAAAAAAAAATTATCATATACAAGCAAATCATGGCCTATTGTGCCGGCAAAGGGCACAGTTTCAATAAAGGACGGTCTAACAGCCCTTTACTCGTCTTAACTTGGGCGACTCTCGAAATGTTTCCCGTACCGGGATATAACTTAATAATCCTGCCTAATGGCCACTGTAAAGGACGGGTATTTTCATCCTTGAGAAGAACCAACTGGCCGACCGAGGGAGGATTATGTGGTGTATTCCACTTATGTCGTTGCTGAAGGGTGTGGAGGTACTCCATATGCCAGCGCCGCCAAAAATGTTGCTGCATCTGTTGCACTAACTGCCACCTGTTCAACCGACTATGTTTCACACACAACAAATCTTCGTCAGGCGGAGCATTCAGGGGCTCTAATGTCAAGAAATGACCCGGAGTCAAGCTGCCTACATCGTTAGGATCAGAACTCAAACTACACAAGGGTCTCGAATTTAACATTGCCTCAATTTGGATTAAAGTGGTGCTCAATTCCTCATAAGTCAACACTTGCGCACCTATCACCCGCCGCAAGTGAGTTTTCACAGATTTCACTCCGGACTCCCATATACCTCCAAAGGAAGGACTAGCTGGAGGATTAAAATGCCACTTAATTTGCAAAGCTTCAGAAGCTTTAGCACCCAATAACTGTAAAGTTTTATAAGCACCAACAAAATTCGTACCTTGATCACTATAAATATCACTGCAACGTCCTCGCCGCCCTATAAAACGCCTAAGTGCTGCAAGAACAGCTTCACTAGTTAGATCTGACACAACTTCTAAATGTATTGCTTTAGTAGCCATACACACGAAAAGACACACATACACCTTTTGAGAACTAATGCCTCGTCTTTTACCTAAAGACATCCTCAAAGGACCAAAAAGGTCTACGCCACTATGGGAAAAAGGTTTGACTTCCGAAATTCTAACGGAAGGTAAATCACTCATTATGGGGACCACTGGAGGAGGCTTAACTCTAAAGCATTTTATGCAACGAGATAACACTGAAGCTATAGCCCGTTTGGCAGATAGTATCCAATATCTCTGCCTTAACAGATAATGCAAAGTTTGTGGTCCAGGATGACAACTCCTATTGTGCACACTTTGGATAATGAGATAAGTCAATCGATGCTTCCTAGGGAGCAGAATTGGATGCTTCCGATCATAGCTTAGACTAGACTGTCTCAAGCGACCGCCCACCCTCAGGACACCCTGGGAATCAATGAAAGGAGCTAACTTCTGTATAGCTTTGGGACAGACCTCCGCTCGACGAACTTTCCGCAGTTCATTATCCAATTCAACTCTTTGCACGTCTTTGACCAGAACCACCATAGCCTCATACAATTCAGCCTCGGATAAATTACCTATCTCACGCGGGTAACCCCTTTTTCGACACAAACAATTTTTACGAAATCTCAAACAATAAGCAATAACACGCTCAATTTTGCGTAAGGAAGAATATCTATTCAACAATTCTGAAACAATACCAGAGCCGTGAATAGTAATACAAACAACCTTTGCTTCTTCTTGTACATCTGTACAGGAAGGCTCACCTACACAAGTTACAGGCCAATCATCCCGAGGAAGCTTAAGCCAAGTTGGCCCCTCCCACCACAAGGGTTGTTCTAGAAATTGCCGAGGAAAAGTCCCCCTAGAAGCACAGTCACTAGGATTCTCTTTCCCAACCACATGATACCATGAATCAGGAGCTACCTTCTCCTGGATTATAGCTACACGATTGGCTACAAAGCTCCGCCACCTATGCGGAGAAGATTTGACCCACGTCACAACTACCTTCGAATCCGTCCAAGCACAAACATTATCTATTTTCTGTGTTACCATTATATGGGATACACAATCAATCAGCTCTGCGGCTAATAAGGCTGCACACAATTCCAGTCGTGGAATCGACAGTCTTTTCAAAGGCGCCACTCGAGTTTTGGCACACACCAAATGTACAGAAATACTGTTCTCCGTGGAAACCTGTCTCAGATAAACTACAGCTGCATACGACTTCTCCGAAGCATCGCAAAAAGCATGAATTTCTGTAAACTTTGCCTCTATATGAAGTATATGTCTAGGAATTTTCAACGAAGATAGCTCAGGTAACTCAGCCACAAAAGTTTTCCACTGGTTTGCAACTTCCAGCGGTGGCTCATCATCCCAACCTATCCCTAAAGCCCACAATTGCTGAAGTATTTGCTTGGGAACAATGATTACTGGAGCTAAGAATCCTAGAGGATCATACAGTCTTGCTATTTCTGACAAAATATTCCTCTTTGTACAGGACCGTATCTGAGGATGTACAGAATAAGAAAAACAATCCGTAGTGGGACACCACTGCAAACCCAACACTTTTATTCCAAGAGAATCCTTATCAAATACAAGTGGCTGCTGATGAACCTCAGGTACCTGAGCAAGTACTTCAGAACAATTACTTGCCCATTTCCTCAGTTCAAACTTTCCCAACGCCAATAATTCAATCAACTGGTTTTGAGTATCCAAGGCAATTTCCTTGGAGTTTGCTACTCCAATGGCGTCATCAACATAACAGAAATTCTCCAAAATATTTACAGCTAACGGAAACCTTTCACCCTCATCCCTACACAGTTGCAGCAACGTCCTAATCGCTAGAAAAGGACTAGACGTTACTCCATAGGTAACGGTCTTCAACTGATATTTCCTTATAGGCTCGTCACCGTTAGGTCTCCACAAAATAGTTTGATAACTAGTGTGAGACTCCTCAACAAAAATCTGTCGATACATTTGCCGTATATCCGCGGTAAACACATACAAATACAACCTGAAAGATAACAATATTGAGACGATATCATTTTGTAACTTGGGACCTGCTAGAAGAACATCATTCAAGGACTTTCCATTGGTAGTTTTAGCTGAAGCATCAAAGACAGTCCGAAGCTTTATTTCACCATTCGCATTCCTTTTCACCACCGCATGATGAGGAATGTAATACTCACTATTAGACCCCACTTGGTTCCCAACTTCAGACATGTGGCCTTGCTCCAAATAGTCAGCCATAAAATCACAATATGCTTCATGTAAGACGGAATCACGACGAAAACGTCCTTCCAACAGCTTAAATCTATGTAAAGCCTGTGAATAGGAATCACCCAGAACTGGGGGGAATTCAGAAAAGGGAAGCTTCACCACATATCTTCCTGAGTCCATACGCCAACAAGATGACGTAAAGAATTCCTCAGCCTGCTGTTCCTCTTCAGACAATGCGACACACTTAGGGATACTTTCAATTTCCCAAAACTTTTTCAATGTACAATCCAATTCCCCCACAGAAGTTAGAAAATTCAGCACACTATTAGTGGAAACACCACCCAACTTGCCCATTAACACCCACCCAAATACGGTGTTAATAGCATGTGGCCCACCATTCTGTCCTCTCACATAACCGGAACGTAAGATCTCACCAAATACTTCTACCCCTAGAAGCAGATCAATTTCCATTTCATCATGTGCAGCCAAAGGCTCTGCGAGGCAAAGATTTTCTAAATACTTCCACTTCTGAACAACAGCAGGAATTTGAGGTACCTTCTCACAAATCTGAGGTATCACAATAGCTTCCAAATTGAAGCTAGGATACGGTTTGCTGTAGGGAAAGATAACACAAGAGACTTTTCCCGAACTCACATTCGATGACATTCCATTAATGCCAACAACAGGGGTTGAATACTCCTTACGAGTAAGATTCAACCTTCTCACACAAGATTCACTAATAAAATTGGCTTGACTAGCAGAATCTAACAAAACACGACATTTGGTGGATCTACCCTCAGAATCCAATATTGAGACTAGTGCAGTAGCAAGCAACATTCTAGGCTGCACAGACAACTTACTTGCCATGACTTGAACATGACTCTCAGATTCATTAGAGGTACTACCACTGACATCACAATCTGTCACTTTAGTGTCCGGAAAATGCAATAGTACATGGTGTTTTCCACCACAAACCCCACAAAGTTCTTTTGATTTACATTTATTTACTAGATGAGTAGCTCCCAAACAATTAAAACACATTCTAGTCCGCTTGACAAAGGCATGCCTCTTACGACATTCTGCCTGCAAGAATCTATCACATTTGATCAACGAATGTGGTGAACCCTTGCAAAAATTACACTTTTCCTGTGTTAATGTGCCAGTCGAAAAACTAAGTGTCTGCCTTCCCTTGGGATTAGCAGGACTATTATTCTTTCTAAACCCACCACTAGCATTAGACACATTACTCCCTTGATATGCGGAAGTAAGGGATGTATTTTCCAGAGCTCGACAGGTTTTCTCAACAAATCCAAAAAGCATGTCAAACCCCGGAACATTATTCCCATTATGTTCTAGTTCAAATCGCGTTTTAAGGGAAGAAGGTAATTTCTGCAACAATAAATTGAATTTGGTAAAATCCCATAGGTTCAAGTTACTCATCTCTAAAGCCACCAAATTTTCAGAAAATATTGACAACAATTTTCGAAGTTCAACTGCAGAATCATGCCTAGAGGGAGAAGCATTATAAATTGAAAACCAATAATTGCTCAATAAAACACGTTCATTCTGATATCGACTCATTAATGCATTATAGGCTATTTCATAATTATCCTCAGTAATGGGCACATTCCTTACTATTAGACCTGCCTCTTTTTCTAAATAAGAAATCAAGAACTGAAACTTTTCTATTTTTGACAGCGAATTATTTCTATGAATAAGAGTATTGAATAAGTCGATGAACGTAGGCCACCTTGTAAGGTCACCATCAAACTTCGGTATTTCAATTTTGGGAAGCCTCAAACAATTTTCTCTTACGACCACTGCAGATGTTTCATGCTCACTACGAGCCATCATCTCATCAGAAAGATCTTTATGAATGCCCCTTATTGAATATCTCATATCATCAAACATTGTATGAACTGCTTCCTCCTCCTCTAAGGCAGACTCATCTACCAAGGCTATTATTTCATATTGCAAATTCTCAAACCTCGTTACATACCCATCCAGCTCTCCATACCTGAGAAAAAACTCCGTCCGATACTCGCCATTATCACGAGCCTTCTTGGCCGCCTCAAGAACATTTTTAATAGATTTTAAAACTAGCGCGCGTTGCCGTTGCAACTTCACAACATTTGCATTAGGCATGTTCAGGTATCAGGTAACGATTCAATGTAAACACAAGACCAAAATAATCAAATTTAGAATCAATCTGCTAGTAAACACAACTTCTTTACACAAACAATACGGCAACCACACACAAATCACAAAATTTTCAGTTGTTATTCTTTTTCGAAATCTCCGTCGACTACACCAATTGTCGAAACGCCGGTTTTCGAACCCCCAACCGAATGTAACCAACTGAATCAAAACAACTTTTGCGCTCACGCAATTCGCAAAATGTCAATTTCAAATGCCCAGAAAACTCCCCAGATATGTATTACCAACACAATACACCAAAAGTTGCTTGTTTTCGAATATAACCAATTTTTACAAACAGCGCGCAACACTAACAAATTCCGATGTCACAAAAAAAACTCCGTTTTTTGTCAAGGATACGTACCAATTTAGATTTTACGTAGACTATTTTACTATAGCGCGATTTATTTATCCGTGCTCGGAGGGCCAAAAAATGGTTACAATTCGATCCATAAAGTAATTGTAGCCAATTGTGAAGGACCAACTAAATTGGCAAATAACCGCAAATGACTCACGAGTTAATCATGCATCGGTTGACTCACCCCTTGTTGGTTGGCGCCGGATGTCTTCCCCAGCTGGGTACTTGAACGCGTTGTACTCAATGGGATGTTACTTCTTCGGCCATTTTAGACGGGAATTTCGATGCTATACAGCTATATTCACGAAAAATCGACCACGGTTCACCGTCTCAGTGAACAGAGAGCAGGCCCGACTGGCTTCACTTTTCTCTCCCTTCTTCCGCGTCAACCGTCAGACTTCAAACTCGCAAGTCAAAACGCGGGAGATTCGAATATACAAAATTATTTAAATGGTAAATACCAATCGTAACCAATATACGACCGAATGAAATTTATTCCTGAACCTGAATGATAACGACTCATGTGAATCTGATTTTGATTAAGAATTAAATTCTTTTTATTTCCCCATTTTTCATTTGTATTTTATATTAGTAATAGTAGAAAAGTAATATTCTTAGGATGTACGTTTGATGGTATTTATTGTACATTTTATAATATTAATTGATGTCTATTAAAAATCAAATAGTCAACCACGTTTGGTGTTCTTTTTAATGATAGTGTGACCCTAGATGGTTCTATCTTCAAGATGTGGCACGCGACGGCGATTGTAAATTGCAGCGATGGTCAAGTATCCTTAATCCGGGATATGAAAATTGCAGCGGCTGGTTATTTTTCCATTTCAGGTAAACATGTAAATTGCAGCGGACGACCCTCTGTTAGGGATAGGAGTTTTTATAACAGCCATCCCTCATTGTTTATTTTTGAGAGTCTTTGATAAATACTCAAACAGACACATACATTAAAATGAATAGTGTCAGAATAAAGCACGCTCCAAATGCAATAACTAAAAAGAAGCAAGATTTTTTGAATCTTAGAATAGGTTTATTACTCAATGAAAATAGGATAAGTGGATTAGAATATATATAAAAAGTGTATATCATTTTTATGGTGAGAACTTTAGTTAGTAATTATGGTTTTTTATGTATATATTGATCTAAGACGATTCACGAACATGTTTGTGCATAATGTTATGTATTATTAACAATTAACAATTTAGAAAAGTATAATGTTCTTTCAATGTCAATAGTTTTTGTTTTATTATTAACTGCTCTAACAAAAAATTTTATTAGTTTCAGTCTAAACAAAACCGCGCATTGCGTATATTATCACCTTCCGAAAATTGCAAAAAAGTATAAAAATTGTCACAATAATTGTTGATATTGTCGAAATTGCCTAAAATAATGGAAATATGTATCAAGAAATTAAATTTTCTAGTTAAGTTCTAGTTAGTTAAGTAGAGAATTCTCTATAACAATAAGTGCGAATAAAATTTTGGGTTTGTAATTTAAAAAAGGCATTGTGATGTCATATAGTTTTCAAGATCACTAACAGAAGTAGGTAAGTCAATGCCACTAAATTGTTCCTTTAGATAAAAATTAATTTGACCTGTCACATAATATTATTTTTATATAATATTTTGCTAAACAAATCCAAATTAAATTTTAGAATACCTCCAAACAGGTATATTACGCCGAAAAGGAACCCTCGCTGCAATTTTCAACATCTTTTATGGTCACCTTTGAGATTTATAGGATTATACCCTAACCGCGGCTGCAATTTGTATCCGCCCGGCACGCGACACTGTGCGTTGTAAAATACTTATTTTTGGCCATTGAAAGGTAATAACTTTTTGAGAAATTAAGACCATAAAATTACTGCCGGGTAAATCTCGAACGTGTTTACTATAAAACGGTTCAGGTCTACAGTAATTTTCCTGGAGTATAAGGCTACCTTCTGTTAATTAGGTATTGCGTTAATTACCAGCGATTCTGAATGATTCATATGAATACTCACTTTGTCTGCATGCTCATGCTGTCTTATTTCCTACAGCTCCACAAGATATCATTAAAATCAAGGTGCTGTGAAAGTACGTGGCGATTTGAACTTGGCGATGTAACTACTACTGTTTTAATTTTACAAGCAAAGTTCGATACCATTTATTTGTAATAAAATCTATTTTTAAGCTACCGTATTTTTAACTAATATATACAAATATACATAATTATACCCCCACGGTTCATGATGCCACTGCTGTGATAGTCTCTAGGTATAATACATTCTTTTGCGGTATAAAGAAGGTATACCACTTGTATTGAAGATGGAAAAAGGGCCATAGGACACTAGCGCGCCGCGGTCAGATTGGTCCTAATCCCACCGGTCAGAAGCGCGCAAAATATTTCGATCACCAGATGGGCCATAGGACACTAGCGCGCCGCGGTCAGATTTGTCCTAATCCCACCGGTCAGAAGCCCCCAAAATATTTTGGATAATAGCCAGGTATGTGGACACCAGCGCGCGGGGCGGCGAGGTAAACTTATGTCTTATAATTTTAACCGATTTTAATTCATTCCTCATTTTTTGCGATCTTACTGAAGAATTTGTAGAACTCCAGTAAGAGGTACTGTTACTTTTGACTTGACAGAAATGAATTACTTTTTTATATTATTAAATGAGAAATTTTGTTCTGAACATAATAAGTTATCTGATCACTATAACAGATGCATATAATGAACTTGGTATTGTCAGCAGACCGAAATGTCTTTATAATACCCCAAAAAATTTTAATTAACCAGAACGTATTCTAATTTGTCACAAATTTGATCGATTTCTTAACGATGTAAAGTAAAAGTCCGAGAAATTTACCTTCACAGCTTGTTTTGTGGGAACCTCATGGTTGTTCTCATCATTTCTTTTAACAACAATCTCTTCCGATTGATCCATCACCAAATATGCTATGCATCCTCTTCTAGAGCATCTGTAGGCTACACCACGGGTGGTTTCCTTATCTCTTCGGAACGTATACTCTTCAAGGACTATTAATTTCTTCCCTTTCACACTTAACATAGTCTCCATGACGAAAAAGTAGAATACAAACAATACTCACAAACAGCAACTAAGGATTGCAAACTACTGAAATATTTTCATTAAGGGTTGTTTTATATACCTACAGAAGCCGAGTAGTCATTTAAATAATCTAAGAAGTAACTGTATGCTACAGCAAGTCGTAAAAAGACAGATGAAAGTTCGCAAGAATAAAAGGGATGTGGTCATTAGGAATAACCAAGCTTAATTTTCTTTCGGCGCGCAAGAGACCGGTGCCGATTAAGGCACCCTTTTTGTAAACAGGTAAAAATCAAACCGCGCGCGCTCGTGACCGATCACCGGAAAAAGAAGGGAGACTTTCTGATGGCAAGAGCCTACCAGTGCAAGGGCCTACAAGCGAACCCTTCTGCCTTCTACACCTCTCCTTACTCTTGTTCCAAATTCCAGCATTCAACGCAAAGGTGAGGATGATCTTGGGTCCTGCCCATCTTATATCAGGTTCAAGAACCCTTGAACCTAGTATAGTCTGCCTGTGACCACAACATTGACAAAGAAGTCTCACGTTGGCTTATTAACTGTGGAAATGGAGGGTCACCCAATAGTCTAGTTATCTGCCGTCAAGCTTTTGAGGATCAACATCAGCATCAACAATAACATGTTCTGGCACGACCACGTCGTCAGTATTGCCAAAACGATATCCCAGAAGCTTGGAGTTTTGTTCCGCTGTAGGAAGCTATATACACCAGAGCAACTACTGCTGCTCTACAAGGCACAGATCTTACCATCGTTGGAGTATTGCTCCCATGTGTGGGGATGCGCTCCAAACCACCCTCTAAAGCTTCTGGACGCTATCCAGAAGAGAGCAATTAGACTAATCGATAGGCCTAACCTCACAAAGGACTTCCACAGCCTGGAACGTCGAAGAACTAGTCTCCTCCAGCATTCCTTCTTTTGGAGAACTTGAACGCTGTAGAATGAGTTGCCGAGGAATTTGTTTCCCGACGGCTACAACCTGCAGTGTTTCAAATCTACCGTGCACCGATACTTATCCTCTCGCAGCGCTTCTACAGCGACATATAGGCTTTCAGCCTTTGCGGGAGGCTGACCATAAAAAAAGAAAAGCATAATGTTTAGGCGTTTTACTGGTTCCTGCTCATTTTCTACTTTTTTTTGGGTGGGGTAATTGGGATGATTAGGTTGTAACACTGAAAAACTGATTGTATTCGATAGGCTGCTTATTGATTTGTGAAAGAAAGACCTAGCGGCCTAACACACCTTTTTGCGGGAGGACGAGCGATGACTTGGTTCAAAGGGAACCTCAGCTTTATCCTATTGGAAAATAATAAACTGGTAACGCCGTACGTGTGGGAAGTACTGAGTCAATCAACTTGACTTCATCTTTTACATTGTTTTAAATATGTTTTTTGTCGATAAATTGTGGTACCTGATACTACCCAGTTTAGTTTGATCAAATTATTCAAGGACGTATTTATATTGAAAAAAAAACTAAAAAAATAAATAATGAATTTCGCAATTCTTTAAAGTAACAACGACTTTGAGAACCCATCTATTGATTTTCTATAAATTCTAGTATTGCCAAAGAATAACACGTATTTGAATATTTGTTTATAAATAAGAGAGCCAAAAGAGATTGTTCAAAACAACTACTTGAAAACAATACAATATGTGTGGTGCACGAAAATATGCACCTTTTGTGCTAAATAATAGTCAGACTGAGAGAAAGGAGAAAAATCTGGATACATCTGGTATAGGTAGAAAAACAAAGAACTACAGAGTGGTAGAAATGAAAAAACACTCTATAATTTTCAGTTGCGTATAGATTAATTATCTTCACGATTTTTCCCCGCTCACTGATAAATACAGAGGTAACCGATAATACATTATGTAACAAGCACAAAATTATTTTTCAAGCGTTTGAAAGAAACATGAGCCGAAGGGGAGTGTTACAATTAAAATCAGTCAAAATTGAAAAATTTCTATACTTTTTCTACAACGGTGATTTAAAAAAAAATATAGAAATAAACATACAAATACGAATACAGAGAATCTAATAGGCTCGATGAGCGGCGAAACCATAGAAAATAGCTCAGAGGAGCAGATTGCGTTTGAATACCGGTAGAAGAGTGAGAGAGTCACCAACAGCACGCTAGTGAAAAGGGGCTGGACGTGGCGGGTTAAGCTTCGATTAGTCTCTAAACGTCATCTAGTATAGGCAGGGTAGTAGAGGCAGCGGCTCCTCAGACATGAGAGCAATACCCCAGGCCAAATTTTATCTGGGCTATATACAGCCTGATAAGGTGAGCCGCTGCAGCTAACGAAACATGTTCGTGCCAGTTATACTAATACCAAAAGGTCTTAAAACCGACAATACATTTCAGTTTTATTAAGGCTTTTGTTTGTTTAATGAAAATCCCTAAAATGCAGTTTATCTCGGAAACTAGTAGAAAATGGTCAATTTATCAGCTCACCACCTCTATTATCCCCCACCCAAATGAATATATCGAATTATCAATCACCCTGTATACAGGGTGTCCCTGAATTTCCTTGACACGTGATATTTTCGTAACAAAAAAATGTTCAAACGAAAACTGAGTGGAATGTATAAAAATACTACAGAGTGTATCATACCATGTTTTCAAAACTTTTTTTTTGTACTTCAAACCTTAAAACTCACCCCAACTTTGTTTTTTCGAATAGCACCTAATAGTTTTTCCTACACAAATTAAGTCCCTATTTTATTTAAAACTTTGTAGTTCCTTTGATTTTATAAGAAAACCAATTTTTTTCGTAGTCATAAGCATAAAATAAATAAAATAAGGATTTGTTTGAGGTGTAATATTTTCGGAGGAACAAACGATAAAAAAGAAAACTAAGTCCGCCTTTCAAGGGTCTTGAATGACCTATCATATCATGCTTTCGAATTTTTTTTTACTTCAACCTCTAAAACTTACCCCCAACCTTTTTTCCAAATAGCACCTCACAGCTTTTCCTACATTTATGAGGTCATTATTCTATTTAATATGTTGTTGTGCCTTTGACCTCATACACAAACCATTTTTTACGTAAAGTCGTTAGCACATAAATAAAATGAGCATTTGTTTGAGGCGTAATATTTTCGTAATAAAGAAGCTGAAAAAGACGTTTCCAAAAGAATGTATTATAGGTCATTTAGTAGGTACCCTTAAAAACTGAACTAGTTTTATTTTTATCCGTTTTGTTGCGTCAAGCAAATTATCATTTTATTTATATTATGCTTATGATTTTACGAAGAAAAAAAAATAAGTATGCGTATGGAATCAGAGGTACTGCAAAATTTTAAATAATATAAGGACTTAATTTGTCTAGAAAAAACTGCTTGCTGCTGTTTGAGAAAAAAAAGTTGAGGGTGAGTTTTAAGTAAAAAAAGTGTTTTTTAAAAGCATGGTATGAGATCACAGTCTTTCTAAAATTCCACTCAGTTTTCGTTTAAACTTGATTTTGTTACGAGAATATCACGCGTCAAGAAATATCAGGGACACCCTGTATATCAACACCTGTAACATCTCAACATGAGCAGTTCAGGGTGTTAGCTGACAAGTCCTATCGTGAGATAATTTGATCCAAGGTGCAATTCAACGTGTACAAAAGGATCTACCTATTCTTTTAACGACCACGATAGAGATCTCAAACAAGACGAATGCCAACTAGTCTTTATGACTACTTATAAACATAGATGTTATTCTACGATATCGCTTCGCAAATATGCATACATGCGATGTGAATATGGTCTTTTACCATACATATATATATATCATTGAAAATTAGCCTATAAAACAAGCGAGTGTCATTGACGCTAATGTGAGAAATCCGCAAGCGCATGCCGTGTCATAAAAACTGCAATTAATATTATTATGAGTATAAAAGCGGTCGATTAACATATTAATGTTAACAAGAATCGTGTCCTTAATGATTTAAGGTTATGTTTTCCGTTTAACTTTCAGTTCTCATTCAACAATAAAATCAGCTGAAAAATTGATACGTAGAAACTTTGCAAAATAAAGACAATAATTATACAAAAAAGTGCAGCCCGGGCTCCGACACACCGAGCTGTTGTTCTATCACCCAGTGACTACTCCTCACACCGTGAGGTGAGCAATCACTGGGTCCGCGAATCGTGCGTCCTAAGTAGACCAAGGATGACTGCCTTCTGCATTCTGGCGGCTAAGATGTGCGCCGTCGCACGGCACACTGATATTTTGCGCAGTGCAGAGAGCAGCATATTCCTCATTCCACCTAGGGATCCAATGACCATAACGAGCAGACTTACAGTGTAGTCTGGCCAGAGCCTGCGAAGTTGTCCGAGCAACTCCTGATATTTGGTCCGCTTTACCTCCTCCTTAGAGACGATGTTCACCTCGCCAGGTGCCGAAAACTCAATAACGAACATCGTCTTCTGTTGGTGGTTGATAAGGACTATGTCGGGCTTGTTTGCCTGTACAAGCTCGAGCGTGGGGAACGAGTAGTTCCAGTAAATCCGGCATCTTTCGTTCTCCACAACGGACTCTATATCCCCTGGAGCGTATGGCAGCACCGGTGTCTTATCGATACCGTATGAGTGCCTTAAATGATAGTAGGGCGCTCGTAGAGCCGCGTTGTGCCGATGGACGTAAGCCGTCTTACACGCCGACAAGAGATGCATGAGCGTCTCTGGCGCCTGTCGGCAAGCTCGACAACGGGTGTCGGGTACATCTACACCCATAACCCTTTTACGGCACACCAAGGTGTTGAAGACACCGTCCTGGCAAACCACTATGAAGCCCTCAGTCTCCGACTTCAACCCACTTAGCAAAGAGAAGGTCAACTGCTCAGACAAGTCATGCTCTTCAAGACGTTTGTAGAAGATTCCATGCATTGGCTTATGAAGTCTTAAGAGGAAGTCGACTTCGGCAGTTTTAATGTGGGATTTTAATTCTGCGGGAGCAAGTTCCGTAATGGACTGCTGACACCTCCGCTTGAAGTCGAGTGTGAGTGTATTATATTATTATATTTTTATTTTTTTACATTAGCAGAAAAGTTTGAGGTTATTTGCGATTTTATCTCAATCTTTATGTGCCAACCTTCTGTGTACAGGGAAAAGTGGAAAAGAATATGTTTGCTTTCCTTCAGGTCTAGTTTCCTAAGGTGCTCTCTCTTGTCACATCTTTGTTCCGCCACAGGTTATACCATCCCTTCAGAGGGACCTCGACATCCCTTACTTGAGGGATTACATTAAACAACAGGCGCAGCGACGTTATAGTCAAGCGGAATCGCACAGCAACCCTCTGTTGCGCGAGTCAGTGGACTACACAGTCGAGCAAGTTCGCAAGCACACAAGGCCGCGGCTCGCACTGTGATCAAAATCAAATCGTGCAAATTTGGAAACAACTAAATTTTTGCCCTTTTAGATACCAAACCTCAAAATCAACCCTTTTGGTTAAACCCAAAAATTACCGAACTCAAATAGTCTATGTCAAGCTATACCCTCCAACCGACACACTTCCTCCTCTTTGCTCTTCTCCTTCCTTCCTCTCTTTTTCTTCGCTTACTTCTCCATGACTTTGTCTGGTCTCTGTGTAACCAGACCTGACAGACCGATCGACCGACACGACTGCAACTAAGAGCAAAGGTCCTCCGGACCGCTCTGACAGACAATGACGAATAGTAGGTTATACCATAGTTCATGATCCACCGACTGAGAGAAATATTATTAATTTAATATTAGGTACCTAAGTTATTAATTAGAGAAAATAAAAAAGCTTTTCTCCATCTTAAAAAAGGCTGTTTCAATTCATTGAAGAATCAATGTAGTGTGATAGGTCAGTTATTTTGCTGACCATTATCTCATTACAGAGATTATTTCTCTGCATTTCACCCTGGTGTCACCTTCTTTTTTTGAGATGTGGTTTGATATGGATTCACACTTCCTAGGTCAGACGATTATTATTAATAATTTAATTTTTCGCTCCAGTACTTTCTTCTTACGTATAAGTTCAAGAAAATATGCGAAAAACCATAGGCGTAGCTAGCAATTATCCATGGGGGGGGGAAGGTTGGTTTGCAAACCTTTGGACTAAACCCTCAACACTTTTTTAAGGAACAGACAGAAAGGTCTGTCAAATAAAAATATTAACGTCTCTGGGGCCAACCTTGGGGAGGGGGGGGGGGGGGTTGCAACCTATGGAGTGGACCCTCAACACTTTTGAGAAAAAAATCTCAAAAACTGTTCTATTGCGAAAGCAGGACAGATTTCACGTTTTTCCATTTTGACTAAGAAAATGTTAACAGTCTCTTAGAGTATTACTTGTAAATGAATAGCAAATAATTCAAGACATGATTTTTCTACCTTAGGCATCATACCAGGTGTCCCAAAATTGTCTTGACACATGATACAACAAAAAACAAATTCTGGAGCTACCATAAGGGTCTGTCATACCATACATTCAAAACATTTTTTTGCACGTCATCCCCGAAAACTCACCCCCAACTTACATTAGGTTTTCATACATAAATGATATCTTATTTTTATTTATATTTTATTCAAAATCTTATGGTAACTTTGATGTTATACGTAAACTTGTAACTCATCTAAGTATTGAGTATGTGCAGCTTTATATCAATAACGTCTATCAGTCCAAGAGATCCTCAGCATTCTTCTATAACACCATCTTTCGAAAGCCTCCAGTCTATCCATTTCTGCCTTCTTAAGCTAGACCATCTGCTAGTAACTGTGCAGATGGTCTAGCTTAAGAAGGCAGAAATGGATAGACTGGAGGCTTTCGAAAGATGGTGTTATAGAAGAATGCTGAGGATCTCTTGGACTGATAGGGCTCAAATGTGCAACTACGGCAGAGAATCCAAAAAGTGGAACAAATAATTAACACCTTCAAAACAAAACAAAAAAACTAGAGTACTTTGGTCATATTATAAGAAGACCCAAATACACTCTACTACAAAACATTATGAAAGGCAAGATCAAGGGCAAGAGAATCCAAGGAAGAAGAAGAACCTCTTGGCTGAAAAACTTGAGGGATTGATTTGGAATGACATCTAATCAACTATTTAGAACAGCGGCAAGCAAAGTTAGAATTGCCATAATAATATCCAACCTCCGCTAGGAGATGGAACTTAAAGAAGATGGTCTATTGTAATAGCCTGAAGTAGAAATTCGAGGTATGATTTAGTGGTTTTTAAGATGGATTATACAATACCTAGAATGTTAAGATATATCGAACTAACCCGGTAGTTTGGTTCCTAGGATCTATCGCTTATGGAAATATCCTATCGGCAACCTGCTATACAATCGATTCTAACACTGGTTGCCTGCTAAGTCTACTAGTGATGAAAGTTTTCCCATGTTGGAATTATATTAGTACAGCCCCACTAGAAGACGAATGTTGAAAACACGAAATAAAAAGTCGGAGACCCCATTCCCAGGTATTACGTAGCACTTTGTGCAAGTAAGATATGAATTTACAAATAAACAACAAAAACAACAAGTGGTCTGGAATTTCATCTAACCCCAATTCTCCCACTTTAGGAAGTGAATTATTCAGAATAATCGGGGTCACCTTTTTTTCCCAAGAATTCGAAGTTATAAGGGTTTGTTTAAGGAGAGAATAATGAAGGTAAAGTATGAAAATTAGTTTGAAATTGCAAAAAATCCTTTTCACGGAAATAGCAGAATTAAAGCTCTCGACGAAGTGCGATGGTAGGGATAATAGCAACCCCCTAAAAAGAAAAGCTTTTTGAGCATGATTGAAATTTACAAATCATCCCTGAATCCGTATTTGAAAAATATGTTACATGATTTTAAAATAAATTTAATGTTCTCTTTAGAACACTTTTCATCCACATGGTAAAATTATACACTTCAACTAGGTGCGTCTATATATTGTAATATCAAACGTATTTTTCAATTGTATGCCCCCAACGGTAAGTCTGAAGGACTTGAGTGAACCGTAGCTTAGATCAGATAATTGTCAGCCTCATGCAAAGGCTGAAAGCCTATGGCGCTGTAGAAGCGCTGCGAAAGGATAAGTGTCGGTGCACGTTAGACTTGAAACGCTGCGCTGTAGGTTGTAACCGCCGGGAACAAATTCCTCGGCTACTCATTCCACAGCGTCGAAGTTCTCCAAAAGAAGGAGTGCTGGAGGAGGATGGTTCGGAGACTACGTAGCTCGACCTGGCAAGGGTGAGCTCGCAGAGCCTCTCTAGTATTCCTCGTTCGGCCGGCCTTCGGTGTTATTATCTGTGAGAGCTCACTCGAACATCTTCCGTGATAGAATCTGTAAAACAGGGATACGTCAGCCAACCTTCTTTGATGTTCCAGGCCGTGGAGGTCCTTTGTGAGGTTAGGCTTATCGATTAGTCTACTAATTGCTTTCTTCTGGATACTGTTCAGAAGATTTAGAATGCTTCGGAGCGCATCGCCACACATGGGATCATCAATACTCCAGCGATGGTGAGATCTGTGCCGTATAAAGCATCAGCAGTAGCTCTGGTGTATGCAGCTTCCTACAGCGCAACAAAACTCCAATCCTCTGGGATGCCGTTTCAGCAAAACTGACGACGTGGTCGTGCCAGGACATGCTATTGTTGATGTTTATCCCCAAAAGGTTGACGGGAAGTGACATCGACTATTGAGTGACCCTCCATTTAGATAGTTGGTAGGCCAGACTTCTTTGTCGGTGTTGTTGCCTGAGTTTTCTATACCTTAAACTGTACCTTATTTACTAATCCCCACTCGACAATTGTTTTGATATCTAGGTTGACCTGTGAGGCATGTTGCTGTCGCCGACATACCGCCTCCTGGGATGATAGTGGCATGCCTGGTTCAATGCACATCCCTGAGGAATACCGGAGTGTATTGAAAATATGTCTGATGAACAGCCTTCGACTACAATAATTAGAGATCGATCGTTTAAAAAGCTATTTAGCCACTGGCTCAAATTAATTAGGGGGTGAAAGAGGTGCATAATCTAGTGTGGTTTTTAATGTTGTTGGCGACGTAGTGTGGGGAGCACCATCGGAATTCATTTCCACTACTACTCCATAAGTTTAGATTTCGAATTTTGAATATTAATATAAAATGAAAAATATTCACATTTATATGATAGATATTCGTGTAGGATGGCTACCTACATAATACTTTAGGATCAATTTTTTACATAACAATGAAATATTTTTCATGCACACATGAAAACATTTTGGGGCTTCCACAACACCCATCTTATTCACGCCCTAACTTTACTTATGTTAAAAAAACTGTCAAGAGTCCTTTGAAATCCTTAAATCAATGTTGATCATCTTTTTCGTCTCTAATTTTTGATCTACTACAGCTTTGCCATTGCCTAAAAATGCCTAAAATTTCTTTAATTTTGATTAATACACAATAATATACAAATTTGAGATACAATGTGTTCTCTGATAAGGGACAAACCAAAAGCTCGTTTACACAAAACAATAGCTCAAACTACAATAATCCATGAACGAAGATCCATAACAAATAAGTATCAGTTCTCTGCTAGAAGTAATATGCCCTACAATGAATCTTTAATACTGTGATGAGGTTGTCTTCCGGATAGAAGCTTTGAACGAGTTCGTACGATACTAGGTTAGGCTTCATTAAAATTTAAGCGGATATTCTATTCGAGGAAACTCCAATATCTGCATCCTCCAGAGAGGGAATGGACTGAAACTTTTGTATAGGTGGTTGGATAGTGGGTGGAACAAATGGAGCGTAAAGTAGAGCCCAGAGATATACCATTTGTGTACGTTTTGCGCTATATAAAAACTGCATACCATCTCTTAGTACAGTTCATCATTTGGAATAGATACAGTTTTGATAATATTCAATGGTTACAATTATTTTACTTTCGTACTCGTAACCAATTCATGGAATGTGCTTTTAACAAATTTTCTAACAAAACACAACCTTTTAGAATGGTGAAAATGAAACACTAAGTTGTATTTGAACGTAGATCTGTCGGATGACGTTCACGATGTATATTTTGACTGAACTATGATAAGACCGACACATTCCAGGATTATTAGCGACTCGATCGATGAAGAGGACCGGACTTAGTCAAATTGTTTGGGCAGGTATTGCTACCGCTATTGATAGCAACGACAATCTGCTTTTACTTTTGTGCGTCACTTTTCTGTCTGAATCGGACGTTTTCTTCTGAAGTGTGACAGCTAGAGTATGTTTCGGCCTTGGGAAGATAATGGGATTTCACAGCGATGTGAATTACCCTGCATCAGTAAAGCTACGTCGGCGGTTTGTCATTACGGTGGTGAAAGTAGTGACTCTAGTACGGACACTGATAATGAATTTGAACAAAGGGAGGTGGAGGTAGACCAATTAAAACCTCACAAAAGGTCACATCTTAGCGCCGATGCAAAACAAATAGTACTAAATGATAACGAACTAACGAACGATCCAGAGAATGAAAATAAGGGGAGTATGATCAAAAAGACGTCACTTCTAACACACGTTCCATATCCAACAGTATGTGAAATTTTGAGAAAGGGGCCACAAAAGAGGAAGCGTAGGTTTGATGCTGCTGTTTCAAAAGAACTAGATCCCACGATCACAAAATTATTGAGGAATATTGTGTACGAAAAGTACAAAATTAATGAACTGCCCACAATCGAATCCGTTCAAAGACAATTGGCTAGAATGGGGTAACAGTATCCAAGGAGTACGTTGCAGCGATGGATTAGGAAGATTGGGTTTAGGTACAGAACTGTGAACAAATGAATGGCTATAATGGAAAGTGCAAGGATTGTGGGATGGCGGAACGATTACTTGCATAAGATAGAGCAATACCGGAACGAGGGGAGGTCAGTGTACTACCTTGACGAGACCTGGTATGATACCCATAATACCGCTAAAAAGGGATGGACCGACGGTACAAAGGAGTGTTAGCTAAAAGGCGTTCCACCAAATAAAGGATCCCGTATAGTTATCTTACACTGCGGATCATCTGACGGCTAGGTCGAAAACGCACTCAAAATTATGTGGAAAGAAAATTGAAGACTGCAATATAGACTACCACAAAAACATGGACTCGGGAATATTTGAGCAATGGTTTGAGTATAGCCTTATTTCCAATTTAAAGGTATTTAGCGTCATCGTAATGGACAACGCAAGCTATAACTCCAGACAAAGGTACAAAATTCCGAATTCAACGTTATCGAAGGCGGAAATACAAGATTTTCTCATAAAACAGGATTTGTACTTTGAAGAAACTTACAAAAAAAAGTGAATGATTGATCCTCCACACTGAACAGTTTGAGAAACAATATGTCATAGAAAGCATAGCTAAAAAGTATGGTCATGATGTCTTCAGGTTGCCTCCCTATTTTTGCATTTTCAGTCCTATAGAATTAATTTGGGGACAACTAAAACAACGAATCGAACGTTAAAATTGAGTGTAGAAAGGAATAATTTAACATATGGTTTATACGGTTATATTGAAATGTCTCTACCATATATTTATCAACAGATAATAAAGTTTCAAACATCTTGTTCAACCAACTGATGTATGAGCACTTTATTGGATGGAATGAACATTTTCGTTGTTGCCCACTCCAACGAATTCGAACGCCCAGTCCGACCCCGTTCCCTTTCTCTGTCGGCACTTTTTGCGGAGATCCTCACTTTGTAAACAAATGGTATATCTCTGGGCTTTACTATACAGGGGAACAACGATAATAGTCTATACAGATTAGGGTGGTCCTTAAATATACAGGGTGTTCTGTGACGAATGGAAAATACTTCAGCTCATTTACAACAAAAACAGTCTTATAAAGTAGGGCCCGATTTTCTACTGTTTCAGAGATAAATTGAATTGTAGAGATTTCCATTAAAATGCAGACCTCCAAATGAAAACCCTAATAAAACAAAATTTTATTGTCAGATTTTGGAACTTTTGTTATTAGCCCTTAGAAAATATGCTATCACGTGATTATCGACTAAAATAAAATGATCATGTATCAAACACTTCGCGACACAGTGTCAAACTCAGCATGCTTTGAAAGGTGACTACAAAAACGTTACAAAAAAAAATTTATCCTAAAAAATCACACATGCCTATCTTTATAGTTATGCATTGTTACCACAAACTTGTAAGTGTGGTAAAGACATATTATTGGATCTCCGGCACCTGTTGAACTTGTCTGATATCCTCCAGATTGTGGTTATTTTTCATCCTCATATAAATAAATATATATAGACAAACAAGACATCGAGTTCATTGGAAAGCTTTATTGGAACCAAGAAGCAACGATGACATATGGACAAGCAACATCACAACCGGTGTGTATAGAAAACGGGGTACGACAGGGTTGTGTTTTGTCGCCAATACTATTTAATATGTATTCTGAGCACATATTCAACCAAGCAATAGGCGATGATGAAGACGGCATAAAAATTAACGGCAGGATATTGAACAACAAACGTTATGCAGACGACACGGTTATCTTTGCGGACAGTCCAGAGGCACTTCAGCGCCTAATCAACAAAGTTGTAGAGGTAGGAGATCAACTAGGCATGAAAATGAATGTCAGAAAAGCTAAAGTAGTGGCGATAACAAGATCTCCGAACCCACAACTGGACATAAACATATATGACACCGCAATAGAGAAAGTTGAGAAACTCAAATATCTTGACAGCTGCATAACGACAAATGTAGACCCTGACGTTGAAGTAAGATCACGCAAGAACAAGCCAGAGTCACGTTCCTAAAGATGAAAAACCTGTTATGTACCCAACCTTGAACTTAAACCTAAGATACCGTTTTGTATATGCATACGTGCACTCAGTTCTCTTGTATGGAGCAGAAACATGGACATTAAAAGTGGATACCATGCACAGACTTGAAGCTTTTGAAATGTGGACCTTCCGTAGGTTATTGAAAATATCATGGACTCAACACATATCTAACGATGAAGTGCTTAGACGTATGAGAAGGGAAAGAGAGTTACTTACTACAATAAAACGAAGAAAGACTGCTTATCTGGGCCACATATACCGGAACAACAATTGTGATATACTAAAACTAATAATAGAAGGAAAAATCGAAGGTAAACGTGGTCGCAGACAACATATTCATGGTTAAAAAACATACGCGATTGGACTGGTATGAACACATCAACTTTAATTCGTACCACTCAAGCCCGAGATAAGTACGCCGAAATTGTCGCCAACCTTCATTAAATGGAGATGGCACCTGAAGAAGAAGATAAATAAATATAGAATATAGGTAATTAGCTGCTGCTACACCAGAAAGATGATAGGTGGAAAATAAGGATCACCCTACAGCTTTGTAGAAAATGTAACATATAAGTTTTACTACTGGTTCGAAAGCAAAATTTCAGGAAACTATTAGGGCAACTGAACTCAAACCTCCTCACTACAAGAAAACCTTCGCTGAGGAGGACCCTGTACAAGTACAGATGCACCTACAGATACAATGCAACAAGTTGACCTGGCGCATCGGATTTCGATTGAAAGCATCCGCATCCGAATAGATCGACACGACTTGTTTCAACAGATCGGCCGGGCGATCGTGTTAATGGCGAGTTGATTTCGTAACAGGATCTGGTTCACTTGAGAGCTCATCCTGCCGGATAATCTGGGACGTTTCAGTTTATTACGTTCTGGATGTGCCACGTTTTAAGGGTATTGTTGTTGGGGGGTCAACATTATAAATTGCGGTTCTTCGGAATATATTACTACCCACCACTGGCAAAATCTTAAACAGCTCATACATGACAATAAAAATTCTTATTTCATACTTGTTTTTCTATAATGTGTTTACAATATAGGGTGTAACTAAATAAGTGAAAAACATTTACGGGGATGATTCCTCATAGAAAAAAGGTAGGATCTTAAAGGGGTTACATAAAATTTGTTTGACAATTTTTTTCCACAAGCACTAAAAAAGTCACAATATAGAAATTAACCTGACATTAATTTATTTGATTTACCCTATGGTTGTGAGAGGTGCAAAACCGCAACCCCTAAAATTTATTTCCAATGCAACTTTTTGTCTTATTATTTGCTTACCATTCAAAAATTTATTTCCGATAACCTGTTTCATTCTAAACAAAAAGTGACTTTTGAATTTTTTGCTCAAAATAGACCTTATTTTCTTGTTTGTAAAATAATTCTTTGCTAAAATCTAAGTATCAAACGATACCGAAACTTAACTCGAAGATCTAAAATCTAAAATCCTTATTTGGCTTTCTATTAACATGAAACCTCGAGTATTGGATAATTTGAGGGTGCTGATTATAAATCCGGTCGCAGTTTTAAGATTCAGTATCATTTGACGAAAATAAAAAATTTCAGACTTTTGAGATCTTTAGGTTTGTCTAAAAAATCTAAAATCTTTATTTGGCCTTCTTTTAACATGAAACCTCGAGTTTTGGATAATCTGTGGGTGCTGATTACAAATCCGGTCGCAGTTTTAAGATTCAGTATCATTTGACG
The DNA here is from genome assembly GCA_951848785.1 of Callosobruchus maculatus. NCBI lineage: Eukaryota > Metazoa > Arthropoda > Insecta > Coleoptera > Chrysomelidae > Callosobruchus > Callosobruchus maculatus. The sequence continues at coordinate 1,393,218 of CATOUR010000084.1, read as the reverse complement.
AAAATAAAAAATTTCAGATCTTTGAGATCTTTAGGTTTGCCTAAAAAATCTAAAATCTTTATTTGGCTTTCTATTAACATGAAACCTTGACTTTTGGATAATTTGAGGGTCCTGATTACAAAGCCGGTCGCAGCTTTAAGTTTCAGTATCATTTGACGAAAATAAAAAATTTCAGATCCTTGAGATCTTTAGGTTTGCCTAAAAAATCTAAAATCGTTATTTCGCTTTCTATTAACATGAAACCTCGAGGTTTGGATAATTTGAGGGTGCTGATTACAAATCCGGTAGAAATTTTAAGTTTCAGTATCATTTGACGAGAATAAAAAATTTCAGATCTTTGAGATCTTAGGCTTGCCTAAAAAATCTAAAATCTTCATTTGGCTTTCTATTAAGATCAAACCTCTTGTTTTGGATAACTGGAGGGCGCTGATTACAAATCCGGTTGCACTTTTGAGTTTCAGCATCATTTGACGAAAATAAAAAATTTCAGATCTTTGAGATCTTTAGGTTTGCCTAAAAAGTCTAAAACCTTCATTTGGCTTTCTATTAAGATAAAACCTCGTATTTTAGATACTTTGAGGATGCTGATTACAGATCCGGCCGCAGTTTAGATTTTCAGCATCATTTGACGAAAATAAAAAATTTCAGATCTTTGAGATCTTTGAGTTTTCCTAAAAAATCTACAATCTTCATTTGGCTTTCTATTAAGGTAAAACCTCGTGTTTTGGATAATATACAGAAGTATTGATTTAAATCTCCTGCTGATGAGTATGGTAGCCTTCATTGCCTGGTATCATACAGAACTACAGAAGTACTATTTAGATACAAGAGGCACTGTTCAGGTATAAGGGAAGCCATATTTAGGTACGAGGGAGGCTCTATGTAGGTACAAGGCAGGCCTTATTTAGGTATCAAGACAGGCCCTATTTAGGTAGAAGGGAGGTACGATTCAGGTACAAAAAGCCTATATCGGACGTCCCTCGGACCAATAATTTGGTAACATCGGACCTCCCACAGCCGGCCGAGGAACGTCGAACGACTTATTCAGGACGTCCTATAGACGTGTGAAAGTCCAAGCCGGACTTCCTTAGAATGTCTGCCGGACGTCTGTGTGCTGTTTTGGCACAGACAGGCACGTATTTAGAGAGAGGGTCCAGGCGGTCCGGACCTCCCCAAAATGTTATAATGCTACGACTAAAAATGCAATTCGTACGTCTAACGATTTCTGGCAACCTCCAATCTGTTTTTCCTTCGGAAATGGCAACGTGGCTTTGACAGCTGTTTAAAAATCGTAACTCTGCTGTTTTTCGTCTGACGACGGCAACATCGCATTTGCTACCGTCGAAACGCCAAATTCGACCCTTACAACCAACCACATCGGCGATAAATCGTAGATCTGCGGCTTTTTCTGCGGAGGCGGCAACGTTGGTAGGAGGGAAACTGTATAAAAATCGTAACTCTACCGCTTTTCGTCTAACGACGGCAACATCGCATCTCTTAACGAACAAAGTCGACCCCCACACTGCTGTCGCGCGTCGTAACAAAGAGTACCGTATCTGCATTTTGTTAGATATATTTATTTCTACTATTTAGAGCGATCTGAGTTCATTTCTTTATCATAAAACGCCGTATCGACAATGTAAATGCTTCAAATGCACATACGTTTTTGATAATATGACGTCATAGCCGGTGTTTTTTGTTAAGAAAGCCTTAACTGACAAATTTTACCTATAAAGACCTATCTACATTTTCACGGAATATAGAATAAAATTGAATGATCAACGCTTGATGCGAATGTCACTTAGAAACCCGTATCCGACAATGCAAACTTATAAAGCCGTAACTGTTTTTGCTATCGGGCTACTTACGGTTTTTTAAGCTGGTAATTTACGTGATTTAAGATGCGCCGGTCGGTGTTTATCTTTAGTTGATGTTCCATCACCAAGTGGAGATGTCATTAAAAAAGAAAAAAAAAGTTTATGACTTTTCGGACTTTGAAAATTCTGTTTCATGTGCAAACTCGTGTAAGGTAGTGGTAAAATCAATGACTTTCTCAGAATTCTATCACTGGAAGGACCACTCATCGCGCGAAGACTGTTTTAAGCAGATCAAAACCCAAAGTCTGTTTGTCAGATGTAATAGAAGTTACTGTCAAACGAGGGTCGCTCTGTTTAGAATATAAAATTGATTTTATGGAGAGCGACCTTAAGACACTCATTTTTTTAAGAGTTTCTCTTGCGAACAAAAACATCAAATATCACACCCTGAAAAACAATTTCAAAATAGAGGGATACCTGACATCAAACGAGATAGTATATTAAAGAGCTTATCCTCAATTATGTCGAAAGCCAGGTTGAGGTTTTGGGAAAATATTCCTGTATCAGATCAATCTAATGACTGAGTGCAGCATTTTGAATGAAAATCTGTGTAGTAAAATAGTAGTAGTAGTGGTTGTTAGATCCATTCTTGTTTACTAATAAAACAATATTATAATTTCAGCCTATTTATTTATTCCCAAAATTGCTGTTATTTTAAAGTAGAGTTAGTTGGTGAGTATAAATATACATAAAAGTTTTAGCCTAAAATACCGTAAATACTCCTATGAATCCAGTTACGATATTATTGCTCAAAGAAGCGCTTGCAATATTATCACAGTCGTAACTTTAAAAGCCGCAAATGAAATGTCTGCATACAATAACTTACTTAGACTTCTGAGACTATTTCGGTGAGTTTTTGTATGTTGAGGTTTACAAATGTTCACCATTTTTGTAAACTTACGTAGCTTATTGAGGCTGGCAGAGATCAAAACCCTTTTCCTTAATTTTCTCTAAACTAAGATTATGCAGATACGGCACTCTTTGTTACGACGGCAGCACAGGGACATGCCTCCTCATCGGTTATAAATCGCACATCTGCTGCTTTCTGTTGGGAAACGGCAACGTCTCTTGAACGACAATACTGTATAAAAATCGCAGATCTGCTGTTAACGACGGCAACATCGCATCTTGTAGCGTCGAAACGCCAAATTCGACCCCCAGAACCACATCGGTGATAAATCGCAGATCTGCTGCTTTTTCGGCGGAAGCGGCAACGTCGGTGGGACGTCGAGCGCCGCGACGCCGACGCTGTGTCGGTGTGCGTCGATCGCCGCAGCGGCGTCGCCGTCGTCTCAGTCGCGATCGATCCACCGGCGCCGCCGAATCGAATCGAACCCACCGACCCGACCGAACGCGGCGAAACCAGCAGAAGACCAGCTACGCAGCTACAGCCATAGCATAGCAGCGGTTGCAAAGCATCGTCGCGAGTGTCGTAGTGCCTGCAGTCGCCTCCCTCCGGAGTAGTGCCCGCTGCAGCCTCCCAGTGACACTGTAGTGCAGCCGCAGCCTCAGCAGTCAGCATGTCGGTGCCTCTCGCTTGCACCCGGTTCAGCGACAACTACGATCTCAAGGAGGAGCTTGGAAAGTGAGTTTACCTGCTACACATTCAGCCGATAGCCCGTACGACGGTACGCGGCGTTGCCAAGTCTGGGTACCGTCGTTTCCCTACGACGATGTCGAAATTAAATAGTCTTTTCTGATGTCAAACGATAATTATAATAATTTACTTACCAAAGACATGATGGGGTAGATACATCGCACGGCCCACAGAAAGTAGTAACCTTGTGCCTGTGGCTTGACAGAGTAAACATAAAATACAATATACAAAATACAATATATACTGTGTTCATTTGAAAACCTCCCACCACGGATTTATTCGAAAACCACCAATTAAAAGAAAAAATGCCGAGCCACGGCAGAAGACTTGTCAAGGGTGACAAATTTTTAACCAAAAAGTACTTTCTCCCCCTTATACCCCCTGCCACCCAGGGTCATCCCCTTAAAGATTTTATATTTGGTAATAAAATCATGGGATACGGTCAATGATATATTTCAAATTCAAATTCAAATATATATAACGGGACATGCCCAATCCAACAATGTACAATAAAAAACATTTCGGGAATTAAGTATCCATACAACAAATTCATGCAGCAAAATGTATATTAACAAAAATAAATAATAACAAAACAATATGTATAGTTAAAACAAAAATACTTGCGTTCACTTACAATGCCTAATCCTAAAACCACCCTAAAACATCTGTTCTTGGAACTTGAGTCCTTCCTTCGAGATATTAAATAGGTTACCAGAATATCCATTGGCATGTCTCATCATCCGATTAATTGACGAATTTTGACCACAAGTTGTGCGGTGTTGCTGAAGTTGAAAGACAGTATTTCCTCTTAGCTGTCGAGGAGGGACATGAAAGGTGAACTGAGCCAGAATCCCAGGGCTATCAACTAAACCATGAATTACTCCATGACTGAACATAACGTCAAAATTCGCTCTTCGTCTAGAAAGACTCTAAATATTTAAATCATTTTCAACTACAGTATAATCAATTTTTGAGCCAGGTATACCCAATTTGAATGCAATATACCTTAGGAATTTGTGTTGCACAGACTCTAGTTTGTTAATATATTTGAGAAAACATGGGCTCCAAATTACTGTATTACCTTCAAGTTGGGAACGGACCAATGAAAAATATAAAATTTTTATACTGGCCAGGTTACAGAAATCTCGAGTATTCCTCTTAATAAACCCCAACATTTTTAAGGCCTTATTGCATGATGGCTGTATGTGCTCGTAGAATGTTAGTCTAGAGTTAAAAAGTATACCCAGATTTTTGACTATATGAACCTTTTTAATGAGGTGATTGTTAATATAATAACTGTTAGGGGAAAATGATTTAGATCTAGTGAAATGAATGTACTTGCGCTTTCCCACATTTAGGTTTAAGTTGTTATTAATGCACCATATAAAATATCGGGTTATGTCAGATTGAGGCTCTTTAACATTCATAGAATTTGTTATCACCGAAAATATCTTTAAATCATCTGCAAAGAGTTGAAATTTAGATTTTTGAAAGCATTCAGAGATATCATTTATAAAAATGTTGAAAAGCAGGGGCGCAAGATGAGCTCCCTGCGGAACACCTGATGTAACTGGGATTACTGATGAAAGACTACCGTTCACGCAGACAGCCTGTCTTCTGTCAGTGAGGTAGGGTATTTAAAAAATATATATTGGTATAATTTCCAACGTTTCGACGTTAAAAGTGCGCCATCTTCAAGGCGTCAGTCATATATTACAAAAATTAAAATTGGGCCCGTAAGGATCTAATTACACTTCGTACATCGAATACAACAATATGAACTTGAAAAACAACATTATTTACAATTTCACAAAAAACACATAACAATTTAAAATTAAATATAAAATGCACAGAAAACTTATATTATTATACCACAACAGTCTCAAAACCCATTAAAATCTTCTTGTTTATATGTATATTTTTTAACGTATACGTTGTGAGTGCTAGTACGCAACATCCGGAAAACATATTTGAGACTGTTGTGGTATTTTATATTTAATTTTAAATTGTTATGCGTTTTGTAAAGTTGTAGATAATGTTGTTTTCCATATTCATATTGTTGTATTCGTTGTAGGAAGTGCAGTTGGATCCTTACGGGTCCAATTTGCTATATATCACTCACGCCCTGAAGATGGCGTACTTTTAGCGTCGAAACATTGGAAATTATACCTTATATTTTTTAAATATATCATTAATCGTATCCCAGGATTTTATTACAAAATATTGGATTACTACGGTCAGGATAAAAAAATAAATAATTTGAAAATCTTAACTCACCAGAGGTATCGGGTAATAGTTTGTTTCAAAGGTACGTCGATTTTTCAAAATCGGTTGAATCATTTTTGAAAAGATTAGAATAATCTTTATGCATCTTAATTTGTTCAGATAGGAAACAAAAACACATTAAAATACCACTTCTACTGCCATGAGTGTTCAAAATGTTGCCCGTTATTGGCCATATAGATGAAGTTCAAATTCCTGATGGACAGTTTCAAAATCAGTGGAAATGATTGCAGTAATTTATAGTTCCCAAAATCAATGTGCTCGGCAAACTACTGTTCCTTTTAACGCCACACATCTCGGTAAGATAACTTCGTATAGGTATGTTTTGTACCTTGTTATGAAATTTACCCAAACTGAATCTGTTGCAAATAAAAAACTGAGAGTTCTGGATGAAGCCGCTCAAGTTACAGTTTTGGGTCATTTTGGCATAAATTCTAATACTTCATTACGGAAAATCATGCATCCAACTGATATTTCATTTGGGTTTGTACACATAGTTACTAAACTCTATAAATTTTATCCATTCAAAATTATCTTCTCTTCTCTTACTTCTGCAGAAGTACCCCCAAAAAAATTGATATATGCGACTATGGGCTGTCACTTTAAAAAACAAAGTGATATGGTCATTGTTTATCAATGGAAATTTAAATGGAGACATTTATTTGGGTATATTGGGTAATGCCATCAATCCGCTTGTCTCTGAAACTATTGAAAACCAAATCCAAGAGGATGAAGACCCTGTACTTGATGAGACTGAAGTCTATTTCCAGCAAGACGGCGCTCCATGTTCTTCTGGTTCGGCAATGGCTAGACGACGCATTTCCAGATAAATGGATAGGGCGAGGAGTGGCCTGCTAGATCTCCCGATTTGAAGCCATTAGATTATTTTTTAAGAAGCCATTTGAAACCTATTGTGTTTGGCCCTCAACCTGAAAGTTTGGATGACCTTTGTAAATGCATAATCGAAAGCGGCCATGATATACCACAACATGTTTTTGCAACTGTCCGTCAAGAATTTTTACATCGCTTATATCATTGTTTCGGCAAAAACGCGCAACATTTTGAATACTTATTGCAATAAAAAATACTATTTTTGAGATTCATAAAGATTTTTTAAATTTCATGGAAAACGAGGCAACCGATTTTAAAAAATCAAACGCCAAAATAAAGAACTTCGACATATCTTTAAAACGAGATGTTACTCGATACTCACTGTGATTCAAAATGTTTGAAGGGATGACCTCCTTGACAAATTTTTTGAACTGATTTCTGGCGTTTTTTCTTTTAATCAATGGTTTTCGACAAATCCGTGGTAGGAAATTCTCAAATTAACACCCTGTATACAAGAGGCTTTAAAGTCCTATTCTTGGTTCCTGTATCATCTCCATCGCTATTAAAGTTGATTTATTTTTTTAAGGTTTGTGGACGAAATTCATTATGCTATAGCAATGCAATTATCGGATATCCATCCTTTGAAACAAGACATAACTACGAAAAAGATACATTTTATCTTTTATAACACGATTTGTTATGGGCAATAATATTGAGGAAAACAATATTATAATTTCTTTCATTATCAACTGTAGCTTTAACCAGTGTCTCATCAAAACTAGTGGTAACCAAAATAAAATACTAAAACTGATCGTATCTTATTTTAAATTAAAATATATGCACTAATAATGTACCACGTTCTTAATTTGTTATTAACATTTTTGAAACGCTTCACGGGTATAATTTTAAAGTACATCATTATTGTCATTTTGAAGTACTTTAGATTTTAAATAAGTAAATGAACTCCATGCCAAATGATTGTTTCTGTATTTATTTATTTACATACCTATTGACTATTTTGTACATCAGGTGCAAACGAAGTCCATTTTGATATTTTTTTGCACAACCATATAGAATCCCAGTATAACTATACCGACCTTGAAATCAATAAACTTTTAAATATATTGTGACAAACATAGTAGTGTTGCCAGATCATCGCACGATTTATCTACATACTCATAAAAATGGTAAAATGAATATTTGCAAAATTACTCAAAATGGGTGTCCTATGAATAATTGATTCGCCATCTCACTGGTCTTTGATTTTTACTGCTATATAAACTTTGTGATTCCAGAACCTCTTTTATATCTTTTTCTGCATTTCCATCACAAAAAAATTGATAATATTGACAGTAGAGGGTGGACGTACTATGGAAGGCTTTCGCCGTCCAATGAATTTGTGGTTCTTGGGTTTTTAGGCCGCCGTCGTTCAGCGTTGAGGCTTTCACTGAGTGAACTAACTTGACTTCATTTTTTCTTCCCACACCGATAGGTGAGGGGAGTATTGTGATCGCGAAAATTTTCGATTTTGAGATAACACGCTTTTTGGGCGTTTTATGATACCTACATAACGGAAATACACGTCACTCATTTCCGTCTGTCAGTCTGTCGGTCTGTCGGTCTGCCTGTCAGTCTGTCTGTCGATCTGTTGGTGTTTTTCTAGCATCGTAATCTCCGCAACCGCTGCATGTATTGTGATGAAATTTGGGTAGCGATATGCTGTGGGGTCTAGTAGGTAATGCTGCTATAATTTTGAAAATGGGTGAATGGGTGAATGGGTGGCGGAGTAATCAGCAAAAAACAAAAAAGTTAAAATATTTCCCAAACTTCGTTTTTAGCCGTTTTAGGGGTTTCGGATTATTTTCATTAAAACATTTGTTGGGCCTGAGTTACCGTCGTTTATCCTTCAGCAAATCTCAAGATGCGTGTTTATCGAAGGACTACTCGTGTTTTCTTAGTTGTTCAGGTGTTATGATTATGATTCTTGTTTAATGTGTTTTAAAAAGCTTCTAGATAGATAGACAGATAGATAGCTTTTATTCCGACAGGAGAATTCACCCAATTACAGGAAATAGTTCAATCAATGACAAAGTACATGAGGCATACATACATACAACATTATATACTAAAGTTATTCAATTAAATACAAGTACATCAGGCGTACATACAATGTTACATGATATCTCAAGTTATGTTCAAGTTATGCTAAAAGGAAAAAAAACGCTTCAGTGGTCTGATCAGATATTATGTGTGAGAGAAATAAATTGTTGTTTTGTTTCAGATTTAGATGAATAATTGGCATCACTATATTCGCTTAATAAGTTGAAATTCCCACACATAATACTGATAGGTGATTTTTTTGAAATATTTGTACGGGTTGGATGGAAATGTTATCTGGTGTCTCAAAGTGCGTGCAGGTATATGAAAATTAATCTTATTCAGGATGAACTCACATACCACACCATTATGCAAAACATCATGGAGGAAATTTAAGCTACTTATAACTCTCCTACTATTCAATGATATATAACCAGATTCATTTAAAAGTATAGAATAATCACATCTCCTTGCCGGATATTCTCCTGACGATTTGAATGATAGAAATTTTAAAAATTTTCTTTTGTATTTTTCTTTGTATTCTTTCGATAGTACTTGTATGGCTTCTGATGATTGATTGATTAAAGAATATGGCTGACTGAAACTATCTGTCATATCCCGCTACGGTTAAATACCGCAAGTGGCGCGAATGCTTCTGCATTACGGGTTGTCTATTCATGACACTTAACAACACTCTTAAGAAGTAACGTTTTATGATAGTAGCTAGAAAAAAAAACTGTTTGTGGAAACCGAAAATTCTTATTACGTTCAGCGTGCATCTACCGGCTCAACAATATCTGGTAGGATTTTCGTGTAGTTTTTTTATTTAAAATTTTGTGCGCCCCTTTTCAAAAATTCAGGAACCGCCACTGTGGCAAACGCTAGTTATACCGGCTGTGAGGCTTATCGGGTCGTCGTCGTTAGATTCGGGGAGAAACGTGTAGACGTGGCAACGTGGCAGGCGAGTAGGCCGGGAAAGGCCGCTGCCGTCGCATCGCATCGGCCATGGAGGAAAATCGATAGCGTCGCGGCGGCGGCGGCGCCGAATGACGTCGCCGTCGCCGTCGGTCGGATCCGGACCGACAGATACCCTCAGGCGGACAGGTGGTTGGTTGATCAGTGTTGGTGTTAGCATAGCCGGATTAAGCTTTCATGGGGCCCGGGGCTTATAATTTTAAGGGGCCCTTTATCAATAAAATACAAATACTATTATTTATGAAACTATATTCGCGATATAACAAAAGAAACTACTATACACTTTTTTATAAGTACGTCATGAGTCCCGCTTATAGTATCAGCACTGCTCTCAATGTTTGCGTTTGCTTAGTAATCAGAACTATTTTCAGTGCAATCCTTTTCAAGCGGAGCGTTAGGTTTGCTTAAAGAACTTATTTTGGGCAATTTTTCACTGCTTTTAATTTACCCTCAGCAGCCTTAAAACAGTTATTTAGCGTTATCTTGGTAAATTGTAGCCATGTAGCGCATAGACACAATACTAGCGAACTATATGGATAACTTACTTTTCTTTTTTGAGCGTCGCCTTTGTATCGGTTCAACTTCGATTTATTCATTATGTTGGCACGGACCACAGGTGCCGACAGTATCCAATGGGTAGGTATAGGTATTTTCTATTTTCTTTTTATACAGGCTGAGTCAAGCTCAACGCCTCGGACTCTTATGATCAAACCATAACACTTTTTAGAAAATTTGCGAATGTATGTAGGTCGAGTTGAACTACATTTTAAAAATAATGACTTTTATACAGGGTTTCTAATAAAAGCGTGCCATATCAAAGTTATGATTTTTTAAATGGAACATCCTGTATATTTTATTGAATATTTAGATTACGACCAGTGTGACTTTATGTATCACACCTGGGTCTTGAAGTGAGCCGTTTAGGTACAGTTCACAATTTTTGATATAAATAGATATCAGAAAAAAATTGAATATCGCAGCGATTATAAAACTTAGACGGCTGTGAGTTTGCCGTGTGACTAAACTTGAAATTGGTCAACTTAGGTTTGACGTTCAAGTTTGAATTACAATTAGACTTGGGGAAATCGGTAGACTAATTAAGGAAACTTCTATCAGAATTAACCTGATTTTTTCAAATGAGAATGCCTAATTATTTTTATACAGTCGAATTTAAAATTTGGTATCAATATCTGGTAGTTTTCATTCAATTTCAAATTTTCAACCAAACCGGTGTTTTTCAATTTTCCTACCTATAAGCCACTTAGCAGGCCATGAAATACAAACAAAAAACAATTTAGGTGGAAGAAAACAACTAACTTAGTAGAAAGATACAGACGAACTAGAGTAAACAGTTAAAATTACAAAAATGACTTACAACAAATCAAGTCTAATCAGATATAACATAGGTAACACATCTAATCAAATCAAATTATAAACCATAATTTGCCTGACAAAAAATTAAAATCTGATTTGTCATTATTCTTTTTTTTGCGGTCTTGCTAATAGATACTGAAAAACTAGAAGGGCTACAGTGGGACAGTCAGAGGTATCGTTACTTTTGACTTTGACTGAAATGACTATTGTTTTATATCATTAAATGTAAAATTTCGTGCTGAAGATATTAGACTGCTAGTAACTATCGCTGAAAGTTTAATGGTTTTGGAAATTTTTAATCTATAATACATTGCAGTATCTAGTAAGCTGTAAAAATTTTTCATTTCTGACGTATTTCAGCTTCCTTTTGACCTTAGACATCTTACCGGCGCGGTGTTGTTTCTAATTAGATTTTATTGGTTGTAGGGAATTTTTAAAACCTTGCCCCTTTACTTTAGTTTATCTGTATCATACTGCTACGTTATTTGCTTCTGAACACGTTTTTGTTTATATTTCATGACCTACTGGTTTGCTTATAGGTAGATCTACTGGTTTTATTGTTCATCTATTGACCTAATATTTGCTCTGTCACATTAAATAAAAGTAGGGCCCCTGCAGGGCCCCTGCAGGGCCCCGCTGAGCCGCAGGGCCCGGGGCTCCAGCCCCTTTAGCCCCATGGTTAATCCAGGCATGGTTTGACCAGACCTTTAGAGTTCAATAACGCTGAGATTGGTATAGTAAATAGACTTCATATCGCCTACTATATCAGCTTAGGATATTACTATTATCCTCATAAACCCGCCAAGCACTTTTCCAATCGCAAGCTTTAAAAAACACGTCCATAGCTCGCGCGGACATGTTTTTCCTATTTAGCCAACAAATGAGGCCCCGTTACCCGATGTATTTATAGCGTGGTGTCGGACGGGTGGGCGGCCGTTATCGATTGTTTTCCTGGAATGTGGGGCGCATCGCCACCACTGCTTGATCCTATCTCCTCCCGGACCGATTGCATCGTCTTCAACGAGGGGATGCACCGGCCAAATGCATCGCATTAGATTGGATTTTATTTGTCTGTTTGAATGAATGCATAAGGACCAGAGGCTATCCAGCACGGAATGTGGCTGGTGCATAGGCCACACGATGGGCCCTTTTGCGCCTCTATCCGCGCTAGTTCCTAAGACCTGCCCTTTAGGCAAAGGCAAGTACATTCTTAGATCCTATCCGTTGTATCTCTATTGGTTCCAAGGTTCTTGAGCCCAGCATAGTCTGCCTGTGATAACCCAGGGTTTCACAGCGACACAGGATGTGTGCCGAGGATTCTTCCTCTTCACCACACCACGTACACGTTGGGTCGTTGACCACCCTCATCACAAACAAGTGACGCCTGAAGGTATTGCGACCCGTTAATAAGCCTACTAGCAGTCTCAAGTTACTCCTATCCAGAGAGAGACAAAATCGTCCTATTCTCTCTGCAGGCCCTGCTAATAGCTCCCGAGCCTGACGGAGATGACCAGAGATGTTGTTCCATCTCAGAGAGTGTTGATTCTGGATCCACTCTCCAGTTGTTTTCCTAATCAAGTTTGCAGACAGTCCTAAGGCTGGTTCCGGGCCCACAAAACTGTTGCCGGATCCCATCCTAGCCAGATGATCCGCCATTTCGTTACCCTTTACCCCAGTGTGCCCAGGTACCCACATCAGTGATACCTTGTGTTTAGCTGAGATGTCGTCAAGAGCCCTCTTGCACCCCAGGACCAGTCCCGACATTATTTTCCAAGCACTCAGTGCCTTGGTGGCTGCCTGACTATCAGAGCAGATAGTAATTCGCCTCCTAGACCCGTCAATTTCCCGAATACGATTTACACAGGCAAGTATCGCATAGACCTCAGCCTGGAATACTGTGCTGTGCCCCCCAAGAGGGAATGAAAGTCTTGTATGGGGTCCGTAGACTCCCGAGCCCGAGCCCTCTCTAGCGAGTGAACCGTCTGTGTACCAGACCTGTCCTCCTCCTTCGATGAGCTGTCTTTCCCTAGACTCCACTGCTTGATCCTATCTCCTCCCGGACCGATTGCATCGTCTTCAACGATGGGATGCACCAGCCAAATGCATCGCATTAGATTGGATTTTATTGGTCTGTGTGGGGTGGACTTTGGTCCTAACACGTCAACCGAATTCCTGTGCTCTTGACCAGGTCCACGAGCTTTTTTCCAAATATTATAGTTGCTCTCATCATCTGACTGTATCACGCCAAACAAGAGTGTCTTCTTCTCCTTTTCATCATCACAGTCCCAATGTCTTAACAGACATGTTGTGAACTAGTAAAATGCACTAAGTCGGAGGTGGAGTATTGCCGACACGAATATTATCAATAGTTTTGAACACTAGCTCGCCATCGTTCGCGATTTACTGTCAGTTCAGTGGCGCTCTTGATACTCATATCCAGCAACTGTTTCGTCGTATCCACCCAGCGTGTAGGGGAACGGCCACGGCGCCGCCCACTCGGGGCGTGACCCTGAACTACAAGTTTCTCCATATTATCGCTTCTGTGAATATGTCCGAACAATGTAGGCATTCTCGTCGACACAATGGAGGATAGTCTCTTTGGATTACCGAGCTCATCCAGCATCGAAACGTTAGTTTCCGAGGCATACAAAAATATGGAGAACACAAGAGACTGAACCAGCGACATTTTGTTAGCTTTAGTGATGTTATGGTCACGCCATATTTTAGTACACACAAAACAAGCAGCATCAACCAAATACAACCTAATATAAAAGAAGAGAAAAGAAAACAGCTCGAAACAATAGGAAACAATTAGAAAATAGCTGGAAGCAACAGAAAACGACTAAATACAACAGAAAACGTTCAAACACAACAGAAAAGAACCAAATACAATCGCATTCAAAAGAAGAGAATAGAAAGCAGGCCAAAACGATAAAAAATGGAGTCAAGTTGATTGACTTAGTATCTCCCACACATAATGATGATACTCTTTTATTATTTCCCATTGCATGAAGCTATTGTCTGAAATCTCCTTGCAAAAACAACATCCATCACAAAAACCCTCGCAAATAGTTTTTTGCGCCTCCCTCTTTAGGGACTAGGACGCCTCAGTTTTTTTCTGCATGCTTCAACTGGACGATGCGAAACGATCAAGACCCTCCACCCCGTCTAAAAACGAAGTTTGAGCTGATTTTATATTCTTGGTTTTTTGAATATTGCTGCGCCGCCACTGACACGGTTTTTCAAAAACAGAGTCGTTTTCCATTCTCGCCGCGGTGTCAAAATTTTATTAAAATCAATTGAATGATTTTCGCTTTACGCAATATGTTTACATAGAACGAAATAAAGCAAAACTCGTATGTACGGACCACAAAATTGGTTTCTATAATAGGCAAGCCATGAAGCCAATGTTCGGATGGACCTAAAAAAGTGTAATATGCTGCTAGGTATTTTTTCTACAGGTCAATGGACAGACTATTATGAATACAACAAATTTTTCAGTTTTACAACCCCCCCACCTCCAAACCGCCCCAAATACACCTTCACCCAAAAATCGTAGAAAATGATCAGAACCCTTAAAACGCCTAAAAACAAAGTTTGAGCTGTTTTTAGATTTTTAGTTTTTTATTATTGTCCCGCCACCACTGATCCGATTTTTCCAAAACATACGCGTTTTCCATCCTCGCCGCGGTAGTAGTACTACGTCAAAATTTCATTAAAATCAATTGCAAATTTTCGCGTTACGCGATATCGAACGATCTAAAACAGTACTCGCATGTATACTTCACAAATTCTAAGTCCCGTGGTTTCTATAATAACCATGCAAAGTTCGAATGGACCTAAAAAAGTGTATCATGCCGCTAGGTTTTTCATTCACATATCAATGGACAGCCCATTACGAATACAACATCTTTTTCAGTTTTACAACCCCCCACCCCAACAACCACCCCAAATTCACCCTCATCCAAGAAAAAGTAGAGAATGATCAGAAACCCCTAAAACGCTTAAAAACAAAGTTTGAGGCATATTTGAAATTTTTTGTTTTTTGCTAATTACTCCGCCCCCCGTATAACGATTTTCAAAATTATATGAACATTACCTACTACGACCCCACAGCATAACGCTGTCCAAATTTCATCGAAATCCATGCAGCAGTTGCTGAGATTGCGAGGCTAGAAGAAAGCGACAGATAGACAGACACAGACCGACAGACAGACAGACAGACAGACAGACAGACAGACAGACAGACAGACAGACAGACAGACAGACAGACGGACGGAAATGAGTGACGTGGATTTTCGTTATGTAGACATCATAAAACGCCCAAAAAGCGCATTATCTCAAAATCGAAAATTTTCGCGATCACAATACTCCCCTCACCTATCGATGGAGTAAAAACCAACAGAAAACAGCTGAAAGCAACAGAAAGCGAGTATCAATATGCCAGCCAGTTCATCATTTCGAAGAAAAATTCAACAAAACCTATACAAAGGAAAACATCAACAACAACAACCGTATCACAATTAAAAATGAGATTTAAATAGTTTATATATTATCTATCCCTGCTATTAGCATCACTGAGTTCGGAAACATTTCATTATCTACATACATACGACCCTGACTCTATTTAATATAAGGAAGAACATGCTGCTGTTATGTCATATATATTAATTATGCGAAACGCAACAATATTAAACAATTAATACTCTGCCGACGCATATGTTGGCGAATCTGCCCTGGAAATGTGTATCTACATATACTGACTGACAAAATAAACACCCATTTCACAAGGACTTAGTAGTAAAGGGTGTCTCAAAGGGATACTTGGGAATTTTGTTTTTAAATAAAACCGTCAAAATTAGATAAAATATTCTTGTTTATGCTATTAAAATGTAGAGGTATGGTAGTTATGTTTCAAAAATAATACTCTCTAATTGCCCCTCGGCTGTTTCTGCAAAATTGTCTATAACTTTTCAGTACAACTACAGCCCAATTTCATCAATAACGTGAGAAATGTTTTGCCATCATTATCACTTGATAGACCACAGTCCAGTGATCAAATGTACTGCTTTTGTGGAATCTGATTGGGTCAAATTAGCAATTGCCAGTGGCGTATAAGGGGGGCCCAGGGGGACCGCCCCCCCCCCCCCAAACCAGCCACGCATTCAGTTTTGTCGTCTGGGAAGAGACTGAAGTAGTTGTCAAAAAATATAGTGCTGAATAAAATTAGCAGCGACATCAAAACGTAATTTAATAATAAAGCAAATAGGGCAACTTTAACGATCATAGATGTCTCATTAGGAAGTACGTCTTGGTTTCTTTGCTTCAAGTTATAATTATACAGGGTGGTCCAATAAGCGCGCGATGCTCTCTAGCGGCCATACCGTTCAAATTATACGAAAATGTTTTAAATAAAAAACTTTTATTTTCAAATGCGCTATATTTAGAAAATAATTTCAAAGATGGTGGACTTTCGGATATAACAGAAGTAGGCATCAACTTCCTTATTTGTAATGGAACACCTTGTATATTATTACGTTTTTGAATTCAACATCGATTTTTAGGTCCAGGTTTGTTAACCATTGTTTATGTCTACGAAGCCTATTTTCGAAGTTATTCAGCAATTTTTACAGAATTTGACGTTAGTAGTACCTTACAAGAAAAGTTAATATCTCGGAAACTAAACGCGATAGAAAAATGCCGTTTTCGGTATTGAAACAAGCAAGAAATGTACTTGTGTTTCAGTAACATCATTGTTTCAAAAGAACATTGAATCTAGTCTTAGCAGCTTTCAAATTTGAAAAGTTAAAAACGTTAAAAACTTTTTTTTCAAATTTTGAGAGGTTTGTTGCCAACCAGCATGGAGCCTAAGCATTTGGGGTGGTATTATTAGACACCTAATATTAAACTAATGTTTTCCAAAATTTTCTAAATGGAAATTTGGAAAACCTGTTGGAAAATTTACCACTGGAGTTTTTCAGAATAATGTGGTTACAGTAAGATGGAGCGAAAGCACATTTTAGAATTAGAGTCCAAAACACCTGCCCATTGTTTCGTCTCCGAGCCACGCCACCTACGATTTTTCCAATTCCTAATTACAAAACCGTAAATATCTTGAAAACCATTAAAGATAGAACCACATATACTCAGGTAAAAGTAAAAGAGAATTTAATTTCGCATCCACCGATGTGAAACTTATCATAGCATCCCATTTGAAAAAAAAAGTTCTTAACGTTTTTAGCTTTTCAAATTTGAAAATTGCTAGTCTATTGATTTAATCTTATATTGAAAAATAATCTTACTGAGACACAAGTACGTTTCTTGCTTGTTTCAAAACCGAAAACTGCATCTTTCTATCGCGTTTAGTTTCCGAGATATTAACTTTCTTGTAAAGTACTACAAACGTCAAATTTTGTAAAAATAGCCGAATAACTCCGAAAATAGGCTTCGTAGACATAAACAATGGTAACAAGCTGGACCTAAAAATCGATGCTGAATTCAAAAACGTAATAATATACAGGGTATTCTATTTAAAATAAGGAAGTTGATGCCTACTTCCGGTATATCCGGAAGTCCGCCATCTTTGAAATTATTTTCTAAACGTAGAGCATTTGAAAAGACACGTCTTTTATTTAAAACATTTTCGTCTAATTTAAACGGTATAGCCGCTGGAGAGCACCGCGCACCTGTATAATTATTTTCGTTAATATTAGTACATTGTTATTTTATATTTAGGTTAGGATTATAATATGCCAATATTATACAGTATGAAATAAACTTTAATTTTTCCGATGCCCCCCCCCCCGAAATCGATTTTTATATACGCCACTGGCAATTGCTTAACTTTTTGTTAAACAAGAAAATGCAATTTGGTGAAAAGATCCTAGATGGTTCACAATGGTCGATTGTATATAAAGCATGCAATTTTTCACATTTTTGGGGTAAACTTTAAGAGAAATCAAAAAGAGTTGATGTTTAAATTTATTCTGTCGACCAGTATACATATTATGCAAAAGCTATTTCTCTCTCAATATGTGCATACATGCTCTGTTTGCGATGTCATAAAAATGTCATGTCTGCTATCCTCCAATATTTGTTTTCATCCGCGCTGAAATCCCTCTATATTTGAAATGTATAGAAAATGCAAATACAACCGCATGAAATGGATTTTAATTAACTATATTCTAGTGTCTGGTTAGTAGGTAATCGCTAACGTTGTATATTGGACACCTTTTGATAATATGTAACTTTTGAAGCTCAATAATAATAATTAAAAGTTAAAATGTACAACAAAAAAAAAGTTATAAAATAAATATTTGAACGATATTCGTATATTTTGTTATAAAATATGTTTGAAACTTGATAACCAAATGAAATAAGAATAATGGGACATATAACTTTATTGTTTTTTAAAGTATTGACTGCTCGTTGATTCTCTAAAGTAGCCGAGGTAACAAGTCCAATTTTTCCAAAAAGATACGCGATCTTCTTTCCCGACAGTTCCAAATTGCTTCACTCTCACATGAGTAATATTAGTTGGAAACAGACTCCGTTTGAATATCGGTAGAAGAGTGAGAGGTCACCAACTGTACACCGGTGAGAAAGTAGCTGGAGGTGGCGCGTTAAGACCGGGTCACCAATTAGTCGAAGAAAAGGAGATTGGGTGGTGAGAGACACCTTCCGGCTATGTATAGGTACTAAAGCTTTTTCCCAACAAACAGCTGTTGCAATTGACGCAACGTGTTCATGCCAGATCAGATTTTCTGTAATGTCGACTCCTAAGTTCTGGTCCACATGAAATTTTACCATATTCTTGAGCCCCCAAGCGGTAATGGTATCAAGATCTTTTGAAAGTGAAGCTGCCACTGCCAGTCTTCTGCGTTCCAGTTCGACCACAGAAATCAATTTATTGCTCATGATGCCTGCATGCAAAGTACTGTCATCCGCAAAACTTTGGATTGGGCTTGCAGTGCTAAAAAGTAGATCATTGATGTGAAGCAGAAACAGTGTCGGACCCAAAACCCATCCCTGAAGAACTCCAGCGTGATGTTATAGAAGGAAAAGGCCGTGCCCTGTACCACGACAGAGATTTTTCGATCTGAGGGGAAGTCTGCGAGTCAGCCGCAAAGCTTAACAGGGAGACCTTAGGACGGAACCTTGTTTAGGAGACCTGCATGCCACAGTTAATCGAATGTCTTTGAAATATCGAGAGCAGTGAAGTGAGCTTCGCCAAATGAATGGATGGGTTTGCTCCACACGTGTGCGACGTAAGCTAGGAGATCTTCAGTTGTTCTTTGAAGTCGGAATCCATATTTGTCTGTGATAGAGGTCAAGGTATTCCATCAGCTCTTGGTTGGTGCATTTCTCCATCACTTTACTCATCACAGAGTGAGAGATATATGTCTGTAGTTGCTTGGATCAGTTTGGGATCCCTTTTTTGGCATAGACGTGATGCAAGCTGTTTTCCAGGCTTTTGGGAAGAAGTAGGAGTCGTAAGACATCTGAAAGAGGTGGAAATGGAAGCACTTCGGCTTTGTCACTGGAAGCATGAGTCTCCTTTTTCGCGTCTGATTACGTTCTTCTAGATAGTGTCTAGAAGCTTTAGAGAGTGCCTCGGAGCCCATCTCCACACACGGGAGCAATACTCTTCTAATAAAATGTGTCCTTGACATTATCATAGAGCCACTGTGTTTTTTAGTGAACTTACCATTTACAACAGGATCGTTCCCTTCTAAGCTAAAACTGTCTAATATAATACCTGTTCTGAAAAAAGGTGATCCCCACCAATTGATTAACTATCGGCCAATTGCTTTAGCATCTGGTTTCAGTAAAATTTTTGAGTACTGCTTCCTATCGCGGCTGGAAGATTTTTTATCCAAGCATGCCACTCTTCCCATCGGTCAATACGGCTTTAGAAGTGGTATGTCTACCATTACAGCACTGACATCCTTTTATCAACAACTCATTGAGAATTTAGAAATTGGATCAAGCCCTGCTGGGATTTTTTGCGACTTGAGCAGGGCATTTGACTGTATAAATCACAAAAGACTACTATATAAACTTGAGAAGTATGGAGTCAGAGGAATTTGTTTGAATTGGATAAAAAGTTTTCTAGAGGATCGTGAGCAGTGCGTCTCTATTAGCTAGTCCGAACGGCAACCCTCTGCCAAATCAAAAAACATTAGAGTGGATAAGGGTGTGCCACAAGGTTCAATTTTGGGGCCATTCCTTTTTATCCTATATATCAATGACATTGGAATAAGCCTTGAGAATGACATTACTCCTGTCCTTTATGCAGATGATACTAGTTTGATTATACCGGCTCACGCCTCCGCAGCCTTGGAGATTAAATGCAATCATGCATTAGATGAGCTTGTTAAGTGCTTTAGCGGTAACTCTCTACTTCTAAATAGTGAAAAAACTAACTACATGCGCTTCCACACCAGACAAAATAGGAACAATCTTAATATAAACATTAATAACGGCAGTAATATAATCTCAAGGATTGAAAGTACAAAGTTTTTAGGAATCTACCTTGATGAAACTTTAAATTGGGCAATACATTGTCAAAACCTAGTAAAGCGGTTGAACTCATCGTATTTTCAGTTGAGGTCATTACGTAATGTTTTAACTGTAGCTCAGTTAATGAACATATACAATATGGCATAGAATTGTGGGGACCTAGCGCGGCAGCTTTAGGAGTTTTTAAAATACAAAAACGTGCTCTGAGGTGTATTTTTAATCTCAGTTCACAAACGTCATGCCGTACCTATTTTAAGGAATACAAAATTTTAACATTAACAGGGATTTTGATTCATAATTTGTCTATATTAATTCACAGTAAGAAGAATGAATATGTAAGAAGTTTTGATGTGCATACTTTTAATACTAGACAACAAGATAACAAGATAACAGAAACTCTTGGTTTAAAAATTTATAATAAATTACCTCCTAACATAAAATCTAAAGCGACTCTAGGGGCATTTAGGAGAGACCTCAAGATGTTTCTCTATGACAGGTGTTTCTATACGATGTATGAATTTTTTAATGACACTTATGTGTAAAAATGGCCTGTATGTTTATTTTATATGTTTATTTTATGTCTTATGTCCATTATATTTTTGACGGATTCTATACTATATATGTAGTCACAAGAAATAGAGTTTCATACATACATACTCCAACCATGGTCGGATCTGTGCCCTGTAGTTGCTCTGGGTGTATATAGCTTCGTACAGCGGAAAAAAGCTCCAAGCTTCTGGGATGTTGTTTCAGCAATACTGACGACGAGGTCGTGTCAGAACATGCTATTTTTGATGTTGATCGCCATAAGGTGTGTGTGACCATAAATAAGGCACGAACCTGTAACAGTAAAAGACGTTTGTCTCCATACCTGACCTCCCTTTGCCGGACATCGTAGACTGTCCAAATTGAACAAACGTGGCCGAATCACACAATTGCCGATTCCACGCGTCGTAGCGCCAGGGCCAACCGCGACGTCGTCGCGCTTGGGCGTCGCGGCGGCGAGCGTCGTGGCGTCGGTTATTTTCGTGCGGCGGCGGTGCGACACATCGACGAATTTTGAGTGGGAGGAGGAGTTGAAACGGCGCCGCCGGCAATGCCAACGGTAGAATGCGTTAGAGGAGTAGGGATGGGCGGTGTGAGGCATCGAGGCTTGAGTACTCGGTCACCGAATAAAATAATATAAATAATAATAATAATAATGCGAGAGGAGCTTAGAAAGTCAGAATAATAATAATACTTCGGAAATCGAAAAGTGGCCTCACCTGGGGATTTCAGCTGTAATATATTTTTCTGTTACACACTGCACTAAACTGTAGGCTTAGAAGGGCTCTGAGATGTATCTTATATCTAACCCACATCCTATTGACATACTTAACACACCTACTCTGTTTATAAACAATCTCGTAAACAATCTTAGTTAAACAAATATACGCTTATTTTCCAATATCTCACTCCCCGAACCTCCTTACGAATTGGAGCAATACAATACACTGGGTGTTACCAGTTCCCTTCACTTTACTAATCTACATCACAACCCTTAGGCCCGATTTTATCAACATGCAGATTTTAACAAAGGCTTTGACCAATCAGAGCAACCCTTTAAAGACCATGCAATTATATACAATCGACCATAGTGAACCATCTAGTATCTTTTCAAGTCTGATTTTTCATCCTAAATGGGTCAATAATTGCATTTTCTTGTTTAAGAAAAAGTTTAACAATTGTTAATCTCAACCAGATTCCAGAGAAGCCGTGCATTTAATCACTAGTTTCTTGGTGTATCAAATGATATGATGACAAGAAATTCACTCACTGCATTATTTGGATAAAACAATAATTTACTATCGATAATAATTATGAATTCCTGCAATATATCTTTGTTTTATAGTAAAAAGAGGTGAAAATAGCATTTCGTTACATTTCAAAAGTTACAGCTATTTCCCAAACGTGTGTGAATTACTGGTTGCCTATCCAGAACTTCAAAACGGCAAAGCTTGGCAGTATAACCTATTTTATGTACATGTGTACGCTGCACCTGTTAATATTTCTATAAGAAGATCGAAGATCTATAACAAACATGCATCCAATGTAAATGAAAGGTTGATTCTTCATAAAAGTATGTATTTTTATTTTCATATAGTCCATCTGACTGACGGACGTGGGATTTGTAATTATTGAATAAGGTAGGCAGTTGCTGTGATTGATATAGATACCTACTACTTTTATCACAAATTATCGCAGTTTGCAATTAGTAATTATAATGTAAACATGGAAAATGTAGCATTAATTTGCAAATCAATCGCTTTGTTCTGATATCGTGCTATGATTTTGATCCATGAATTTCTAAAATATCTTTGACAAAAGTGTCATCCAGCTTTGACGTGTTGTTTTCAATATTGATAAAATACTATTAGATGATGCTTATTAACACAGCCCTCGATACCCAATAGAAAGCTTTTGCTAAATAACATCCAATAGAAAAGCTTTGATAAAGTCTTTGTTAAATATGCATGTTGATAAAATCGGGACTTAATCTATTACAAATATAAATATACAGGGTGGCCAATCGGGTGACGATAATAATTTTTTTTTAGATAGCCCGTACCGAGACCTATCCAAAACACCCCCATGTATGTGTACCGATTATTGATAGTTTTCGAGTTATGATTTTTTTTGAAATCTTAAGAGATTTTCCATTTTTTTCCAAGAAATTGTCAAAAACAAAAACAAGAATGCTTTTTGGCTTATATTTTTTTCTGCAATTATACTCAGTATTAAGCCTATTTTAATATCCAATAAAGAGAACCTGTACATCCCAACAATAATTAAGTACATTTTGGGCCCAAAGTTTGAAATCTCTGTTTTTAGTCAGGAGACCAAAACCTTCAAACTAAAATTAAAAATACTTATGCCTGGTTCTGGAGCTTCAAACTAATCCTAAAAACCTTGCAAGACATTGCACTTTCGAAATAATAATGAAAAAGTAGCACTTATGGGGACATTTTGTGCCGTACGTGAGTGGTAAAGGTAAAAAGGTGATAATTCACGAATTTCCAAAATGATTTAAAAAACTATTATTTTGCTTTATTATGATAAATTAAAGAAAAAAAATTCTTAGCAACTAATAAACCCGATAATCATTGATGTTTTGATGACTTTTAATAAAAAAACTAATACCGAAATTCTGATTTTTGAAGTGTTTTTGCTATGTACTATTGATCTTCTGCTAAATTAAGTTGTATGGAAAGCTAACAAAGGAAGGGAATAATAAAACAATAATCTGACTTCCAATTTCATGCCAGAGTTACCTGGGAAGCGATGTCGTAGCATACGCCATCTCTTTCTTTCAGAGTAGCTTTTTACGAGCTCATGTCGGCGAAGCGCAGTTGTGTTAATTAATTTTCGGTAATAGGCAAGGCAATGTTCGGATGGACCTAGAAAGGTGATTTATATCGCTAGGTCTTCCTTGACAGGTCAGTAGACAGCCTATCATAAATACAACAAGTTTTTTAGTTTTTCAACCCCCCACCCCCCAAATACCCAAATTCCACCCCCACCCAAAAAAACGCAGAAAATGATCAAGAACCTGTAAAACACCTAAAAGTTTGAGGAATATTTGAAATTTTTGTTTTAAATACTCCGCCGCCCATGTACCGACTTCCAAAATTATAGCAGCATTACCTACTAAGCCCCCACAGCATGTTGCTGCCCAAATTTCATCACAGTCCATGCAGCGGTTACTGAGATTACGAGGCTAGAAAAACGCGTACAGACAGACAAACCGACAGACAGAACGATGGAAATTAGTGACGCGGATTTTCGTTATGTAGACATTATAAAACGCCCAAAAAACCTATTATCTCAAAATCTAAAATTTTCACAATCACAATCCTCCCCTCACCTATCGGTGTGGGAAGTAAAAGGGATGGCTTATGCTACGATAACGCTTCCCAGGTAATTCCGCCATGGAATTAAAAGTCAGATTGTTGTTTTATTATTCTTTTTCTTTGTTAACTTTCCATACAACTTAATTTAGCAGAAGTTCAATACTACACAGCAAAAAGCACAGGTAATAATTTTTTTATTAAAAGTGATTAAAACATCAATGATTATCATGCTTATTAGTTGTTATGGTTTTTTTTTCTTTAATTTGTCATAATAAACTAAAATAATAGTTTTTTAAATCATTTTGGAAATTCGTGAATTATCACCTTTTTACCTTTAACAGTCACGTACGGCGCAAAATGCCCCCATAAGTGCTATTTTTTCATTATTATTTCGAAAGTGCAATGTCTTGCAGAGTTTTTAAGATTAGATTGGAGCTCCAGAACCAGGCATAAGTATTTTTAATTTTATTTTGAAGGTTTTGGTCTCCTGACTAAAAACACATATTTCAAACTTTGAGCCCAAAATGTACTCAATTATTCTTCGGATGTACAGGTTCTCCTTATTGGATATTAAAATAGGCTTAATACTGAGTATAATTGCAGAAAAAAATATAAGCCAAAAAGCATTCTTGTTTTTGTTTTTGACGATTTCTTGGAAAAACTAGAAAATCTCTAAGTTTTCAAAAAAAAAATCATAACTCGAAAATTATCAATAATCGGTACATATACATGGGGGTGTTTTGGATAGGTCTCGGTACGGGCTATCTAAAAAAAAATTATTATCGTCACCCGATTGGCCACCCTGTATACATGTCACACAGCGACCGAAGGCCCTTGTATAACAACAAGAGGTCCTTCAAGCTGGCAGATTTGAAGGGAGAGGACGAGGCTGTGGGTGAACGTCTCTAAACTGTCCTGTTGGGAGAATACAGAGACGGGTACGCCAAAAAGAAGCGAAAATCCAGTTGGCTCGCCAGGAAGCATCCCGTATGCAGTATGTGATGGAATATACAGGGTGAGTCAAGCTCAACGCCTCGGACTCTTGTGACCAAACGATACCACTTTTCGAAAAATCGACTTTGCGAGTGTATGTAGGTTAAATTGGACTACATTTTAAAAATAATGACTTTTATACAGGGTGTCTAATAAAAGCGTGACATATCAAAGTTATGTTTTTTTAAATGGAATACCCTATATATAATTGCATATTTAGATTCCCCGGTGCATTTTCGTGTGACTTTGTGTATCACACATGGGACCTTAAGTGAACCGTTTAGGTGCAAATCACAATTTTGGGTATAAGTAGATGTCAGAAAAAAATTGAATATCGCAGCTACTATAAATCTTAGAGGGCTGTGACTTTGCCGTGTTACTAAGCATGAAATGTGTCAATTTACTTTAGACGGTCGAGTTTGAATTACATTTGTACTTGGAGAAACCGGTAGATCAATTAAGGAAACTTCAATCAAAGGTAACTTGATTTTTTCAAATGGGAATGTATAATTTTTTTTATACGATCAAATGTGCAATTTGATAAGCTTTCTAATGATATGCGGTTGTAAATATCAATCTCTCGTAGTTTTGATTTAATTTCAAATTTTCAGTAAAACCGGTGTTTTTCAATTTTCCTACCTATAAGCAACTTAGCAGGCCATGAAATATAAACAAAAGACTGTTCAGATGGAGCAAAACAACTAACTTAGCAGATAGTTACGGACGAACTAGAGTAAAGGGACAAAGTTATGAAAATGACTTACAACAAATCAATTCTAACAAGAAAAAGCAGACATTACACATCTAAGGTCAAAAAGCAGCTGGAGTACGACAGAAATGAATATTTTTCACAGCATACCGGCTACTACAATATTCTAAACATTGAAGATTCACAAAACCATTGTGAATTTTGGAATGAAAGGAAATCTACCACTAATGTTGCTGGCAGTTTAATAGCTTCAGAATAAAATTTCACATTTCATGATTTAAAAAAATAGTAACCGATACCTCTGGCTGGAGTTCTGCAAATTCTTCAGTACTCATAAGCAAGATCGCTGAAAATGAAGAATAAATTCAAAATCTGCTCAAATTATTAAACGTAATTTACCTGGCAGAAAATTAAAATATTATTTTCCTTCCTCCTTCCTCCAGTATTCCTTTTTTTGCGACCTTGCTAATAGATGAAAAATTTAAAGGACAACAGTGAGAGGTATCATTACTTTTGACTTTGACGGAAATTTATACCATCAAATGTGAAATTGCGTTCTGAAGATATTAGACTGACGGCAACGATCGCTGAAAGATTTGCTTTCATTTCAAAGTGTTTAGTGATTTTGGAAATTTTTAATCTCTAGTTTCTGTCGTACTCCAGCTTTTCTTTAATATTAGACATGTTACCGCCGTTGTTTCTGGTTAGAGTTGATTTGTTGTAGGGAATTTTTATAATCTTGTTCTTTTACTCTAGTTCTGCTGGATCTTTTTGCTAAGTTAGTTGTTTTCTTCTATCTGAATACGATTTTGTTTATATTTCATGGCCTGCTAGTTTGTTTATAGGTAGGGAAATTGAAAAACACTGATTTGTTTGAAATCTCGAAATTTAATAAAAACTACCATAGATTGATATTCACTACCTGATATAAGTAGAAAGCCTATCAAATTGCACATTTGATCCTATAAAACAAATTATGCATTCCCATTTGAAAAAATCAAGTTAGCTTTGATTCAAGCTTCCTTAATTGATCTACCGATTTCTCCAAGTACAAATGTAATTCCGACTCGACCGTCTAGTGTAAGGTAACACATTTCATGCTTATTAACACGGCAAAGTCACAGCCCTCTAAGATTTATAATAGCTGCGATATTCAATTTTTTTTCTGACATCTGCCTATACCCAAAATTGTGATTTGCACCTAAACCGTTCGCTTAAAGTCCCATGTGTGATACATAAAGTCACACTAAAATGCATCCGGAAATCTAAGTATGCAATAATATACAGGGTGTTTCATTTAAAAAATCATAACTTTGATATGTCACGCTTTTATTAGACACCCTGTATGAAAGTCACTATTTTTAAAATGTAGTCCAATTCGACCTACATACACTTGCAAAGTCGATTTTTCGAAGAGTGGTATCGTTTAGTCACAAGAGTCCGAGGCGTTGAGCTTGACTCACCCTGTAGAACGGCTGGGAAGCCTTTTAGCCTATGGGCTGAGGCGCGACCATCATACACTCAGTCAAGCGGTACTGGTTGTTGTCAAGCAACATTGTCTTGACTACGGATGCTAATCGCTGCTAAGAGATCGTTGGTGGCGCGGGGGAGGGGTCTGGAGCAGAACAGAATGTTCTACGAAAGACCATCTCCCTATTTCCAACAGCCGCCTCCAGCCATAGAGCAGCCGCCAACTGCTGATCGCGTGGAGGCCTTTTGGAGGGACATTTACGAACAACCCAAACCTCTCGCAGCAGACACTCTTGCCTTGGCGCTTTTCGAATCCGTTTGTATGAGGACTTCTAACTTAAATGTACTGCGTCACCCGATAACCACGTAGCTCCAGGCCCAGATGGCATAAACACCTGCTGGTGGAAAAAAATGTCCCACCTGCTACCGGCATTTAGCTAGAGGAGTGTTTAACTCGTGGCTATATGAGGAGCAGCTAATTCGGGATGGTTTGTTGAGGGTCGAACCGTGCTTCTCCCGAAGACCGGAGTTTTGTTTGATCCCAAAAACTACAGGCCATCTTAGCCGCCAGAATGAGAAGGCAGTCATCCTTGGGTCCCTTCGTCTACTTAGGGCGCACGATTCGCGGACCCAGTGATTGTTGACCTCACGGTGTGAGGAGTAATCACTGGGTAATGAAGTAGCAGCTCAGTGTGTCGGAACTCGGGTTGCACCTTTTTGTTGGTGTTGATAATAATAATACGAGTATTGTTTTATCTTCTTATTGTAGTGTAATACTCGTACTTAAAATCTGAACACCTAAAAAGAATGGGAGCATTGTCTCATGTCTTGTTTTATGTATTATGAAATATACCTTTGAAAGAAGATAGAAGTATCTGTTACGTAAACAGTGCAATTTAATGCTTGAAAATTGATAACTTAAGAACCAAAATGGCTGAGAAACATCCGTCACTGGACATGAATAAGCGATTTCCAGGAATTACAAGGGTCTACAGTGAATAGGATGATCTGATGAGAGAAAGGATGGCCGCCTACGCAGCAATCTGCATGCCACCCTAAGAAGAAGAAAAACCAAAATAATTCACAGCAAAGTACAGTTCAACGTACAAAAAACTCAGGCAACAACACTTACAAAGAAGTCTCACGATGGCTTACCAACCGTGGAAATGGAGGGTCACCCCATAGTCGAATCACCTTCCGTCAAGCTTTTGGGAATCAACATCAACAATAACATGTCCTGGCACGACCACGTCGTCAGTATTGCTAAAACGGCATCCCAGAAGCTTGGAGTTTTGTTCCGCTGTAGGAAGTTGTATACACCAGAGCAACTGCTGCTGCTCTACAAGGCACAGATCCGACCATCGCTGGAATATTGCTCCCATGTGTGGGGATGCGCTCCAAAGCACTCTCTAAAGCTTCTGGACACTATCCAGAAAAGAGCGATTAGACTAATCGATACGCCTGACCTCACAAAGGACCTCCACAGCCTGGAACATCGGAGGAGGGTGGCTGACCTATCCCTGTTTTACAGATTCTATCACGGAAGATGTTCGAGTGAGCTCTCTCAGATAATAACACCACAGGCCGTCCGAACCAGGAACACTAGAGAAGCTCTGCGAGCTCATCCTTACCAGGTCGAGGTCCTTACTCCCCGAACCAGTCTCCTCCAGCATTCCTTCTTTTGGAGAACTTCGACGCTGTGGAATCAGCTGCCGGGGAATTTGTTTCCCGATGGCTACAACCTGCAGCGTTTCAAATCTAACGTGAACCGATACTTATCCTCTCGCAGCGCTTCTACAGCGCCATAGGCTTTCAGCCTTTGCGGGAGGCCGACCATAAAAAAAACAGGTCTTGCGTTTGTTTTCCTTGATGTTATCTCAGCCCATATGTCAAGAAAACTCCAATTCTATTTCATCCCAACTGGTGCCTATATGAGAAATATTTACTTATACAGCCTCCCTATAAGGACGAAATCAAATAAAATATAATATATACGACGTGCCAGTCAGATACAAAATAGGATTATCTGTATGAAAGCCGGAAGATGACAGGAAAAAAAAAGAAAAAAGGGATAGAGGAACGGATTCACGCCAAGATGATGGATTGCTGGGTAGTAGAATCCATTCTAGCGTCGGGAGGTTATTATATTTTTCGATGTTCCTCATAAAAGGCCCTGTTTCACTTGCTCGGTTTTGGAGCGGGTGAAATAAAGGTACTTTTAGAAGGACGCGTAAACGAATGGAGTGTAGGATGCGACTGTTTTGTGCAAAAGGATGAAATCTTGATACATGCAAGAAATACTAGGTCAGTTTTGCAATACAGCTATAAAGGTAAAGGTAAAGGTAATTTATTTGACTGTTTTATACACAAAAAGTATTTACAGCAAGTCAAAAGAAATACAACAAAACTACATATAGGTAATAATATTACAAACTTGAGTAGAAGACTGACACTTAAAATTCACAAACAATAACAAAGAAACCACATCTTAACCAAAACAGCTGAAGTATTCTTCGCAACTATAGAAGCTGTTTATTAAAAATAATTGTTTCAACGACATTTTAAATGTTGTGGCCTCCATATTCTTGAAACTGTCCAGCAGTACATTGAAGATCTTTAAGTTAAGGCTATTTTCAGCCAAATTTTTACGTATTTCTAAAAGATTCATATACATGTAAACAGATGGCAGTGGCATAATTTGTAATTCAGAAAATGAAGGTCTACAAGACTCTCTGAAGCCTAAGCCCATTATAATTCTGATGCCTTTTTTCTGCAATTTAAACACCCTTGTAGCTTCACTTGAGGCACCCCAGATAGTAATGCCATATTGCATTTTAGAGTAGAAAAGAACATAATAAACAGTTTTCAAAACATGTATATCAAGATTTTGTTTCAATTTTCTAAGGATGAATAGAACAGATGAGAGTTTATTGCATGGCTCGACCAACTTAACCTATTATCAATTGCTATACCAAGTAACGTGACACTTTTCGTTTCAGAAACGGATGGTTTTGATGAGATTACAAGTTTTTGTGTTTTGTCACGTTTCAAGAGAATGTATATTAATGTAATTTCTTCAAAGTAATTCACTCTACACACATCCTCCATCCGCAGGCAGGTTTCGTAAAAGGACGAGGTACGCCTGAACAGATCCAAATTATTGAAAAAGCCAGAAAGCATTATTTTCCAGTTTTTGTCTGCTTTGTGGACTATTCTAAGGCGTTCGATAACGTAAAGCAGCCTAAACTTAGTATTGCTCAGACAGCAACTCTACGAGCCTAGCTGGGCTCTTGTAAGAATTGATGGTAACCTATACGGTCAAAAAGCAACCAGAAAAGGAGATCGTCAGGGATATGTATTATCTCCGATGTTATTTTAACATTTTCTTTGAATTTGCGATGAGACAGGTATTGGACAACTGGAATGACGATATAAGTATTGGTGGAAGCAAAATATCCAACTTAAGAGTTGCTAACGATACAACCCTTATTGCTGCTTCTCGAGAAGAACTAGTAGCCCTATTAAATATCTTATAACAACATAGTGCAGCAGCGTATGGTCTTGGTGTTAACTACAATAAGACCAAAGTTATGATCGTTGATAGAGAGCACGATAATCATCGAGAAATAAAGTCAGTAGGCCGTTGTGAAGTAGTTCAAAGTTTTATGTACCTCGGTCCTTTGACAGACAACTCGGGTAGCTGTGAAAATGAGATTCGACGGCGCATTTAACAGGCACGTGTGGCCATCACAAAGCTTACTTCTTTTGTATTAGGTTGTATTTGGTTGATGCTACTTTTTTTGTGTGTACTAAAATATGGCGTGACCATAACATCACTAAAGCTACCAAAATCTCGCTGGTCCAGTCTCTTGTCTTCTCTATATTGTTGTATGCCACGAAAGCTTGGACTGTTAAAAAGGCAGATCGGGCTCGCATAGATGCTTTTGAAATGTGAACGTGGAGGAGAATGCTGTTACTTATACCGCCCATCGAACTAACGTTTCCATACTGGATGAGCTCGGTAATTCAGAGAGACTATCCCCCTATGTGTCGACGAGAATGCTTACATTCTTCGGACATATACACAGTAGAGATAATATGGAGAAACTTGTAGTTCAGGGTCGTTCCCCGAGTGGGCGGCGCCGTGGCCGTTCCCTTACGCGCTAGGTGGATACGACCAAACAGTTGCTGGATATGAGTATCAAGAGCGTCACTGAACTGACAGTAAATCGCGAACGATAGCGAACTACAGTGTTCAAAGATATTGATAATATTCGTGTCGGCAATACTCCAGCTCCGATTTAATGGATTTTACGAGTTCACAACATGTCTGTTAAGACATTGTGACAGTCCAAAGTCGCAGGGAACAAGGCCCGGACTGTAGAGGGGGTGCAAGAGAAGTTTCGGTCCTGTTGTGGTCAAATATTCAGAGCCTGCTCATAATTCAAACTTGCATATTTATCACTAAATACCAATGACTATTTCGTAGTGACCCTGTATATCGCATATTATACAATCGTATGCAATCAAGTGCATTGGAGCCGTGAAAACCATCAATTAAGAATATCTATTATTAGCACATAAGGTTTTTCATAACGTTCCGGCACGCTTCTATTGAAAAATGACCAACACGCAGTTGTTGCTTTCGTACCGCGGAATTCCTTGAATAACTTTTTAAATTTAGAAGGAGAAGATTCTGTATACAGCATTACATCCATCTATGTATATTGTTCAATTACAGTGTTGAGTATAGCCAAAATTTCTTTAAGCTTATAAGAATGCAAGAACGGTTAGCTTTAAAATGTACTAAAAAATGGAGTCAAGTTGATTGACTCAGTATTTCCCACACATAATGATTTCATTATATTGTTTTACCATTACATGAAGCTATAGTCTGAAATCCCCTTACAACTAAATCATCACCCACCCTCCCGCAAAAAAACGTATTGTACAATACAAAACTTTCGTAAATAGTTTCTTGCGTCTCCCTCCTTAGGAGCTAGGGCGCCACAGTTTTCATTCTGCATGCGTCAACTGAACGATGCAAAATGATCAGGAGCCTCTAAATCGTCTATAAAAGCGAAGTATGAGCTGTTTTCATATTTTTACTTTTTTAATTATCGTTGCGCCGCCACTGACACGACTTATCAGACACTGGCGCGTTTTCCACTCTCGCCGCGATAGTCAATTCTTTGTCGAAATTTCATTAAAATCAATTTTATAATTTTTGCTTTACGCAATATATATAGAACGAAATTAAGCAATACCTACTCCCTTGGTTTCTGTAATAGGCAAGGAAATGTTCGGATGTTCGGAAGAAGTGTATTATGCCGCTAGGTTTTTCATTCACAGGTCAATGGACAGCCCATTATGAATACAACAAATTTTGCAGTTTTCCAACCCCCCACCCCCCAACCACCACAAATTCACCCCTACCCAAAAAAAAGTAGAAAATGATAAGGAACCCCTAAAACGCCTAAAAACGAAACATTACTTACTATGACCCCACAGCATATCGCTGCCCAAATTTCATCACAATTCATGCAGCGGTTACTGAGATTACGAGGCTAGAAGAACGCGCACAGACAGACAGACAGACAGACCGACAGACAGACAGACCGACAGACAGACAGACAGACAGACAGACCGACGGAAATGAGTGACGTGGATTTTCGTTATGTAGGCATCATAAAACGCCCAAAAAGTATATTATCTCAAAATCGAAAATATTCGCGATCACAATACTCCCCTCACCTATCGGTGTGCGAAGTAAAAATGGACTCAGTACTTCCCACATATAACACATATAATTTTATTATTTATCCATTGCATAAAGCTATTGTCTGAGGACCCATCTGCGTCCAAAAAAAAAAAAAAACATCAGCACAAAAATGCTGGTGAATAGTTTCTTGCATCTCTATAATTATGAACCAGGACGACTCAGTTTTCATTCTGCAAGCTTCAACTGGATAAAACAAAACAGTCGGACATCCTCAAATCGCGTCAAACGAAGGTTCAGCTATTCTTATATTTTTAGTTTTTTAGTATTGCTGACATGACTTCTAAAAACCATACGAATTTTCCATCCTCGCCACGGTAGTAATACTGTGTCAAAATTTCATTAAAATCACTTCCAGGTTACACAATATAGGACGATCTAAAGCAATACCCGTACGTGTATACCAGAAAATTCTAAGTCCTTTGGTTTCTGCAACAGGCAACGTAACATTTCGATGGACCTAAAAAATGTCTAAAAGCGAAGTTTGAGGTGTTTTTATCTTTTCAGTTTTTTTATTGTTGCTGCGCCGCCACTGAGACGATTTCTTAAAATCATAGCGTTTTCCATCCTTGTCACGGTAATAGCACTGAGTTAAAGTTTCTTTATAACCAATTTCATAATATCTACATTACTCAACACAAATCAATCTAAAGCAATACGCGTAAGTATACATAAAATAAATCCCCTTGGTTTATGTAATAGGGAAGGCAATGTTCCGATGACCTAAAAGAGTGTATTATGCCGCTAGGTCTTTTCGGGACAATGGCAATTTACAAACCCCCAGCCCTCAAAAACCTCTAAAATGCCTATACCAAATTTCATTAGAAAAATGCTGACAGCCAGACCGATAGACAGACCAACAGACAGACAGACAGACCGACAAACAGACCGACAGACAGACCGACAGACAGACAGACAGACCGACAGCCAGACCGACAGACAGACCGACAGACGGACCGTCGGAGATGAGTGACGAAGATTTTCGTTACATCATAAAACGTCCAAAAAGCGTATTATCTCAAAATCGAAAATTTTCGCGATCACACTTATCGGTGTGGGAAGTAAAAAATGAAAAGGAACCATTTTTTGGGTTAGATCTACGTTAAGGAAACAACAAATCATCTACGTTAAGGGTGTAGGGTATAGCGCGCAAAAGTGAGAATCAGAGAAAACACGTATTCCCGTGTTAGCGAGGAGGCGTGGCCGCCTGTTCCCTTTCTCCAGTGTGTAAGTCTAAGATATGGGGGGGGGATAAGTCCAAAAATCCAAAGGTAAGGTCAAAAAGTAAGGTCCAAAGGTCACTATAAAAATGAATTTCGCATTTCCAAGTCCCTGACGTTAACTTTAAACCCATAGTAATGATTCAAAAAGCAAATTGAAGAAGAAAGCTTGCGCTTTGCCACCTATTTGGTCTTTTTTTTGATAGGGTGTTTGGTTGTTAAATTACAGACATTTGAAGAATGTATGATTTTGGGTTGCGGTTTTTTTTTGCATACTACAACTTTTTTGAGAAAATCTCTCAAAGATGTCATTCATTAAGGTCTTAACTTTCACCTTCTGAAATACTGTGTATGTAGTTCGAAAAACAAGTGAGTTCTGTTGGAAATGGGAATCCCATGTTTTACATGGCAAATACATATGTATAACTGTGTATACCCAGGCCCCTTAAGGAATCATTGGACGATTTACGAAAATATATGTGATATCGGTATTAGTGTATTATTTCGATTTTGTTGCAAAAATTTTGGGTTTTTGTCTTGTTGGTTCGATGTAGCCCCAACATTAGACGATAAAAGTTCATCGATCTTTCATAACGTAGTGTAATGCTATTATCTAACAGCCAGTACAAGCTATGATCAGTATTCGTGGTGAGTATACATGTAAACATGCAACAAATTCGTATTAGTATGTATCTGAAAAGTAATATTAGTCTGGGTTATGCATACATTTCGAGAGCGTCCCTGACAACAACGGATGTTCGTCGGAAAAATTGTAGGTCGAGCAAATAAACATTCCAGCAACACCGATGCTAACCACGCTATCGTTAGTAGTTTCACTTTCGGCTGGATCGACATTCACCTTATTTTTAAAATAACATGCGAGTGTTTTGTATAAACTCCAATTTTGCTTTTTTGGTTTCTTTGCCTAAACTGTTGTACAACCCGACAAGTGTAACAAGAGCTGTGAGAAATATGAAATACATGTTACACTGATTTTAAAATGAAACACCGTCACCGACAACCAACCGATATATTCAAAAGGTAAACAAAAATCTCGAGCGCAACCGGACGAGCCAAAAGCATATCACCGACTATGTCGGCGTACACCGATACGAAGATGCTTATCGCAACTTAGCAAAAAACACAAAAACATGACACCGCTTACGCGCCGGATGGCTCGCAACAAAGAATATCACAACAACTAATAAATACAGACAAATCAACAAACGTATGGAATACATGAATCTAATATTTAGGTATACCGGGTGTCCCAGAATTTGCTTGACACGGGATATTTTCGTAACGAAAAACGGTTCAAGCAAAAACTGAGTGGTACTTTTGAAGGTACTATAGGGTCTACCATACCATGCATTCTAAACATTTTTTTGTACGTCAACCCCTAAAGCTCACCCCCAACTTTTTTTTTCAAATACCACCCTA
This sequence comes from Callosobruchus maculatus, assembly GCA_951848785.1. Taxonomy (NCBI): domain Eukaryota; kingdom Metazoa; phylum Arthropoda; class Insecta; order Coleoptera; family Chrysomelidae; genus Callosobruchus; species Callosobruchus maculatus. The sequence continues at coordinate 1,357,161 of CATOUR010000084.1, read as the reverse complement.
TAGGTTTTCCTACATAAATGATATCCCCATTTTATTTGAAATCTTGTGGTACCTTTAATTTTAAATGCAAACTTATTTTTTCCGTAAAATCATAAGCATAAGACAAATGAAATGATAATTTGTTTGACGCCTGATATTTTTGTAACAAAAACGGATAAAAAAGAAAAGTAAGTGGGTTTTTCAAGGGTAGTGAATAACCTATCATTCCTTGCTTATGAATCATTTTTTTCTTTCTTAGACCCCTGGAATCCACCCCTAGCTAGTTCTTTCAAATTTCAATCCACAATTTTGCCTGGAAAAATAAATTCTTTACTTGCCGTCGCTATTACAGCAAACTATGCACTTTTTATGTTGTCTCATCATGCAATTATGACAATATTGTTCATAAATAATTTAATTCACACCACAAATAGTCACAAAGTCAGTCAAATATACACTAAAGTCACAAAAATCTCGACACACGCAATAACCACAACTACAATGACAGCCACATGACAGCTCAAGGGCACGCCGATTGTAGGTTGTCAGATTTACGACATATTAGAAATTATTGCGACATTCCGCTATGAAATTTACCATTTTTGAGATTTCATTAAATCAATACAAATTATCTTCACGTAAATCAGTTACATCGCAAATATATTGGAATATATAGTTAAATACCCAGTTAAATACTTTGTGTTCAAACTGCGGAAACTGCCAGATTTTGAAGAAACTGGAAGGTCCTTAAGCGGACGAAGAAGAGTGGCAATAGCGCTATAGATGTTGACTGGCCAATATTCAAATTAGCCTCCCTCTAGATATGTTAACTCTGTGGTTTTAGCACTACAAGGTTACGAAGACGTCGTTTTCATGAATACTGAATTCGTTAAAATGATTAATTAAAACTGAACAGTGAGAACAAACGTCGCTTTCAGTAATGCTGAATCAGTCAAACTGATTCAGTGAAACCGAACAGTCAGAACCCGCTTTAAGAGAAAATATTTTGAAACACAATGACGTTATTTTTCATCATTATTCTCTTTTCTTTACTTTATCAAGTTACCTGTCTGAGGGATACGTCAGATAACAACGTAATCTTTAGATGTGAACTAACATACAAGGTGGTACTAGGAGACACATACACTGGGGAAATTACTGCTTAGGTTGGTTAATTAGACGGTAACTCTAGAGAGTTAATTAGTTTAATAATGGGATGGACGTTGTGAAACTGGAGATGTGCAGCTCCATGATGATGCGCTAACACGTGGCAATATGGCGAACGCTAATACAGAAGTGCAGAGAATTCGGACAGGTTAGAAGAAATAAACAAAGGTTTTGTTTGTCTGAATCATGTAGTACAGGATTATACAGGATGTCCATTTAGTGTGTAATTCTTCGATATCTCGCAAGGTATACCTGATAGAAGAAAATATCAAATACAAAAGTTATTTGGTTACTTAAGGCGCATATTATAAAAATATTTTGAAATATGCAGGGTGTTGGGGGAAAGTAGGATAGTAATCAACTTGATTTTTTTATATGGAACTATAACCTTTTCTTAAATTCTTCTAGTTTCCATCATTGATCTCTGTTTAACCCTAAAATATTTTTGGGATCGGTTGCGACGTTGTCAAGTTATATTTTATTTTCTATTAATTTCCGGATTTGCAAGGTCGCAAGTAATACGTCCAAATGGATATATATTCCTTTAACTTTTCCCAATAATACTATAGAGCGAGTTACTTGAATATTGAGTGGATATTATTTTGGATGTTATCAGCAATTCGTATCTACAGGGTGTTTTTGGCAGAATTTTAAGTTACAGCAACTTGAAGGTCATTTTACTTTGTTTTTTTAAATGTAACACACTGTACCTTTTATTTTAAATCGAAATATCTACTAATACCCTATCTCGTCTTGTAATTGTTTTTTCGCGTTTGCGGCGTTGCCAAGTTATAAATTATTTTCCCAAATTTTTAAACAAATATCCCCGATTTTAATTTATTTGAAATAGAATCCTCTACTTATTTTTATTGCAGTGAATTGCGCATGTCGAATTTAGTAAGATCTCACAATTTCAAAATTTTTTTCTGTTAATTACTGAGATACGGCAACACAGCTTTTTCAGTACACAGTACCGAAACGCTTAGATATTTAGAAAACTACCACAGCTGGAGCGGTGAAATTCAATACTTGGGGGTTTTTGAACATACAAAATTACCACTTTTACGTTAGACTTCATAAATAGGGCATTCAATTCAAAATTATGACGTAAAATTGGTAAATCTGACAACGCCGATGTTAGCATTTTTGAATGCCAGATCTTCTCTATAGCCACTGCATTTTCCTTAAATACAGGGTGAGTTTTTGGTACCGGATCGGTCGATAACTCCACTACTACAGAAGATAGCACCCTATATATTATTCCATATTTGAATTAATCTAGTTTTTTCTTACTGCCTGACCCTGTATATGAATATGCATCGTCGACTTTTTACAGCCTGTGTTAAAACTAGAAGATATCTTATCTACCCGTGTAAAAAGTAGTTTTTGGTTAAATAATTTTCAATATATAGTATTTCACAGCGATTTGGATATAAAGATGGTCAGGACTTTTGAACTACCATGTATAATGTTACAATATCTTATATTTTAGGAACGGGAATCATTAGCAGAATCTAAATATGGAATAATATATAGGGTGCCTCATTTAAAAAATATATGTTTGCATCACCACGTAGTTATAGATCACCCAGTATAAATCAAAATATTTTCTGAGCAAGTAGCATATCCTTGCCTACAACCTTTATATGCAACTTTTTTCGCTATCTTCTGTAATAGTATAGATAGATCTAGTTCTAAAAAATCATCCTGTAGATTGAATATGAAAAGCTTCTGAAGAAAATGAAATGAACATAGAGAGAAGAGTAACACTTTTGAGTGGATTGAAAACCACGTCATTGAGTGGTGAGAGTGAGCTTTTACCCTGTTTTTGATCCGATGTGACCTGACTATAACGCAGCCCTATCGATCCTCCCCGACTGACCCAAAAATTGTTTTATTTTTCCGGTGACCAATTGAAGACCATTTGCATCGCCGACTAGGACTACTGCCAAAACGGTGTATTTTTTTGGGGGAGGGGGTGTGTGGCCCAATAACAGCGTCCGAATTGGACAAATGTCATGACATGATCGGTAGCATGGCCTACTACGGTTCGGACTCTGGGTATTTCGTATTTCGTTCCGATCACAATAGGCCAAGTCTGTTAGTGCGCAAACACAGTGGGGCATTTTAGTGTGCGTGCAACTGCGTGCGAAGGCATGCATGTACCGCATGCAGGCTAACCTGCTCAACTGTGTTTTCGACCGCTTACCAGTGTCGGAAGCCTGCTTGAACGCCTTTGTAGTAACAGAAATTTAGTCTGCTACCTGGTTTCGTCTGTGCCAGTCGAAGATGAGTATCGATAAAGAGTTACTTATAGCTTCAGTGTTTTCGAAAACTTCTATTTGAGATAAAAGACACAAGCTGCACTATAGCCGCACTGCGATAGAAAAATATTGGAAGGAAATAAGTGCGGTTATGAAAGTAGACGGTTAGTTTATATACAATATTTATTTGGATATATTCATAAGCTTGGAACTGAGGTAATACATCAAGAAATTTGTTATAAATGTGGTAGTGATAGGTACGATAAGAGGTGCTCTGCAAAATATTTAACAAAGATACCTCGAATTGTTTTGGCCTCATTTGGAGGCATTTACTGGTAATTACGCCTAGTCCATTTTCTACCCCGAGATAATGGGGTATTAGGCATTCCTGTTCAAACTGTATATATTCTTCTGTATATACTTTAACTATGTCTGATATTCGATATGTAATTCGATATTAACAAAATAACAATGTACCAGACCAATGATATTACGAGACCAAAATATGTAACGTTAGGCAATTGTACTTACTACGTACTATCACTTAGTATCATAGGTATACTCAAATGAGCATAACACATTTATACACAACCACAACACTAGATATAGGCTAGGTGCCACAATAATTCCCAAACCAAACAAATCAGTCAATTTAGCCCCAAAATGATACAACACTTCTACCTTTTGATACCAAAAACTTGTTTACAAAGCGATTCAAACAGTCTCTACCAGAGTAGATAGCTTCCCTAATAAGACGCGCACAAGCATTCGTTGAACGTGTACAGTATCAGTCACATATTCACCTGATTGACAAATTTCAACTAAATGGTTCCAGTGTATATGATGTGAATCTACATGTGTATATACTAATAGTTGATTTGACGACTTCCCACCACAGATTTATCACAAACCGCTGACTAAACGAGAAAACGCCAAGACACGTCAAAATATTTGTTCAGAGAGACAACTTTTTAACCAAAAATTATTTCACCCCCTATTGTACCCTCTAGCCCCTCATAGGAATCATTGCCAGTGTTTTTGCAACTATCCTTCATTGTTTTGCCAAGAATGGGCAACATTTTGAACCCTTATTGCATGTTTCCTGTACCGTGTCTAGATGCGACTGGCCAATCTTTGTACTCTTTTTCTTGTCTGTTTTCACTGTACCATGCACTGGTGTGTTTGACTGCGTGCGGAACCGGCGCCGGCCTGCTTCTACCTGCCGAGGGGACTCGGCGCTGGCCAACGCACTCCAACGCTTCTAACTGCCGCTACTGTGCATGCCTACTTAGGCAGTAGGAAAGAAAATCTGATGATCTGACAGTTTTTTTTCAGCTGGTTCAGTCTGCTGGTTATGGTCATTGGATCCCTAGGTGGAATGAGGAATACGCTGCTCTCTGCACTGCGCAAAATACCGGTGTGCCGTGCGGCGGCGCACATCTTAGCCGCCAGAATGCAGAAGGCAGTCATCCTTGGGTCCCTTCGTCTACTTAGGGCGCACGATTCGCGGACCCAGTGATTGCTCACCTCACGGTCTGCGGAATAGTGACTGGGTAATGGCACAGCAGCAAGATGTGTCGGAGCCCGGATTGCAATTTTTTTTAAATAATGATAATTAAAGATCTGGATGCTTACTAGATAATAATAATCTCTTGAAAATGCATACGATTTAATTACATAATACGAGCTAGCTGCTAAGCATAGACTGCGGAGTAGGCTGTGAAACGTCAAAAGATGATCCTACTGCTCCATTTCAGTGAGCTCCATTTCAGTGAGGGGAGTTAGGTTGTTTTACAAGATCACACACAGCAAAGCATATACAGGGTGTCCAGTTAGTGTGTAATTCTTCGATATCTCGCAAGGTATACCTGATAGAAGAAAATGTCAAATACAATAGTTATTTGGTTACTTAAGACGCATATTCAAAAATATTTTGAAATATACAGGGTGTTGCAGGAAAGTAGGATAGTGATCAACTTGATTTTTTTATATGGAACTATAACCTTTTCTTAAATTTTTCTAGTTTCTACCATTGATTTCTATTTAACCCTAAAATATTTTTGGGATCGGTTGCGACGTTGCCAAGTTATAATTTATTTTCTACTAATTTCCGGATTTGCAAGGTCGCAAGTAATACGTCAAAATTGATAAATTCCTTCAACTTTTCTCAATAATATTATACAGCAAGTTAGCTGAATACTAAGTGGATATTATTTTGGATGTTACTAATAATTTTTATCTACAGGGTGTTTTTGGCAGAATTTTAAATTACGGCAATTTGAAGATCATATTACTTTGTTTTTTTTAAATGTAACACCCCGTATGTTTTATTTTAAATCAAAATATCTACTAATACCTTATCTCGCCTTGTAATATTTTTTTCGAGTTTGTTGCGTTGCCAAGTTATAAATTATTTTTCCAAATTTTTAAACATATCCCCGATTTTAATTTATTTTGAATAGAATCCTCTACTTATTTTTACTGCAATGAATTGCACATGTGGAGCTTAGTTAGATCTCACAATTTCAAAATTTTGTTTCTGTTAATTATTGAGATACGGCAACACCGCTTTTTCAGTAAACAGTACCGGAACGCTTAAATATTTCCAAAACTGCCACAGCGGGAACGGTGAAATTCAATGCTTGGGGGTTCTTGAACATACAGAATTCAAAAATGCTAACATCACTGTTGTCAGATTTACCACTTTTACGTTAGACTTCATAAATAGGGCATTCCATTCAAAATTAGACGAAAAATTGGTAAATCTAACAACACTGACGTTAGCGTTTTTGAATTCTGTATGTTCAAAAACCCCCAAGTATTGAATTTCACCTCTCCAGCTGTGGCAGTTTTGGAAATATTCAAGCGTTCCGGTACCATTTACTGAAAAAGCGGTGTTCGTATCTCAGTAATTAATAGAAAAAAAATTGAAATTGTGATATTTCACTAAACTCGATATGCGCAATTCATCGCAGTAAAAATATGTAGAGGAGTCTATTTAAAATACATTAAAATCGGGGATATCTGTTTAAAAATTTGGGAAAATAATTTATAACTTGACAACGCCGCAAACGCGAAAAAAAATATTACAAGGCGAGATAGGGTATTAGTAGATATTTCGATCGAAAATAAAAAATACAGGGTGCTACATTTAAAAAAACAAAGTAAAATGACCTTCAAATTGCCGTAATTTAAAATTCTACCAAAAACTCCCTGTGGATAAAAATTGTTCATAACATGCGAAATAATATCCATTTAATATTCAAGTAACTCGCTGTATAATATTATTGAGAACTGTTAAAGGAATATATCAATTTGGACGTATTACTTGCGACGTTGCAAATCCGAAAATTAATAGAAAATAAATTATAACTTGGCAACGTCGCAACCGATCCCAAAAATATTTTAGGGTTAAATAGAGATCAATGATGGAACTTGAAAAACTTAAAAAAAGGTATAGTTCCATATAAAAAAAATTAAGTTGATCACTATCCTACTTTCCCGCAATATCCTGTATATTTCAAAATATTTTTAAAACATGCATCTCAAGTAACCAAATAACTTTTGTATTTGACATTTTCTTTTTTCAGGTATACCTTACGAGATATCGAAGAATTACACACTAACTGTATAATGGTGAAGGTGCCGGTTAAACAACCTATATCACTTTTTAAGAAATAGTGAATGAGATACACCAATTATCTATTACTTTTCGTCGTTTCTCACTTTCTAGTGCTACACAGCACGCTTCGAAGTTTTTTCAAAACTATAACTATATGTATATTCTAATGAATATACATATAGTTATAGACGGGAAACAAAAGAAGGTAGGTGCGTCGCCGCTTCGCCGCCATAACGCTCGGCGTCAGCGGCACCCGCAGTCGTCTGTTCCGTGCAGATAAGGACATGTACAACGGCCGGGACGCTTTGTCTTTGTTACATGGCCCACTCTGGCCATTCCACGACGTAGATTACCGCGGGCCCTTGGGGCAGTGCCGGCTTGCGTGGAAAACTATTTGTTTACTAATATTAGTTATTATTAAGTTAGCATCATTTACTATGGAAATGATGCGGAAAACTTGATTCTAACAAAAATAGTAGGTATTAAGAAAATTACAGTACATTAAAATAATCCTTAACCCACTATAAATACGTCACTCGATCCATGGCCGACTCTACACTAGGCCGGAGCCTTAGATGTGGCAACGTGGCTTAGCTGTCAAATAGTGGCCCTATAGTTTCAGAATAATTATTACATTTTATATGTATTAGAGTTCATCTCGGTTAATAAATTAAGAAAAATACTTTTTAGAACTACTACTACTAATACCACTTACATCTGATGTCTGGTTCATCACAGTCAGACACTACAAAATAAAAATAAACGCAACCTGTTTCCTGCCGCCACTTCCATTTTCACTTAAATGAACACTCAATTTACTTTGTAAATTATCACTTGGGCTAGAAAAATTCACTATTAGGTCACTGTGAAGCCACTCTTGCTGGTCTTGATTTCCCTTTCACTATCAAATGCTTTCGTAGGTATGCCCCAGGCCATGCCCAGATGAGTTCTATTAACTGTATGTTTCTGTGATATTTGGGAGGTCCAGAAAACATTATAGGTACCACATTGTGCTTTAAAATAGGTCTTATCCTTTGAAATGTTTGTCAATTATTGTCTCTATCCTTATAAATATAACCAGCCCTTCCGAGGAGTACCTTTCACCCACTTCTGCTTATGTCCCTTATCGGACGCACAATTGCTAGTGCAACCTGGTACTACACATTGCAGGCATCTTTTTATCTTTATAGTTTCATTTGTGCAGGTAAATAAGTAGAAACCCATTCAAAATCACCTTGCAACGTTCTTTTTAATCTGGAATAAGGTTATGTTGGGCCATGGTTTGGTAGTCCTCTACTCATGCCTCTACTGGGCTGCAACCTGGTACTACACGCTTTGCAGGCATCTTTTTATCTTTATAGTTTCATTTGTGTAGGTAAATAAGTAGAAACCCATTCAAAATCAACTTTCAACGTTCTTCTTAATCTGGAATAAGGTGATGTTGGGCCATGGTTTGGTAGTCCTCTACTGGGCTGCAACCTGGTACCAAAGAGTAGGTAACTAACAAGAGGAGACACCCGGCGGAATTCCTTTTATGTTTGCAATCCGCTCCCATTGACCTCGGACCTTTAAATTTGGGTGTGCAGTAGTTGCCAGATGTCTTGCAATACCTGAATTAGCGGGAAAAAGCAATGTTGCCATTTCCGTTTTTCAGTAATAGCCTTACTTTTAATATGGCTTAAACGGAATGTATCCTGAAGGGATTGAAAATAATAATAATAATAATAATAATTTATTCACCAACAATACAGGGCAAATAAATTGTTTGACCCACAGAAGGTGCTGACCTTGTGCGTGGGTTAAAATACGTACATATATTTAACAATACGTATATTAAAACTAATACTATATTAAAAATTTGTAAGTGTGTCAGTTCAAAATCGTGTTAAAAACATTTGAAAAAATATCTCTGGGTGTGTCCATTATCCAATTTTTGACTTTTTTTTTGTATACAGTATGAGATTTTATGGATTTCAGTGAAGCAGGAAGTAAATCGTATATGCAGCAACATAGATATATTAAACTTTTTTGGCCTATTGACTTAAATATAGGAGGTCTTAAGGTCCTATTCTTGGTTCGTGTATTATGTTCATGGCTATTGAAATTGATGTAATTTTGATGTTTGTGGACGAAATTCAATATGTTGTAGCTGTATAGTTGTCGGATGTCAAATTTCTGGGATTCTTTAAATAAATTATTTGAGGGGTAAGTGGGTTCTTTATAATAAACAATCTTCAAAACACATTTTTGCAAGGAACTGATACTCTTCAAATGAGTTTGATGCACTCCTCCCAAAATAAATAATTTAAGTAAATTCTGTTTCATTACTCTATATGAATGATTGCACAACAGTTGTGATTTTTAATGATCTGACCGTCAAAAAGTACCAAACTAGGAAAATTTGGAGTTAAAATACCAATTTTTTTTTTTGGGTCATGAATATTTTAGTGACAAGGAATATGGATCCTGAAACTTATCCTGTGATTTGTCTCTTCCAAATTATTACCAAAAACTGGCCCATAAGTTGAACCAAATGCATCAAACAACAAAAAAAAACTGTTTATTACTGTTTACTGACGTTTTCGCGACGTCTGTGACGTTTCTCATATCTCTGAAAATCTCTTTTAAATGTTTGTCTATTAGCTGTCAGAGCACAGTTCGCTTATGTTTTACGCATGTTATTCAATGTATGGACCAGTTTGTTGCAATAAAAGGCAACAAGGAACTAAAACATATTAAGGAGGTGATAGCATATCTTAACAAACAAGCAGAACAAATTAATAAAACAATAGTTTTTAAAAACACAATGATACAAATCGAAATACAAACAAAACGCAATACGAAATCAAACGCAATGGCGGAGTGCGGACGGCGGCGGCGGTTGGTCTTGGTTTGGCGTGGCACGTGGAATTGATGCGGCGTTGCCAATTCTTGTACGTCTATCGTAAAAATCTCTAGGTCCATTACATTGTGTATTTTTGATTATATTTACTTCAGGAGAATTAGCAGATATGATATTAAATAAAGATACCAGTAAATTTTTGTATTAATATATCACCAAACATAAACGGATCTTACCGAAAATTAAAATAAAAACAATATTGTAATGTGGTATGTTCCAATGGTGGAACGAAATCGTTTTTCTTTTTTTTTAAATTCTGTGTCATCGGCATCGACTGCTTTGGTAATTAGCTTCAAATCTTTTTTCTGTCATAAAGTTATAATATTGACGTGGTATAATGACATAATAAAATATTAACCATCAGCAAACGCATCTTTGAATATTATGAATGAAAGTAAATTTGAATAGGTACCTACTTATTTTGGTCAATAAAAAAAGAGTTAAAATATATCTAAATTATCAATATTCCGACGAAGTGTTTCTACTTTCTATCAATCTCCCAAATAATGACGTCGCAGGAAATGCGAATACAAATCTCAATGTGGCAACGCTTGACACCGAACTAGCTCGGGTCAGCTCGGGCGAATTCGAGGCCCTTTAAATTTGGGTGTAGCTGCATCTCTGTCTAATTTTATTCGCTCTGTCTGACTGTCTCCTCTTGTTAGTTACCTACTCTTTGCTGGTACTACACGCTTTGCAGGCATCTTGTTATCTTTATAGTTTCGTTTGTGCAGGTAAATAATTAGAAACAAATTAATAATAATCACCTTCCAACCATATTTTCTGCACCTGGAAGAATACACATGACATAACAACAAATGAAAACACGGCCTGATCTCCAACGTTGCCATATTTCAATGCTCCGGCCTAGTGAGTAGAGACGGCCATGCTCGATCTAAACCAATATATATTTGTTAATTTCCCATCACGTGACGAACGACAATATGGCAACAATGTGTTATCCTTGGAACACGAAGTTCAGTCGACTGTTTGTGATTTGTCATTGTTTTATTAAGATTTAGAAATATACAATGACGTATAGTTAGTTTCATAACCTCAACATTGGAAGAAAGAAGAAACATCTACAATCTGCATCCCTAATGCCCTTAACTCCCAGTACCACCGAAATCCTGCGTTGCTCGAACGCACAATGATTTTGCTCCAACTGGAATTTCCCACATAACATTATATGGATATGTACATCTACAGAATGTACATTAGATATTCCAGTTTGAACGTGTGTATTTTGCATATTCATAAGCTGGTGAATGTACGTATGAAAAATAATATACACTAGTATATATTCTATGTATATTCACGAAGGTATATATATATGTGAATATACATAAGATGTTGGTCTAAGTATCATATATACATTTAGTAGTTTACGCCTGCGCTAACGACAACTAGTGCCGCCATTAACGATTTCTGGCCATTTCACCGTTTGCATCCTTAGCCGTAGTTAGCGTGTATGTACGGGTACTGGTTGTGCCTGATCACCTGATCGAGTGAAATATTGTGCAATGTTACTTATACCACGGATTATGGAAGTCAGCAGAGCTAAAATATATATTTTTTATGTCTAATTTACATCCGTTAGACGTTCATGCTCCATTTGTGGATATACATAAGTATATACATGGTATATGTTATGAATATACATGTACATACCTGGCCTATGTTACATAAACTGTGCATGTACATTAGACGTACATAAGTACATTCAATGGATATGACATGGATGTGGAAGTTCACGACAAACGTACATGAAATGTATATTTTTTTGATGTCTATTTTACATCTATTGGACATTCTTGCTCCATTTGGATATACATATCCACTGATTCGGCCCGTGTGGGGGCGGGTTAGAGTATCTCCCATCGTATATCCTGCGTGTCGTAAAAGGAACCAAACTACTGTCGGTATAAGCAGTAATCTCTTCCCAACCAACAGCTCTGATGGACGAGTTGAGAAGAGTCAGGACACCTTCTTGTCCTTGGGGTGAGAAATTGCCCCTAAAGGCGGACGAACCAGTAGATACCATCTGGTCAACGGCATGAGGATGCAGAAAGCAAATGGGAATCTGCTGCATTAAAGATCTCAAAGATATCTCAAGAGAAACTCGTAAAATGAGTAAATGCATTTTACGAGTTCACAACATGTCTGTTAAGACATTGTGACTATGATGATGATGATCCATTGATTCGATATTGAATGGATGTACATTGTTGGTATACAATTTTGTTATGTGGCATATTGCTTGAACATGATATCGTCATTGCGTACACTCAACGATTTCAAACCGTTGGAAATCTGACGCTAGAACACAACTAATGCTTTTAGAAAAATTGTTGTCCCTAGTGACGTCGGTAAATTCGATTTTCAAAGCAACAGCCCATCGTTAAACAAGCATTCAGAGGCGCCTGGCACAGGGGGGAAACATGGAAAGCTAACGAACCGAGCGAACTCGTGTTCTCACGCGACCTAAAACAGTTTTTGAAAGAAAACAGGCTATTAACGTGCGATTCCAATTTATTTTAATAATCTCGACGACGAATTTGAGCGGCGGAGGCGCAGATTAGAGACCGGTAGCCGCCTTCGTAGGTTTGGACGCACGCCAGCCATTTTGTTAGAAGGTATTCACATAAAATGGACCGGTCGGTGGTCAGACCCTGGTTTACATGTTTACTTTCCACTTACATACATAAAGCCCCGATTTTATCAACATGCACATTTTAACAAAGACTTCGACCAATCAGAGCAGCCCTTCCAAAAACATGCATCTTTTTTTTGAAACATCGTTTATTTCTGGAAATAATCATATAACAATAAACTTTAACAATTCTCTAAACAGTAGGTACCGAAGGTTCTGGCCTCGAGAATTATAAACATAAACTTATCAACAGTGCTTATTCTTTTTCTTTAACTAGATTGCTACTAGACTCCTTAATTATATTATACAGGGTGTCCCAAAAAAGAGTGTCAAGCGGAAGTCCAGAGATAGAGCACACCTAGAAGTATCTGAATCACCCCCATATATGTTATGCAATTTTTTGTAGTTTCCGAGTTATGATTTTTTTCTGAATTTCAGAGAATCCTCTACCTCGACAACTTAAAACTGTTCTAAAAGAGAAATCAAAAGACTTTTCCAAATTATCTTTTTTGCTAGTTAATCTCCAAGAGTTTACTGTTCATACATAAAATAATCAGCTTCATAACTTTGATGAAACTACAAAAAATTGCATAGCATATATGGGGGTGATTCAGATACTTCTAGGTGTGCTCTATCTCTGGGCTTCCGCTTGACACTATTTTTTGGGACACCCTGTATATTACTTAATTAACTACATACATGTCTAGGTGTTGTTTTAAATTGTACAAGAAGCTATTGTAACATATTTTAGATCTAATTTCAACTGGTAACCTATTATAAGCTCTAGACGCGGATTGCATTGGACAATTCAAAGCTATATTTGTACGACTGTAAACCGGATATATATTGTTTTGTGACCTGGTAAAATGATCATGTATTTCATTTACAAAATTATAGATAGTGTTATTCTTCTGCCTGCTATTAATTATTTTAAGTATTAATTTACATTGTTCAAGTTCCAAAATTTTATCCATCTGAGCAACTTTTAGTTCTGTATATATAACGTGATTGTATTAGTAAGTTTGCTATAATTAAATAGTATTTTCAAAATCTCATTTTGTAAAGTTTGAAGATTTTGAAACAAAGTTCCTGGACAAGTTCCCCATATTGGAATTAAATACCTCAAATGTGCAAGAAAAAAGGGGTTATAAATGCTATATTTGGTTTTCTTAGTGAAGTAATATCGATATTTAAATATTATGGGCAGCATCGGAGTAACTTTTTTAGTAATATAATTTAGATGTGGTTGCCAATTTAAACTTTCATCCACTATCAACCCCAAATATTTTATTGATGAGACCTTTTCCAACATAATATTATCAATTGCAATCTGAAGTTCATTAACTATGGTATTTTTCCTTTTAAATAAAATATATTTGGTCTTATCAATATTGATTTTCAAATTATTATAAAATAACCATTTCAGGTATATGTCCAAGTCTTGATTCAATAAAGCCTGGAGTTCAAGTTCATTCCTTGCTGTGTATACTAGTACTGTATCGTCAGCAAATGTAAAGTACCTGGCTTTCAAGTTTGCTACTTTCAAGTTCAGCACGTAAAGTGAGTACAACAATGAACCTAGAACCGATCCCTGCGGTACTCCATACGAATTAGTCAATAGTTCACTCACTACCTCACCAAGGTTTACATATTGCCTTCGATCACAGTACTCTGAAAATTATTGATTTCTCTTGAAGTTTACCTCAAAAAAGGTCAAAATGACATAATTTACATACAATCGCCCATTATGAACCAGCTGGTATCTTTTCAAGTCTGATTTTCCATCCTTAATGGGTGAAAAATTGCATTTTCTTGTTTAACAAAAAGTTTAACAATTGTTAATCTCAACCAATCAGATTCCAGAGAAGCCGTACGTTTGATCACTAGTTTCTTGGTGTATGTATGGTATGATGACAAGAAATTCCCTCACTGCATTATTTGGATAAAACAATAATTTACTATCGATAATAATTATGAATACCTGCAATATATCTTTGCTTTATAGTAAAAAAGAGGTAAAAATAGCAGTTTGTTACATTTCAAAAGTTAGCTATTTCCCAAACGTGCATGTGCATTACTGGTTGCCTATCCAGAACCCCAGAACGGCAAAGCTTGCTATTTTATAGCTAAGTATAACCATATTTTATGTACAATGTGTACGCTGCACCTGTGAATATTTCTATAAGAAGGAAAAATGCATCCAGTAAATGTAAGATTGTATAAAAGTATGTATTTTCATATAATCCATCTAACTGACGGACGTGGGATTTGTAATTATTAAATAAGGTAGGTAGTTGCTGTGATTGATATAGGTACCTACTACTTTTATCACAAATTATCGCAGTTTGCAATTAGTAATTATACAATAATTATAATGTAAACATGTAAAATGTGGCATTAATTTGCAAATCAATCGCTCAGTTCTGATATCCTGCTATGATTTTGATCCATGAATTTCTAAAATATCTTTGACAAAAGTGTCATCCAGCTTTGACGTGTTGTTTTCAATATTGATAAAATACTATTGGATGATACTTATTGACATAGCCCTCAATACCCAATAGAAAGCTTTTGCTAAATAACATCCAATAGAAAAGCTTTGTCAAAGTCTTTGTTAAATATGCATGTTGATAAAATCGGGCCATAGTATTGCTACGAGATCGGAAAATATTTATAATAATAATAATAATAATAATAGACAACATGGATAAGGACGAAACGTACAAGTACACCTAGGCATCAATCAGGACGTTACGATAGACCACACACAAATCAAAGCACAACTAACACAATAGCTTAAAGACCGCCTCATTAGACTGTTAAAAACAAAACTGAATTCTAGAAACCTTACAAAAGCTATTAACACATTTGCTATACCAATCCTCACGTATTCATTTGGCATCATCAAGTGGTCGCACACTGACATAGAAAATATCAATTATATTATTTGAAATACTACTACTATCAGATAAAGATTGTCAGTACTAATCTTTCTTTGTATACCTTTTTCTATAGGTATCGAATTGATCGACATTCACCTGCCCTTTTGGGTGTAGAAATTTATAATAGATTGAGAAAAGTAATCCACGCTGTTTGTTTATAGGTTGTATAATCTGTTCAAAATAATTATTGTATAATCGCTCTATAACATGATAACAGTAGACAAAATATTTTTTTTGCGCACTGCATATTCGAGCGTATAATATATCATCCACCCAAACTTCGAGATCCTATTCAGGTGCATGCATTCTAAAAATAGCCATCGCTTCGGGGCTAATAAAACCCCTTTCTTGCTAAAACGAGGTCAACAGCTGTGTCCTCAATTTTCCCTCTTTCCCACCTCAAGATGCAAACGTCTATGTAGATCCCTATACGAAGGGTGACCCTACCAAGCAAACAGTTTGCTAAGAACATGGTTGTTGAACGTTGTAACATAACCTCTGATGTATGAGATACTAATATTACTAAGGCCCAGTTTCACAATCGTTAGTTAACTAGTGGTCAAAAGAAAACTAGTAGTTAGCGAAAATAATCCATTTCACAATCGACGGTATGCGTCAAAAGCTCTGGCCAACCAGTAGTTATGTTAACCTAAGGATGCGGTATGGGTTATCTTGGCGTTTATTTTGGTCAATCGATGACAGCTTTGGAGGTTATAAAAACATGGATTTTGATACTGGCGTCTAAGACGTCGATGGATTTTGATTATACTCTGTAATGACATAAATCAAAAATATGAAAAGAAAGGTTAGGTCTCTTTGTCAAAGGGTTAGCTTTCATTCACGGAACACCATTTCGGCAGTGCTCTGAGATCAAACCGTGGTGCCAACTTAAAAATAAATAAGTTCAACCATTGGTTTTCTTTGTGAAACAGAGCTCTTTAATAACTACTGGTTGACTTCCATCTGTCGGTCAAGTGACTACTAGGTATGATTGTGAAACTGGGCCTAAGAGTTATTCTACCTGGACACAAACTGGCGTCAAGTTGCATGACTCAGTAATTTCTGCACAGAATGGGTGCTGTACACGGTAACAAGACTCTATTAAAATCAAATTTGTGCTTTATATCAATGATCTGCTATCTAGCACTATTTTTTTATAACTGAGCAAACCGCATAGGCAGAGCCTAAATACCAGAGTACTGCGGTTGCTGTAAAAGGATTATGTTAGGGGAAGTTTGTTAACGCGGGATTTGAATGGGCCAATACCCGCAGGCCCAATAAATACATCTTCTGGCAGTCCATTCCAAGCCTTGGACACCCTGGGAATGAATGTGCGGTGGTACCGCTCGGTTCTTGATGTATGAGGAACGGCCGCCTTAGGATGAGATGCAGCGGTCGCGCGGGTGCATCTGATAGGAGCGGTGAGCGGCGGAACGATAGAGGATAGCTCAGAGGAGCAGATTCCGTTTGAATGTTGGTAGAAGAGTAAGAGGTCACCAACAACACGCCGGTGAGAAAGTAGCTGGAGATGGCGCGTTAAGGCCGGGTCGCCAGTTAGTCGAATTGCTCTTCTATGGGTGACATTTAGGATAGATAGGGTAGTAGGGGCAGCAGCTCCCCAGACATTAAAGCAACACTCCAGGCCAGGTCCTATCTGGGCTTTGTATAGCGTGAGGAGGTTACATGATGAGAAGTACTTTCTGGCTCTAAATAGGTACACAAGCTTTTCACCAGCAGCTGTTGCAATTAACGCGACGTGTTCGTGCCAGATCAGATTTTCTGCAATGTTGACTCCTAACAGCTTGAATGAATAACTCCTTGGCAGAGCCCGGTTGTTCATTAAAACCTGGTGTTGGCTTGGGCACTTCTTGTTTGATATCGTACAATACTGGGTCCTGGAAGCATTAAATTTTACCATATTCTTGAGCTTCCAAGCGGTAATGTTATCGATATCCCTTGAAAGTGAAGCTGCCACTACCAGTCATCTGCGTTCCAGCTCGACCACAGAGATCGATCTATTGCTCATGATGCCTGCATGCAGCGTACTGTCATCCGCAAAACTGTGCATTGGATTTGTAGTGCTAGAGAGTAGATCATTAATGTGAAGCAGAAACAATGTCGGAGCCAATACCGATCTCTGCGGAACCCCAGCATTGATGCTATGGAAAGAAGAGGAATAGCCGTCTACCACGACAGAGATTTTGACCTGAGAGGAAGTCTGCGAGCCAACCGCAAAGCTTAACAGGGAGGCCGTAAGACGGGAGCTTGTTTAGGAGAGCTGCATGCCATAGTTGATAGAATGCCTTTGAAATATCGAGAGCAACGACGAGAGCCTCTCCAAATGACAGGATGAGTTTGCTCCACACATGTGTGACGTAGGCCAGGAGATCTCCAGTTGATCTTTGGTGTCGGAATCCATATTGTTTGTCGTTGATTAAGTGATGGAGCTCTAGGTATTTCATGAGCTCTTGGTTGACGCATTTCTCCATTACTTTAGTGATCACAGAGAGCAGAACTATAGGTCTGTAGTTGGTCGGATCAGTTTTGGATCCCTTTTTTGGCACCGGCTGGATGCAAGCTGTTTTCCAATCTTTCGGGAAAATGCCGTAATCGTAAGACATCCGAAAGAGACGGATAAATGTGGGAACGAGCTCCGGTGCGCACTTCTTCACAACAATGGAGGATTAAAAATACAAACTTAAACTGAAGACGATTGAAAATTGAAGATCGTTCAAAGATTGCATGAATAAATCAGAGATATTCCACCATTTCACTCGAACGCCTCTATTTCAGAGACGATCTAATCGAGCGCTTTCAGAGAAGACGTCTGACAAAATGATTTGTATTACTGTTTGTATCAGTGTCTAAAATTGCACCTACCTATTCCCGTATCAATTTTCTAGCAGGCGTGGCTTCAGACACATAGATCGTTATCGATTCTCTATTTTTAGCGTCATATTTGTGTCTTACAGACGTAATAGAATCCAAGGTGGGGGGAAAGACGTCCAAAACATACTCGAATTCAATAAAACCCACCGACCTTTGACTTTATCTTGCTAACATATGTGAATCTTTTACCAGCTCGCTTGATTTGGTTTGAAGTGAACGTTGGTGGGCAGCGATTTGAGATGTTTAAGAATGTAGTCAGTGCCCACTCAAAAGCTATGTACCAACAGGAGATTCATAATAAATAATGTCACGACGGCCTCTTTTTCTTCACCAAAGAATCAAACTGGACGTAACTTTCACCGTTTTACTTCACACTCAATACAATATCTCTTAACTTTATCTCAACTAGAACTCAACTCAACTGAACTAGTCCATGCTACCCTTGTCGCCTTATATACACTTCATAGAACCATCTAGAGAATTCGATGACATTCGAGAATGCCAATCCGTCATTCTAGAAGACTCTAGACGATTCGATGGCGTTTACACTTCAAAGATCTAACCTAACACTTTGACTTTACATCGTGCATGACAACTAATACATAATACACGAATACCATAATATACAGTATGTTACATTCTTCCCCCCTTAGCGTTCGGCGTCCTCGACGAACAACTTCGATTCTTGTATCACCACAGACATCAATATTGTCGACCTTCGGTTTTCCACTTCCCGTACATAACCTGTATGCCAAGTCATCGAGGCGGTTCGTCACCAAGTAGGGTCCCTCCAAATGATGTTGAGGCTTCGGACATCTACCCTTCCTTCCGTCGTGTGTTCTAAGACCATACCAGATCACCATGTAACTGCGAGATTCTTTGCCCAACTTGCGATTCTCATTTTCAGCTCCAGCAGGATTCTCTTTTCCTAGATCTGTTATCATCCTCTTCAGTTGGGCCTTTTCGTCTTGTCGGCTGTCAACTCTCGACACTCCCTTCTCGTCACTCAGGTTGCTCTCCAGTTCCTCTGTGAGTCTACTCAGTTTGTCTCCCTGTCCGCAATCCTGATCTTCTGCTTACCATTCTCGCTCCCTAGTTGCGCGGCTTGAGCCCATGACACGTCTTTGAGCGCAACGTTAAGCTCTGTTCCTATCTTCGCGTTTTCCCTCTCCAGCTGCGCCAATATTTGCTTCAAATCAACATCGTCATTTTGCATCGCTGATTCTTCGTACACACCTTTGCTTGCATTTTGTTCGAATTCTTCTTTAGCCTATCGCTATCGCCCTCGCTTTCCATCTGCGCAATCTTCTGCTTTATCTTATTATGCCCGTACTTCAATTGTTTCATCCCAGAACTATCAGCCTGTGCTGCAGCCAAAGCGTCTTCCAGCTCCTTTTTCAGTCGAACGTTCTCATCTTCCAACTTCGCCAGTTGCTCTCTCATCTTATTGTCAACGTCTCTTGCTTTATACAAGTCTTCCATGACCTTTCTCACATTATCAAGCGCATCTGACATATCTGATTTCATTTTCTTTATTTCTGCTTCATGATGCACCAACCTTTCACTCAACCTTGACTCGTCTTCATTGACCCCGGTCTTTTTGGCTTGCACAATCGCGAGGTCCAGGTATTCCTTTAAGGATGCGTTCTCAGCCTCCAGCTGGGTGATCTTCAGTTTCAGCATTGCATTTTCGTCCTTAACTTGGTCACATCTATCCTCCGCTTTCTTCAGCTAATCCAAATCCTTCAATCTCTTGATTTCACACACAACCAAAAAATTAAGAAGAAGCTGAAGCTCTCATGCCCTAATTGGTCCAGAACATACTGGTTTGTAGCTAAGGCTGTTAGTCAGAACTTTTTCTATTCGTTAATACCACCCCTGACCAGAGAGGACAAGTCTGACGCTTCTACTCTTAAAGATAAAGCAGACATCGTAGGGAAGCTTTTCGCGGCCAATTCTACTGTAAACTTCCAAGGAAGCACTCCGACTACCACCATAAACGTGAACTCGAGAATGGCATAGGTCAAATTTCAACATCGAAATGTAAAAAGCATTTTTCAAAAACTAAATACGAATAAAGCTACAGGTCCTGACAAAATTCTAGCCATTGTCCTTAAATGCTGTTCCGCTGAGTTTGCACCTACTCCTTGCAAGTTCTTCAAATTATCGTATTACCGAGGCGTGTTTCCTGCTGCATGGAAGATAAGCTGGGTACAACCCTTTCCTAAGGAAGGAAAAAAAAACGATCCCACCAACTATAGACCTGTGGCTCTTCTCTGTCATTAACACACAGCTCCTGAAATACTTGAACAACAATAACGTCATATATGATCGCCAGTACGGCTTCCGTAAGAATGCGTCTACGGGTGACCTCCTGGCTTGCGTCACTCACTTGTGGAACAGAGCAATTGAAAATCATGACGAATCCCGTGTTGTTGCACTTGACATATCTAAAGCCTTCGATAGAGTATGACACGAGATACTTCTGGTCAAGCTTGATGCCTTTGGACTATATCACCTGGCCTGCGTCAGTGGCTGAATAGCTTTTTAAACAACCAATCTATTTATTGTCGTCGAGGGTTGTTCATTAGGCGCATTTTCAATAAATGCCGGTGTTCCTCAGGGATCTGTCCTTCATGCCACACTCTGTCGAATGCTTTCGATATTACAAGTGCAACAACACAAGATTCGCCATGATTTTAAATCGCTCTGTTACAGGACTATAATACATATAAATATACTGGATATTAAAATGCATTATAAGAGTTCGATTTTTCATAATTAAACGAAGTAGAAGTGTTTGTGTATCAAAATAGCTAAAGTGGAATTTTCAGCCAACAGATCGAATTTTGTTGATGTATGGTTTGTGTACAGAGACAAATATGTCAAATTTTCTTGGCAAGCGATCATCTCGAATAAGTATACGGTTAATAACCAAAAATATAGCCTTGAACAAATATAAACATCATAACATCGTTCGGAGCTCATAGTTCAACTTAGATGTGTACGACGTGCGTTAGTCTATAAAATTTGCTATTTAAAAAACTGTGTCAGGTAGATTCGGTAAGATAGACTCTCATGGAGCTTCGTATAACCATAAAAGAATGTTTAACACTGTAGTGAGCAAGAGGTCACTGTTCAAAATTGAATGCGATATTTTGAAATATTTAACGTGATCGAGATGTCTAGTGGTGAAATTTAGAACCCAAGGATAGTCAGATTTTTTTTGCATACATGTGTACCAACTCAGAGAGAATGAAATTAAAATACATAAATGTTATGATATTGTTTTATTGCTTGATTCTTAACATCGGTTTTGTGTTTATGAATCACGAGTGCTTTGTATTTCATATATTTTACTTGTATAATGAATTTGATCAGACTGTCTGTCTGTCTGTCTGATCAAACTGCAACCAGAAAAGGAGTTCGTCAGGGATGTGTATTATCTCCAATGTTATTTAACATTTACTTTGAATTTGTGAGGTATTAGACAATTGGAATGGCGGTATAACTATTGGTGGAAGCAAAATATCCAACTTAAGATTTGCTGACGATACAACCGTTATTGCTGCTTCTCTGGAAGAACTAGTAGCTTTATTAAACATCTCAGAACAACATAGTGCAGCGTATGGTCTTGGTATTAACTACAATAAGACCAAGGTTATGATCGTAGATAGAGAGCATGATAATCATCGAGAGATAAAGTCAATAGGCCGTTGTGAAGTAGTTCAAAGTTTTGTGTTACCTCGGGTATTTGATCGACAATTCGGGTAGCTGTGAGAATGAGATTCGACGGCGCATTCAACAGGCACGGGTGGCCATGACAAAGCTTACTAAAATATGGCGTGACCATAACATCACTGAAGCTACAACAATGTCGCTGGTTCAGTGTCTTGTGTTCTCAATATTTTTGTATGCATCGAAACTTGGACTGCTAAAAAGGCAGATCGAGCTCGCATAGATGCTTTTGAAATGTGGACGTGGAGGAGAATGCTGAGAATTCCTTATACCGCCCATCGAACTAATGTTTTCATATTGGATGAGCTCGGTAATCTAAAGAGACTATCCTTCATTGTGTCGACGAGAATGCTTACATTCTTCGGACATATAGACAGAAGCGATAATATGGAGAAACTTGTTGTTAAGGGTCATGCCCCGAGTGGGCGGCACCGTGACCGTCCCCCTACACGCTGGGTGGATACGACGAAACAGTTGCTGGATATAAGTATCAAGAGTGCCGCTGAACTGACAGTAAATCGCGAACGATGGCGAGCTACAGTGCTCAAAACTACTGATATTCGTGCCGGCAATACTCCAGCTCCGACTTAATGCACTTTACGAGTTGACAACATGTCTGTTAAGACATTGTGACTATGATGATAAGGATACTGCGCCGATTTTTAGGGTTTAGTTTAGAATGTAATACCCCCATTTTTTCAACGATAGGTATGTATCATGCGGTTCCTAGGTTGAAGTATTATTTGTAAAACATACTAACATACAAGGAAAGAGACCTTTTAATTTAGTACTTTCTTGTTGCACAAACGATGGCTCTTGTGGACCCTGGGCCTCTAACACTACGGGGCCCCAAAACCACGGGGTCCACACACATAAAAAGAAACTCTCAAATCAAGAATTGTGATATTCTTGTAAATACATACGCACAACAAGAATATATATCAGTTCTCACTCTAGGAAAGAATATTTGATGAGAAAATTATAGAAAATTTGTATCAAGAATAATATATTTTTGATTTATATACTTATTTTAAAGAAATATGCTCCGAAAGAAAATATAACTTTCTTTGCAACCAAGGCTATAATAATTTAATAACAAATATTTCATAATTTTATATCAAGATTATCATTTGTTCCAGCGGTGTCCAGTTTACTTCTATCAAAAATATAGATAGCTTGAAAATACGAACCTTCATTTACAATATGATAATCTTGGTTTGAAAATGAACGCTGTTTTACAAGCACACTCTATATTTGTATCAAGTAAATCATTTATTTGACGTCTACCAACGTCGGAGTGCGCAGGCGCGCTGCGTGTCACAGGTCAACTCTAACCTGTCCACCCTCTCAACTCAACAGTCTGTTGCCTGTCCGCGTCCGCGCCGCCATTATCGGTTTTCGGGTTATCGCATTCGCCGCCGTCTCTAGCACCGTAGCGTAATACCTGCACCCTGGATCCTGCATAATAGCACATAATAGTATCTAGTCAAGCTGTTAAAAAATTGCCATTGCCACGTGATACCCGTGATACCACCGTCAACCATCAGTCATCGAATCTGCCGGTAGTGCTGGTCCACCGCCATTTGAGTTGCGTCCCAGTTCCCATCAGCTTCCTTATCACTGGATCTATCCAACCATGAATGAGCTATTAAAAAAAAAAATGGGATGTGAAGACCTGACTCAGGTGTTCCTAGATAAGTACTAAGTATATTAAAAGTGATTTAAGAAATTTTGCAGAACTGTTTCTCCAGAAAAATTTCTACATGCTCATAGAAGAGTTTGAATGCTCAAATTAATACTATTATATTCCTCATCCAAGAATATCACAATTTTAGAATACAGTTGAGCTACTTACGTCGAGTTTATGAAATGCTCCCAGTTAAGATTATGAAATGCTTCAGTCAATATTATGAAATGCTTTGGTCAAGATTACCATATGTGCTTGATTTAAGATTTTGGTATTCTTACTCTCAAGAATTTCCCAGTTTTGCATTGAAGATATTTTCTCAATGTAACCCTTATATGGTCAAAGATATCGTATTCTCACTTTAAGATTAGCATAACTTTGCGCGTATAGGAAGTTATGGTATACTTGAATTAAAGCATCTGTGCTCCATCTAAGAAATTATTTTTATGTGTGCACACGCAGCTGCGGCCCCTGCGGGCCCTTAGTTACGCCACTGATATTATCCCTTATAACCTCGCCATGTCTTTAATATCTGGACTGTTCGAGATCAAAGCTCGACCCACAGTAGCACATTATCACAAGGATGCCTACAGAACATCAAATGCCGGCAATCCATCGGCCTAACGTCGGTAGCACAAAGGGAATCTGTGACAAGCCCGTTAATGCCATAAGCTTTGGGGCTTTACACCGCGGCGCCATGTTCCTGGCATAGAGACAAAGACTCGAAAGTGACGCGTTTTCTTATCTACAAGCTCAGAATCTGCGGTGTCTTCAGCTGAAGCCAGACTGTAAGTGGCAAGGCTTAAGGCGGATACACACGTTATTGAAATCTGTCGTCTAAGGGCCGGTTTCTCAATGTCCAGTTAAAGTGTCAGATAGGTATCTGCCAGATAGCGTTGCTATGGATACAACTGTCAGATAAGATTTACGTGACTTCGTAAGGTTAGCCTTCAATTGTTCAAACAATTTATCCAACAGTTGCTGTTATCTTGCAGATAAATATTTAACTGGACATTGAGAAACCGGCCGTCAATGTAAAACCCGACGACATCACACATTTTTCAAAATTGAGTTTTATACACCATTTTGTTCGTTATCTAAAGCGCTACCATTTTCTTTATTATTCGCTTAGAAAACCTGGCATTAAACATAAGATATCCCTGCAGAGTGTTCAATATACATATGGCTGAGTTGACAGCTATTCAAAAAGCCCTAGAATATTCCCTCAGTAGTACCGACGTTAGAGATGTTATACCTTCACCGGCAGTAATAGTGCAGCTACGAAATTAGAGCATTTGAAAATATCACCGACTTTCAGCCATGTCATCTCGGAGAATTGATTAACAGACTCCGACCACCACCATAAGCGTGAACTCGAGAATGGCAGAGGTCAAATTTCAACATCGAGATGTTAAAACCATCCTCCAAAAACTGAACACGAATAAAGCTACTGGACCTGACCAAATTCCAGCCATTGTCCTTAAACGCTGTGCCGCTGAACTTGCACCTATTCTTTGCAAGCTCTTCAAACTTTCGTATCAACGAGGCATGTTTCCCGCTTCGTGGAAGATTGGGTGCGTACAACCTATCCCTAAGAAAGGCAAAAAAAATGATCCCACCAATTATAGACCTGTGGCTCTTCTCAGCATCATGTCTAAGGTTATGGAGATTGTCATTAACACACGGCTCCTAAAATATCTGGACAACAATAACATCATAAATGATCGCTAGTATGGCTTCCGTAAGCACAGGTCTACAGGTGACCTCCTTGCCTACGTCACTCACTTGTGGAACGGAGCAATAGAAAATCATGGCGAATCCCGTGTTGTTGCACTTGACATATCGAAATCTTTCGACAGAGTGTGGCATGAGGGACTTCTGGTCAAGCTTGCTGCCAATGGACTACCACCTGGCCTGCGCCAGTGGCTGAATAGCTTTTTGAAAGACCGATCTCTGTTTGTTGTAGTCGAGGGCTGTTCATCAGACGTATTTCTAATAAACGCCCGTGTTCCCCAGGGATCTGTCCTATCCCCTACACTGTTTCTGCTGTACATCAACGAGCTGTTGGAAATAACATCCAA
The DNA here is from genome assembly GCA_951848785.1 of Callosobruchus maculatus. NCBI lineage: Eukaryota > Metazoa > Arthropoda > Insecta > Coleoptera > Chrysomelidae > Callosobruchus > Callosobruchus maculatus. Next base: position 1,331,237 of record CATOUR010000084.1, on the reverse strand, counting down.
CCCAATCTACAGCTTCGCAGATGACAGCACATTAGTTTCGTGCATGGAACCAGGCAATCCACTATCATCCCAGGAGACGGTACGTCGGCGACAGCAGCATGCCTCACAGATGAACGCAAATATCAAAACAATTGTCGAGTGGGGATTAGCAAATAAAGTACAGTTCAACGTACAAAAAACTCAGGCAACAACACTTACAAAGAAGTCTCACGATGACTTACCAACCGTGGAAATGGAGGGCCACCCCATAGTCGAATCACCTTCCGTTAAGCTTTTGGGGATCAACATCAATAATAACATGTCCTGGCACGACCACGTCGTCAGCATTGCTAAAACGGCATCCCAAAAGCTTGGAGTTTTGTTTCGCTGTAGGAAGTTGTATGTACACCAGAGCAACTGCTGCTGCTCTACAAGGCACAGATCCGACCATCGTTGGAGTATTGCTCCCATGTGTGGGGATGCGCTCCAAAGCACTCACCAAAGCTTCTGGACACTATCCAGAAAAGTGCAATTAGATTAATCGATACGCCTAACCTCACAAAGGTGCTCCACAGCCTGGAACATCGAAGGAGGGTGGCTGACCTATCCCTGTTTTACAGATTCTATCACGGAAGATGTTCGAGTGAGCTCTCCCAGATAATAACACCAAAGGCCGTCCGAACCAGGAATACTAGAGAAGCTCTGCGAGCTCATCCTTACCAGGTCGAGGTCCTTACTCCCCGAACCAGTTTTCTCCAGCATTCCTTCTTTTGGAGAACTTCGACGCTGTGGAATCAGCTGCCGGGGAATTTGTTTCCCGACGGCTACAACCTGCAGCGTTTCAAATCTAACGTGAACCGATACCTATCATCTCGCAGCGCTTCTACAGCGCCGTAGGCTTTCAGCCTTTGCGGGAGGCCGACCATAAAAAAAATTTGAGAGTTCGTTTCGTCCAGTTGAAGCTGGCAGAATATAAATTGTGTCGTTTTAGTTCCTACGGAGAGACTTAGGAAACTATTTACTAGTTTTTGTGTTGGATGTCTTTTGAGGACATGCGAACGATTACTTGGTCGCAAGGGATTTTAGACTGTACACTGTATCGTGTGGGTAGTACTGAGTCAATCAACTTGACTCCATTTTTTCATTGTTTGTGCCATGCAGAATGCTGGTTAAAATCTTATAATCTTTACTCCCAATACTCTACTAAACAAATACCTCGACAAATACCTTTCATGATTCGCAAAATCATTTATGCAAGAAACTTGAAGTTAGATAGGAAGTAGAGAGTTCATCCACACGAAGCGATTTTTTATTACTTATTCCCATCCATTACAAGTCAGTGATTGATGACTGCTTAGATCCGTAGTAGTAAAATCTGTTCTGGGTTTTCTCTCGAATGATCATGTGGAGTATTTTAAAAATAACTTGTCCTCATTGACCTATGAAAATGAAAAGAATGCTCAGCCGAATTCCATTCAACTGCTTGTGTGTCGAGTGTGCATACAGAATCCTAGAGACTCTGTCTTCCGCTAAAAATAACTGCGTCTACCTCTCTTCTCTAGCTCTCTAGCGTCCATTGCGGTTTAAAAGAATTTTTTAATATTTAGCTCGCAACTCTGGTATTATTTGTCCGCCACATGTATTTTTTTTTATTTATTTACAAGTGCATAGATACGGGGTTAGAGGAGGTGATTACCCCCCCTTCCAAGGAGAAAGTAAAACCAAAAAGACTATACAGGGTGAGTTTTTAGTACCGGATCATTCGATAACTCCAGTACTACAGAAGATAGCGAAAAAAGTTGTATATAAAAGTTGTAGCCACGGATATGCTGCTTGCTCAGAAAATATCCAGATTTATACAGGGTAACCCATAACTACGTGGTGATGCAAACATGCATTTTTTTAAATGAGACACCCTATATATTATTCCATATTCAAATTCTACTAATGATTTCCGTTCTTTCAATATAGGATATTGTTACATTATATGGGGCATTTCAAAAGTTATGACTATTTTTATATCCAAATCGCTGTCAAAAAGTGATGAATCAAAAATCATTTTTTCACACGGATAAATGAAAAATATCCTCTAATTTTGAAATCGGCTATAAAAAAAGCCCGCGAGGCATATTCGTATGTAGATGTGATGCAGAATGCAAAATCTAGATTTTTTCTCTTTTTTTAAATATAACCCCCAATATTTTATTATACCAAAGAATTGCTCTTAATATGCTCTTTCATCTTTAATTATACCTTGACAAACTTTACCAGATGGGCGTAAGGGGAAATGGCTTAAACTGGTTGAATAGTTTTCTTAGTAGCCGTCGCCAGTTTGTGTCCATAAAATCTACTGGGACAGATAAGATCAGGAATGTAAAATCCGAGTGTTTAAATATTGGAATGGGCGTGCCTCAGGGTTCTATTTTGGGTCCTATACTTTTTATACTTTATGTCAATGACATTAAAGAACACTTCCCAGATAACTATTATGTTGCTTATGCTGATGACTTCTCATTTTTCATTAAAAATGCATCAGATACCAAAATGGAAGATAAATGCAGAAACTTCATGGATACGTTGACAGATTATTTTGCTAGTAACCGTTTATACTTGAACCAAAATAAAACTGAAATAATTCGATACCATACTAGACAACACCCGATCGATGATCTATCTATTATGTGCAACGGAAATGTCAAGGATACTAGTAAATCTGTGAAGCTACTTGGAATTCTATTTGATGAATGTATTACCTGGAAGCCTCAATGTGAAGAACTTGTTGCGAGCTTAAACTCATATGCTTACTTGTTTCGTAACCTAAAAACCATTTTTGAAAGTTCCCAACTTGTTAGCCTGTATTATGCCTTAATTGATTGCAGGTTAAGGTACGGCGTGCGTTTGTGGGGTTTATCGTCATCTGCCACTGCAGTATTTATCTCACAAAAAAAAAATTATCAGAATCATAGCCGGAATTTCCACTACAGCGTCATGTCGTGAAGTATTTAAGAATCTCAAAGTTCTCACCGTAACTTGTCTATACATATATGAGATAGGTATACATGTGTACAATAACAGGGCAAACTTCAAATTAAACTGTGATATTCATTGTAGAAATACTCGAAACAAAAACAATTTGTATGTTCCTATGGCAAGGCTAAATATTACTGCGAATGCTCCAAACTACTTGGGTGTCAAAATATATAACCATCTACCTGCTGCTATAAAAAACTGCATGTCTGTGAAAATTTTTAAAAGATATTTAAAGGATTTTCTGGCTTCAAATGCCTTTTATACGTTGGATGAGTATTTTCTGAAAAAAAATTAAATGCGCTTGTATTTTTGGGCTCTCTTTTAATTTTAATTTTAATTTTAATATGTGTACGTTTGTTGCTTTTTTTTATATATATCACTATTGTTTGTTTTATTTAATTCTTTTTAGATGTAAAGCAGCTGCTGCTGCTATTGACAATTTCCCATACTGTTTTTACAGAGAAATGGAAAATAAAGATATTATTATTATTCATCTTTCTAAGTTCCTCTCGCATAATTGCGGTAGCAACAAGTGTTGACGGGCTGAGCCAAGTCAACACCCGGACTATTATTGATCGGAATTTAGGAAGGATCGTACGATGTTACAGGTCTTCAGAACTACAGACTTTTGGAATGTTTTGTGTAACTTTTCGTCCAGGCCTAACTGTTGTAGGTGTGGTGTAAATGTGTTTGGTGTAAGGCCTGAGACTGACATAATGAGGGGAACAATAGTAACTTTGTCCTGCTTCCAAAGGCGTTTTATTTCCATGGCAAGGTCCGTGTACTTAGATATTTTCCCAGCGTAGGTGTTTTGTATATTCACATCATTGGGAATAGCAATGTCTATCAGGTATGTAACTTTGTCGAGCTTTGACTGGAAAACTATATCTGGTCTATTGGCTGGGATAGTCTTGTCTGTATGTATTTGAACGTCCCAGTATAGTTTGTATTGATCGTTTTCGAGTCGGAGTGTAATTGTAATACGGATCTGTGTTTTCTATTAGTTTGTTTGTTGTGGCTAATGCTTGGTGGATGACTTTGGCCGCAGAGTTATGTCTGGCTGTGTATTCGGTACCGGCAAGAGTTTTGCACCCGTTATTATTATTACCTTCTATTTGTTTACTAAAATTTATTTGTTTTGAGAAAATAATATCAAATTTTATTTTTGCTTGACAAGCAACTAAAATATAAGGCCGTAATAGTACTTGATTAAGTCAAGACACTGGATTAACGAGATAATATAGGTCAAGTGGGCTGAGGAAACAATTTTTTAGACGTCATGCATAATTATCAGGCAGACCTATCAGGTAGGATATGAAATATTAAACGACACGGTCCAAATAAAACGATTCTTCAATCTTTTAAACGCATTAGTTTTAGAGTACCTCCGTTCTGGATATTGCTGTTCATAGTTGGTATATTCTAGAGGCAAGTAGGCAATTTCTCAAAGATGCTCCTAAATACCCTCAATGGAAAAATTAATTTTTCAAAGCTCGTTTTTCACACGCCATTATTGAGCAGATTATGAAAACTGTCAATTTTTCAAAGCATACTTGATAAATCTGCTTGATAATTATGCATCACGCCTACACGCCTCAGCGGACTTGACTTTATTATCTCGATGATTCAGGGTTTTGAGTTCATCAAATACCATCATGACCTTATAATTTAGTTGTTCGTTAAATATAGAACAAATTCGATAGTGCTTTCTCAAAATAAATAAATTTCAGTACACAAATAGAAGCTATATTTCAAATTTACGGAAAAATCGAAATGTCTCGGAAACTGATGAACGTAGGTACAATAAGTGCTATACAAAGATGAAAGAGCATATTAAAAGCAATTCTTGGGTATAATAAAATATTGGGGGTTACATTTAAAAAAAAAGAGAAAATCTGGATTTTGAATTCTACATCACCCTGTAGGCGAATATGCGTCGCGGGTTTTTTCTATAGCCGATTTTAAAACTAGAGGATATTTTTAATCTCTCCATGTAAAAAAATAGTTTTTGATTCATTACTTTTTGTTGTACAGTGCGTTCGTTTGACAGCGATTTGTATATAAAAATTGTCATAACTTTTGAAATACCTTGTATAATGTTATAATATCTTATATTGTGATAAGAGAAATGATTAGTAAAATCTAAAAATGGGATAATATATAGGGCGTCTCATTTGAAAAAATATATGTTTGCATCACCACGTAGTTATGGATCACCCTGTATAAATCAAAATACTTACTGAGCGAGGAGCATATCCGTGGCTACAACTTTTATGTACAACTTTTTTCGCTATCTTCTACAGTAGTGGAGTTATCGACCGAGCCGGTACTAAAAACTCTCCTTGTATATAAACTATACCGTGAAATCACCACTACAATAGAAAATAAAAAATATTTAAATCGCTAAATATGTTCTCGATTATGTGCGCGACAGCAGCATTTGTTTAATATTGACACGGAAAAGCCTTTTCCAGAATTTCTATATTTTACTTATGCCTCGAAAACTTGGACTGTTAAAAAGGCAGATCGAGCTCGCATATAGATGCTTGACCTTGGGTAAGACAGCTGATTGTTAGTTGAGCCGTGATACTAGGCCTTTACGGAAACACTGATCTGGATCCGGATAGATCAGTTATACGTCAAACAGCTGTTGAGGGCTGTTCCAAATTACGGTACTATCACCTCCCAGAACTGTTTTCATCATCCTCCGCCCATTTTGTGTGTTTTTAGAACTGTAAAATGGGCGGGGCATGATGAAATCAGTTCTGGGACGGTGATAGAACCGTAATTTGGAACAGCCCTCAACAGCTGTTTGACGTATAACTGATCTATCCGGATCCAGATCAGTGTTTCCGTAAAGGCCTACTGTGTTCTAGGTCTAGGTGATCATATCGTTGGAACATATTATTATGTTCTTGATGAACATTTAAATGACGGAATGCGCCGAATCGATAAACGAATCAGTGTGTCAATAGGTATGTGGAACCTGTGACAAGTTTCCCCAGAAAACAAACTAATGAACAATTCAGAAGGTCGCTTGCAAGCGTGTGACGTTTAGAGAACGGAAACTCAGCGATCGTGTGGCAGTAGTCCCAACAGCGTTGCATAATGTATCAACGCTGCAGGCTTAATTCACGTCCTTCATCCTATATTTCGCAAACAGGACAAGTCCGCTATTAAAAGGCTTGCCCTCATAAAAGGGTGGCAGATACGAGGGCAGTAACAGAATTTGGTTATGTATCCGGACAACCATCGGAAGTTGAAGCTACCTAGGTACTTTTTACTTCCCAGCTAGACGCAGATTCTGATAGAACAAGTCTGATTTACCTCTTTTCTGCGTTGTCTTCACCAAACTGCAGAATAAAACTGAAGTAATTTAGAGGTAAAAAATAGGTACCAATACTATTTACAGCTATATAGAATAGACACATTTTTGGTGGAATTGTCTAAACGGAAGTAAAATAAATTAAAACAAAAGAACTTCTTTAAAAAAAGCTTTTATTTAAAAGTTCTAAAAAAAGAAAACAAAATGTTCCTTCAGAGTGTTAACTATCAACTTATAGCCTCATTATACATAATTTATATGATGATAAAAGCTTGTCGCGAGGTTTGCGTAAGTACCTATAGGAATTCAGTTAAACTGATATTTTAACACACTTAAACTTAGCAGACCAAGTTAGTCAATTGAATAGATACTAGTTAATTTACACAAGTATATCGCGCGACAAGCTTTTATGATCATATAAATTGTGTATAATGAGGCTATAAGTTGATAGTTAACACTCTAAAGGAACATTTTGCTTTCTTTTTTTTAGAACTTTTAAATCAAAGCTTTTTTAAAAAAGTTCCTTTGTTTTAATTTATTTTTTACTTTTTAGTTATTAACTTGCATTTATATCAAACAAAATTCTTATTTGTTCACGACAAGCCTTTTCATTTGATACCCATATTGCAGAAGTGCATTAAAAAGAACCATTTCGCCATCTTGGATGGTCCACCATAGTTGGTTTAGAATGACGTCATACCATTTTTCGAGTCACCCTCAACAAGCCCTTTCACTGTGCAAAGACTCTCTTCTCTCATGTCGTAAACAAGGTTCATGCAGTGATAAAACAACTCACCGACTTTGAATAGTATATTTTCCTCAAACTCTTACAACAAAACACATCATCGTATTATATCTAAAAATACATTTGCCATCATTTGAACGACAGTTTCTAACTTAGGATTTGCCGAGGGATTTGCGCTATCCCGATATCCACTCATTTTCGTAGATTTCCTTTTATAAGGCATCATGAAAACCTTAAACTAAACTAAAAGTATAGACCTACTCTAAACATAACCTTAAAACTGTGTTGGTGATAAGAGTCCACTAACAATACGAGTTTATCCATATTACTGTCCCCAAAGTCAGCACCCCAAATGTTCCTTTAAAACTTATTATTGGAAAATCCTTACCACGGATCTTCTTTACCACTTACGTCGCTGTCACAGTCATACACATCGGCTGTCCGGTCTACCCTTCGTGGTTGCTCGGTGCACCAGCGGTTCGTTAGCTACTACCTAACCTCATGTCGATGACGTCCAGAATCTCCTGTGACTGCTGCCAGATTCTTAGTCACACCGCAAGCCTCTAGTTGAGTGCCAAATGCAAAAACTCTCCCTCTCAGGTCGTCAGGTTCATGCAGTGATCAAACAACTTACCAGCTTTGAATAGTAGATCTATTGTGTCTATTGTCAGTGATGACATTCCTCTTATTAGATTGTCATTCCCCTTAGCATCTACTGGGCGTTCTCATATCAATATGGATACCTATATTGTAGAAATGCATTAAATAACTATTCCACTATTGGATTTAGAACGACGTCATATGACTTATCGTGCATTGTCATCCAAACTAAATGTATATAAAAAATTTCATCACAATCGGTTGAAGACATCTGCTTCAAAATTGAGTTGCAAGATTCCACCCGAACAAGCATACATACATTGCAAGTTAAATAAAAGCTTTTAAAAAGAGCACCAAGTAGATATACTAACCCCCTCGTACCTAGGTAAAGACTCTGGCAAAGGCAATAAGCGAAGCCGAGTGACCTGGAAGCGCTCCGCATGGAAAGGGAAGGGGAAAGTGTAGCTGATGGCCAGCAGCAGCAGCGAGCAGCTACACTGTAGCTGTTGCAGCAAGCAAGCAAAGCAGCAATTGCTCGTCAAATATATGGGTCAATATCAAGCCGCCGTTGTGTGTACTTCGACTGTTTTTATCGCCATTCACCTGTACATAATCGGATTGCGCGTGCCGCGTGGCCTTGAAGCTTGGGGGGCGTGGGGGGTAATGAAGGGGGGGGGGAGGAGGTCGCGGTCCGGTTTACGATAATCCCGCTTCAAGAGCGTCTATTTGCTAATGTACATTATCGGGGGTTGAAAAGGGGTGTTAATAAATATAGGACGTAATTAGCCTAGATTCGAGATGAACGTCGTATTTTAATTTCTTAAAATGAACATCCTGCTGTCTGTTTGATTCATGGCTTTTACTTCCCACACCGATAGGTGAGGGGAGTATTGTGATCGCGAAAATTTTCGATTTTGAGATAATACGCTTTGTTTTATGATGTCTACATTTCCGTCGGTCTGCCTGTCGGTCTGTCTGCCTGTCTGTCGATCTGTCTGTCGCGTTCTTCTACCCTCGTAATATCAGTAACCGCCGCATGGATTGTGATGACATTTGAGCAGCGTTATGCTGTGGGGTCGTAGTAGGTAATGTTCCTATAATTTTGAAAATCGTTATACGGGGGGCGGAGTAATTAGCAAAAAATGAAAAATTTCAAATATGCCTCAAACTTCGTTTTTAGGCGTTTTAGGGGTTCCTGATAATTTTCTACTTTTTCTTGAGCGGGGGTGAATTTGGGTGGTTGGGGGGTGAGGGGTTGTAATACTGAAAAATTTGTTGTATTCGTAATGGGCTGCCCATTGATATGTGAATGAAAAACCTAGCGGCATGATACACTTTCTTAGGTCCATCCGAACATTGCATGCTTATTATAGAAACCACGGGACTTATACGAGTATTGTTTTAAATCGTTTGATATCGCGCAACGCGAAAATTGTTCAATTGATTTTAATGAAATTTTGACAGAGTATTACTCCCAAGGCGAGGATGGAAAACACGTATGTTTTGGAAAAATAGTGTCAGTGGCGGCGCAGCAATAATAAAAAACTAAAAATATGAAAACAGCTCATTTTGTTTTTAGGCGTTTTACGGGTTCCTGATCATTGTCAATTTCTTTTTTAGGTAGGGTGAAATCGGGGCGGTTGAGGGGTGGGGGATAGTAAAACTGAAAAATTTGTTGTATTCATAATAGTCTGTCTATTGACCTGTAGAGGAAATACCTAGCGGGATATTACACTTTTTAGGTCCATCCGAACATTGGCTTGCCTATTACTGTGATTTGTACATATATCTACGAGTTTTGCTTTATTTCGTTCTATATATATTGTGTAAAGCGTAGATGATTGAATTGATTTTAATAAAATTTTGACACAAGATTTATTACTGCTACGAGAATGGAAAATGACTCTGTTTTTGAAAAACCGTGTCAGTGGCGGCGCAGCAATAATCAAAAGACCAAAAATATAAAATCAGCTCAAACTTCGTTTTTAGACGGGTTGGAGGCTCTTGATCGTTTCGCATCGTCCAGTTCAAGCATGCAGAAGAAAACTGTGGCGCCCTAGTTCCTAAGGAGGGAGACGCAAGAAACTATTTACGAGGGCTTTTGTGTTGGATGTTGTTTTTGTGGGCGGATGGGCGATAATTTAGTTGCAAGGGGATTTTAGACTATAGCTTCATGCAATGGGAAAATAATAAAATGGTATCATCATTGTGTGTGGGAAGTACTGAGTCAATCAACTTGACTCCATTTTTTTTTGGAGGGAGGGGGGGGGGGGAGGTTTGTGCGAAGACTGGCTTGTTAAGGCACTCCTAATTATTTATCATGTCACCGTCAATTCTACGTATTTGAATATATATTATCTTCTTGTGTAAGCTATATGATTTTTTTTTCTTTCTAGGTAAGTTGGAGTGTTTGGCCAAAAAACCCATATCGTAAGTAAAAAATATCATCGTGACTCTGAGCTAACTTATTACTTTCAATATCTTGAATGCAAAGACAATATTTTATTCGTGTAACACTTGCTCTGCTGTCCTTTTTAAACAGATTCATCTTCTTTTAGTACCTTTTTTGTGGTCAGCCTCCCACAACGGCTGAAAGCCTATGGCGCTGTAGAAGCGCTGCGAGAGGATAAGTATCGGTTCACGTTAGATTTGAAACGCTGCAGGTTGTAGCCGTCGGGAAGCAAATTCCCCGGCAGCTGATTCCACAGCGTCGAAGTTCTTCAAAAGAAGGAATGCTGGAGGAGACTGTTTCGGGGAGTAAGGACCTCGACCTGGTAAGGATGAGCTCGCAGAGCCTCTCTAGTGTTCTTCGTTCAGACGGCCTTCGGTGTTATTATCTGAGACAGCTCACTCGAACACCTTTCGTGATAGATAGAAGCAGCACTAGTTGCTCTGGTGTGTACAGCTTCCTACAGCGAAACAAAACTCCTAGCTTCTGAGATGTCGTTTTAGCAATACTGTAGATTGGATTGGATGTCACAAACAGTGTAGGGGATAGGACATATCCCTGCAGAACAACGGCGTTTATTGTAAAGGCGTCTGCGAAACCATTTCTTTGTCAATCAAGCCATTTCTGGATTAGCACCTGTATTGAGAACAATGCGTCTCTAGTTCCCAAACCATTTCTAAAGCGGAACTGGGCTACACCAACACTAATGCTTTCCCCAATCTTTCTCCATAGTCTGGAGTGCGAGACGATATATGTATAGATATCATCATCATAGTCACAATGTCTTAACAGACATGTTGTGAACTCGTAAAATGTATTAAGTTGGAGCTAGAGTATTGCCGACACGAATGTTATCAATAGTTTTGAGAACTGTGGCTCGCCATCTTTCGCGATTTACTGTAAGTTCAGTGGCACTCTTGATACTCATATCCAGCAACTGTTTCGTCCTATCCACCCAGCGTGTAAGGGAACGGCCACGGCGCCGCCCACTCGAGGCGTGAGCCTGAACTGCAAGGTTCTCCATATTATCGCTTCTGTGAATATGTCCGAAGAATGTAAATATTCTCGTCGACACAATGCAGGACAGTCTCTTTGGATTACCGAGTTTATCCAGTACGGAAACATTAGTTCGATGGGCGGTATAAGGAACTCTCAGCATTCTCTTCCACGTCCACATTTCGAAAGCATCTATGCAAGCTCGATCTGCCTTTTTAACAGTCCAAGTTTCCGAGGCATACAAAAATATGAAAAACACAAGAGACTGAACCAGCGAGATTTTGGTAGCTTTACTAATGTTATGGTCACGCCATATTTTAGTAAGCTTCGTCATGGCCACACGTGCCTGTTGAATGCGCCGTCGAATGTCATTTTCACAGCTACCTGAATTGTCTATCAAAGAACCGAGGTACACAAAAGTTTGAACTACTTCACAACGGCCTATTGACTATATTCCTCGATGATTATCGTGCTCTTTATCTACGATCATAACTTTGGTCTGATTGTAGTTAATATCAAGACCATATGTTGCACTGTGTTGTTGTAAGATGTTTAATAGAGCTACTAGTTCTTCTTGTATAGACATATTCCTACTGTATTACAGAATCTGTTGTTTAGGCTTAACGTATCTTTGGCTCTTTCCACTCTGAATGACAGTACCAAAAAGTTGCCACACTCAAGGTTACAATTCAAAAAGATAACATATCGCAATAGGGTACTTGCAGAAAAAATATTATGTCATTTACGCGTTCCTTAGAGCCTAGTAAACATGACAAAATCATTTGTTTGATTGTTTGGAATCGGCTGTGTGAGATATTCCAAAAATTATTTCAAATGCCGGAAACTGCCGCGCAAACAACCTCTGACGTCAGTGATATCCTATAGTGATGGGATGTAAAGTATTTATATTCGATATCGATAGCCATTATCATTACAACCACAAAACACAGTCACACACAAAAGTACAAAAGTCAAAAGAATAAAAGTTAGGCTAGATTACTAATTCACTTTGTAGTGATGGGCTTCAATTAGATTCTATCTTTGGATTCATTCGTAATGGGATGCGCCGAAATAAAATGATGGCTTCGATTAGTTGCGAATCTCGGTCACAAACAGGATGAACTGCGATACCTATCAGATATAAAAATGTATTGGAACGAGAATGCTAGTGGGTTAATTGCCTATTTTAAATATGTTTAAGTATCAATAAATTGAGTCACATTGTTAAAGAATTCAGATCATCTCTAGTTTGTAGTTGAATCTCACTGATATGCGCTGTAGCAGTATCGATTGTCGATATCGATAAGATATCTGTGACGTCAGCCTTGTTTTAAGTGACGTGGAAAAATTTGAATATATCCTTATTTTATTTTGCAAATATCTTTTTTTGGCCGTCAGTAAAATCAATGTTTTTTGTTTCCTACTGCTTCTTGATATGGTTTTCTTTACGCTAAGACGATTTCACGACCTCTGCAAGTACCCTCTTGCCTTGACTCAAACTCATTCAATCCCTCCCTGGCTCGTATAAATAGGGAGCCGAAGGCTGAGAGATAAATTTATTCATGGCTCCTCAACCGCCGAAAGTGTAAAAGTCCGGGAGGTGTTCCGGGGAGTCCGGGCAACGCCAACGTCGCTTCCTAGCAACGCGAGCTCGTGTCTGCTCATCACAGAGATTCCTCCTCCAATTTGTGAAATCATCTGACGCATGGCGAGAACGCCCGGATAAAGGGACAAGTACAAATGACTTTCCCTTTTTCTCCTTTTCTATGTACACGTTACACGTGTTGAGATAGCTGCTAGGTCAACGACCGTCAAGTCTGAGGATAAATAAAAAGTTTTCTATTTTCAAAATGTTTTTATTCGGTTACTGATCTCTTTCAGGTTATAGTTTTCATGAATATGATCTTTTATTATGCTTATACATGGTGTTTTATGACGAGTGGAAGATACTCTACTAGTACTAGTGTAGGAGATAAATAGAAAAATGAATGATTAAATGATCATTGGGGCGTGTTTTTAAAACAAACATTTAATAAGGTAGCAATTCAATCAATAAACAAATGACCAAAATAAATTAGGTAAGATCACAATTAAATATTTAAACAATAACTTACTAGGACTACCTAATTTAACATCGATAAGAGGTTGGGCCTGTATCAGGAAAAGCGCTCGAGACGACACATCTGTAAATTAAATTAAAAGATACTTGAGTAACCAATTCACTGAAGAATGATAAATAAAAAAAATAGGTTAACATATGTTTTAATTATATACCATGCCGGTATTTTACACGAGTCTCATTGATAAAACAGGCAGGTAAGTAATTGTAGGAATTAAACACACAACCATAACTAGATTACACAGCAAATATATCCTTTAACCACAAACGGATAAAATCATATCTACATCTTATGTAGTCATACAAATTATACAGAACATAAATCAAACATCTCTTGGATCATGGGTATTAAGGGTCAATTCGCGAAATACCTCTTCAAGAGAATAGATGAAATAATATACTGTATAATTATACAGAAATCATATAACAAAACTCGAGCAGCACTTGGATCTTTGGTATCAAGGGTCAACACGCGAAATACCTCTCCAAGAGCTCCAATCACTAGGGCGGAGAATTATCATGATAACTGTGAGGCCAACTCACTAAGATACTAAGGGTCAACTCGCAAAGTATCCACTCCTTTGTACTAGTTCAGCACGAAGGGTCAACTCGCGACGTACTTCGAGATTGTTATCTGTTTTCATATCGCAGACATTCAGTAGTTGAATTATCGAACCATTTGATATAAATGTGTGTATCAAAGTTGTCAATTGTCTAATAACAAGTTCTCAAATATTATAATGACATAAATCAATATATCAATAAAAAAAGAGACAATTAGTAGAATTGGGTACTCTGTGAGATAAACTCACCCAAGCTGTTGCACAATCACCAACAATTCACTAGACCACTTTATAGTAGGAAGTTTAACTAGGTTCTATATGAAATGATTTTTTGTGGTGGACTAGTCTAAAGGGACGGACGTATTTTCAGGCAGGCATCAAGTAAACATTATCCAACTGTGGACTTTATTCTAACGTGACGAACCTCCTAAATTACTGTGACGCTCTTCAAACTGTTTAGAAAATAATATCGGCCAGATATTTAGTTGTTTATCTTACATTCGACTGAAACTCGCTCTTCCAAGCATTTTAAAGCATCGTTTTTACGTTGTATTTTTAACTACACTCTTGGATAATAGTATTTTTCGAATTATAAAATTTTGTCACCCTGACACTAGTGTACAAAATTTTTCTATAAATATCAATGGAGAACCGCTACGATTAGTGGAATCGGCAAAAAATCTAGGTGTTGAGTTGGACACGTCTCTGAGATTTAACGGCCATATAAATAAATCCATCGCAAAAGCTTTTAGTAAGCTCAAGGTTCTCTATTCACAAAGAAAAATATTGAATAAAAAAACCAAGCAGTTATTGTGCGATTGCCTTATTCTATCAAATTTCAACCACTGCGATGTAGTCTATAATGCATGTATTTCACAACGTGACTACAATAAAATCCAATCAATTCAAAATGATTGTGTGCGTTTGGTATGTGGAATACGTAGAAGACAGCATGTGTCATCCAGCATATCTGAAATAGGTTGGCTGAAAATGAGAGACCGACGTTTGCTCCATTGTATAGTCCTGTTCCATAAAATCATAAAGTACAAGACTCCAGTTTACCTACATGAAAAAATAATTTACAGGGCTCAAACACATACTATAAGATTCAATTTGAGAAGTGATGGCCTCATTTCAGCTCCTCGCCACAGAACTGCAATTTATCAAAGATCTTTTACGTATTGTATTTACAAATTATACAACCAGGTTCCACAAAATATCAGACACTTATCTGTAACGTCTTTCAAGAAAAAATGTAAAGATTTAATGGGTACCTTCCTACTTTGAAATAGAATTGCCATTACTCTACAGTTCAAAATTAACACGAACAAGGATGTAATCTTTTCTTTCTATAGTTTTCCTTCTTTCTTTTATTTGTTATCTTAAGTTTGGGATAGGTAAGGTTGAGTGGAAGACCAGCAAGCTAAATTTTTGTAATTTGGTGATGCTGAGCTCCGCCTTTTGAAATGTATATTTTGTATATTTCAATAAAGGTTACTACTACTACTACTACTACTTACGTGGCCTGGATATGCACACCCCCATGTGGGGGCGGGTTAGAATATCTCCCATCGTATAACCTGCGTGTCGTAAAAGGCGACTAAAAGGAACCGAACTACTGTCGGTATAAGCAGAAACCTCTTCTCAACCAACAGGTTTGGGTGGACGAGTTGAGAAGAGTCAGGACACCGTCTTGTCCTTTGAGTGAGAAATTGCCCCTAAAGGTGGATGAACCAGTAGATACCATCTGGTCAACGGCATGAGGATACAGAAATCAAATGGGAAACTACTGCATTAAAGATCTTAAAGATATCCCAAGAGAAACTCGTAAAATGAGTAAATGCATTTTACGAGTTCACAACATGTCTGTTAAGACATTGTGACTATAATAAAACACGGATTCCCATTTTGAACAGAACTCACTTGTTTTCCAAACTACATACATAGTTTGGAAAACAGTGACATTATAGTATCAGAGCAGAGCCTAAATACCAGAGTACCGCGGCTGCTGTGAAAGGGTTATGTTAGGGGAAATTTGTTAACGCGAGATTTGAATGGGTCAACACCCGCAGGCCCAATAAATACATCTTCTGGCAGTCCATTTCAAGCCTTGAACACCCTGGGAATAAATGTGCGGTTGTACCGCTCAGTTCTTGATGTATGAAGAACGACCGTCTCAGGATGAGATACAGCGGTCGCACGAGTACATCTGATAGGAGCAGTGAGCGGCGGAACGATAGAGGATAGCTCAGAGGAGCAGATTTCGTTGGAATATCGGTAGAAGAGTGAGAGGTCACCAACAACATGCCGGTGAGAAGGTGACTGAAGGTGGCGCGTTAAGGCCGGATCGCCAATTAGTCGAATTGCCCCTCTCTGGACGGCATCTAGTATAGACAGGGTAGTAGGGGCAGCAGCTCCCCAGACATGAGAGCAATACTCCAGTCAAGGTCTTACCTGGGCTTTATATAGCGTGAGGAGGTTATATGGTGAGAAATACTTTCTGGCTCTAAATAGGTACCCAAGCTTTTTACCAGCAGCTGTTGCAATTGACGTGACGTGTTCGTGCCAGAACAGATTTTCTGTAATGTTGACTCCTAACAGCTTGAATGAGTGACTCCTTGGCAGAGCCTGGTTGTTCATTAGAACCTGGTGTTGGCTTAGGCACTTCTTGTTTGATAGCGTACAATACTGGGTCTTGGAGGCATTGAATTTAACCATATTCTTAAGCCCCCAAGCGGTAATGGTATCGAGATCCTTTGAAAGTGAAGCTGCCACTGCCAGTCTTCTGCGTTCCAGCTCGACCACAGAGATCGGCCTGTTGCTCATGATGCCTCCATGCAGCGTAGTGTCATCCGCAAAACTGTGGATTGGGTTTGTAGTGCTAGAGAGTGAAGCAGGAACAATGTCGGAGCCAATACCGATCCCTGCGGAACCCCGGCATTGATGCTATCTAAGGATATAATAAAGGCTTGTACAATCATCAGAGAAAATGGTCGCCAACCTCCGACGAGTAGAAGGTACCAAAAGAACAAGCAATAAATAATATAAATTTTGCAAAACTTTGCTACTGTTTCAAAAACTTTTAAGAACGACGAATGCACACAGGCATCGGTAACTTGCCCAAGGGTCCGTAAATAAACCCTTCAAGATTGGAATTAAGCATTTGGGTGCTTTACGACATCGCGTGCGCGTGGTGAAATAAATGCGGCCTTTGTTGGAAAATTGGGCGCCGCTTGGAGAGTCCTTTAAGGACAAAGACGAGCTTTAAATTTTATTTGCTTGGCAAGCAAAACTGCTAGTTATTTTTGCATGAGGTTCAGATGCGGACCTACCTGTGCCGTTGATATTATATTATTCTGCGAGACCATTAGAGTATGCAATCATTGCTAAGTCTTTTTTAATCACATAGTAGAAAGTAAACCCTACCCCAGCTTTTTCAAAATTTAGTAGAAAGCGTTTTTCGGATTTTGGGATGATAAAGTTCGGCAGAGGTTTCTTTAATAAAAAAAGCCAACGTTTCGACGTTCGTTTTACGTTGTTTACCTTTACATTTAATTAACTCTAAGGTGTTTGTAAAGATATTATTAAGTAACTGCATGCATGAGGATTGTCCTATTTTGTTGGCGAGGAGCGATGCAGTTTCTCCTACGCATCGCTTCAATCGCAAATTTACGGTGCTGTTTCCGTCAAGGGAAGAGTGGGAGTCTAGGGAAAGATAGCTCATCGAAGGAGGAGGACAGGTCTGGTACACAGACGGTTCACTCGCTAGAGAGGGCTCGGGCTCGGGAGTCTACGGACCCCATACAAGACTTTCACTTCCTCTTGGGGGGCACACCACAGTATTCCAGGCTAAGGTCTATGCGATACTTGCTTGTGTAAATCGTATTCGGGAAATTGACGGGTCTAGGAGGCGGATTACTATCTGCTCTGACAGTCAGGCAGGCATCAAAGCACTGAGTGCTTGGAAAATAACGTCGGGACTGTTCCTAGAGTGCAGGAAGCACATCTCAGCTAAGCACAAGGTATCACTGATGTGGGTACCTGGGCACGCTGGAGTAAAGGGTAACGAAATGGCGGATCATCTGGCCAGGATGGGATCCGGCAACAGTTTTGTGGGCCCGGAACCAGCCTTAGGACTATCTGCAAACTTGATTAGGAAAACAACAGGAGAGTGGATCCAGAATCAACACTCTCTGAGATGGAATAACATCTCTGGTCATCTCCGTCAAGCTCGGGAACTATTAGCAGGGCCTGCAGAGAGAATAGGACGATTTTGTCTCTCTCTGGATAGGAGTAACTTGAGATTGCTAGTAGGCGTCACTTGTTTGTGATGAGGGTGGTCAACGATAAAACGGATAGGACCTATGAATGTACTTGCCTTTGCCAAAAGGGCAGGTCTTAGGAACTAGCGCGGATAGAGGCGCAAAAGGGCCCATCGTGTGGCCTATGCACCAGCCACATTCCCTGCTGGATAGCCTCTGGTCCTTATTCATTCATTCAATTACATGCATACGTAGAGAAGTCAGTAGGCCGCTGTGAAGTAGTTCAAGGCTTTGTATACCTCGGTTCTTTGATCGACAACTCGGGTAGCTGTGAAAATGAGATTCGACGGCGCATTCAACAGGCACGTGTGGCCGTGACAGAACTCACTAAAGTATGGCGTGACCATAACATGACTAGAACTACCAAAATGTCACTCGTTCAGCCTCGTTTGTTCTCTATATTTTTGTATTCTCCTGAAACTTGGACTGTTAAAAAGGCAGATCGAGCTCGCATAGATCCTTTTGAAATGCGGACGTGGAGGAGAATGCTGAGAATCTCTTATACCAGCCGTCGAGCTAACGTTTCCATACTGGATGAGGTCGGTGATCCAAAGAGGCTATCCTTCATTGCATCGACGAGAATGCTTTCATTCTTCGGACATATTCACAGAAGCGATAATATGGAGAAACTTGTAGTTCAGGGTCATGCCCCGAGTGGGCGGCGCTGTGGCCGTCCCCCTACACGCTGGGTGGATACGACGAAACAGTTGCTGGATATGAGTATCAAGAGCGTCACTGAACTAACAGTAAATCGCGAACGATGGCGAGCTACATTTCTCAAAACTATTGATAATATTCGTGTCGGCAGTACTCTAGCTCCGACTTAATGCATTTTACGAGTTCACAACATATCTGTTAAGACATTGTGACTATGATGATGATGATGAAATACGTAGAAATTATTCGCACCGGTATTTTTCCTGAAACAGAATCACCATTCTTGCGCTCTAGGCTATACATAGACAGCAAAGGACGCAGTATATCCTATTTCAAACTTAAATTAAAACAGGATATTCCCATTTCCATCCATCCTACTCACGAGTCCTGCTGCTTTTTCCTTGTTTTTCAGCCTTGACGTTTACATCAGGTGGGTAAAAATAAATTACGTACTTTTCTTGCAACGGCCAAGTTATAACAAGATGTGAAGTAAGGGAATCTAACGAGCCAGGGAGGGCGTTTAAGGCGTAGTGGGTAATTACCGACTTAAGAGAATTAAATAGAAGTTGCATGCCTTGAGCATTCACAGTAGCATGCAAAGTGTTTGTCCAAGAAAAGTGAATAAACAGTTTCATTAGTAATCAGGACTTTCACTAGAAGATTGTTTTACTTCCAATAGGCGGTGGAAGTTTACTGTAATCGCGAAAAATTAAGAATTTGCAAAATGTTCTTGGCACGTTTTATATCTACAGGGTGAGTTTTTACTACCGGATCGGTCGATAACTTCACTACTGTAGAAGATAGCGAAAAAAGTTGTATATAAAACAAAATATTTTGATTTATACAGGGTGATCCATAACTACGTGGTGATGCGAACATACACTTTTTTGATGGCGCACCCTATACAGTAATCCATATTTAGATTCTACCAATGATTCTAGTTCTCAAAGTATGAGGTATTGTAACATATCGCTGTCAAATGAACCGTACTGTATATTGAAAACCAACAAATCAAACATTATTTTTTTACATAGGAGGACAAAAATATTATCTAGTTTTAATACAGGCTGTAAAAAAGTAATCGGTGGCATTTAAAAAAAATGTAGTCAAGTTGATTGACTCAGTACTTCCCACACATTCCGATGATACCAGTTTTATTATTTTCCCACAGCATGAAATTATAGTCTAGATGCCACTGCAACCAAATCATCGCTCAACCGACCGCAAAAAAGTGTTTTATTCTACTAGATGCTTCTTTCACAGGTCAATAGACAATCTATCATGAATACAACAAATTTTTGAGTTTTACGAACCTCCACCCCCGAACCACCCCAATTTCACCCTAACCAAAAAAAAATTAAATCATCAGGAACCTCTAAGATGTATAAAATGAAGTTTGAGGTGTTTTTTTATATTTTTTGTTTTTTTATTATTGTCGCGCCGCCACTGAAATGATATCAAAAAGCCATACCCGTCGCGGTAATAGACCTGTGTCAAAATGTCAATAAAATCAATTCAGAAGTTTCCACGTACACAATACAGAACGATCCAAAGTAATACTCGTATGTATTTTGTATGCATCAGAAGGTTTAAGTCCCTTGGTTCCTGTAGTACACAGGGCAATGTTCGGATGGACCTAAAAAAGTGCTAGGTCTTTCTCTCTCAGGTCAGTAGTCAGCCTATTATGAATACAACAAATTTTTCAGCTTTACAACCCCCCACCCTCCAACGACCCCAATTTCGCCTCTACTCCAAAAAAAGTAGAAAATGATCAGGAACCCCTAAAACACCTAAAAACGAAGTTTGAGGCATATTTGAAATTTTTCGTTTTTTGCTAATTACTCCGCCGCCCATGCACCGATTTTCAAAATTGTAGCAACATTACCTACTACGACCTTACGTCATATCACTACCCAAATTTCATCAAAATCTATGCAGCGGTTACTGAGAATAGGAGGCTAGAAAAACGCCAACAGACAGATAGACCGACAGACAGACCGACAGACAGACCGACAGACCGACAGACCGACGGAAATGAGTGACGTGGATTTTCGTTATTGTAGGCATCATAAAACGCCCAAAAAGTATATTATCTCAAAATCGAAAATTTTCGCGATCACAATACTCCCCTCACCTATCGGTGTGGGAAGTAAAAAAGAGAAAATCTAGTTTTAGCATTCAGTGATTGAACAGGTGTAAAGCTGGAGAGGAGAATGTGTGAAAGTAAAGTGTCAAAATTTTATGTGATATACAGTTCAGCCAATATCCTGTACAAGGCGTAACCTTTAAAGGTGGCATTTATTTGTACTTATGTATGAATAGGACCCAGTATTGTACGCTATCAAACAAGAAGTGTCCAAACCAACACCAGGTTCTAATGAACAACCAGGCTCTGCCAATGAGTCACTTATTCAAGCTGTTAGGAGTCAGCATTACAGAAAATCTGATCTGGCACGAACACGTTGTGTCAATTGCAACAGCTGCTGGTAAAAAGCTGGGGTACCTATTTAGAGCGAGAAAGTACTTCTCACCATGTAACCTCCTCACGCTATATAACGCCCAGATAAGACCTGGCTTGGTGTATTGCTCTCATGTCTGGGGAGCTGCTGCCCCTACTACTCTGTCTATACTTGATGCTTTATAGAGAAGGGCAATTCGACTAATTGGAGACCTGGCCTTAACGCGCCACCTCCAGCCACTTTCTCACCGGCGTGTTGTTGATGACCTCTCACTCTTTTACCGATATTCCAACGGAATCTGCTCTTCTGAGCTATCCTCTATCATTCCGCCGCTCACCGTTCCTATTAGATGCACCCGCGCGACCGCTGCATCTCATCCTAAGGCGGTCGTTCTTCATACATCAAGAACTGAGCGCTACAACCGCACATTCATTCCCAGGGTGTCCAAGGCTTGGAATGGGCTGCCAGAAGATGTATTTATTGGGCCTGCGCGTATTGGCCCATTCAAATCCCGCGTTAACAAACTTCCCCCAACATAACCCTTTCACAGCAGCCGCGGTACTCTGGTATTTAGGCTCTGCCTACGCGGTCTGCTCAGTTATAAAAAAAATAAAAAATAATAATAGTAAATAATAATAAATAATGTCGTTGCTTGTTATTTTTTAATGCCCTGTGAAAATTTCATCTACCCTGCTCCTGCATATTAAGAGTTATAGACAGTTCAAGAGTTACTCCTGACTCTCAGACAGACAGACAGAAAGAAATGACTAACATTCAGTGGTCAGACGTAAGACGTACTAAAAGACTCCTACAATACTTGCTCACTTGCGTCTAGGGAGCAGTTTACACAAATTATCCATAGTGAAGCCTGAGTAATTAGCAACTGACAGTAACTCTGTAACCGTAATCTATTTTTTTGGTTTCGGGTATGCGATTTGTTGTGAGTTGTTTTTTAGTTTGTTCTTAACTAAATGCGGACAGGCAGAGACAGAGTATCTAAGATCAGCTTTGTTACAAAATAAAATTCTACGAAAAAATGAAAGACATATATAAACATATAAACAAAGAAAAGGAAATAATTAGAATATACATCTAAGAGGCTTTAGAAAAAGCCAAAACCTTGCCCGAAATGGACGTTTTGAAAAAAAAGGTGGCACCTTTAAGACCCACATTGGCTGCAGTTAAAATGGCGGAAGGAAGAAACTGGATAAAAGATAAAACCAACATCAGTATCAACCACGCCACACAACAAAAACATAACTTTTTTCAAAACTCAAAAGAAAAAAGTGCTAATAAATATCAAAACCCTCTGCAGCTGAGAGTCAAAAGCTTGCTGCTATGGTTTTATTCAAGGAATAAGCATCTAAAACATATTTTTTTCTTTTCATTTTCAGTAAAAGTCTCATAGTTTTATTTCATGCTTATTAATATAATTTTAATTCAAAAAGAATAAAAAACTTAAAAAAAACGCACAACTCAACTAGTACCTATTTAAAATTTATCAGCCCTAATGAGCAACAATTATTTATATACCTACATACATAATACAGTTTATTATTACTCACTCCTAAATGATTTGAGGGTTATTTGTAGTTTATCCAACGCCAACTTTTCAATTATTAATTTAAAACAATGGTCATGCGTCAGACAGTCTACAGTGGGTTGCCTAGGTTCATAATGGATAAATTGTGTAAACTGCTGCGTAGACGCAAGTTACTTGCTCTGCTTGTTGGCATGGCAAGTCGGCATCAGCCGCCTTCCTTGCCGTGCAAAAAAAGACCTGTCGCACTCATAAATAATATTTTCGGAGTCCGGTCACGGGTCCGGGTCCGTCCGGGCGCGTCTGCCTCGACAGATCGATCTTTCTGCACGCGTCTACGCCGTGAATGACAAACGGGCGGACGAGGCGTAGATTGAGGGAGGGAGGCTTAGAAGGAGAGGAGGGCGATGCCTGGAATGATGGAAACGAGCAAGTTTCGGATGTCTCTCAATTCCTACCACTACAAGAAGTTGTTACCCTTAAACTTGGGGCTTCTTGCAAAATTTAGAATTTGAAAAATCGTATGGCCCACTCTGTGGTTTGGAGAACATTGATTGTGGAAATGGAGGGACAACCATTAATCGAGTCACCTTCCGTCAAGCTTTTGGGGATCAACATCAACAATAGCATGTCCTGGCACGACTATTTCGTCAGTACTGCTAAAACGGCATTCTAGAAGCTTGGAGTTTTGTTCCGCTGGAGGAAGTTGTATAGACCAGAGCACCTACTGTTGTTCTACAAGGCACAGATCCGACCATCGTTGGAGAATTACTTCCATATGTGGGGATGCTCTCCGAAGCACTCTCTAAAGCTTCTGGGCACTATTCACAGAAGAAAGCAATTAGACTAATCGATACGCCTAACCTCACAAAGAACCTCCACAGCCTGGAACATCGAAGAATGTTGGTTGACCTGTCATTGTTTAACAGATTCTATCACGGAAGATGCTCGAGTGAACACCGAAGGCCGTTCGAACGAGGAACACTAGAAAGGCTCTGCGAGCCTGTCCTTTCCAGGTCGAGGTATCTACTCCCCGAACCAGTCTCCTCCAGCATTCCTTCTTTTGGAGACCTCCGATGCTGTGGAATGAGTTGCCGGGGAATTTGTTTCCCGACGGCTACAACCTGCAGTGTTTCAAATCTAACGTACACAGAGACTTATCCTCTCAGCGCTTCTACGGCGTCAAAGCCTTTCAGTCTTTGTGGGAGGCTGACCATAAAAAATGCGTATATTATGTAAAAGCATACAAAACCTTGGTTTGGTCATCAGAAATAGTTGACAGTTAGCTCACTGATTCAAGAAGTCTAATTTTACTATATTTTTTTTATTAGATTTGTTCTTAAGCATTCTCTAGAGTATTTGGTACTTTGCTTATCCATAATATTGAGAGAATCCAACGTCCCTTTGTGAAGTAGTTGTGGTACAAAGGAGATGATGTCTATCCGGAAAGAGGTATGCAGAATAATATACTGCTGAGTAGCTTCAACCTATCAAATTCAGGGAAACGTAGAATTTATGTTGCTGCCGTTTCAGTCCCCTAGCCACCGTCCTATCTCAAACACACCTAAATCTATCGTAATATCCAAAACATGGTGAACTACTAGGTTTCGGATACCTATAGAGTTTCTCGATGGCAAAATCTACAGTCTATGCATTCGACAACTATACGATACTGATCTGTTTTGTGTTTTAAGGAACTTGATGCGAGATGCGACTCAGGAATACTCTCGGGAATACTTTTTGTCCTAACTCGATTCCCCAGTGTTCAAATTTTTGGTTTGAATATATGTATATGTTTTCTATTTTTTCTAAGGGATGAAATAACCGAGATCGATATAGGTCAAACACATACAATTGTATAATTTGTTATTCAGTATTTCCCACGATACGGCCAATATTCATTTGATTTTGCTTCAAAAAAGAAAAGAGGCTCGTTTGATGAAGATTTTTTTCTCTTACGATTATTCAGGCATAAAGTATGAATATTTGTGTTTTACACTCGGTTTTACATTTTATTTTGTTTTATTTGTTGTACCTGTTACTTTTCTTCAGTTCTAAAAATACATTTTCTACGTTAGTTTTATTTCAGTAGCCTTTCTGAAATTTATGAAGCATTGAATTAGTCTACTAAAATCTACTGAATTATTAACTACACACTTACTGAAGAGATGAAAATCGAACTAGCAGCCCTGATACCTCGCCCACATTTCTAGCACGCATTTCTCAAAACACATTCCTCGCCAACATACCTTGGTTCATACGTAAAAAAAACTCGCTTCGCTAAGCCGTTTCCACCAGAGCTGTGCTGAGCGAGGTAATTCGTTAAAAACACATTCCTCGCAACACATCCTCGCACATCTCTGGTGAAAACGCAGCCTTAAGGGTCTAGGGTATAGCGCGCGAAATTGAGAATCCAAGAAAAGACGTATTCCCGTGTTAGCGAGGAGGCGTGGCCGCCTGTTCCCTTTCTCCAGTGTGTGTGTCTAAGATGAGGGGAGATAAGTCCAAAAATCCAAAGGTAAGGTCCAAAGGTCACCATAAAAATGAATTTCGATTTTCCAAGCTCCTGACGTTACATTTAGACTTACAGTAATGACTCAAATAGCAAACTGAAAAAGAAAGCTTGCGCTTGTGCAACTATTTAGCCTTTTTTTGATATCGTGTTTGGTTGTTAAATTACAGGCATTTATAGAATGTATGATTTTGCATTGCGAGTTTTTTTGCATATTAAAAAACTTTTTTGAGAAAATCTAAAATAGTTGTCATTCACTAAGGTCTTAACTATCGCCTTCTGGAATATTATATATGTAGTTTGAAAATAGAGTGAGTTATGCGAGAAATTGTGAGTCCGTGTTTTACATGGCAACTACGTATGTATAAATGTGTGTATCCAGGCCTCTTCCTCGTATATGTAACAATAGACAGTTTCTAAGCTTATCCAAAACCCAGTACGTTGTCAGAATGGACAACTTACACACATTACCGTTTCTGTATGCCCGCGGAATCAATAGAAGGAGCAAGGAAGTTGTAAAAGAAGAAAGAAACCCCGCCTACTTGGTTACTGCAGTGGACGTCAATATGCCCGCCGGTCGTGCGTTCGCCGTGGTTGCTTCTTCTCCCCCACCACTTCTCTCTTTAAATATTCACCTGATCGATAGACGTACTCGTCTATCCCCAAATAAATTAATTAAACTAATATTCGGGCCGGTCGCCTTGCTTGCTTGCCACTCCGCTTTCTAGCCTGAGGCCACCTGCTCACCTGTTATCTGTCTTATCCGTCGCGTCGTCCTTGGCCCGGTTAGCGCGGGAGCTGCAGCTGATACCGTTTTAGCAATGAGATTAAGGTTGCGTTTCCACCAGAGATGTGCGGGATGTGTTTTTTTTCCAGGAGCCGTCCGACCTTGCTGTCCCCGTCAATACTTAAGCCTTAAGGCCTATTGTATTATTGCTTCTCTCATTTACAGTATCCACTCCAGCAATCTGGATCCCTGCATAAGTTTATGCAGTTTACCTACTGGTCCTGGTGCTGAGCCGTACTCCATTGGTTCTAACTTGGTCTTCCCAAAGAGCTGTTGTCTCTTGTGATCTAGCGCTTCGCACTCACAGAGCACATGTAGGGCTGACTCAGTTCCTCTTCCACACAGTCTGCTTTTGAGGTCTCTATTGTAGAGTCCCATTTTATTCAGGTGTTCCTTCTGGCCACAATGTCCTGTGAGGAGACCCGTCGTTATTCGAAGCTGATTCCTACTCAAGGGAGCTCAGATATTTTCTTGCACGGACCTTCAATGAATGTTTTTCCATGAACACATCCTGGCAACAAGTTCCACTGCTCCTTGTGCTGATGTTTCATCCATTCTCCGACCTGGTGTCTGATTGTGCTTTTAGGCACCCCCAGGGCGGGTTCTGCTCCAATGTATAGGGCAGACGAGCCTAGTCTTGCTAGCTCGTCCGCCCTTTCGTTGCCTCTTATACCTGAGTGTCCAGGCACCCACTCCAAAGTTACTTTGTTGTGTTCTGCCAGTCTTCCCAGTTCTTGTAAACATTTCCAGACTAGAGCAGACGTAACTTTGGGCGCTTCTAGTACCCTAAGTGCAGCCTGACTGTCTGTAAGTATTGCGATCCTCTTGTTCATTATTGATCCTTGCACATTGCAGGATGGCGTACACCTCTGACTGAAATACCGAGGCGTATTTTCCTAGCGGAATGCTCTGTTTAGTTCCTCTTCCAAAGATTCCCGCTCCTGTGCCTTGCTCGGTCTTTGATCCATCTATGTACCAGACTATTTCCCGATGCAGGTTGTTTACTTTACAGAGTTCTCGATCTCTTATTATAGTTTCGAATTTCTTGTTGAAGATGTATTTCGGAGTTATGTGGTCCTTTTTAGCATCCATTATGGTGTGCCCCACATATTGTGCGATTTGGTTGTGCCTAAGATCCTTGTAAATTCCTCTTGGTAGGGTTTGTAGTCTAGAGTAGCCCATTCTCGCCTCGCGCATTATTACAATTTGCAACGGAGGGATGGTCTCCAAGACTGCAGTGGGTGCGCTTTTCATTGCACCTGTTATGGACAGACTAGTAAGTCTTACACCTTGCTTAGTTCTACTATAGCACCTCGCTGTTTCATCTTTGGCCACCAGACCAAAGACGCATATGTAATCATGGGTCTCACCACCATTGTGTATGTCCAATGCACCATGGCTGGACTTAGACCCCATGTCTTACTATGCGAGCGCCTCGATAGCACTAATGCCATCTCGGCTCTTCTTTTAACTCTTTTGAGCTGAGAGTTTCAGGTTAGCTTAGAGTCTAGTACTACTGCGAGGCTGTGTTATGGGGAATGTCTTTTTAACGATTGGTTTTAATGTATTGCTAACCTTTTCGAGAATTTGGTCTTTCGCATTTAATAAGACAAACTATGGAGCAATGCTATATTACTTCACCAATAGGGTGGTGGTTCACACCTTGATTAGCGTCTTCTAGAATCTGTGCTTTTTCGAAAGAGACAAACAATTCGATTTCTCCTCACTCTAGTAGGGCTGCGCGAGGATAAGTGTCTGTGCACGTTAGATTTGAAACGCTTCAGGTTTTAGTCGATGGAAAACGAATCCCCGGTAACTCATTCCATAGCGTCGAATTTCTCCAAAAGATGGAGTACTGGAAAAGACTGGTTCGGGGAGTAGGAACCTCGACCTAGTAAGGATGAGCTTGCAGAGCCTCCATAGTGTTCCTCGTTCGGACGGCCTTCGGTGTTATTATCTGGGAGAGCTCGCTCAATCTTTCGTGATGATAGAATCTGTAAGACAGGAACAAGATAGCCACCCTTCATCGCTGTTCCAAGCTGTGGAGGTCCTTTGCGGGGTTAGGCGTATTGATTAGTATCTGACAACACTGATGTTAGCGTTTTTGAATTCTGTATGTTCAAAAACCCCCGAGTATTGAATTTCACCGTTCCAGCTGTGACAGTTTTGGAAATATTTAAGCGTTATGCGTTAAGGTATAGAGCAGCCCTCGTATATCGGCTTTCATACGCAGCGGCGTATAGAACCCGCGCTCTCTAGTGGCCAAGTGGATGCACCTTGGCGTCCCACCAAAACGTCTACTGCTGCTAATCAGAGATTTCCTTGGTTTGCCGTTACCTTCGGGTACTAGATGGCGCATCGGCAGAATTCTTTCTGTCTGCTCGCACATGTTCAGAACTAGTTTGGTAATGGGTGATTAAGGTGATGGTAGTAGATAAATGATTTTAATTAAAAACAGTACACATCCATGAAAATCAAGAACAAAACTCAGCAGTTTTCGAGAAATCCAGGGTGGCAACTTTCCAAATGAACATCCTGTATTCTGCACATCCATTGCTGTAACTGTGCGACACTACCTACCTACGTATGTATATTCTCCACATTTCCAATGACATATACGCTCTAACAATCTCCTCTACCCTATTTGACTGGAAGCGGTAGCGGTATCTCTCCATCTCTCTCTCTCCCTCTCTGTCTCTGTCTTATTAACCCACCGCCCGACAACTCGATCGAAATTAGGAAGTTAGCGTGAATGTAGAGATTGTCTTTTACCCGACGCGACGCAGAAGCGGTATTGTGTGAGCTAGACACGACTGATAATGGCACCTCCAACTACTACCCAGTGTCTTTGAAATGTTAACTGTGAGGCGCTCCTCATTACCGAATTCGATTTAATAAGATGTTAACTAACGGCTAGGCGACCCACAGACGCTTCGGAAATCCTCAGAGGAAAAACTGTACAGTCCTGGCCTTTTGCGCCTCTATCCGCACTAGTTCCTAAGGCCTGCCCTTTGGGCAAAGGCAAAAACATTCTTAGGTCCTATCCGTTTTATCTCTATTGGTTCCAAGGTTCTTGAGCCCAGCATAGTCTGCCTGTGATAACCCAGGGTTTCACAGCGACACAAGATGTGTGCCGAGGATTCTTCCTCTTCACCACACCACGTGCACGTTGGGTCGTTGACCACCCTCATCACGAACAAGTGACGCCTGAAAGTGTTGTGGCCCGTTAATAGGCCTACTAGCAATCTCAAGTTACTCCTATCCAGAGAGAGACAAAATCGTCCTATTCTCCCTGCAGGGCCTGCTAATAGTTCCCACATCAGTGATACCTTGTGTTTAGCTAAGATGTCGTCAAGAACCCTCCTGCACTCCAGGACCAGTCCCGACGTTATTTTCCAAGCACTCAGTGCTTTTATAGCTGCCTGACTGTCAGAGCAGATAGTAATCCGCCTCCTAGACCCGTCAATTTCCCGAATGCGATTTACACAAGCAAGTATCGCATAGACCTCAGCCTGGAATACTGTGGTGTGCCCCCCAAGAGGGAGTGAAAGTCTTGTATGGGGTCCGTAGACTCCCAAGCCCGAGCCTTCTCTAGCGAGTGAACCGTCTGTGTACCAGACCTGTCCTCCTCCTTCGATGAGCTGTCTTTCCCTCGACTCCCATTCTTCCCTTGATGGAAACACCACCGTAAAATTGCGATTGAAGCGATGCGTAGGAGAAACTATATCGCTCCTCGCCAACAAAATAGGACTATCCTCATGCAACTCCACTAGAATCGTCGAATGTCCTTTGCCTGGATTCATAAAAGTCCAGCTACCCTGACTCCAGAGACGGAACCCAGTTTTTCTAGCTTCCCCTTGAATTACCAGATCCAAAGGAGGAAGATTCAATAGTGTTTCAATGGCACTCAAAGGTGTTGTGCGCACTGCACTGGTTATACTAAGATATGCCAAACGTTGAACCTTATTAAGTTTGGCTCTTATTGCCTCCGTCTTTATACAGGTCCACCACATTATGGAGCCATATACAGGGTTGGGATAAAGTATGGAACCAAGCAAATAACTTTGGAACGGAAAGAGTGATGTTGCTGAAAATTTGCAGGCAAGTGTAGTGACGTCTAGTGCATCCGAAGACATTATGTTAGCTATTAATGTACTTCCGGTTTAACCGGAAGTACCGTCAACTTTTTTAACTTAAATGGGACATCCTGTATATTTTTGCAGATTTTAATTCATCTTTTTTTCCGAATACGTCCACAGTGGGTTCAGCATTAGTTTCTGTAAAAACGGGAAAGATATAGCTTCTTTATCATTTCAGGTGTTTAAAATGCCGGTCATTCAAAGTCGGTTTTGGCGATCGCGTGAGAACTCACAAAGAAGTGTATCAACTTTTAATGATTTACGTCCCGACAGGGGTCCTATAACACATTTGACGGTGACTAAAAACAAAAATACAAAAAAAATTACCTCAAACGGGAAGACCGCAGACCGGACACGGGCGAATTTGTGAGACAATTTTTTTAAGGAACAAATACTAAACCCACTATGGACGTATTCGGAAAAAAAAGATGAATCAAAATCTGCAAAAATATACAGGGTGTCCCATTTAAATTAAAAAAGTTGACGGTACTTCCGGTTAAACCGGAAGTACATTAATAGCTAACATAATGTCTTCGGATGCATTAGACGTCACTACACTTGCCTGCAAATTTTCAGCAATATCACTCTTTCCGTTCCAAAGTTATTTGCTTGGTTCCATACTTTATCCCAACCCTGTATTTCTAAAGTGCCAATGCCAATACCTTATACAAGACGTATAGCCTTCGAGGTGGCAGTAATTGTCTTGTCTTATAATAGTACAAATAAATGATAGAATGATAGAAAGTTGCTGAAGGGCTGATTTCTTTGGACAGAAAGCAGCTGGTCTCATTTCTTTTTGATTAATAAACGACGGTGTTCCTGAGGGTTCTGTCTTATGCCCTACAATGTTTCTGCTGTACATCAACGAGTTGCTGGAAATAACATCCCATCCAATGCAAAGCTTTGCAGAGGACAGTGCATTAATTTCGTGTATGGCAGCAAGCAAGACACTATCATCCCATCAGGAGACGGTACGCCGGCGACAGCAACATGCCTCACAGATCAACGTAGATATCAAAACAAGTGTCGAGTGGGGATTGGTGGAGATTAGCTTTTTGGGATCAACATCAACAATAACATATCCTGGCATGACCACGTCGTCAGTACTGCTAATGCAGCATCTCAGAAGCTTGGAGTTCTGTTCCGCTGTGGGAAGCTGTATACACCAGATCAGCTACTACTCCTCTACAAGGCACAGATCCGACCATCGCTGGAGTATTGCTCCCATGTGTGGGGATGCGCTCCGAAGAACTCGCTAAAGCTTCTGGACAATACTTTGAGGGAGGCTCTCCATAAAAAATATCGGTGTTGCTTTTATTCTGCACTTGGTACATACATAACTATTAATGTACCCCTTCTAAAGGGTAAAAAGCCTAAGAGGGTATATGTTAATACACGCTACGTTACCGTAAAATACCGCGGGCCCCGATTGGATACATCATTTGAATTTAGCGTAGTGAACGAACGAATATTAGGGATATGTTGTGACCTCAGGGTAACAACTGAACATAGAGGTAGTAAACAACTAATTCTAATAGGCCGACATCTTTTCGTACGTTTTCATATCGACCACCATGTACGGCAATCATAATTGTTTACTATCGTCTTAATTGTATAGTATCCAGAAATATTCCATTCTACGTTAAAAAAGACGGTATTTTGATGGTTCAAGAATGATTACAAATCAGTAGATATACAGGGTGAGTTTTTAGTACCGGCTCGGTCGATAACTTCACTACTATAGAAGATAGCGAAAAAAGTTGTATATAAGAGCTGTAGCCACGGATATGCTCCTTACTCAGAAAATATTTAGATTTATGCAGGGTGATCCATAACTACGTGGTGATGCAAACATGCATTTTTTTAAATGAGACACCCTATATATTATTCCATATTCAAATTCTAATAATGATTTCCGTTCTTCCAATATAGGGTTTTGTTACATTATACAGGGTATTCCAAAAGTTATGACCATTTTTATATCCAAATCGTGGTCAAATCAACGTACTGTATATCAAAAAGTAATAAATCAAAAATTATTTTTTTTACATGAAAAGATTAAAGATATCGTCTAGTTTTAAAATCGGCTATAAAAAAAGCCCGCGACGCATATTCGTATACAGGGTGATGTAGAATGCAAAATCTAGATTTTCCTCTTTTTTCAAATGTAACCCCCCATATTTTATTTTACCAAAGAATTGCTTTTAATATGCTCTTTCATCTTTGTATAACACTTGTTATGCCTGCATTCATTAGTTTCTGAGATATTTCGATTTTTCTACAAATTTTAAATATACGTTCTATTTGTTTACTAAAATTTATTTATTTTGAGAAAATACTATCAAATTTTGTTTTTGCTTAACCAACAACAAAAATATAAGGTCATAATAATACTTAATCAAGTCAAAACACTGAATTAACGATATATAAGTGTGCTGAGGAAACAAGGTTATAGACGTTATGCTTAATTATCAAGCATATATGTATCAGGTAGGCTATGAAATATTAAACGACACGGTCCAAATAAAACGATTCTTCAATATTTCAAACGCATTGGTTTTAGACTGCGTCCGTTCTGGATATTGCTGTTCATAGTTGATATATTCTAGAGCCAAGTAGACAATTTCTCAAAGATTCGCCTAAATACCCTCAAAGGAAAAATTAATTTTTAAAGCTGGTTTTTCACACAGTACCGAATTATTGAGCAGGTTATGAAAACTGTCAATTTTTCAAAGCACACTTGATAAATCTGCATTGTAATTATGCATGACGCCTACACAATTGTTTCCTCAGCATATTTGACTTTATTATCTCGATGATTTAGGGTTTTGACTTCATCAAATAGTATCATGACCTTATAATTTAGTTGTTCGTTTAACAAAAACAAATTAGATAGTACTTTGTCAAAATAAATAAATTTCAGTACACGAATAAAAGATATATTTTAAATTTACCGAAAAATCGAAATATCTCGGAAACTGATCGACGTAGGTACAACAAGTGCTGTACAAAGATGAAAGAGCATATTAAAAGCAATTCTTTGGTAAAATAAAATATGGGGGGTTACATTTAAAAAAAGAGGAAAATCTAGATTTTGCATTCTACATCACCCTGTATACGAATATGCGTCACGGGCTTTTTTATAGCCGATTTTAGAACTAGAGGACATTTTTAATCTTTTCATGTAAAAAAAATAATTTTTGATCGATTACCTTTTGATATACAGTACGTTCATTTGACCGCGATTTGGATATAAAAAAAGTCATATCTTTTGAAATACCCTGTATGATGTAACAGAACCCTATATTGGAAGAACGGAAATCATTAGTAGAATTTGAATATGGAATAACATATAGGGTGTCTCATTTAAAAAAATGCATGTTTGCATCACCACGTAGTTATGGATCACCCTGTATAAATCTAAATATTTTCTGAGCAAGGAGCATATCCTTTTTTCGCTATCTTCTACAGTAGTGGAGTTATCGGCCGACCCGGTACCAAAAACTCACCCTGTATGTTGATCTCTACTGCGTTACTGCATATTTCTTCATCGTAAACGCAAATTCTGAAGTCTTACATAAATTTTGAGGAGTTGGCAACGCGGATATAATTTTCATGCGACTTATTTACTGTAGAACCCGGACTGTCAAACGTTTCTTTTGTTTGTGCGTCTTTTATGCTTGGTCAGTAAAATCGAATTTGCTATTTGTTGGTAACTGTAGTGAAGCTTTACGAACTTACTGCTATATTCGAGTGTAGTGTCGAGAACAGTTTTTTGAGATGGGACTCAAAAAGTGTTAAGTTAAGTGTAAAGTCGTTCTTGACTATAAAGATAAAAAGATGCCTGCAAAGTGTGCAGTACCAGGTTGCACTAGCAATTGTGCTTCCAATAAAGGACATACAAAACATAACCTTCCAGAGTGAAAAAAAGATTGGAAGGTGATTTTTAATGTGTTTCTAATTATTTACCTACCCAAACGAAATTATAAAGATAAAAAGATGCCTGCAAAGTGTGCAGTACCAGGTTGCAGTAGCAATTGTGCTTCCAATAAAGGACATACCAAACGTAACCTTCCAGAGTGAAAAAGAAGATTGGAAGGTGATTTTTAATGAGTTCCTCATTATTTACCTACACAAACGAAATTATAAAGATAAAACATGCCTGCAAAGTGTGTAGTGCCAGGTGGCACTAGCAATTGTGCTTCCAATAAAGGACATACACAGAAGTGGGTGAACGGTATTCCTCGTAAGGGCTGGTTATATTTATAAGAATAAAGACAATACTTTACAAACATTTAAGACCTATTTTAAAGCACAATGTGGTACCTACAATGTTTTCTGGACCTCCCAAATATCACAGAAAAAGACAGTTAATAGAACTCATCTGGGCATGCATCTGGGCATACCTACGAAAAGATTTGATAGTGAAAGGGAATCAAGACCAGCAAAAATGGCTTTACACAGCATTATTTACAATTTGAACTGTCACTGCGAGGTCACAGCTGATCAATGTTTGGAGGCTGAAGTGTCAAAGATGATGGCTTTGAGCACGCTATGCTGAAGTGGTTTGTTTACTACCTGTGTCTGAGGTTGTGACCCTCCACCGGACCAGAATGACCCTTAAATTTTCCGCGTTCCAGTACACTTTCCGATATGCCGGAAACGAGCATTTATTTATGGACGGCAAAGCACGAAGAAGTAGTTTTATGTGGCTATACACATGATAAAATTTCCTCGTAAACCGTGCCTAGGCAACAATGCCACATGGACCGTAAAATTACTTTTCTCTACCTTCCAGCTTCATAAATCTCTTCACCGAAATAGCTGGAGACAGAGGATATCCACCAGCAGCTTATCGGCCCGTGGAGGCCGACACTCCTCTCCTCTTGCTTTTGTTTTTCAAATATCATGCTGGACGAGCATGAAATTGAAAACAGACGAGGTAGCGATAATCAAGTATTTGTTGGGGGAAAATAGAAACTGGACGCTTAGACTGCTTTAAGGTTGGCCCATATGCTACGTTTTTTTTTAATTTATTTGTAACTGTTATACAAACTGTGGTCATCTTAGAAGGATATACCTTGTATAAGGATCTTTCCAATGTTTTGTCTGTACAGACCCTTTTCTTATGGTCAACCTCCCGCAAAGACTGAATGCTTGTGGCACTGTAGAATCGCTGCGAGAGGATAAGTTGTTGTTGTGTGGTAGGTTGCGGCCGTCGGGAAACAAATTCGCCAACAGCTTATTCCACAGCGTCGAAGTCCTCCAAAAGAAGGAATGTTGGAGGAGACTGGTTCGTGGAGTAGGGACCTCGACCTGGTAGGGATGAGCTCGCAGAGCCTCTCTAGTATTCGGTCTTTGGTGTTATTATCTGGGAAAGCCATCCTTCTTCGATGTTCCAGGCTGTGGAGGTCCTTTGTGAGGTTAGGCGTATCGATTAGTCTAATTGCTCTCTGCTGGATAGTGTGCAGAAGCTTTAGAGAGTGCTTCGGAGCGCATCCCTACACATGGGAGCAATACTCCAGCGATGGTCGGATCTGTGCGTTGTTGAGCAATACTAGTTGCTCTGGTGCACACTGTTTCCTACAGCGGAACGAAGCTCCAAGCTTCTGCCGTTTCAACAATACTGACGACGTGGCATTGAATGAATTAATAACGACCAGAGGCTATCCAGCACGGAATGTGGCTGGTGCATAGGCCACACGATGGGCCCTTTTGCGCCTCTATCCGCGCTAGTTCCTAAGACCTGCCCTTTTGGCAAAGGCAAGTACATTCTTAGGTCCTATCCGTTTTATCTCTATTGGTTCCAGGTTCTTGAGCCCAGCATAGTCTGCCTGTGATAACCCAGGGTTTCACAGCGACACAAGATGGGTGCCGAGGATTCTTAGTCTTCACCACACCACGTGCACGTTGGGTCGTTGACCACCCTCATCACGAACAAGTGACGCCTGAAGGTGTTGTGACCCGGTAATAGGCCTACTAGCAAGCTCAAGTTACTCCTATCCAGAGAGAGACAAAATCGTCCTATTCTCTCTGCTAATAGTTCTCGAGCTTGACGAAGATGACCAGAGATGTTGTTAAATCTCAGAGTGTTGATTCTGGATCCACTCGCCAGTTGTTTTCCTAATCAAGTTTGCAGATAGTCTAAGGGTGCTTCCGGGCCCACAAAACTGTTGCCGGATCCCATCCTAGCCAGATGATCCGCCATTTCGTCACCCTTTACCCCAGCGTGCCCAGGTATCCACATCAGTGATACCTTGTGTTTAGCTGAGATGTCATCAAGAGCCCTCCTGCACTCCAAGACCAGTCCCGAAGTTATTTTCCAAGCACTCAGTGCTTAGATGTCAGAGCAGATAGTAATCCGCCTCCTAGACCCGTCAATTTCCCGAATACGATTTACACAAGCAAGTATCGCATAGACCTCAGCCTGGAATACTGTGGTGTGCCCCACAAGAGGGAGTGAAAGTCTTGTATGGGGTCCGTAGACTCCAGAGCCCGAGCCCTCTCTAGCGAGTGAACCGTCTGTGTACCAGACCTGTCCTCCTCCTTCGATGAGCTGTCTTTCCCTAGACTCCCACTCTTCCCTTGACGGAAACACCACCGTAAATCGAGGTGGCATTGCCAGGACATGTTATTGTTGGTGTTGATCTCCAAAAGCTTGACGGAAGGTGACTCGTCTATTAGGTGACCCTCCATTTCTACAGTTGGTAAATCAACGTGTTGCGTTTGTAATAAAACGACGCACTTATAACTGCTATCGTGGTTTATTGACTGAACTAAGATTTTAGCTGATACATGTAAACAACGTCCGAATCTTTTGAAGCGTTGTCACAGAATGTCACTTGTCGCACATGCGACGTTGTCATGTTTACATCTTGAATAGAATTTATAGAGTTTTGTGTTCTTTGGATGAAAGTCTTAACACAACGTGAGACGTCTTTCTAAGTGTTGTTGCCTGGGTTTTCTTAGATGTTATGAGAGGCCAAAATCGAGATGGTGCTATCTAAACGGTCGATTACTGATAACTTACCGCACGTGTCTCTATTTTTAGCCTTTTGTCCTCGCCCGGCGTATATCGAAAACCTATTAGGACCGGGATATTGGGGAATCGACTAAGTTTTGGGTATTCAAGAGACGGGCGAAGTTTTCGGTGTATCTCGCTGTATGACGAACTTGTTAACAACTTTACGAAATGGGAAGGTAAGAAGGTCGATAGAAACCGCTTTGTTTCAAAACAAATGGGCATTTTCTTTAATAACGAAAGATACGACGCACAGTGAAATTTGATTACAAATTAAGATCGTCAGGTTCGGCTAAAAAATCGAAAACCTTTATTTGCCCTTCTATTAAGATGAAATCTCGGGTTTTAGATAACTTGAGGGTGCTGATAACAAATCCTGTCGCAGTTTTGAGTTTCAGTCTCGTCTGACGAAAATCAAAAATTTCAGATCTTTCAGATCTTCAGGTTTACCTAAAAAACTTAAAATCTTTATTTGTCCTTCTATTGAGATGAAATCTCGTATTTTGTGTAATTTGACGGTGCTGATAACAAATCCTGTCGTAGTTTTGAGTTTCAGTCTCGTCTGACGAAAATCAAAAACTTCAGATCTTTCAGTTCTTCAAGATTACCTAAATAATCTAAAACCTTTATTTGGCTATCTATTAAGATGAAATCTCGTGTTTTGGATAATTTGAGGGTGCTGATTGCAAATCCGGTCGCAGTTTTGAGTTTCAGCTTCGTTTGACGATAATAAAAAATTTCAGATCTTTCAGTTCTTCAAGATTACCTA
This sequence comes from Callosobruchus maculatus, assembly GCA_951848785.1. Lineage (NCBI taxonomy): Eukaryota > Metazoa > Arthropoda > Insecta > Coleoptera > Chrysomelidae > Callosobruchus > Callosobruchus maculatus. The sequence continues at coordinate 1,293,225 of CATOUR010000084.1, read as the reverse complement.
AAAAATCTAAAATCGTTATTTGGCTTTCTATTAAGATGAAATGTCGTGTTTTGGATAATTTGAGGGTGCTGATTACAAATCAGGTCGCAATATTGAGTTTCAGGCTCGTTTGACGAAATTCAAAAATTTCATATTTTTCAGATCTTCAAGTTTACATAAAAACTCGAAAATCTTTATTTGGATTTCTATTAAGATGAAATATTGTATTTTGGATAATTTGGGGGTGCTGATTACAAATCAGGTCGCAATATTGAGTTTCAGGCTCGTTTGACGAAATTCAAAAATTTCAGATCTTTCAGATCTTCCAAGTTTACGTAAAAACTCGAAAATCTTTATGTGGATTTCTATTAAGATGAAACCTCGTGTTTTGGATAATCTGAGGGTGTTGATTATAAAACCGGTCGCAGTTTTGAGATTCAGTCTCATTTGACGAAAATCAAAAATTTCAGATCTTTCGACTTTCAAGTTTACCTAAAAAATCTAAAATCTTTATTTGGCTTTCTATTAAAATAAAATCTTGTGTTTTGGATACTTTGGGGGTGCTGATTACAAATCAGGCCGCAGTTTTGAGTTTCAGTCTCGTTTGACGAAAATGAAAAATTTCAGATACATACTTCAGATCTTCAAGATTACCCAAGAGATTACCTAAAAAATTGAAAATCTTTATTTGTCTTTCTATTAAGATGAAATCATGTACATTGAATAGTTTGAGGGTGCTGATTACAATTCCGGTCGCACTTTTGAGTTGCAGTCTCGTTTGACAAAAATAAAAAATTTCAGATCTTTCAGATTTTCAAGTTTACTTAAAAAATTTAAAATCTTTATTTGGCCTTCTATTAAGATGAAATCTCGTGTTTTGGATAATTTGAGGGTGCTGATTAGAAATGCGGTCGCAATTTTGAGTTACAGTCTCGTTTGAGTATATGACTATAACAACTGTCGCCCTAGTGAATGTGATAATTATTGTAATTTGCGAATAACATTTTTTTTGCTGTTTCAATATGCATTCAAGACTTCGTCATGCACCTTCTCATAAATTACATAATTTTAATTGATAGATATGCTTACCTGCCAAAAAAGGTTTTTTGAACACAACACACAACACACACAACAATAATTATGATGAAAATGTCCAAAAAACTGTAAAAAAAATAAAAGTCCTTAAGTTTACATGGCGGTATACGGAAAACTAGCCACATTTGTCCAATATCAGCTGATCAAGACGATTGAGGTTATGGTCGTGGAATTGCTCTAATATGAAATTAGATTGTTAGAAAAACTAAGGGGATGCAACACTTTTTACTTCCCACAGCGATAGGTGAGGGGAGTATTGTGATCGCGAAAATTTTCGATTTTGAGATAATATACTTTTTGGTCGTTTTATGGTGTCTACATAACGAAAATCCATGTCACTCATTTCCGCCGGTCTGTCTGTCTGTCGGTCTGTGCGCGTTTTTCTAGCCTCGTAATCTCAGTAACCGCTACATGGATTGTGATGAAATTTGGGTAGCGATATGCTGGGGGTCGTAGTAGGTAATGTTCTTATAATTTTGAAAATCGGTACAGGGGCGGCGGAGTAATTAGCAAAAAACAAACAAATTAAATATTCCTCAAACTTCGTTTTTAGGTGTTTTAGGGGTTCCTGATCATTTTCTACTTTTTTTTGGGTGGGGGTGAAATTGGGGTGGTTGGGGGGTGGGGGGTTGTAAATCTCAAAAATGTGTTGTACTCATATTAGGCTATCCATTGACCTGTAAAAGAAAGACCTAGTGACAAAAATAACTTTTTTAGGTCCATCCATGCCTTGCCTAGTACAGAAACCAAGGACTTAGAATTTGTTCTGGTGTAAACATACCAGTATTGCTTTAGATTGCTATATCGTGTCACGAAGAAACTGCCGATTTGATTTCAGTGAAATTTTGACACAGTATTACTACCATGGCTCGAATGGAAAATGCGTATGGTTTTTATAGATCGTGCCAGTGGCGGCGCAGAAATAATAAAAAAACAAAAAATATTAAAACAGCTCAAACTTCGTTTTTAAGTGTTTTAGAGGTTCCTGATCAGTTTTTTTTGGGTGGGGGTGAAATTGGGGTGGTTGGGGGGTGGGGGGTTCAAAAACTGAAAAATTTGCTGTATTGATAATAGGCTGTCCACTGATCTGTGAAGGAAGACCTAGTGACACAAATCACTTTTTTAGGCCCATACGAACATTTACCGAAACTAAGGGAATTTTCTGTATACCTACGAGTATTTAGCTTTAGGTCATTTTGTATTTTGTAACGTGGAAACTATAAAATTGATTCTAATGAAATTTTGACACAGTATTATTAAACGCGTATGCTTGTTAGAAATCGTGTCAGTAGCAGCGTAGCAATAATAAAAAAACTAAAAATATGAAAATAGCTCAAACTTCGTTTTTAGATATTTCTGATCATTTTCTACCTTTTCTTGGGTGGGGGTGAAATTGGATTGGTTGCGGGGTGGGGAATTGTAAAACTGAAAAGTTCGTAGTATTGATAATAGGCTGTCCATTGACCTGTGAAGGAAAGACCTAGCGGCATAGGACAATTTTGGGGGGAGTGAGGATGGCGATGATTTGGTTGCAAGGGGATCTCAGATTATAGTTTCATGATATAGGAAAATAATAAACTGGTATCACCGTGATGTGTGGGAAGTACTGAGTCATCAACTTGACTCCATTTTTCTCTTTTAAGAGGGGGGGGGGGCGCAGGTACAAAAAGGTTAAACCCCCTCAGAGTAGAGGTAGTAAACAACTGATTCTAATAGGCCGACGTCTTTTCTTACGTTGTCATATTGACCACCAGATACGGCAATCATAATTATTTACTATCGTCTCAATCGTATAGTATCCAGAAATATTCCATTCTACGTTAAAAGAGTAGGTATTTTGATGGTTCAGGAAGGATTACAGCAAAATCAATACATATGTTGGCCTCTACTGCGTTACTGCATATTTCTTCATCATAAACGTAAATTCTGAAGGGTTGCATAAATTTTGAGGAGCTGGTAACGCCTATATAATTTTCATGCGACTTATTTACGGTAGAATCTCGACTGTCAAACGTTTCTTTTGTTTGTCTTTTATGCTTGGTCAGTAAAATCGAATTCGCTATTTGTTGGTAACTGTAGTGAAGTTTACGGTCTTGCTGTGCCATATTCGAGTGTGGTTTAACAGATTTTCGAGATGGAACTCAAAAAGTGCAGTGTTTGTAACATGGGTGGCAATGGGAGAATTTTTAGGTTATTGGGCAATGTTTGGAGGCTGAAGTGTCAAAAGATGATGGCTTTCAGCACGCCGCGCCATGCTGAAAGCCATCATGCCTTTATGTTCAGTTGTTACTCTGAGGGAACCACTGATGTAACGTGTCCGGCATGATGTTCGCGTGGCCTTTGGGCATCACGAATCGCAACACGCCGCTAACTGTTAACCAGCAGCGCGAACACATACGCAATACGTTGCAATTACCTGGTGCGAAGCGCAACCTCGTAAATTACTTAGCGGGCGATTTATATTGAGCCTTCGGCCGCCAACAGAATATCTAGATAATCTGCCCGATGCACATTCTGCCCATAAATTAGCCATCACGGCAGTCCGGCGGTGGGTCGGTCCCTCTATTTTTAGGCGAATTACACCGTATTATGCTGCTTGGACATAGCCACTTCAATAAAGGCCAAATTAAATCTATGTCATCGTCACAGTATATCCAATCATACAGTAGCGCAACTCCCTAGAAATCATGCAGACAATTTGTCTCCGAAAAACTGGCCTCTCATAACCCCACGTCGGCTCTTTAGCACGAGCCGCAAGTATTGCCGTTTACGTTTTGAGCACAGGGTCGGCTTAGCAATAATCGAGTGAAGAAGCGTAATTATTGTGTTGCAATAAGTTTAATGGACGCGATATGTCCCGTAAATAGAGTACATTTTGAGAGCAGTGTGGTAATGTGATATTCTTCATCGAGGTTAGGCAGTTGTCTTTGGAATTCTGAATTACAGTTTGTAAGTTATATCCATGCATTCGCATTTATTGTACGTGAAAATGTTTTGTACTGATTCTTCTAATTCATCATGGATTCTTTGCATATAAATGGGATGTAAACATTTTTTTTTTTAGAAGCAAAACAAGAAATAGTCGGTGTATGAAAGAAAATTGTTAACTCCGAGAAAATAGGTGGCTTTATTGTTTGTGTCAATTAAAAAAGTGCAAGATTTATTCAACTTTATTTTATCTTATCTTACTTAACCTTAAACATTTAAATAAATATAAAAACTTTATAATATCTTATATGATTCAAATATGGGTATATATAACGACATAGCGTCCAAAATAACATTTATGTCTAGTTATCCCACGACCTTTAAATTTATCTTCATCATCATCATAGAAAAACGTTTGAGGTACGAAAACGTGGTAAACAGCAAAACCGATGAAAACTTGTTAGGTGTACATAAAAAATAATGATCATTATGTTCATAACAACGATAAAATATACTAAACTGGTCGTTATTCATAAAAAAATTGAAAAACTGTTGTTTATCTAGTTTGTCAAGACTACCTTTCCTTCTGTATTTGTATATTACATATGAATAGGCATAATGAAGAAAAGAATCCATGTCTATAGAGGAAAATGATACATTTTTGAAACTAGCATGTTGATTCTTTTTATTGTGAACTTTCTATTTGAGCACCAATTAAAATGGACTTCACTTCCTGCTTAAAATTCCATAATGTTGGAATGCGTAATCACATTCATTTTGTTATATGTCGTGAAAGATCTTTTGAACGTTGTGGTCCTGTGAGGAAACAGTGAGAAATTATCATTCTGACTTTAGGCTCATAATTAAAGAACGACTTTCCGTAACGTCTAACTCTTCTAAAAAACTGAAAAAAAACACACAGCTACCCTCATACCCGCCAGACTTTGTTAGAGACAAATGGAACTATGCTATCACACTTTAATATTATTAGATAATAAAGGAGCATATTAAACATTGGAGGAATCGCATACCTGGCAACATCTTGAGGAAGCTTAAAAAACTATATTCATAGTTTTTGGAATTGTTAATACAGCCTACAGCGGCACAACATTTGACTTCACGCGTCCCGATATCCATATCAGCGTATCACCAAGTTCCTTAATCCGGTTCTGTCAAAGACACTACCTTCACTCTCATAGACTGAACACGACTCAGGCGATCGCCGTGCTAAACATCCTGCGAACGATGCGCGGGATGCTATGCGCGAACCACCAAAATTCCGGAGAGTTGCGCTACTGTATAGGATATACTGTGTCATGGAATGACACAATGTTCCAAAATGGCGATTCTCAGAATGTTCCTAGAATATATTGTGCTGTCTGGGTAGTAACAGGTGTGATATTGATGCGTTTCGAGTCGAATCAGCGAAATGTGTGTCAGGTCAGGTCAGGGTGCCTGGCGAATTCGTCGTTGTCCGTTGCACCTAACCAAACACTCAGACAGAGCAGCTCCAGCTAGCAGATGATCGGTGAGAGAGAGTCGCAGTTGCAATTCGCGAATGGGATGCGGGCAAACATCCGATAGCGTTGATAATGAGCCGACTCGACGAACCGTAGCGGTAATTTGCATCAAATGGGCTGCACTTCCCATTTGCTGTTTGCAGCCAGCCGGAGTATCGGATGTACAGACTGCTGAGAAAAGCAGTAGACGAGTAGACAGTTGTCATCGTATGCGGGAGCACACAGGACAATCAGAATACAGTTTTAGTGGGTCAGTTGAGTCTAGGGTTGCCAACCATATACTGTTAAAAACAGTATGATTCCGTTTTCGCTCCATAATACTTTTTACTGTTTAACTTAAAGAAAGTATCTAATATACTGTTTTTTATTAACATTGATCCCGGAGTTTTCTCCGCAACCATAAAGAAGATTTTATCAACATGAGCATCGGCAAAAAATGAAGTTATTTGCTGGTAAATGCTTCAGAAAGTTTCAATGATATTACCAAAAATGAAGTCAAGTTGATTGACTCAGTACTTCTCACACACTACCGTGATACCCGTTAATTATTTTCTCATAGCATAAAGCTATAGTCTGAGATCCCCTTGCAACCAAATCATTCCCCCGCTCCCTAAAATTGTGTTATGCCACTAGGTCTTTCCTTCGCAGGCCAAAGAACAGCCTATGACCAATACTACAAAGCTTTCAGTTTTACAACCCACCACCCTCCAACTACCCAAATTTTACCTCCATAAAAAACGGTAGAAAATAATCAGGAATCCCTAAAGCATCTAAAAACGATTTTGAGCTGTTTTCATCTTTTAAATTTTTTTATTGCTACGCCGCCACTGGCACGATTTATAACAACCATACGCATCTTCCATCCTCGCTACGGTAGTAATGCTGTATCAAAATTTCACCAAAATGAATTCAACAGTTTCTTCGTTACAGAATACAGAACGATCTAAAGCAATAGTCGTATGTTTACACGAGAAAAAATTCTGTCCTTTGGTCTCTGTAATAAGCAAGGCAATGTTCGGATGGACCTAAAAACGTCATTTATGTCGCTAAGTCTTGCCTCACAGGTCAGTGGACAGTCTATTATGAAAGCAACAAATTTTTAAATTTTACAACCCCCCACCCCCCAACCACCCCAAATTTCATCCCACCCAAAAAAGTAGAAAATTATGAAGAACACCTAAAATGCCTAAAAACGATGTTTGAGGAATACTTGAAATTTTTGTTTTTTGCTAATTACTCCGCCGCCCATGCACCGATTTTCAAAATCATAGCCACATTACCTACTACGACCTACTACGACCCCACAGCATATTGCTCCATGCAGCGGTTACTGAGATTACATGGCTAAAAAAACGCGTGCAGACAGACAGACCAACAGACAGACCAACAGACAGACCAACAGACAGACCGACAGACCGACGGAAATGAGTGACGTGAATTTTCGTTATGTAGACATCATAGACTGTTAGGCTTTATTATACGTAATGGAAGGGATATGTCTGACGTTTACACTCTAAAACTTTTGTACTCTCTTTTGTACTTCTCCTTAGTCAGATCTAAGCTTGAGTATGCTTCATGTGTCTGGAATCCCCACCATAATAAATATATCAACCAGATCGAGTCGATACAACGGCAGTTTTTGAAATTCTTACATTTTAAATCTAACGGAGTCTATCCATCTACTGGATTTCCACAGGAAGGTTTACTAGAAATGTTCTCTGTTACTGCTCTGAAACATAGACGGGATATACACGGACTACGCTTTCTTCATAAACTGGTCAACAGCACAACTGACTGCAGGGAGCTATTACATAGATTGCATTTTCATGTACCTAGAATAAATTCGCGTCTTAATCGAACTTTTTATCTTGACACGCCTCGTACAGATTGCCTGAAATACTCTCCCTTATATGGTATGTGTAACATCTGTAATGATAATCAAATTGACATTTTTTGTAAAAATTTTGCTTTATGAAGTAATTACTTATTTCATGTGCTTTGTATTATCATTCTGTTTTTGTAGTGAATTTATTTTAATTAGTATTATTGACATTTTTTGTAAAAACTTGCCTTATGATGTAATTACTTATTTCATGTGCTCTATATTATCGTATGTTTTTGTACTGAATGTTTCTAATTAGCATTTTGTGTTTTGTGATACACGTTTTGTCCCATCCTGTAAATGGATGTTTGTTGGATGGTGTAGATAAAATAAATAAATAAAAAAATAAATAAATAAATAAAACGTCCAAAAAACATATTTTCTGGAAATCGAAAATTTTCGCGATCACAATACTCCCCTCACCTATCGGTGTGGGAAGTAAAATTATTTTATTATTTGCTTTCTGTTCCTGCTCCTTCGGCATTCATAGTAAGTACATTTTCGGTGACGACTGCGAAGTGGTGAGATGATAGCACCCGAGCCTTAATTAGTTTCATGAAAAATGAGCTACAGAAGCTTAGAAATCGTGTCAGTGGCGGCGCAGCAATAACCAAAAAACTAAAAATATAAAAAACAGTTAAAACTTCGTTTTTAGGTGATTTGGGGATTCCTGGTTATTTTCCACATTTTTTTTTAAAATTGTAAAATTGAGGTAATTTGGAGGGGGGGAGGGTTTTAAAAGTGAAAAATTTATTGTTTTCGTTCCTCGTTGCCCTGTAAAGGAACGTCATAATAATATTCTTTTCATCTTTCTCTGAATATTGCCTTATCATCTCGTCCTAAGGCGGTCGTTCTTCATACCTCAAGAACCGAGCAGTATAACCGCACATTTATTCCAAAGGTGTCCAAGGCTTGGAATGGACTACCAAAAGATGTATTTATTGGGCCTGCGGGTATTGGCTCATTCAAATCCCGCGTTACCAAACTTCCCCTAACATAACCCGCAGCCGCGGTACTCTGGTATTTAGGCTCTGCCTACGCGGTCTGTTCAGTTGTATAAAAAAAAACAATAGACAAAAATAATTATTGAAATAGTATTATTGTAAATTATGTCATGTGCTCCTTAGGGCCGGTTGTACAAATGCGGGTTTAACACGAGCTTTGTTAAGCTTAAGCTTAGCTAAGCTCAGGCTTAAAGTCGACACCCGTTGTACAATCGTCGGCTTAGTTAAACCTGCTTGATAATGAAATTCACTATAGTTGGCATCAATGGAGCAACACGAACTGACATAATCATCTGAAAAGTTTCCTTTTTTGGTTAGACACTTATGACAGTTTGTGTCAAATTTCGGCAACGACCGTTTCTGTCTCTGTTCTTTCATTTGCTTTCTTTATTAAATTAGACACAAATCTTTCAAAAAATATGACCTAATAAATTGACCAGCAATTCGAAGGTTCCTCTTTGACATATCATGTTACTTGTATGAGGTTAGGTTTAAACCTCAGATAAGCTAGCGCTAAGCTTCGGCTTACGTAAGCTCGTGTTAAGCTTGGAGTGGGGGCTAAGCCGGCATTGTACAACGGACATTTTGCAACTGACGTGGTTTAACGTCCGCTTATTTAAGCCGAAGCTTAAGCTCGCATTGTACAACCGGGCCTTAAGGAATAATTAATGGGAAGTACTCACACACCCGTATGCACCGTTTGGCGATTCTAATCCCAGTTCCCTAATCGCGTTTTGCTAATCTTTGGCATCTAGCCATGCACCGTCAAGAGATTAACTAATCCAGATTGGAGATACGGCAAGGTTGTGTTCGCAAGATTGTTTTGACAGTGACAGTGTCAAAATTGTCAGTTTGCGGTGCATAGTAAACAAGTAATCCAGTCCAGGTTTACATAAGTAATCGCGCAATTGACTTACGGTGCATACGGGTGTTAGCCGGTCAACTTGACTACATTTTTTGAAATAAGATTTCCATTCAAAAATACCGAATAAAACCCGCTTTCCGTTCTGTCATCACAGACAAAGCGTCTGGCGTTCATCTTAGAAACACGATAACTGTAGTAATGTCATATCAGCGGCGAGAGTAGCTTATAGAGAAAACAAAGCAGAATCCCATCGGGAGCACACGTACTAGAAGTGATTTTCCGCGAATACACCTAATTGGATATTATTGTTGCATCGGCTCGAGATAATGAACGTGAACAGCGAACAAGGGAATTCAGTTCGATGGAGAAACGTCTTACGATGATCCATCGATGTCTCTGATATTTCATCGTAGTGTACATGCTTATCATCAAAATTAATTACATCAAGTCACGAACAAAGAAAATTTGTTTAATTGTTATTGGTCAAACCATCAAGGGAATATATTATGTAAAGGGGTTCTATGTAGGTTAGGCTAGGTTGAAAGTGAGCAGGGCGGTTGGGCGAGTCCAAAAGTCTGAAACCTAGCTCTTTCCAGTATTGGACATCATCATCATAGTCACAGTGTCTTAATAGACACGTTGTGAACTCGTAAAATGCATTAAGTCGGAGCTAGAGTATTGCCGACACGAATATTATCAATACTTTTGAGAACAGTAGCTCGCCATCGTTCGCGATTTACTGTCCGTTCAGTGGCGCTCTTGATACTCATATCCAGCAATTGTTTCGTCGTATCCACCCAGCGTGTAGGGAACGGCCACGGCGTCGCCCACTCGGGGCATGATCCTGAACTACAAGTTTCTCCATATTATCGCTTCTGTGAATATGTCCGAAGAATGTAAGCATTCTCGTCGACACAATGGAGAATGGTCTGTTTGCATCACCGAGCTCATCCAGTACGGAAACGTTAGTTCGATGGGCGGTATAAGGAACTCTCAGCATTCTCCTCCACGTCCACATTTCAAAAGCATCTATGCGAACTCGATGTGCCTTTTTAGCAGTCCAAGTTTCTGAGGCATACAAAAATATGGAGAACACAAGAGATTGAACCAGCGATATTTTGGTAGCTTTAGTGGTGTTATGGTCACGCCATATTTTAGTAAGTTTTGACACGGCCACACGTGCCTGTTAAATGCGCCGTCGAATCTCATTCTCACAGCTACCCGAATTGTCGATCAAAGAACCGAGGTAAACAAAACTTTGAACTATTTCACAACGGCCTATTGACTTTATTCCTCGATGATTATCGTGCTCTCTATCTACACTCATAGCCTTGGTGTTGTTGTAGTTAATATACCAAGACCATATGTTGCACTGTGTTATTCTAAGACGTTCAATAGAGCTACTAGTTCTTCCTGAGAAGCAGCCATAAGGGTTGTACCGCCAGCAAACCTTAACTGGACAGGAGCACGATATTTGCTCCGCTGTTTCATCCTCCACGTAGCAGAAGTAACAGTCCGGTATTTGTTCAAGATCTAACTTCGGCAAGTGGTTCCTCAGATGACAATGTCCTCCAATGGCCTCACTAAACGGGTATGGTATGAACGCCTTCAAATGTAACAGCCATGGTGTATCTCACCAGTACAGGAGTGTTTTCCTCTCTGTCCAATCGCTCTAATCTGAAATGGTTTTCTGGCAGTGTTCTTCGCAATGTCCGAAAATGGTTCTAGTCCTATGAACACAGATTCGGTTCCTTCTCTTGTGAATATGTCGGCAAATACATTGGCTTCCACTCTGCTATGACCTGGAAACCAAACCAAAGTTACTTTGTTCGTTGTTCCATCTGGAAAGATTTTTATACATTTGTCTGTCATGGGTCCTTTAAGCTTTTTGACTCCACAACTCTATGGCTATCATTTCGGCTTTGAAGACCGTGGTATATATACCAAGGTTTACTGAGATTTCAACTTTTGGATTGGTACCAGCTACTCCCGCTCCAGTTCCCAATTCAGACTTGGAGCCATCAATGAATAGCGCAAGATCACATACCAAAACGGCGTTATTTTTCGAAAATCGTCGCGAAACAAAGTTTTCATCCCTCCACCGCTCAACCCCCAGAGGTTGCAGACTTAGGTGTAGGTTCAGGGGACCAACTGGACTATTCTAGAAAAAGGACGTTGCAGGACCTCTCCGTGTGCGCTTGAGGAACCAAAGAGTCCGAGACCATCCCGAGAATCAGTTTGAAACTAACGCCCCAATATCTTCTTCTGAGTGTCCAGGCCTTATCCATTCTGTTGCCCCAGATGGGTGTCGAGGGTGAGTCTTTTGTCCAATATAAGACCAAGATAATCCACCTCGTACGCGAACTGGATCGACTCTGCCGCTATACCAATTACTCGTATTGCGTTTCTTATATTCCAAATTTGAGCTAAATACCTCAAAAATTGAGGAAGCAATAAAAAACTGACAAAATGTTCAAATTTCAACACCCTGTCGATAGTAAACTAAGCGTTTGCGGACCCATGTTTGTTCGAAGTTTCAGTTATAGAAAAAACCAAAGAATCTCCTTCCTTTCGTTTGTATATAATATTTAGAAACACCCTGTATATTTTTTATTCGTCATTGCTAGGAAGAGCAACGTGAGTCGATCCGCTGGGCATCACCTTTCCAATCAGCGTGTCAGCTGTCCCGAGTGTCCCAATAACGCGGTTTCCAGCGGCATTGTCCCTCATTTGGGGGGGTGGGGGGCGTTTGCCTCCCCTTCGCCTCCCCCCTTTCTCCCCCCCGCCACTATGTTCTCGTCCGCCGCCGCCGCCGCCGACACCGTTGTCGCTTATCGATCCGGCTATGCGGCAAACGCGACCTGGAAAAGCCCGCCCGCCTCTGGCCGCTGCTGCCTGCTCGCTTCGATGTCGATGGGGATGTTCGATACTATAGTTCGATGTTTCGCAGTCGGGAAGGGAAAGCAGAATCCGTTGGAATACGGTGAAATAAGGTAGAAGGTCACCAACCGCCCGTCGGAAAGAAAGTGGCTGGAAGTGGCGCGTTACAACGGTGTCACTGATTTGGAGCGTTTGTTTGATCTCGACTGTGTCGAGCGAGGTGTCGAGTATGGGAAGGTTATAAGGAGCAACAGCTCTCTAGATAAGTTAGTAATTTTTTCATAACTGAGCTTACGGCAAAGGCAAAGCCTAAATAACAAAGTACAGCGGCTGCTAAGAAATGGTTACGCCAGCATCCACAGACCCAATAAGTACATCTCTTTGCAGTTCGTTATAAGCCCTGATCAAACTGGGAACAACGGTATGATCGTACCGCCCCGGGTACTCATCACTGCACGATATTTCGATGATTCGTTACATAGCTAAGCAACTCCAGTGGCAAAGGAGGATACCTTGAAATAACTAAGGGCAGAACGTTACCAACCGCACGTCTGAAAGAACGGGACTGGAAGTGGCGCGCCAACAAGGTGTCACTTATTCTTCTCTAGACTGCGTCTACCGTTCACGAAACTGTGGATGTGGTTTTTAGTGCTAGTGCTAGTGCATTATTGATGTGAATCAGAAACAATATCGCAGTCAAGATCGACATGATGGCATGACGGACTTCTGGCCAAGCTTGCTGCTTATGGACTACCACCTGGCCTGCGGCAGTGGCTGAATAGCTTTTTGAACGACCGATCTCTGTTTGTTGTAGTCGAGGGCTGTTCATCAGACGTATTTTCAATAAACGCCGGTGTTCCTCAGGGATCTGTCCTCCCCTGCAATGTTTCTGCTATACATCAACGAGCTGCTGGAAATAATATCCAATCCAATCTACAGCTTCGCAGATGACAGTACATTAGTGTCGTGCATGGAACCAGGCAAGCCACTATCATCCCAGGAGACGGTACGTCAGCGACAGCAGCATGCCTCACAGATCAACGCTGATATCAAAACAATTGTCGAGTGGGGATTAGCAAATAAAGTACAGTTCAACGTACAAAAAACTCAGGCAACAACACTTACAAAGAAGTCTCACGATGGCTTACCAACCGTGGAAATGGAGTTTCACCCCATAGTCGAATCACCTTCTGTCAAGCTTTTGGGAATCAACATCAACAATAACATGTCCTGGCACGACCACGTCGTCAGTATTGCTAAAACGGCATCCCAGAAGCTTGGAGTTTTGTTCCGATGTAGGAAGTTGTATACACCAGAGCAACTGCTGCTACTGTACAAGGCACAGATCCGACCATCGCTGAAGTATTGCTCCCATGTGTGGGGATGCGTTCCGAAGCACTCTCTAAAGCTTCTGGACACTATCCAGAAAAGAGCGATTAGACTAATCGATACGCTAAACCTCACAAAGGACCTCCACAGCCTGGAACATCGAAGGAGGGTGGCTGACCTATCCCTGTTTTACAGATTCTATCACGGATGATGTTCGATTGAGCTCTCTCAGATAATAACACCACAGGCCGTTCAAAATAATTTTTAATTAAAGCAAATTTATTATAAATCTGTATAAAATTTATAAAATTTACAAATTTATGTAAATTTTGCTAAGAACCAGGAAAACTAGAGAAGCTCATCCTTACCGGGTCGAGGTCCTTATTCCCCGAACTAGTCTCCTCCAGCATTCCTTCTTTTGGAGAACTTCGACGCTGTGGAATCAGCTGCCGAGGAATTTGTTTCCCGACGGCTACAACCTGCAGCGTTTCAAATCTAACGTGAGCCGATACTTATCCTCTCGCAGCGCTTCTACAACGCCATAGGCTTTAAGCCTTTGCGGGAGGCCAACCATAAAAAAAATCCCTGTGGTACCCAAGCGTTGATGTGATGACAGGAAGAAAAACCCCCTACCTTGACGGAGATTTTTCGTTTGGAAACAAGTCTAACCAACCGTAAAGTTTAACGGGAATGGCGTAGGACTTAAGCTTGTTTAGGAGAGCTGAAGATTGAGCGCCTGTCAAATATCGAGAGCAACGACGTGAACCTCTTCACACGGACGTGTGACGCAAACAGGCGATCTGCAGTTGATCTTTCATTTTGGAATTCAAATTGTTTGTTGTGCATTAAGTAATGATACCCAATATATTTATTTCAAAAGCTATTGATTGGTGCATGTGTTCATAGCCTTGCTGATTACCGAAATTGTAGCTATTGTGGATTTTTGATATCTGTTTGAGATCTTTTTTTTGGCAATGACTGTATGCAAGCCAATGTCCAGTCAATTTAGAAATGAAATTTAAAAAAAGAAGATTTATTGGTACTACTCATAAATGTAACAAATATTATGCTTTTTTTGCTTTTGCTGATGTAAGTCCAGAAGAAGTTTCAATCCGTAAAAACCTCCTTCCTAAGAAAGAAACTCCTTATAAATTATGTTTTTATTATAAATACGCAAAACAACAATAAGACATAAACAAAATAACAACAAACAAACTAATAGAAAACACCGACATCAGTACTCAATGACAATTAATACAAAATATACTGGAATATTGAAATAAATACAGACAAAACTATCCCTGTCAATAGTTACTTATTTACCAGATATTGCTGTTGTCAATAATAATGATTATTCAAAACACTTACGCTGGGAAGATATCTAAATACACTGATATTGCGATAGAAATAAAACGACTCTGGAAGCAAAACAAAGTTACTATTGTCCTCCTCATTATGTCAGTCTCAGCCCTTACACCAAACACATTCAGATCACACCCGCAACAGTTAGGCTTGGACGAGAGGTTACACAAAATATTTCAAAAGTCTCTGTAATCCTAATATCGTACGATCCTTCCTAAATTCAGATCAGTAATAGTTCAGGTGTTGACTTGGCACAGCCCGTCAACACTTGTTGCTACCGCAACCAGCGTGAGAAATCATAATAATAAACGCCTTTATTAGAAACACTCACACACACACAATGCAGAATTTTGTATAATAGGTGACGTTTAGCTCATGCTACTCTTCCACCTAACCCAAGAAAATAAGATCCAAAAATTAAAACATTATGGTTGAAATCTTCAATTTACAAATTGTATGCTTCAATATCGAAATCAGAGGTACCGCTCAACTAAAAATTCTCAGTTGTTTTAGAATTGTAAGAACGTTTACATGGCAGTTCTTTCACGGCACTATTTGCCGCAAGAACATTTGCAAACCTCACAACTGAACATTTCTTTACTTGTGGCTCATAGTGCCTCTTTTCTAGTTGAAATATATCTAGAAATGCAATATTTTTGTCTATCGATCCTTCCAAAGAGCGACTCGTATCGATGTTTCGCTTCTAGCGTAACATCTCTACCCTCTCAAGCTTACGATGTCGTGCCACGCTGTTGTCTGGACGCTCCGGCTGGATGAAATGCAACTAATAAACCTCATTAGCATTAACTACGAACATGTTATACAACTGCATAGCAGCTACGATAAAATACTATGCGGAACCCGGAATGTAAGATACGGTGCACGTGGTCTTCAATGCACTCAAAAGTATTACCTTTCGCTCTATGTTCATTTCATTCTCTTCAGAAGTTGCCTTCGAGGAGGGAGTATTTGGACTTCGTTAATACAAATAAATTGAATTGAATTGAATAAAAATTTTCATACTCAATCTACAGGGAGAGTTTTTAGTACCGGATTGGTCGATTACTCTACGATTGCAGAAGATAGAGGAAAAGGTTGTATATAAAACTTGTAGCCAAGGATATGCTCCTTGCACAGAAAATATTCTGATTTATACAGGGTGATCCATAACTACGTGGTGATGCAAATATACATTTTTTAAATCATTACATATTTGGATTCTATTAATGATTCCCGTTCTTAAATATAAGATGCTGTAACATTATACAGGGTATTTCAAAAACTATGACCAGGCAAATTTGCCTATAGCCTAGTGTCTCTAGTGGTCATTGTACATGATGCTCGACTTGATGCCATGTTATATTTATGTTACAATTCTATATATTATTATTATCAAACCTTGTTAAAGTAGTCATGTAAGATTGTTTACAGGTGAAACAGTTGACCAAATGTTATTATGTAATACAACTGTAAAGAGATTGTCATTTGAATTTGAAATTTGAATTTGAATTTTAAATTTGAATTTTTATCTCCAAATCGCTGTCAAATGAACGTACTGTATATTGAAAATCAACGAATCAAAAATTATTTTTTTTACAAGGAAAGATAAAAAATATCCTCTAGTTTTAACACAGGCTGTAAAAAAGGACGCCGACGCATGCTCATATACAGGTTGAGGTAGAATTCAAAAACTAGAATTTATCTTTTTTTTAAACGTAACCCGCCATCTTTTATTATACCCAAAATTGCATTTAATATGCTCTTTCATATTTGTGTAGCATTCCATATACCTACATTCATCAGTTTCCGAGATATTTCGATTTTTATGTAAATTTGGAACTTTATTTGGGGAAAGTACTATCGTATTTTATTACTATTTAACGAACAACCAATTTATAAGGTCATAACAGTATTTGATGAAGTCAAAACCCTGAATTGCCGAGATAATATAAGTCAAGTATGCTGCGGAAACAATTTTATAAACGTGATGCATATTATTATCAAGCAGATTTATCAGGTAGGCTTTGAAATATTGGCTGTTTTCATAATCTGCCCAATAATTTCATACTGTGTGAAAACCGAGCTATAAAAATGAATGTTTGCATAGAAGAACAAATAGAGAGAATTTAGGAGAATCTCTGAAAAATCTATGAAAAGTGGCTTAAATATTTGTTGGATCACTCTGTAGTCCCTTTGCATACTTAATAATCTTTTATTGCTTTGTACATTTCTGAAACAGACTATATCCGTTCATAATTTATTGAATGGCACTTTTTTAGATCTAGTTTTTGTTTTTTTATTCAAATATATTGTACTTATTTTTTATGAAATAACGAATAATCAGATTCACTCTCAAAAGCCTTTTTTCCCACATAAATTCTTATATTCTACTAACAGTAAACAACAGTTCAAGTTTACAAGGCTTTATCATCCTTCTTATTAGTCCCTGAAATAATGCAGCCAAGAGATGAATGGAAAACTGTGAGCAGAAAAGCCGACTTGATCAAAAAAACGCAAAGCTTTGTCAGCGAGCTGTCACGCCAGGCTGCTTCGATGGGGACAACAAATCCGTCTTTTGTTTTTCTACGTGGGATCAGCTTCGCAATCCCGTATTAACTGAAACTAAGTAAAGGGGGATAATTTTGCATCGGGCAAAAAGACCGAGATCTGAGGGTTGCTTTTTTGCATTTGTTTTTAGCAAGCAGTGTTCGAGGTTTGTGAAAAGCAACGCAGTGCTCTAGAAAGGTACCTATAAAGTGGATTGTGATATTCTAAGTAAGGTGAATAGTGCTCGGCTTAATGTTTGTTTAGACAGTTGAGAGATGAAAAGTGTCGGTAAGACTTCATTTCAGGGGAAACTGAAATGGGGGTTGAGAGTGGTGCCAAATGACTCGGTTTGGTGTCCTGAATCGAACGAGACCACTCCCAGACCGAGGAAACGGCCTGTATAATCAATTGTTGAAGATGTGTTAAATAAATATTCTATTGTTTTTGTATAGAACCAGTCTCGTTGTTCCCTAACACGTCCTATTATTGCTTCAAACAAAATATTCACCTCAAACCTTTATCTGCCTGCCAAAGCCCCAGGTAATCTGTTGAACTCATTTTTTCAATTGCTACTCAAATCCCATTCACTGCCTATCGAGCATAAGGATAAAGATATTCCGCCGAAATCCATCAAACCTGAAGACTAATGTCTCACACAGCCCGATGCTATTCGTAGAAGAAAACGGATCTGGGATGTACGTATATTCATTGGAAATAAAGTCGATGGCAACTTCCTTTCAGGCCGAGTCGTCTTTCGGTGCGGCTTATTGAATTTCGTTCCGTATTATCCTGCTCGGACTGAGTGGATTCGGATAGTAATTTACATATTTTCATCTCGCGGATTACTCCAATTTTTTCCTGTCGTGGACGACCAGCGATCGATTTTTTTTTATTATTATCCTGATTTTTCAAGTTTCTCTCGCATGACTGCGGTAGCAACAGGTGTTGACGGGCTATGCCAAGTCAACACCTGAACTATTACGGATTGGAACTAAGGAAGGATCGTACAATATTGTTATTATTATTATGATTTGCTAAGTTCATCTCGCATGATAGCGGTAGCAACAAGTGGTGACGGGCTGTACCAAGTCAACACCTGAACTATTACTGGTCTGAATTTAGGAAGGATCTCACAATACTACAGGTCTTCAGGATTACAGATTTTTGGAATACTTTGTGTAACTTTTCGTCCAGGCCTAGCTGGTGCAGGTGTGGTGTGAATGTGTTAGGCGTAAGGCCTGATACCGACATAATTAGGGGGACAATAACAACTTTGTTTTGTTTCCAGAGTCGCTTTACATCTATGACAAGGTCTGTATATTTAGATATCTTTCCAGCGTATTATTTATTATTATTTATACAAAAAACGAAAAAGTGCAGCCCGGGCTCCGACACACCGAACTGCTGTTCCATTACCCAATTACTACTCCTCACACCGTGAGGTGAGCAATCACTGGGTCCGCGAATCGTGCGCCCTAAGTACGGGGCATTTGTCTGTCCCGAACTCCATTCCGGTAGCATGACTGTACTCCTGCACCACCCTCAGCGATTGTGGTAGTTCGCGTTGGCCAGAGGCATAAAGTTTGTGCCTCCGGTTATTGGGCGTGCCACAGCTGTATCCTTTAGTATTTCTCAGCGCTATGGACAGAGGCAAAAGTGAGATGCAAAAGAGCAAGGGACTCAAGGAGTCTCCTTGGAAGACACCTCTTTTCAATGACACCAACTCTGTCTGAACCCGAGTTTCACCTGATGTTATAGTGAACCGGGTCTTGCAGAGTGGCATCAGTTGTTTGATGCATCCCACTATCTGATTGTCCACCGAAAGACATTCCAACAGTCGCACAATGTGCTCATGAGACGTGCTGTCGAATGCCTTGCGATAGTCAATCCAGGCCATAGGAAGGTTTCGCTTGTACTGCACGGAGTCCTGCGTGACACATCGGTCAATCAACAGGTTCTCCTTGCAGCCAGCTACTCCTTTCCTTGACCCTCCCTGTTCATACACGTCGAGAAATACAGGATTCACAGCTTGAAGGATACGCATGTACAAGATTCTGGTGAAGTAGAGCTTGTAACATGCGTTCAGACATGTTATTGGCCTGTAGTTTTTGGGATCAGACAAATCTTCGGTCTTCGGGAGAAGCACGGTTCGACCCTCGACAAACCAAGCCGGAATTGGCTGCTCCTGATTTAGCCACGAGTTAAAAACTCTAGCTAAATGCCGGTGGCAACTGGGGAATTTTTTCCATCAGTAGGTGTTTATGCCATCCGGGCCAGGAACTGCGAAATTCTTTGCGCCTCGTAAGGCGTCAAGAATTTCTTCCGTGTTTATCGGGTGACGCAGTACATTCAAGTTAGGAGTCCTCCTACAAATCAGAAGTATGGAGCCTTGAAAAATCTTATGAAATCTAAATATGTATCCAGAAAGACCAAAAAGAGAATTTATACAACTGTAATGAGACCAACAGCGACATATGCTTGTGAGACGTGGACTATGAACAAAGAGATTATTATTATTATTATTATATTACAGTATTGAGTAGAGTGCAAGTACTATAAACTCAAATATACAAGAATAAGAGTATCTGGGCGAGACAAACAGAATGAAAGACTGAATTATAAAGAAAATAGTCACAAGGCCACCTGTCCACCTGTCATAATGAGATAGATAGGAGCGCGCTTTACTGGTTAGGCTATGCGAATGCGCTTTGCCTTCCACCAAGAAGTTTGCTCCTGTTTAGCGGTGACTTTTTTTTATAACTGTGCAGACCGCGCAGGCAGAGCCTAAATACCAGAGGACCGCGGCTGCTGTGAAACGGTTATGTTAGGGGAAGTTTGTTAGCGCGAGATTTGAATGGGTCAATACCCGCAGGCCCAATAAATACATCTTCTGGCAGTCCATTCCAAGCCTTGGACACCCTGGGAATAAATGTGCGGTTGTACCGCTCAGTTCTTGATGTATGAAGAACGACCGTCTTAGGATGAGATACAGCGGTCGCACGGGTACATCTGATAGGAGCAGTGAGCGGCGGAACGATAGAGGATAGCTCAGAGGAGCAGATTCCGTTGGAATATCGGTAGAAGAGTGAGAGGTCACCAACAACACGCCGGTGAGAAAGTGATTGAAGGTGGCGCGTTAAGGCCGGATCGCCAATTAGTCGAATTGCCCTTCTCTGGACGGCATCTAGCATAGACAGGATAGTAGGGGCAGCAGCTCCCCAGACATGAGACCAATACTCCAGGCAAGGTCTTATCTGGGCTTTATCTAGCGTGAGGGGGTTACATGGTGAGAAATACTTTCTGGCTCTAAATAGGTACCGAAGCTTTTTACCAGCAGCTGTTGCAATTGACGCGACGTGTTCGTGCCAGATCAGATTTTGTGTAATGTTGACTCCTAACAGCTTGAATGAGTGACTCCTTGGCAGAGTCTGGTTGTTCATTAGAACCTGGTGTTGGCTTGGGCACTTCTTGTTTGATAGCGTACAATACTGAGTCTTGGAGGCATTAAATCTAACCATATTCTTAAGCCCCCAAGCGGTAATGGTATCGAGATCCTTTGAAAGTGAAGCCGCCACTGCCACTCTTCTGCGTTCCAGCTCGACCACAGAGATCGGTCTATTGCTCATGATGCCTGCATACAGCGTACTGTCATCCGCAATACTATGGATTGGGTTTGTAGTGCTAGAGAGTAGATCATTAATATGAAGCAGAAACAATGTCGGAGCCAATACCGATCCCTGCGGTACCCCGGCATTGATGCTATGGAAAGAAGAGGAAAAGCCGTCTACCCCGACAGAGATTTTCCGACCTGAGAGGAAGTCTGCGAGCCAACCGCAGAGCTTAACAGGGAGCCCATAAGACGGGAGCTTGTTTAGGAGAGCTGCATGCCACAGTTGATCGAATGCCTTTGAAATATCGAGAGCAATGACGTGAGCTTCGCCAAATGACTGGATGAGTTTGCTCCACACATGTGTGATCTAAGCCAGGAGATCTCTAGTTGATCTTTGGTGTCGGAATCCATATTGTCTGTCGTTGATTAAGTGATGGAGCTCTAGGTTTTAATGAGCTCTTGGTTGACGCATCTCTCCATCACTTTACTTATTACAGAAAGCAGAGCAACAGGTCTGTGGTTGGTCGGATCAGTTTTGGATCCGAGTTTGGATCCCTTCTTTTGCACTGGCTGGATGCAAGCTGTTTTCCAGTCTTTTGGAAAATGCCGGAATCGTAAGACATCCGAAAGAGGCGGGTAAATATGGGAGCGAGCTCCGGTGCGCACTTCTTGACAACAATGGAGGAGATCATGTCTGGCCCATTCGCCTTATTAATGTCAAGTGACTGCAGCACCTTCCGAACTATTTTTGTTCTGAACGTGATTTCGCTCATGGCTTGGGGTACTCTCGGTATGGATGGTAACTGGGCACTGGATGGGACTTTTACAGTGGAGTTTGCTGCGAATGTTTTGGCAAATATTTCCGCCTTGTCATTGGAAGCAGTTGCCACTGTTCCATCCGTACATGTGATCGGTGGTAAGCTACTCCTCGAGAAGTTACCCTCTATTTGTTTGACCAGAGTACAGAAGGAGCGGCTGCCATTGGGGTGTAACATAACCTTCTTTTTCATTTTGGCATCGTATTGGCTTTTTGCATGTCGGATGGTTTCATTGTATCTGTTCCTGGACTCAATATCAGCCTGTCTGTTTTCGACGGTGGGGTTCTGTAAGTAATTTCGGTGGGACAGAACTTCCTTTGGTTTGCCGTTACCTCCAGGTACCAGATGGCACACAGGCAGATCTTTTCTGTCGCCTACCCTTAAAAGTTTCCCTAATTAGTCAATCGCTACTAAGATACTAAATACTAATGCTTTATAATTAAGCCTTGACTCTCGTGTTCAAGAATACAAATCAGATCAGGTAGATAGTTAAATTTACTGCTATCCAGAGGAGCAATAAATTAAATGTCTAACTACAATATGGCATATTTATTCGATAGTAAAGTTCATAAACCGCTTGGTTTATGTTTAGTTTATTACTGTTTGCGAACTACCTCGTAACTATCACGCTACCGCTTTCTCATAGCAAAACGTTTAATTATGCACTTTTGTTTATAATATATGTTAGCCTAGACAAGAGTGAATCTAAACCTAGCCCACAAAATGGATAGACAAACAGATATGCTTGCTTTTTGACTTATGCTACTACGAAGGTGTATCTGAGAATCTTAATAATAGTAGAAGATCCGAATATAACCCGACCTTCACCGAACTGGTTAATGGATGAAAACCATTTTATATTAAATTTAATATGTTAAGAAACATATCGCGAGTGGGTTGGCTGAAAAATTCCAGTCCAGGATATGATTAATTAAATAGGTATTGAAAAATTAATTTTTTTTAGACATTTCACTGGTTTGGTTAATAGACAAATCACATACCAGTCGAAAGTATGAAGCCCATCGAATATGCAAACGTTAGGTTGGCTACGTTTTTTTCGTCCCAACTATAGGGTAGGCAGGTATAAACAGGTAAATTAATAATAGTAATTTGCACCGGTGTGGTTAATGCATGAAACTTATTATATCAAAATAAAGATAATTTTACTGCAAACACGTCGATATAGGGTTGTCTGCAAAAAATCAGTCTGGAATTCCAGTTGTCGAATTTTAAGGATCAAAATATAGCTGCCAGTGAATACGTGCGCCAGAGAGGTCCGAGCGAACTATCCCACAAAGATATGTTAATAGAAAAACTAGAGTTAAAAGGAAATATTGTGCAGAAAAAGGTTTTCGGTGGAAAATACAAGGTCTCAGAGGACCACCCAAGAAAAAAATTGAAGCATAAATTATCGGCTTCTAAGGGTTTTACCGACTCTGTAAATTAAAGTTGCCTGTCCCTTGTGCAGAGAACATTACAGCACTTCTAAATGGATTAGATGCAACTCTTGTGCTACTTAGTGGCATGAAGAGTGTACCAAATATTCTGGGTTTGGTGAATTTGTATGCGATTTTTGTTGAGGATACCTGCGTGCTCTTATGACCAACACTGCGTACTCTTTGAATCCAGAGTCCGCAAGAGTACGCATGTGCGTTTTTTTTAAAGTAGTTGGAATTTGTTTTGTTGATACCAAGAAAAATGTGTTATGTTGTTTTCTGGTGCTTAATAGACCAAAGAATTGATATTTATGTTGAATAAAAGAATATAAGTATATTTCAAGTTTTTATCGCCTGTCAAACTTTAAGTGCGTACTCTTGAATGTCTTTACCCTACTTATGTTTGACATCACTACCCAGCGCCCAGCGGCACTCTTCTGTTAAAAAAAACTAGTGTCTTTCCAGCAAATCCTAGTTGGCGTGATGAAAATTCTAATTAAAATGAGCGCCCTCTAATGTATGTCGTCCACCGGCTGGCACGTAAAATAAACGTGCTATTCGCCGATACAACATCAATAAAAACAGTCACGTATCATTTGCGTCCGTGACGTTCATAAAAAAAGCGTGCCACTTGGACCAACCAATCTAAAAATTCTATTTTTAGGCTAAAACGTACGCCTACGAAAATGCGCTTTTTGTTCTACTCGTTTGTCACGCATGAGAAAAGCCGAACTGTAGAGATGGGCTGCGATCTCGCCAACTGTGATTTAGCCACTGGTCGAGAAATTGAACAACTATACCGTATTCAAATCCAAGGTGCAGAAGATTGTAAACAAAAAAGGATACCACACACGCCGCCCGATCAAGTCGGCATTCATTGCGATTGGCCGAAAGGCAATAAACACCTTGGAGGCTTGCCGCTTTGCCGCCCGTCTGGGTCGTTGAACAGAGTACAGGGTTGTATTTTATTCAGTTGCTCCGTGTGTGTATCAATGTATACGACGCGTCGTGTTAATGATAGCGTACATCGTGCTTTGATCATCGCACACCTGCCGTGTTGTTCTGCGAATTTTAGTGTTATCTGTGTTGTACTGTTGTTTTAATAGCTATTAGTGGTGTTTTTGTTATTCCCCGATAACTTGAAGGAGATATTGAAGGATGTCTAGTAGTACAGACACTGAAGATGAATCCATGGATGTGGCTACAAGAAAGAATTTAAGTCTACCCAGGAAGAGGGTTAGTAGCACTAGATACTGCAGATGAACCCATGGATGTGGCTACAAGTCAGGATTTGAGACCACCAAGGAAGAGGTCAAGAAAGAGCCATTTTGACGTGAAGTTTAAGGAGGTATTATTAAACGTATATAAATACGAAACCCAGAAAAAATCATTAACAACTGCTACTGACGATCATTGTCAAAAAGAGTAAAAATAACATTTTATTGCATTTCACAAAACTATTATAGACACACACGATGCAAGTGTGCATTACTGGTTGCCTATCCTGTTTAACACTCTTAAGGCCTTCACGGCAGCTATGATCGCGTTAACCCATGGCCGTCTCTACTCACTAGGCCGGAGCATTGAAATATGGCAACGTTGGAGATCAGGCCGTATTTTCATTTGTTGTTATGTCATGTGTATTCTTCCAGGTCCAGAAAATATGGTTGGAAGGTGATTATTAATTTGTTTCTAATTATTTACCTGCACAAACGAAACTATAAAGATAACAAGATGCCTGCAAAGCGTGTAGTACCAGGTTGCAGCCCAGTAGAGGCATGAGTAGAGGACTACCAAACCATGGCTCAACATAACCTTATTCAAGATTAAAAAGAACGTTGCAAGGTGATTTTGAATGGGTTTCTACTTATTTACCTGCACAAATGAAACTATAAAGATAAAAAGATGCCTGCAAAGTGTGTAGTACCAGGTTGCACTAGCAATTGTGTGTCCGATAAGGGACATAAACAGAAGTGGGTGAAAGGTATTCCTCGGAAGGGCTGGTTATATTTATAAGGATAAAGACAATAATTGACAAACATTTTAAAGGATAAGACCTATTTTAAAGCACAATGTGGTACCTATAATGTTTTCTGGACCTCCCAAATATCACAGAAAAATACAGTTAATAGAACTCATCTGGGCATGGCCTGGGGAATACCTACGAAAGCATTTGATAGTGAAAGGGAAATCAAGACCAGCAAAAATGGCTTCACATTGACCTAATAGTGAATTTTTCTAGCTCAAGTGATAATTTACAAAGTAAATTGAGTGTTCATTTAATCAGATGTAAGTAGTATTAGTAGTAGTAGTTCTAAAAAGTATTTTTCTTAATTTATTAATCGAGATGAACTCTAATACATATAAAATGTAATAATTATTCTGAAACTATAGGGCCACAATTTGACAGCTAAGCCACGTTGCCACATCTAAGGCTCCTAGTGAAGAGTCGGCCATGGTTAACCCGATCAGTTGAATCACTGAACAGCAAACCCTTGCGATCTGGCCAAACTATAATGTATGACCTTATTTTTCTTAAACTAGAAACCTTTCGTATAGTCAGAAAGTGAATAAGGTGCTTTATATAAATGTGTTTCTGCGCTACGGTGCCTCTTACGCAGTGCCTACAATCTTTACATCCTCTGTGAATATTTCTATAAAAAGGTTCATTCTATAACAAACATGCATCCAATCTATAATCAATCTGACTGCAATTGCAATTGGTAAATATACAATAACTATAAGGTAAACATTAAAAATCTAACATTAATTTGCAAATCAATCACTTTATTCTGGTTTTCTGCTATGATTTTGATCCATGAATTCTAAAATATTTTTGATGAAAGTGTCATCCAGCTTTGACGTTTTGTTTCCAATATTGATAAAATATTATTGGATGATACTTATTAACCTAGCCCGCAATACCCAATAGAATCCTTTTGCTAAACAACATCCAACAGAAAAGCTTTGTCAAAGTCTTTGTTAAATATGCATGTTGATAAAATCGGGCCTTAGTCTGCTTAGCAACGCCACAGTTTAACGGTAAGACGCGAGCTTGTTTAGGAGAGCTGCATGCCACAGTTGGTCGAATGCCCGAATATCGAGAGCAACGACGTGAGCCTCGCCAAATGAATGGATGAGTTTGCTCCACACATCTGTGCCTGTGTAAGGCAGGAGATCTCCGGTTGATCTTCGTTATCCGTTCATCTGACTTTTAATTTTCTAATTGCGTTGGTTTTTCTGCTTTCCACATGCCTTACTGCTTCCGAGTAGTGCGATATCCATTTTCCAGAACGTTTGCAGGATAATGAATTTTCGCGCTGGCTTGATAATTAAAAATAGGAAAATTAATGGTGAAAACAGCACATGTAAATTAATTTTTCAGGTGTGGTTGAATTACACCCCGTTGGAGGGCTAATCATGAATAATATGCTTGGCTACATTACACAAGCAGGAGAAAAGGGTGGGGGAAGTTTTTCCTTAATGAACTCGCTACTTTATTATGTTTTTCACAATAAAATGGAAAAATAATCGTTGACAGGGGCTAGACTAATATACACAGCAGTACATCTGTGCTTCACAAGCAGGGGTGGATCCAGAGAGATGGTTTGGGAGAAAATCAGGGGGTGGTATGAACACAGTATACAGGGTTGGGATAAAGTATGGAACCAAGCAAATAACTTTGAAACGGAAAGGATGATATTGCTGAAATTTTGCAGGCAAGTGTACTGACGTCTAGTGCATCCAAAGACATTATGTTAGCTATTAATGTACTTCCGGTTTAACCGGAAGTACCGTCAACTTTTTTAATTTAAATGGGACACCCTGTATATTTTTGCAGAATTTAATTCATCTTTTTTTCCGAATACGTCCATAGTGGGTTTAGTATTTGTTTCTTAAAAAATTTGTCTCACAAATTCGTCCGTGGCAGTCTGCGGTCTTCCCGTTTGAGGTAATTTTTTTTTAGTCACCGTCGAACGTGTTATAGGACCCCTGTTGGGACGTAAATCATTAAAAGTTGACAGACTTCTTTGTGAGTTCTCACGCTATCGCCAAAACCGACTTTGAATGTCCGGCATTTTAAACACCTGAAATGATAAAGAGGCTTTATCTTTCCCGTTTTTACAGAAACTAATGCTAAACCCACTATGGATGTATTCGGCAAAAAAGATGAATTAAAATCTGCAAAAATATACAGGGTGTCCCATTTAAATTAAAAAAGTTGACGGTACTTCCGGTTAAACCGGAAGTACATTAATAGCTAACATAATGTCTTAGGATGCACTAGACGTCGCTACACTTGCCTGCAAATTTTCAGCAATATCACTCTGTCCGTTCCAAAGTTATTTGCTTGGTTCCATACTTTATCCCAACCCTGTATGTGTTTAATTAGTATTTATTCAGCTAAAAATATGTTTGAAGCATCAAAATCTTATTAATTGCTTTGAATGCGTTTTCCTTTTTTTATGGTCAGCCTCCCGCAAAGGCTGAATTGACGAAGTGAAGTTTGATCTGAAACGCTGCAGGTTGTAGCCGTCGGAAGACAAACTCCCCCACAGCGTCGAAGTTCTCCCAAAGAAGGAATGTTGGGGGAGACCAGTTCAGGAGTAGGGACCTCGACCGTCTCTGGAGTCAGGGTAGCTGGACTTTTATGAATCCAGGCAAAGGACATTCGACGATTCTAGCAGAGTTGCGTGAGGATAGTCCTATTTTGTTGGAGAGGAGCGATATAGTTTCTCCTACGCATCGCTTCAATCGCAAATTTACGGTGGTGTTTCCGTCAAGGGAAGAGTGGGAGTCTAGGGAGAGACAGCTCATCGAAGGAGGAGGACAGGTCTGCTACACAGACGGTTCACTCGCTAGAGAGGGCTCGGGCTCGGGAGTCTACGGACCCCATACAAGACTTTCGCTCCCTCTTGGGGGGCACACCACAGTATTCCAGGCTGAGGTCTGTGCGATACTTGCTTGTGTAAATCGTATTCGTGAAATTGACGGGTCTAGGAGACGGATTATTATCTGCTCTGACAGTCAGGCAGCCATCAAAGCGCTGAGTGCTTGGAAGATAACGTCGGGACTGGTCCTGGAGTGCAGGAGGGCTCTTGACGACATCTCAGCTAAACACAAGGTATCACTGATGTGGGTACCTGAGCACGCTGGGGTAAAGGGTAACGAAATGACGGATCATCTGGCTAGGATGGGATCCGGCAACAGTTTTGTGGGCCCAGAACCAGCCTTAGGACTATCTGCAAACTTGTTTAGGAAAACAACTGGAGAGTGGATCCAGAATCAACACTCTCTGAGATGGAACAAGGTCTCTGGTCATCTCCGTCAAGCTCGGCAACTATTAGCAGGGCCTGCAGAGAGAATAGGACGTTTTTGTCTCTCTCTGGTTAGGAGCAACTTGAGATTGCTAGTAGGCCTATTAAGGGGTCACAACACCTTCAGGCGTCACTTGTTCGTGATGAGGGTGGTCAACGACCCAACGTGCACGTGGTGTGGTGAAGAGGAAGAATCCTCGGCACACATCTTGTGTCGCTGTGAAACCCTGGGTTATCACAGGCAGACTATACTGGGCTCAAGAACCTTGGAACCAATAGAGATAAAACGGATAGGACCTAATAATGTACTTGCCTTTGCCAAAAGGGCCTTTATTGATTCATTCAGGGACCTCGACCTGGTAAGGATGAGCTCGCAGAGCCTCTCTAGTGTTCCTCGTTCTGACTGACTTTGGTGTTATCATCTGGAAGAGCTTTCTCGAACATCTTTCATGATAGAATCTGTAAAACAGGGATAAATCAGCCACCCTTCTTCGATGCTCCAGGCTGTGGAGGTTCTTTGTGAGGTTAAGTTACTCTAATTGATCTCTTCTGGATAGTGTCAAGAAGCTTTAGAGGGTGCTTCGGAGTACATGCTCACACTTGGTGCCTTGTAAAGCAGCACTGGTTGCTCTAGTGTATACAGCTACGTGAGCACATAAGCTCAATTTCGAAAGTTGTCGTCACAACACTGCTTTGGTCGCTCAATAACAAAACATACCATTTGTGTTCTCAAATGTAAACATGTTTTTAGGAAGGCTCCTCTAAAATCGTAGGTGAGGTTATCGCCAGGATCCAGAGCACAGCTTAAACTTAGCATGAATGTCCGTACAGTCAGTTACTATTATGGGGAAAGTTCGGCAACACTTTACGAGAAAAGTTTTCTAGACAAACAAACAAACAATGGCTTGTGGGAAGAAATTTATGAAGGTATAGCTCATATTCACGCAATCTTTATAGTTATATTTTCTCTCCTTTTATAAAAAGTCAGTCTTTGTTTTTGGTATACTTACTCAACGTAAACTATATAGGGTATTTCTGATCCAAATTCATGTAGAAAAGTTTTTATAAAATTATGTTCTGAAGAGTCTGGTTTTCAAGATACAGGGTGTCAAAGTTTGGAAAAAAATTGATTTTTTCACGAACGAATCAGCGCATACTCCACACGACGTGCGAGTTCTGTTTAGGGTCGACCATTACTTTTGATGAAGCTCAAAACCAGATTCTTGGCCAACAGTTGGATTACCGTTCACTTTTTCTGGTGTTTGGGTTGACTAAATTCCTGCCCATAGAACTGCAGTGTTACACCGCCCATCAAGGTAACGTTTCAATACTGGATGAGCTCGGTAATCCAAAGAGACTATCCTCCATTGTGTCAACGAGAATGCTTACTTTCTTCGGACATATTCACAGAAGCGATAATATGGAGAAACTTGTAGTTGAGGGTCATGCCCCGAGTGGGCGGCGCCGTGGCCGTTCCCCTACACGCTGGGTGAATACGACGAAACAGTTGCTGGATATGAGCATCAAGAGCGCGACTGGACTGAGAGTAAATCGCGAACGATGGCGAGCTACAGTTCTCAAAACTATTGATAATATTCGTGTCGGCAATACTCTAGCTGCGACTGAATGCATTTTACGAGTTTACAACATGTCTGTTAAGATATTGTGACTATGATGGTGAACTGAGGAAGATCTGAGATATATTGTATTGAACAACATGGGCGATAGATAGTATGTGATCCACAGAGTTAACATCTCTAGAGGGAGCCTAATTTGAATATTGGCCAGCCAACATCTAAAGCGCTATTGCCACTTTTCTTCGTCCGCTTAAGGACCTTCCAGTTTCTTCAAAATCTGGCAGTTTTCGCCGTTTGAACACATGTTCCTCAAAGTATTTAACTGGGTATTTAACTATACATTAGAATATCCTTGCAATGTAACTGATTTACGTGAAGATAATTTGTATTGATTTAACGAAATCTCAAAAATGGTAAATTTCATAGCGGAATGTCGCAATGACTTCTAATATAGTAGTTTACTACAAACCAACAATAAGAGGAACCTGTCATTATCCTGAGGTCTACTATAAAAGGAAGTTCAATGATATAAATAATATTTATCTTTTTAGGCACATTCTGATGTCTCAGGTTTGGGACTTCCTGGATGATAGGCTTCTTGGAGGTAATGAAAAGTTCTGTCATTTTTATTCAATATTTTTAGAAGCTGCAGAGAAAGCATTTCCCTTGCTGACTTACAGAAATAATATTAAACAATATTCTTCTAATAAATGGTTGACATCTGACATTATTGAAGAAGGCATTTTGTTACGAGAAATTTACCATTTGTACAAATCAATCGGCGACGCTGAATTGTATCACAAATACTTACTTCTTAAGAAGAAGCACAAACATAGAGTAGCTGAAGCCAAAAAGCTTTATTTTAATACAAAAATACTACAGTCTTCTAATATATCCAAAACATCATGGGATATTGTTAAGGAACGCACAAATTTCGGCTCAAATTGCCATACCTTTAAAAACATGCGTCATGAAAATGATCAATTATTAAATGATTTGGATCTTCCTAACGCCTTTAATAAATACTTTCTTACCTCGGTCAAAGAAATTATAGAAGACATCCAACCAGATAAGAGTAGCAGTTCTGACGCTTTCCTAAAAAATTCTTTTTTCTTAACACCTGTAAGTGAGGAAGAGGTTTTGAGCTATATAAGGGAAATACCAGTAAAGCATTCTGCGGGGGATGACGACATCCCATGTTCCCTTCTCATAGCGGTTGGAGATTTAATTGTTAAACCACTAACGCAATTGATAAACCTCTCTTTTCAAGAAGGCATTTTTCCATCACTCCTTAAGAAAGCAGTTATTGTACCTATTCACAAAAAGGGCAACAGTCATTCAATTACTAATTTTAGGGGTGTAGCGCTACTATGTGCATTTTCAAAATTATATGAGAAATCCTATAGGACAAGGCTCTATAAATTTATAGATAAGCACAGCCTTCTTAACCATTCTCAATATGGTTTCAGGGAGAAACGCTGTACTCAGGATGCTGTAATAAATCTGTACAACACTGTATTGAATAATTTAGACAAAAAACATAAATGCTTGACTCTATTTTTCGATCTTAAACGCGCCTTCGATACAATTGACCATTCAACCTTACTCTCAAAGTTATTTAATTATGGTATACGAGGATGTGCTCTCAGTTGGCTGAAAACGTACTTAAGTGATCGAAGTCAATTAGTAGAAGTGAAAACTGAAAATCGTACTTTAAAATCTTCTACTGTAATACCACAGACTGGTGTTCCTCAAGGGAGCATAATGGGCCCATTACTGTTCATAATTTTCATTAATGATATTGTGAAGAACTTTTCAGATGTAAAAATTACTTTATATGCAGATGATACAGCATTTACATTCAAATCTGATACAATAGACGGTCTCCGCGATATCGCCACTGAAAAATGTCAAGCAATGTCACAATATTGTAAAAATAATTATCTTGTTTTGAATTCGAATGAAACAGCTATGGTCGTCTTCAATACGATAAAACAAAACCAAAGTTTGTTAGTGCGATGTAACGGACAAAGCGTGCAACAATTCTCCGATATAAAATACTTAGTTGTACAGATTGATGAGTACCTAAACTGGAATTCACATATTGAAACTATTATGAGTAAATTATCAAAACAGTGTTATGTGATTTTTCAGCTACGTAATTACGTCGACATCAATATTCTGAGGCTATACTATTTCTCTTATATACACTCGGTACTCTCATACTGCATTGTCTGCTGGGGAAATTGTTCCCGTGTTGGTGAAATATTTGTCATACAAAAGAAAATATTGCGAACCATTTCCTTTAAACATAGGCATCAATCATGTAGAACTTTATTTAAAGAGCTCAGGATAATGACTGTTTACTCCTTGTATATATACAGTAGCTTGATTTATATTAAAGAAAACATAAAATCTTTTCCTATTAGAAGACATGACATAAATAACTACGCTTTGCGACAATCGGATGATCTGATAATACCACCACACAGATTATCATTGACCTCAAAGGGCCCTACCATTATGGCTGTCAAATTTTACAACAAGTTGCCCTCTTTCATAAAAAACATTAGTAATATACATCTCTATAAAAAAAAGATAAAGGAAATTATGCTAGATAACGTTTTCTACAACTTAGACGAGTACTTTAATTGTATACTTTAACTGTATATTAGTTTAGAGTATAATTTGTTTCGTTTCTGTTAATTTATACATTTTATGATTTTGTCTGATTTTTTTTTCTCTGTCGAATGTATTGTTTGTTATATATTATATCTCGAAGGTTCCTATACTATTATTTTTATAGTCTGATGGCAATAAACGTATTATTATTATTATTATTAATGTGTCGTAAATCTGGCAGCCTACAATCGGCGTCCCCTAAAGCTGTCATGTGGCTGTCATTATAGTTGTGGTTATTGCGTATATTGAGATTTTTGTTGTTTTAGTGTATATTTGAGTGACTTTGTGACTATTTGTGGTGTGAATTAAATTATTTATGAACAATATTGTCATAATTGCATGATGGGACGAAATAAACAGCGCATAGTTTGCTGCAATAGCGACGAATCGGTGAACTCCACTTATCATAGGTTAGCATAGGTTTTGTTTTGGTTTTCAGTAGCGTAAAATATGGGGAAACACTTCATGGTAATAATAAATAATCAACTGTTACAATCAAGTTATAATAAGAGTAACTCTCTAAGTATAGCTAAATACTAATACAACTTATTGTATCAGTTTGTAACATCACATTAATAATTGAATCTATTAATAAACATCCAATTTTAATATAAAATCGTACGCCACTGGTAATGCCCTCAAGTTGTCAAAATTTCCGTTACATGTTGGCTGGTCAGCGACCTGTGCATTTTGTTGTTTACATTCCCTCTAGAGATGTTAACTCTTTGATGTGATCGCAATTTGTCTAAACGGACCTTGTAAGGATCTGATATGACAGTATAACCTCAAAAATTTACCTCTTTTAGACGTTTCACGCGAAATATCAGTCCTGGCGAACTAGAAGAGCGCGTGTAGCCAACAAAGCCTCTGGGCTTATACAGAAGTAACTTTCTGAAACGGGAAGTTTGTATTATGCCGAGAAACTTTTAATTGGTAAACCCGAACTGGAGATTAGTAAAGTTCCAAGCTATGCCGACAGACAAAGGCAAACGCATTTTTTGCAACCCGTCGGGCCTTTTCAAAGCTTATTCCTCATAAATTCCTGATTCTCTTGGCATTTAAGACTGTTGCCACAGGTAGTCTGAAACGAAAAGGTTTTTACCTCCAAAAAGTAGGTTAGCTGTTTTGAAAGCATACAAATATACTTATGTAACAAGCGGTTAATAATTGGGAATGCCGCAAATAAACGCAAAAGTGGACTCTTTTAACTTTATTCCAAGCTTTCGGAAACTTATGATTCCATCTTCAGGGCTACAATAGAATTTTGAGCATGAGTAACAATCCCAAAAAGGATGTTAAATACTTACAAAAGTTAGTGAGATTGATGCGAAATGATGCTGAATGGGAGTCTTCACAATAATAGCACAATTTGTGTAAAACACAAAATCGTTGTCACAAAACATTGGAAAAGTAATACAAAGGACTTTAAACATTTAAAAACACATTAAAATCAGATATCTGTAGTGAAATCGGTTATTTCTTTCTTGAATAAACCACGTTGAAATGTCGCTTTAAGATGAATGACATTCAGAAACAATGACACTTGTCACTTGTCTATCAGTCTTGACAGATGACACGGATCGAAATTAAGGACGGAGTGTTAATAATCGATAAAAGATCGATGATCCTGAAGTCGAAGAAGTTATTATCCACATGTTGAAATATTGTATAACACCCAAAAAGCAGGTGTAATTATATGTTTTGATGTTAAACAAAAGAGAAAAGGTAATTGTGAAATAGACTAGTTTAAAGTCTTTGTGATATTATATGAGAATTGGCAATTGGGGAGGAGAAACATAAATTTTCATTATTATTAGCTATAATAATTATTTCAGTGAATATGTTTTATTGATTTCTTGAACTGATAGAAATATACTTATATACAGGGTGTTAATTTGAAGATCTTCCACCTCGGATTTCTCGAAAACCGCTGACTAAAAGGAAAAAAATGGCCGAGACACGTCAAAAGTTTTGTCAAGGGTGACAACTTTTTTACCAAAAACTACTTCACCCTCCCTTGTACCCTCTGCCCGCCAGAGTCATCTTCTTAGAAATTTTAACTGACAAGGGGTATCGAGTATAATCGTGTTACAAAGGTATGTTGAAGTATGTCATTTTGACGTTCGATTTTTCAAAATCGGTCGATCATCTTCGAGAAAATTAAAATCTTTATGTATCTTAACTTGTTCAGACTCAATATCATAATCTAATTGTTAAAAACGTGCACATAAAATGAAGTATGAAAAAATAGAGAAAGACACTCAGTAGACAGCTCACTTACTCAAATGATAGAACACCATGCTCTCCAATAGCAATCCGTAAATACAATAATAACTATTACTGCCTACTGACTTTATTTTTCGATGATTATCGTGCTCTCTATCTACGATCATAACCCTGGTCTTGTTGTAGCTAATACCAAGACCATATGCTGCACTGTGTTGTTCTAAGATGTTTAATAGAGCTACTAGTTCTTCCTGAGAAGCAGCAATAAGGGTTGTATCGTCAGCAAATCTTAAGTTGGATATTTTGCTTCCTCCAATAGTCATACCGCCATTCCAGTTGTCCAATACCTGTCTCATCACAAATTCAGAATAAATGTTAAATAACATCGCAGATAATACCAGATAATAATAAGACCAGCTCCTTTTCTAGTTGCTGTTTGACCAAACAGGTTACCATCAATGCCTACACTCATAGAGTTGCTGTATGAGAAATATCAAGTTGTAAGGTATTCCCATACATATCAGGATTTCCCACAGTTTAGGCCACTTTACGTTATCAAACACCTTAGAATAGTCCACAAAGCAGATAAAAAACTGGAAAATAATGCTCTCTGGCTTTTTCAATGATGGTTAAAATATGTTATTATACACGAGATTCGACGGCGCATACAACAGACACGTCAGGCCATGACAAAGCTACTAAAATATGGCATGACCATAACTACTAAAGCTGCCAAAAGTCTCTTGTGTTCTCCATATTTTTGTATGCCTCGGAAACTTGGACTGTTAAAAAGACAGATCGAGCTCGCATAGATGCCTTTGGAATGTGGACGTGGAGGAGAATGCTGAAAGTTCCTTATACCGCCCATCGAACTAATGGTTCCATACTGGATGAGCTCGGTTATCCAAAGAAACTATCCTCCATTGTGTCAACGAGAATGATTACATTCTTCGGACATACATACAGAAGCGATAATATGGAGAAACTTTTAGTTCAGGATTATGCCCCGAGTGGGTGGCACCGTGGCCGTTCCCCTACACGCTGGGTGGATACCACAAAACAGTTGCTGGATATGAGTATCAAGAGCGCCACTGAACTGACAGTAAATCGCGAAAGATGGCGAGCTACAGTTCTCAAAACTATTGATAATATTCGTGTCGGCAATACTTTAGCTACCAATTTAATGCATTTTACGAGTTCACAACATGTCTGTTAAGACATTGTGACTATGATGATGATGTGATGTCTGGAGGGCGTCATAAAACGTCAAAAAAAAAACTTATCTCAAAGTCAAACATATTCGCAGTTACAATATTCCTCTCATCTACGGAAAGGGAGAAGAACAAAAAAGCACAAATTGTTTATAAATATACAAAATAAATAAATGAATATAATACATAATATATGATGTCTCACCTTATCCACCTCACACTATGAAACTTTCGTTGTTTTGGTCCGGATAATTAGGTGAATCGTCTATTTTTAGCGTCTTTGGGGTCGCAATACTATAGAAATAGCGTTGCGGCTATTTATACCGGGTGGGCTAAAAATAACGATTGCTAATATTTTTGGAATTGAATCTATCGAGTGCTGCAAGTGTTTGTGTGTTCGAACAAAAAGTAGGCTGTGGCGGCAGCGATCACGGAAATCCGTTCGGATTTTGTTTTTCTATTTAGCGAATACCTCGGAGATGGTAAAAGTATAACTTATTAGTTCCCACACCGATAGGGGTTAGGTGGAAGAGCAGCCTCTCCTATGGGTTAGGCTGAACCTCGCCCTATATGTAACATTATTTAATCAACATTATGTATATTAGTTTAATAAAGACATTTATTATTATTTATTATTATGATTATTATTATTATAGGTGATGGGAGTATTGTGATCGCGAACATTTTTGATTTTGAGATAATATACTTTTTGGGCGTTTTATGATGCCTACATAATGAAAATCCACGTCACTCATTTCCGTCGGTCTGTCTGCCGGTCTGTCTGTCTGTCTGTCGGTCTGTCTGTCTGTTGGAGTCTTTCTAGCTTCCTAATCTCAGTAACCGCTGCATAGATTTTGTTGAAATTTGGGCAGCGATATGTTGTAGGGTCGTAGTAGATAATGTTGCTACAATTTTGAAAATCGGTCAATGGGCGGCGGAGTAATTAGCAAAAAATGAAAAATTTCAAATATGCCTCAAACTTTGTTTTTAAGCGTTTTAGGCGTTCCTGGTCATTTTCTTTTTTTTTGGGGTGGGAGTGAAATTGGGATCATTAAGGGGTGGGGGGTTGTAAAACTGAATTTTTTTTATATTCATAATAGGCTGCCCGTTGACCTGTGAAAGAAAGACCTAGCGGCATAATTCACGTTTTAGGTCCATCCGAACATTGCCTTGCCGATTACAGAAACCAAGGGACTTGAACTTTCTGATGCATACAAAATACATACGGGTATTACTTTGGATCGTTCTATATTGTGTACGTGGAAACTGTTGAATTGACTTTAATGGCATTTTGACACAGCGCGACAAGTATGGAGAGCAAGTATGGTTTTTAGAAATCGCTTCAGTGGCGGCGCGGTAATACTAAAAAACTAAAAATATAAAATACACCTCAAACTTCGTTTTAGACGTTTTAGGGGTTCCTGATCATTTTAAATGTTTTTTTTGGTTGGGGGTGAAATTGGGGTGGTTCGGGGGTGGGGATTTGTAAAACACAAAAAATTGTTGTATTCATGATAGATTGTCCATTGACCCGTGAAACAAGCACCTAGTGGAATAAAACACTTTTTTGCGGTCGGACGAGCGATGATTTGGTTGCAGGGGCATCTAGACTATAGTTTCATGCTGTGGGAAAATAATAAAACTGGTATCATCGGAATGTGTGGGAAGTACTGGGTCAATCAACTTGACTTCATTTTTTCTTGTAAGGTTGGCATCAGAAATTCAAATTTCATTTTAGTGTATTGGCCAACCTGAAATATAGAGAGCGCTGCAAACATGCGTTTATCATGTTGCACCTACTAACATGACCTAGTATTTTCCTTTTAGAATGATTATGCCACGTAAAACGCAATGAAACATCATATACTAGACATAATGGAATTCATAGTCATAATACAAGAAAAGCTGCCAATTTTAAAATACAAACTACCAGAATCAGTAAATCAAAAACAGGCATAAATTATTACGCCTTGCAATTCTACAGTAGTCTATCAAGCAGGATGAAAGTATTGGAAGTTAATACTTTTCATGACAAAATCAAGAAATACTTGAATGAAAAAGTGTTTTATGATCATGAGGAATACCTCCACAATGACTTCAGTGATTTAAATGTGTAAGATATGTATTTGCCAAAAATTGTACAACTTTTTAACTGTGGTGCTACGACTTGTGTGACTTTTATTAACATTTTAAGCCTAATTCAGATGCACACGACATCCGAGGTACGGAACTGTTCCTATTGGTTGGGATATTCAAAGTTTAGTCAAATCAAAATATTTCAACCAATAGGAACAGTTTCGTTCCGTCGTATCCTCGGATGTCGTGTGCATCTGAATAAGGCTTTCATGTGTCATCTTAGGTTTGACGTGTTAATGTCGATGTCAATGTCAATGTTTTGATTTCAGTTTTAACTACATGTATATATTAGTTAATCACTAAATTTTGAATAGGGTACTTGCAGAAAAAAATATTATGTCATTTACGCGTTTCTTAGAGCCTAGCAAACATGACAAAATCACTTGTTTGGTTTTTTGGAATCGGCTGTGAGAGGTATTCCAAAAATTATTTCAAATGCCGGAAAATCCCGCGCAAACAACCTCTGACGTCAGTAATATCGTATAGTGATGGGATGTAAAGTATTGATATTCGATATCGATAGCCAGTGCTAACCTAACATTTTGACATTGATCATTATAACCACAAAACACAGTCACACACAAAAGTACAAAAGTCAAAAGAATAAAAATTAGGTTAGATACTGATTCACTTTGTAGAGATGGGCTTGAATTAGATTCTATCTTTGGATTCATTCATAATGGGATGCGCCAAAATAAAATGATGGCTTCTATTAGTTGCGAATCTCGGTCACAAACAGAATGAACTGTGACACCTATCAGATATAAAAATGTATTGCAACGAAAATGCTAGTGGGTTAATTGCCTGTTTCAAATATGTTTATGTATCAATAAATTGAGTCGCATTGTTAAAGAATTCAGATCATCTCTAGTCGAATGCGCAGCTGAATCTCACTGACCTGCGCTGTAGCAGTATCGATTGTCGATATCGATAAGATATCTGTGACGTCAGCCCTTGTTTTAAGTCACGTGGAAAAATTTGAATATATTCTTATTTTATTTTGCAAATATCTTTCTTTGGCCGTCAGTAAAATCATGTTTTTTGTTTCCTACTGCTTCTTGATATGGTTTTCTTTACGCTATGTATACTCCCGAGGCGATTTCACGACCTCTGCAAGTACTCTATTGTGCGAACAAATTTTCTTTTGTACTAGCACCAATAAATCACTACTACTACTATCATATCTTTTCAATATGTCACACTGTCAATAGGAATGTCTATATTTTTTTATCGTCGTTGGGTGGGTGTCCCTCTGTCCCCTAGATACGTCACTGCTCTAAATACAAATTTTAATAATCACGAAGAGTTGTATAAGGAATTTCGCAGTTGAAGTACATAAAACATCGCATTTGAAAAGCAGTCGTGAGGTATGAGTTCCCCGACTAATGAAATTCATTGAGCCTGGCAATATGGAAGCTGGAGAACCGGGGTCTTTAACCTGTCAGACAATGGGTCTCAAAGGGCTTAACGGCTCTACCCTGTTACGTGTTTTTTCCTTCAACATTTTTCTCCCTTTTCACTTTACGACTGTAGAATTTATTGAAGCTCACACAAATTTATAAGACCTTGTCAGTACTACTGACAATGTTCAAGGTACAAACATATAAAAAATATGTAGTTGAAGAGGAGTTATTTATTTTTTTCATGAGCTATGTGCAGTTAAAACAAGTACATTTATAGTGCAGCTCATCTAAGCAAAAAAATTCGATAAAGAACCCTCATGAAACCCATAAGAAATTTAGAAAAGCACCAGATTGCTAGACGTTAGACTGTTGCTATAGTACAGTTCAACGAGGATTAAGAAACAGACATTTCGAGAGATAGTGTAACATATTGAACAGAACAGTACACTTATCTGCTTACTTTCTGTTATTTTTAGCTGTCTTCTGTGCTTTTCTGTTGTATTCGGCTGTGTTTAGTCGTTTTCTATTGTTTCCCGCTGTTGTCTGCTTGCTTTCTGCTGTTGTGGACTGTTTTCTGTTCTTTTCTGTTGTATTCGGCTGTGTTTAGTCGTTTTCTAATGTTTCCTGCTGTTATCTGCTTGCTGTCTGTCGTTTTGAGCTAGTTTTGACTCTATTTGGTTGTATTTGGTCGTTTTCTACAGTACACTGGCTCATGTTGTCTTGTCATCCTTTCATTGCATGCATTTGGATGTGACAATGTGTTTCGTGAGTTCTTTTCGTATGATGATGGATGTGTTTGTTCTATGCCACTATGAGACCACTTGATAATGCCGAAAGAGGAGAAAAGGACTGATATTGCAGACGTGTTGATACTGTTAATAGATTTTGTAAGATTTCTGGAGTAAAATCTTGTGTTTTTAGACTATTTGATGCGCTCCCTAACTCCTTGTGTTAGTTCTGCTGGTAAACATATAACGGAAAGATTCTAAAGTCAGAGATAATGAAAACACTTCAACTGAGTAAAAACGGAAAAGTAGCGGGTCCGGACGAAATCCACATAGAAACGCCAAAACTGATAGAAGAGGAAAATTTGCTGCCACTGTTACAATTACTACAGAAAATTCATGCAACAGGTAATATTCCAAAAGAGTGGTTACCTCTGTATTTATTCCCTCCCCTAAAAAATTAAAAGTCAAGAAATATGATGAGTTCCGGCTGATAAACTGAATGAGCTAAGTGCTTAGGATCCTCCATAGAATTATTCAAGCTAGAATCTTTCACAAATGCGAAGCCTATCACAGTGGCCTATCCAGACCTCAGTCTTGGGTGGGTAGCGGGGCATGAAGTTGTGTGTGCTTTCACCATTTGTTTCGTAATTCCTTCGTGAAGGACGTTGATGCAAGGGAAAAGGAAAATGTTAATAGTATTAAAATAAAAAAGAAGATATAAACAGCAAGTGAAACAGTGGAGTAGCAGGTATTTTAGGAAGATGAAATAAAAAATCTATTGATGCATTAATCAATTTTAATTTTACGGAATACACATACTTAATATGTTATACGTATATCATCCGTGAACATTTTATTGGCACAGCATCTAAAATTAAACGATAATGAACACTCAACAGTCAGGTACCCTAGTAGCCACAACACATACTCCATGTTTTTTTTTTAATTAGTGTTTTAA
Organism: Callosobruchus maculatus; assembly: GCA_951848785.1. Lineage (NCBI taxonomy): Eukaryota > Metazoa > Arthropoda > Insecta > Coleoptera > Chrysomelidae > Callosobruchus > Callosobruchus maculatus. Next base: position 1,251,731 of record CATOUR010000084.1, on the reverse strand, counting down.
CTTTTCTAATCGGTGCAATTTTCAAAACAGAAAATTAATGAGTTGAGAAGTGAGAAGTAGAATAAAGAATACGTTATGAAGGATCCCCGAAGCATGACATTTCAGATTTCACTACCATGGTTCAGTTCCGTGACGATCACAAGCTGTTTGCCGGAGACGCCTAACTTTGTAGCTTTTATTGGATCATACTGTCAAATAAAATTGACGGAAGAAAACCTAACCGTTTTGTACAATGATAAACCACAAAATAAGTATTGTTGCTATCAAAATCATCACGGTTCTTTCGTTCTTTTCTCATTGCCGCATAGTGGTTTAGACGTGGCAATAACGCACGTAATCATATCGTACCGTAAACTTCCGTAGCTAACGTACAACTTTATCGGTTATTCGCCGATTCGGTTGTTTCGGGAGAACTGCGCAGTGCGCATACCACAAATAGCCGATAACGTGCAATAACGTCAGGAAACACGTAAATATGCATAACTGTAATAATGCAAAACAAACTCTTTTGTAATTTAGTTACTGCAAAAAAAATTTTTCAGTGAGACAATTGATTAAATAAGTCAATTAAAATAAGTCAAAGTTGGATCAAGTTTTTTTTTCAGAAATCTTGGGGGGGTAATTACCCCTGTTACCCCCCCCCCCTTGTTTACGCCTGTGGCCTATCAAAGCGATACACAATTTGGATTTCGCGAAGGGGACAACGGATAAGGGAAGCACTAGCCAGTTTATTAATACTCTTCCAGAAATGTCGAGACATGAGGAAAGATGTACTCGTATACATATGCCTGTTCCATAGACAAGTTGAGCACACCCTCCTTCTGACATTACTACAGAAAAAAAGATGGCACAAAAATCAACGACTGGAACATACGTTACGCAGACGACACGGTTATCATTGCGGACACTCGAGAAGCCCTTCAACGCCTATTCAACAAAGTTGTAGAGGTAGGAGATTAACCAGGCATGAAAATTAATGTAACTAAAACTAAAGTAACGGCCATAACAAGATCTCCAAACCCACAACTGGACGTAAACATCTATGACACCGCAATAGAGAGAGTTGAGAAATTCAAATATCTTGGCAGCTGCATAACGACAAATGTAGACTACGACGTTAAAGTGAGATCACACATAGAACAAGCCAGAGGCACTCAGTTCTCTTGTAGAGAGCAGAAACATTAAAAGTTGATACCCGGAACAGACTCGAAGCTTTTGAAATGTGGACCTTCTGTAGATTATTAAAAATATCATGGACTCAACACATATCTAACGATGAAGTGTATAGACGTATGAGAAGAGAAAAAGAGTTACTTACTATAGCAAAATGAAGAAAGACTGCTTATCTGGGCCACATATACGGGAACAACAAGTATGATACACTAAAAACTAATGATAGAAGGAAAAGTCAGAGAAAAACGTGGTCCTGATCGCAGACAACATTCATGGTTAAAAACATACGCGATTGGAGTAGTATGAACACATCAGCCTTAATTCGTACCACTCAAAACCGGAATAAGTATGCCGAAATTGTCGCCAACCTTCCTTAAATGGAGATGGCACCTGAAGAAGAAGAAGTTGTGCTTTGACTTGTGAGTGGTCTATATTAACGTTCTGATTGAACCCCAGGTACTTGTATGTTTCGTTCTTGTCCATGTTGTCTAGTGTTTGGCCAGATACTGTTTCCTGTTCGAGATGGTTCTTCCATTACGTTTGTTGATGTGGAGCACCTTGAATTTACTCATTACGAGTTCTATCCTGAGATCTGACGTACAAACTTCTGTTATTCTGAGCAATTCTCTCAGTAGTACTCAGTGGCGCCATATTTTTTTATTTTTTTTTTGTAAAAACACCGTGTGATTATAAGTATCAAAACAAACTTGTTTGACAATTTCAAAAAATAAAAGCAGATGCAGTAATTGACACAGTTGTAGAAAAAGTGTACATTGAAAAATGGAAACAAAAATACGAGTAGACACCTAAGCTGAAAGCTTGTGGGTGTCATATACTGGATGGAAACAACTAAAAGTGATGGTCATGGAGTATGTATATACACAAGAATAAGACAGAAAAAAAAAGTGATGATGAAAGATTTTACAAGAAAGTGATTGATAGGCACAAGAATAATTACAGCACTCAATTAATGATTGAAATAAGCTTATTTAAATTGTATAATATATATTTTTTAATTTCCCTCTTAAATGTATAATTGGTCATTTTTTTATATTCAGCTGGTATATTATTATACAGCTTTATGCCATTAAATTTTATGCATTTCTGGCAAACAGATTTATTGACTCTGTTGTAAGTATAAGATATGTTAATTCTAGTTCTTGTGTCCTACGTGTGACTTGTTAGTATTTGATCATTTTTAGTATGAATGTATTTTAAAGCAGCAAGTATATATAATCCTTTCACATTTAATAAGTTATTTTCAGTATAGATGAATTTGCAACTTGTCCAACATGGTACTTGAAAAATAGTTCTTAAGATAAAATTCTGGGTAGTTTTATATATCATCTGTGCAGAGAAGATCATTGATTTTATGTCGATTTACTTTCTCATATCACAGTTTGTGTTGTTAAGTGCGTTGGAGAACGGATTTAGACAGAGGCGGAACCACAGTGAACTGAGAGAGTCTCCCTGAAAGATACCGCGTTTTATGTGTAGCTTATTCGTCTGAATATGGCCGTCCTGGGTTTTGAGATGAGAGAGACCATATTTTTATAGTTCTTGCAAGAAACTGACGAAGGCCTGAATTATCTCCTATTTTCCTATATTTTCTCGCATAGTTGACAGGCTGTGCCAAGTCAAAACCGGACCTAGTATTATTCAGAATTCAGGAGGGACAGTACAATGCTACAAGTCTTGAGGATTACAGACTTTTGGAAGGTTTCGTGTAACTTTTCGTCCAGGCCCAACAGTTGCAGGTGTGGTGTCAATGTATTTGGTGTAAGGCCTGAGACCGATATAATGAGGAGGACGATAATACATTATTTTGTTTCCAGAGTCGTTTCATTTCGTTGGTACAATCTGTGTATTTAGATACCTTCCCAGCGTAGGTGGTTGGGATATACATATCATTGGGAATTGCATCATCTATCAAATAAGTCACTTTTTGACTGAAAAACTATGTCTGGTCTATTGGCTGGGATGGTTTTGTCTGTAAGTATTTCAATGTCCCAGTATAGTTTGAATTGACTGTTTTCGAGTACTGAGGTCGGTGTGTAATCATAATATGGATCTGTATTTTCAGTTAGTTTGTTTGTTGTGGCCAGTGCTTGATGTATGACTTTGGCTGCAGAATTATGTTTGGCTGTGTATTCAGTTTCAGCAAGATTTTTGCATCCACTTGTTATGTATTCTATTGTTTCCTTCTGTTGGTGGCATTTTCTGCAACTATCGTCGGTGATGGATCTCTAATTATATACTTCTTGTAATTTCGTGTCGCAATGACTTAGTCCTGGATTGCAAGCATAAAGCCTTCCGTTTCTGGAAAGAGCTGGCCATCCTGCAGCCAGGTGTATGACTACTTTTCATTAATGTGGTCTTGTGTAACACGGTATCTGTGTTTGCCATGGAGCGCCTTCTGCGACCAGGTGTTTATTTTTCTTGTTGTGTTTGTCTGTGGTTGTGTGCCTTTGCTGCGTAGTCTGGACATGAAAGGGCGAGTGGTGTATAGTTTTTGTCTGCTTTTACTATTGCTTTTTGCAAGTTTGTGTGTTTACTATGGAAATAATTTCTGAGTGATTTCATCTGTTTTGTACGAAGTAACTGTATATCTATAATTCCTCTGCGCCCTTGTTTTCTGTCTATGGTGAATTGATTTTATTGATTTGATTTGATTTTATTTCTACTATTACTATCACCAAAAATTATATTATTTTGTGCAAGTACCCTTTCCCAATATCATTTCTCTTATCGAGAACGGGGTGACGTTCCAAACGCTTCCGGGAAGATCGAAAATAGCCCCACATAACGCGATTCAATTATTTTTAAAGAGCCCCGAGAATTGAAAATACACATCGCCGCGTCCGTTCTATCGCGTTCTATCGCGTTCTATCGACATGGATGTCATCGCGACCGGTCAATCTGGGAACAAATTAGGGTAGCGGGAATCGGGAATCGGGAAACTGGGAAGACATCATTCGGTCCAGCGGACGGCGAAATGTAGGTTGCGGTTTGATTCGCGGAATCGGAATTCGGGTCAGTCGGGTTCTGGGAAATTCCTACCCATCCCGTCGTGCTTGATTATTTGTTGATGTTTCGGGTGGGTGTCGCCAATCATCGTGAATATTTGCGCTCAGGCAACTTTTTAATCCTTCTACTTCCCACTTCCCACACCGTTTTACATAACGATTTTTATTTATCGTATGGCTCAAAAACATGACAGTAGTAAATATAGATTAAAAAAATGAAGTCAAGTTGATTGACTCAGTACTTCCCACACATTACGCTGATACCAGTTTATTATTTTCCCATAGCATGAAGCTTTAATCTATGATCCCTTGCAACCAAATAATTGCCAACCCCCCCCCCCCCCTCCTCTACTAAAATTATCTTATGCCGCTAGGTCTTTCCTTCACAGGTCAATGGACACCACAAACTTCTCAGTTTTACAACCCCCCCCCCGAACCAACTCACTTTCACCCCCACCCAAAAAACTGGTAGGAAATGATCAGGAACCCCTAAAACATCTAAAAACCGAATTTGAGTTGCTTTCATACTTGTCGCGTTCTTTTAATATTGCTACGCTGCCACTGACAAGATTTTTAACAAACATACGTGTTTTCCATTCTCACCACGGTAACAATATACTGTGTCAAAATTTCATTAGAATCAATTTAATAGTGTCGAAAACGATTTAGACCAATAAATTCTCGTATAGTATACAGAAAATTCTAAGTCCCTTAGTTTCTGTAATAGGCTAGGCAATGTTCGGATGCACCTAAAAAGGTGATTTGTGTCGCTAGATCTTCCTTCACAGGTTAGTGGACAGCCTATTATGAGTACCTACAAGAATTTTTTTAATTTTTCAACTCCCAACCCCCCAACCACCCCAATTTCACCCCCACCAAAAAAAACCGCAGAAAATGATCAGGAAACTCTAAAACGCTTAAAAACGAAGTTTGAGCTGTTTTTATATTTTTAGTTTTTTTATTATTTCTGCGCCGCCACTGGCACGATTTATCAAAACCATACGCGTTTTGCATCTTCGCCATGGTAGTAATGCCGTTTCAAAATTTCATTAAAATCAATTCAACAGTTTCCTCGTTACAACGATCTGACGCAATACTCTCGTATGTTTACATCAAAAACAAAATTCTAAGTCCTTTGCTTTCTGTAATAGGCAAAGGCAATATTCGGATGGACCTAAAAAAGTTATTTATGTCGCCAGGTCTTCCTTCACAGGTCAGTGGACAGTCTATTATGAAAGCAACAAATTTTTCAATTTTACAACCCCCCACTACCCAACCACCCCAATTTCACCCCCACCCAAAAAAAAGTAGAAAATGATCAGGGACCCCTAAAACGCCTAAAAACGAAGTTTCAGCAATATTAAATTTTTTTGTTTTTTGCTAATTACTCCGCCGCCTATGCACCGATTTTCAAAATTATAGGAACATTACCTACTACGACCCCACAGCATACCGCTGCCCAAATTTCATCACAATCCATGCAGCGGTTACTGAGATTACGAGGGTAGAAAAACGCGACAGACAGACAGACCGATAGACAGACAGACCGACGGAAATGAGTGACGTGGATTTTCGTTATGTACACATCATAAAACGCCCAAAAAACGTATTATCTCAAAATCGAAAATTTTCGCGATCACAATACTCCCCTCACCTATCGGTGTGGGAAGTAAAACGAAAAATTATAATATTCCCCAAACTTCGTTTCTAAGCGTTTTAGGAGTTTCTGATTGTTTTCATGTTTTTTTTTGGATTGACCTGTGAAAGGAAGACCTAGTGATATAATACATATTTTTAGGTTAGGTCCATCCGAGCATTGCCTTGCCTATTACAAAACTCAAGGGACTTGGAATTTTTTGATATACACGGTGTCCCACATAAAAATGCACACTACAGGGATCTCGTAATTCGTAAACCAGAAGACTTGCAAAGATGATTAAATTGGAGAAAAGTTGCGTCTTGCCTGCAATATGGCGTTTTAAAAATTTTAAAATTCCGAGTACTTCCGAAGATATTTGAGAAAAATCGAATTGTTCCGACTCAGTTTTTTTTCGCACTTTATTTGAAAAGATATGACAATGCAAATTTCACATTCCCATTGTAACGATTCCTGCTCTATAAACTGATGTTATTAGATTTTCAATCTGACGTTTTGTTTCTTGGCAACCATCATCAACTTTGGTTTTGTAAATACTCGACATCAACCAGTAGCTATGTTAACCCAAGGATGCGGTATGGGTTATCTTGACGTTTATTGTGGTCAATCGATGACAGCTTTGGAGGTTATAAAAACATGGATTTTGATACTGACGTCTAAGACGTCAATGGATTTTGATTATACCCTGCAATGACATAAATCAAAAGTATGAAAAGAAAGGTTAGGTTTCTTTGTCAAAGGGTTCACAGAACACCATTATTGCAGTGCTCTGAGATCAATCCGACTTTTCTCTAATTTAATCATCTTTGTAAATCTTCAGGTGTATACCTACACAGGTGTAACGCTTTAGATCGTTATTTATTGTGTAACCTGGACAGCATTATTATCGTGGTGAGAATAGAAAATGCATCTAGTTTTTATAAATCATGTGCGCAGCAATAATAAAAGAAGTACAAATATAAAAACAGCTCAAAGTTCATTTTTATATATTTCAAAGGCCGAAACTTCATTCGACTCAGTCTAAAACTATGTGTACGCTACTGCCTGGCCACTGGATAGATATTCTTGAAAAAGTGATTCAATACACTAACAAGAGTGCTGAATCCTTGTAAAAACCTCGTTAGCGTTTGTTTGGAGCCAATCAGCGTAAAATTGCCTTCAATTACCTACTCTTCTAGATACCAGGAAAAGCGCTTCTTCTATAATTTGACTAACAAAGTTATTTGAAGTTTATTATGTCGTCAATGTGTTCGAATTACGGATAACGAAGAAATCAGTGATGACGCCAAATGACGATGGCGTATCAAATGGGGTTACTGCTTCAGAGACCAGACCTAACAGTTCAGTTTCCTAAGGAATGAACTACGTTTATTAAGTATAAATTCTAATTTGAAATAGACAATTGTAATTACAAGCGTTGAAGATTGAATTCAGCTAAACCTGTTTATATAAAATTTCGAGTCATTTTTTGTTAAGAATATTTGAAACAGCTATACCTCAAAACGACACAGTCGACATACTAGCAAATATGGCGACTACAGATGGAATATTGATGAGGAATTTTAAAATTCCCTACAATGACTTGAACAGTAAATTAAACAAGAACCTGAAAGAAAAGTGGAGTGAATACTACCATAGAAATCCATCCGGAACGATATACAAACAGATCCAGCAGAACATAAGAACAGAACCCTGGTTTAAGAGAGAAACGAATAGACCACTTGTGAAAACACTTTGCAGATTGAGGTGTGGTCATTGCTTAAGCCCTCAACACAAAACTAGAATAGGGCTAGACAATGACCCTCACTGCAGATGTGGAGAGATTGGCACTGTTCAACACTGTATATTAGAATGCCAATTGATCAGTAATGAGGTAACAGACCTGTATCACAGATTGTCAAACTATATTCCGTTACCTGTTAGTATGATTTCTATACTAGCTAGTGAAAACAACTGTGCATACAAACTATTATATAACTTTTGCACACAAAAACTAAAAATAACACTGTAACTTTCAGTTATAACTAATATAAAACAATGTTCGTATTATTAAGAAAAAATATATGTCCATCCAAAATAGAACTGGCCAGTTGGTCTCAGATTAGAGCCAATAACATAAATAAAAAAAAATTTGAAACTACAACAATAAACCTGACTATTTTGAATTATCACTTGACTCTTTGGGCACTACCGCTGTAACAGATAAATTGGACATTTCACATTAACTTCCCAAATCTGATGTTAGCATATTATGTTATATATCAATCACTGTGTCTCTGTATATGGTATATGTTTTGTTGATATTTTGCTCTCTCATTTCCTCTTCAGGATTCACCATGGTATTTAAGCAAAAAGGTACGCGTCTCTCGTGGTTTCCTTTTTTTCTTTCGTCCATTTAATAAAATATTTTGTTAGTACCTTTATATCAATATACCTTAGTCCTATCGCTCGTTAACATTTTCACGTGTGATACATTTTTGGTTATTAGCTATATTGGATAATATCTTCAGATTTTTTATAGTGACTTGATATTACTCAAGTTTCCTTTTTGTTTCAGAGGGGCATTTTCGGTGGTGCGAAGATGTGTGCAAAAATCGACAGGTCTAGAATTCGCAGCAAAAATTATAAACACAAAGAAATTATCAGCAAGAGGTAGGTGCAATCTGTATCTCAAAAACATCACTATACTCCCTAGTGAAATCCGAACACTGAGAAAAAAAGGGTGGGGTTCATCAGATGCGGCAGGTTAAAGACAATAATAAATGCCATAATTAGTTCATGAAAAAATACAACAGGTCCTCCATGTTGACGAATGCACTACTCTAGCCTACGCGGCATTTTTTTGTAACTGAGCAGACCGCGTAGGCAGAGACTAAACACCAGAGTATCTATTCCAAGCCTTAGACACTCTGGAAATAAATGTGCGGTTGTACCGCTCGGTTCTTGATGTATGAAGAACGACCGCCTTAGGATGAGATGCAGCGGTCGGGCGGGTGCATCTGATAGGAACAATGAGAGGCGGAACGATAGATGATAGCTCAGAGGAGCAGATTCCGTTTGAATATCGGTAGAAGCTGAGAGGTCACCGACAACACGCCGGTGAGCAAGTGGCTGGAGGTGCTGCGTTAAGGCCGGGTCGCCAATTAGTCGAATTGCCCTTCTCCGGCATCAAGTATAGACAGGGTAGTAGGGGCAGCAGCTCTCCAGACATGGTCCTATCTGGGCTTTATATTGCGTGAGGAGCTTACATGGTGAGAACCCTTGCTGGTTCTGAATAGGTATCCAAGCTTTTTACCACCAGCTGTTGCAATTGACGCAACGTGTTCGTGCCAGATCAGAGTTTCTGTAATGTTGACTCCTAACAGCTTGAATTAGTGACTCCTTGGCAGAGCTCGGTCGTTCATTAGAACCTGGTGTTGACATGGCCACTTCTTGTTTGATAGCGTACAATACTGGGTCTTGGAAGCATTAAATTTTACCATATTCTTGAGCCCCCAAGAGGTAATGGTATCGAGACCCTTAGAAAGTGAAGCTGCCACTGCTAGTCTTCTGCATTCCAGCTCGACCACAGAGATCGGTCTATTACTCATGATGCCTGCATGCAGCTTACTGTCATCCGCAAAACTGTGGATTGGATTTGTAGTGCTAGAGAGTAGATCATTAATGTGAAGCAGAAACAATGTCGGAGCCAATACCGATCCCTGCGGAACCCCAACATTGACGCTATGGAAAGAAGAGGAAAAGCCGTCTGCCACGACAGAGATTTTTCGACCTGAGAGGAAGTCTGCGAGCCAACCGCAAAGCTTAACAGGAAGCCCGTAAGACGAGAGCTTGTTTAGGAGAGCTGCATGCCACAGTTGATCGAACGCCTTTGAAATATTGAGAGCAACGGCGTGAGCCTCGCCAAATGACTTGATGAGTTTGCTCCACACTAAAAACCTAATCCACAATTTTGCGGATGACAGTACGACAGTACTTTGAACACCACCCCACTCACTAGCCCAATTTAACATCTTAACTGGAACGCCACTTGGACCAATCAGCCCTCAGACCACAACTCTACAGCTACAGATTTTCCTACCTGAGAGCTCCCATTGCAGTAGCAACACAGTATATCCAATTACACAGTAGCGCGACTCTCCAGGATTTTGGTGGTTCGCGCATAGCATCCCGCGCATCTTTCGCAGGATGTTTAGCATGGCGATCGCCTGAGCCGTGTTCAGTCTATGAGAGTGAAGGTAGTGTCTTTGACAGAACCGGATTAAGGTATTTGGTGATACGCTGATATGGATATCGGGACGCGTGAAGTCAAATGTTGCACCGCTGTAGGCTGTATTAACAATTCCAAAAACTGTGACTATAGTTTTTTAAGCTTTATTACCTAATAATATTAAAGTGTGATAGCATAGCTCCAATTGTCTCTATCAAAGTCTGTCGGGTATTAGGGTAGCTGTGTGTTCTTTTTTTCAGTTTTTAGAAGAGTTAGACGTTACGGAAAGTCGTTCTTTAATTATGAGCCTGAAGTCAGAATAATAATTTCTCACTGTTTCCTCACACCACCACAATGTTCAAAAGATCTTCCACGACATATAACAAAATGAATGTGATTATGCATTCCAACATTATGAAATTTTAAGCAGGAAGTAAAATCCATTTTAATGGATGCTCAAACAGAAAGTTCACAATAAAAAGAATCAACATGCTAGTTTCAAAAATATATCATGTTCCTCTATAAAGATGGATTCTTTTCTTCAATATGCCCATTCATATGTAATATACAAATACAAAAGGAAAGGTAGTCTTGGTAAACTAGATAAAAAACAGTTTTGCAATTTTTTTATGAATAATGACCAGTTTTAGTATATTTTATCGTTGTTATAAACATACTGGTCATTATTTTTTATGTACACCTAACAAGTTTTCATCGGTTTTGCTGTTTACCACGTTTTCGTACCTTAAACGTTTTTCTATGATGATTGATGAAGATAAATTTAAAGGCTGTGGGATAACTAGACATAAATGTTATTTTGGACGCTACGTCGTTACATATACCCACATTTGAATCATATAAGATATTATAAAGTTTTTATATTTATTTAAATGTTTAAGGCTAAGAAAGATAAGCTAAAATAAAGTTGAATAAATCTCGCATTTTTGTAATTTACTTACAAACGATAAAGCCACCCATTTTCTCGGAGTTAACAATTTTCTTTCATACACCGACTATTTCTTGTTTTCCTTCTACAAAAATGTTTACATGCCATTTATATGCAAATAATCCATGATGAATTAGAAGAATCAGTACAAAACATTTTCACGTACAGTAAATGCCAATGTATGGATATAACTTACAAATTGTAATTCAGAATTCCAAAGACAACTGCCTAACCTCGATGAAGAATATCACATTACCACACTGCTCTCAAAATTTACTCTATTCACGAGACATATCGCGTCCATTAAACTTATTGCAACACAATAATTACGGTTCTTCACTCGATTATTGCTAAGCCGACCCTGTGTTCAAAACGTAAACGGCAATACTCGCGGCTCGTGCTGAGGAGCCGACGTGGGGTTATGAGAGGCCAGTTTTTCGGAGACAAATTGTCTGCATGATTTCTAGGGAGTTGCGCTACTGCATAATTGGATATACTGTGGTAGCACTTTGCCGACTCCAAACCTCATTACTCTGCCGGATACGTTCCTCCCATGTTGTGCTAGTGCTTATCACCCCTGCGACATGCATAAATGAACGGCATGCCACAGAATTTGGGTCGCAATGAATTCTACACCGAGCGCTGCACAACCAGTCGTAAAAAAGGAAATAAAACAGGCAGTAAATGAATAACTAAGCGGTCACTTACTATCGTCAAGCCTTGTATTGCTCAAAAAATCCGTTCACTACTTAACAGTGTCTTATTTAAACAAATATGGTTTGATGATGTAGCCTGACGACTGGGATTTGAAAAGAATCTGTCATAAACATTATGCGAATGATCAGTAGCGTAACTTCAAATTCCCCCCCCCCCCCCCCGCAAGGAATTTTCCGAGTTTTTTTTCATATTATGTATGTACAGGGTGTTAGTTAAATATGATAACAGACTTTAACCACGAAAAGTACTCCGAAAAATAGAAAGAAAATGTCATATGAACATGGGTCCGGAAATGCTTCCTAAGTGAGCTACGCTCCTTTGCATGGGGCACCCTGAAGACGGTTTTCCCTCGATATTCTCGAAACCATTCATAAAAAAATTACGAAATTAGGTACGATGGGTAAAATTTTGACGCTGAATCTGATTCTGTATACAGAATTTCATAATTTCAATCAGAGGCGTATCATACGGGAGGAGTTAAGGGCAAAAATAACCTCATTTCTATATGGTATTTTTTTTGACATTTTGATTTTAGAATATGGTATCTCAGAGATTTCTACGTAATAATGGTCTCTTCGTACATCTCGATAGGGCTAACCGTTTTCGAGAAAAATGCAAATTATTGAATCGATGCAGGCTATTGTAAATAAATAAATAATGTTCATCCATTTAGTAAGTGTGCTGTGAAAAGCAATTGCAATAGTCGATAAACAACTTGAGAACTGTCAGTTTATTCAGTTTAGAGTTAGTACAAAACATTTAGGTATTAACTTTAAAGTAACGTTATTTAATAAGAGTTTGAACAAGTAAGAAGTAAAATACTAAGACAAATAGAGAATGTTTTCTTTAATTAAGCGGGTTCGAGTTACATTTGTACTTGGAGAAATCGGTAGATCAATTAAGGAAACTTCAATCAAAGGTAACTTGATTTTTTCAAATGGGAATGCATATCTTTGTTTATACGATGAAATGTGCAAATTGATAGGCTTTCTAATTATATCAGGTTGTGAATATCAATCTATGGTAGTTTTTATTATATTTCGATATTTCAATGAAACCAGTGTTTTTCAATTTCCCTACCTATAAACAAACTAGCAGGCCATGAAATATAAACAAAATCGCATTCAGATGAAGAAGAAAAGAAAACAACTAACTTAACAAAAAGGTCCAGCAGACCTAGAGTAAAAGAACAAGATTTTAAAAATTTCCCACAACAAATCAACTCTAACCAGAAACAACGGCGGTAACATGTCTAAGGCTAAAGAGAAGCTGGAGTATGACAGAAATGGATAATTTTTAGAGCTTACTAGCGACTGCAATGTACTAGAGATTAAAAATTTCCAAAATCACTAAACACTTTAAAATGAAACCAAAACATTCAGCGATCGTTGCCGTCAGTCTAATATCTTCGGAACGCAATTTCACATTTAATGGTATAAAACAGTAGTCATTTCCGTCAAAGTCAAAAGTGATGATAACTCTCACTGTTGTCGTTTAAATTTTTCAATATCTATTAGCAAGATCGCAAAAAAGGAATACTGACAAATCATATTTTAATTTTCTGCCAGGTAAATTATGTTTAATAATTTCAGCAGATCTTTACCTTATTCTTTATTTTCGGCGATCTTGCTTATGAATATTGAAGAAAATGCAGAACTCCAGTCAGAGGTATCGGTTACTATTTTTTTAAATCATGAAATGTGAAATTTGATTCTGAAGCTATTAAACTGCCAGCAACATCACGTGGTAGATTTACTTTCATTTTAAAATTCACAATGGTTTGGTGAATCTTCAATCTTTAGAATATTGTAGTAGCCGGTATGCTGTGAAAAATACCCATTTCTGTCGTACTCCAGCTACTTTTTACTTTAGATGTGTCATGTCTGCTATTTCTGGTTATAATTGATTTGTTGTAAGTCATTTTTATAACTTTGTCCCTTTACTCTAGTTCGTCCGTAACTATCTGCTAAGGTAGTTGTTTTGTTCCATCTGAACAGTTTTTTGTTTATATTTCATGGCTTACTAAGTTGCTTATAGGTAGGAAAATTGAAAAACATCGGTTTCACTGAAAATTTGAGATTAAATCAAAACTACCCGAGATTGATATTTACAACCGCATATTATTAGAAAGCTTATAACATTGCACATTTGATCGTATAAAAAAATTATTCATTCCCATTTGAAAAAATCAATTTAGCTTTGATTGAAGTTTCCTTAATTGATCTACCAATTTACAAATGTAATTCGAACCCGACCGTCTAACGTAAGCTGACACATTTCATGCTCAGTAACACGGCAAAGTTACAGCTCTCTAAGATTTATAATAGCCGCGATATTCAATTTTTTTCTGACATCTACTTATACCCAAAACTGAGATTTGCACCTAAACGGTTCGCTTAAAGTCCCATGTGTGATACATAAAGTCACACTAAAATGCACGCGGGAATCTAAATATGCAATAATATAACAGGATATTCCATTAAAAAAACATAACTTTGATGTCACGCTCTTATCAGACACCCTGTACAAAAGTCATTATTTTTGAACTGTAGTCCAACTCGACCTACATACACTCCCAAAGTCTATTTTTCGAAAAGTGGTATCGTTTGGTCACAAGAGTCCGAGGCGTTGAGCTTGACTCACCCTGTATTGTAAGAACTTTCCCTGACGATGCTATAAAATACAGGGTGTTCCATTTAAAATAACAAAGAAAATTATGGTTGTGTATATTGTTATAAAGAAACAATAATAAATCAATCAATTTTCAAATCGCACTTTTTAATTTAGAACCATGAACGCCTATTTTTTAAAAATCCGCGGAAAGTACTGAGCTGATCAGCTTGAAAATTTTTCTTATATATATATCAAAGTCCAACAGATCTTATGTTTTTGTTACAGATTTCCAAAAATTAGAAAGAGAAGCAAGGATATGTCGGAAACTGCAACATCCAAATATAGGTGAGTAGTAACATTCTAAACTGAACACCAATATCTTAACTAACTAACCTTCACTGACACACTAACACCTCTAAACCCATTGGCTGTGCCGTATATAGCTGATTCATTTGTTTCATCCACATTACCCATAGGGAAGGTCTGAACAATCAGCAAATTTGAATGCTCTAAAAATGGTGGCAATATACTTATTTTTAACTTGAAAGGTTGGCATCAAACATTAGCCTTTCGGGCACAAAATGATATAAAATTTATTTCAAATCGAGTCCAGTACTTTTTCAAAAGCGTATAACACTAACACATACACGTCTCTCCTCTCAGATGCCATAAGAGTATTAATATTTATGTGTAAATGATACCTTTAACTATTTGGCGTTGCTATGAAAATATTTCGTACATTGATGTACCTGCTACATGCTAAAAAAAAGGTGATTGATATCATCTATTTGATTATGTTTCTGATGACAAGACACTTGATCGTGCGAGTGTTCTATCATAATTTGAAGGCCTGTGTGACATTATGTCCTAGTCACAGATCACAACAACACTTATTGCTTCTGTGATCTGTGGTCATAGTTATTATTTTAACCTTCTTCAGGTGTGCCTGAATCTACCATGCCTCGAAATTAAAGATGTGATCTACTATGTACTGTCTGTCGCACTATGAGGGTATATTATAAGTATATAATGAGAGTTTAAAGCCTAATCTTAATTGTACCTTCGTTCAAGTAGCCTTTCATTTAATGCTTCAAACAAATGTGAAGAAGAACAAGAGATTATTTTCATAGCAGGTTTAGTTTTTTTGAATATCTAATACTAGAGGAGAAGTAGAAGTATACCACTCAGGTATTTTTTTTATGATTTTACACAATTCAAATTTTAGGTACTTAGTATGTTTTATTTTGACCCTCATGATTCAGTCTACAGAAAAACTGTAAATGAGTACAAATACAATACAATATAGTGTTAGTTGACACCATTTTTAGAAGCATTTGTCACATACAGTCCAACAAAAATAGCCCAGATTTAGAACTTAGCCCACAAGACTGATTTTAGTATGATTGCTTAAACTGTGTTAGAAAAATATGTTATTGAGTTTTGGGTAACTAGAGGCTGCTGATTAAAAATCCGGTCGCAGTTTTAAGTTTCAGTATCATTTGGCGAAAATTAAAAATTTCAGAACTTTAGATAAAAAATTGAAAACCTTTATTTGGCTTTCTATTATGATCAAATCTCGTGTTTTGGATGATTTGCTGGTGCTGATCACAACTACGTTCCCAGTTTTGAGTTTCACTTACGTTTGACTAAAATCGAAAAATTTCAGGTCTTTCAAAAATTCAGGTTTGCCTAAAAAATCGAAAATCCTTATTTGGCTTTCTATTAAGACAGAACTTCGTGTCTTGAATAATTTTAGGGTGCTGATTACAGTTTCGGTCCCAGTTTTGAGTCTCAGTCTCGTTTGACGAAAATAAAAATTTCAGATCTCTCGGGCGGGCGGGTGTACCTAAAAAAATCGAAAATCTTTATTTGGCTTTCTATCAAGATGAGGTCTCGTGTTTTGGATGACCTGAGGGCCCTGATCACAATTCTGGTCCCAGTTTTGAGTTTCACTCTCGTTTGACAAAAAACGAGAAATTTCAGGTCTTTAAAAAATTCAGGTTTGCCTAAAAAATCGAAAATCTTTATTTGGACTTCTACTAAGACAGAACCTCGTGTCTTGAATAACGTTAGGGTGCTGATTACAGTTTCGGTCCCAGTTTTGAGTCTCAGTCTCGTTTGACGAAAATAAAATTTTCAGATCTCTCGGGCGGGCGGATGTACCTAAAAAAATCGATAATCTTTATTTGGCTTTCTATCAAGATGAGGTCTCGTGTTTTGGATGACCTGAGGGCCCTGATCACAATTCCGGTCCCAGTTTTAAGTTTCACTCTCGTTTGACAAAAAATGAGAAATTTCAGGTCTTTAAAAAATTCAGGTTTGCCTAAAAAATAGAAAATCTTTATTTGGCTTTCTATTGAGACAGAACCTCGTGTCTTGAATAATTTTAGGGTTCTGATTACAGTTTCGGTCCCAGTTTTGAGTCCCAGTCTCGTTTGACGAAAATAAAAATTTCAGATCTCTCGGACGGGCGGGTGTACCTAAAAAAATCGAAAATCTTTATTTGGCTTTCTATCAAGATGAGGTCTCGTGTTTTGGATGACCTGAGGGCCCTGATCGCAATTCCGACCACAGTTTTGAGTTTCACTCTCGTTTTACTAAAAACGAAAAATTTTAGGTCTTTCAAAAATTCAGGTTTGCCTAAAAAATCGAAAATCTTCATTTGGCTTTCTATTAAGACAGAACCTCGTGTCTTGAATAGTTTTAGGGTGCTGATTACAGTTTCGGTCCCAGTTTTGAGTCTCAGTCTCGTTTGACGGAAATAAAAATTTCAGATCTCTCGGGCGGGCGTGTGTACCTAAAAAAATCGAAAATCTTTATTTGGCTTGCTATTAAGATGAGGTCTCGTGTTTTGGATGACCTGAGGGCCCTGATCACAATTCCGGTCCCAGTTTTGAGTTTCTATCTCGTTTGACGAACGAAAATAAAAAAAATAGCTGATATTGTTCAGTCCTTCCCTGTATAACAAACTCACCACTAACATCATTTTGCGTGCGAGTTTAATGTAACTTTGTTTTTTGTTGTAAATATAGTTACCAACCCTGAGGTACTCAAGCATTTAGGTAACTTTCCTATTAATATTTTTCTCTATTTTCATTCATTTCGCTTGTGACACGCTTACATGCATCCCCTTCTATACTGCACGGATTGAAATTTTTTCTACTTCATCACCTTGTTTCCGGCTTGACGCACACAACAGATTTTCTGAAATTTATTTCATTGGTGGTTGAGTGTCACAGACTGACGCGGCGGTACATCTGAACGAAATATCATGTTTAATATTAATTGTACTTAGTATTTCTCATACAGCAACTTTATGAGTCTAGCTCGGCTCGTGTAAGAATTGTCGGTAACCTGTCTGGTCAAACAGCAGCCAGAAAAGGAGTTCGTCAGAGATGTGTATTTTTTTTTTGTACTTCTGTGTCATCGGCATCGACTACTTTGGTCATTAGCCTAGAGATGTGTATTATCTCCGATATTATTTAACATTTACTCTGAATTTGTGATGAGACAGGTATTGGACAACTAGAATGGCGAGGGTTGCTCTATACCGGCAGAATTCCTTCTGTCTTACTCGTACAACTAGAATGGCGGTATAACTATTGGTGGAAGCAAAATATCTAACTTAAGATTCGCTGACGATACAACCCTTATTGCTGCTTCTCAGGAAAAACTAGTAACCCTATTAAACATCTTAGAACAACACACTGCAGCATATGGTCTTGGTAAGACCAAGACTGTGATCGTAGATAGAGAGCACTATAATCATCGAGAAATAAAGTGAGTAGGTGGTTGTTAAGTAGTTCACAGTTTTGTGTACCTCGGTTCTTTGATCGACAATTCAGGTAGCTGTGAGAATGAGATTCGACGGCGCATTCAATAGACACGGGTGGCCATGACAAAGCTTACTAAAATATAGCGTGACCATAACATCACTAAAGCTATCAGAATGTCGCTGCTTCAGTCTCTTGTGTTCACCATATTTTTGTATGCCACGGAAACTTGGACTGTTAAAAAGGCAGATCGAGCTCGCATAGATGCTTTTGAAATGTGGACGTGGAGGAGAATGCTGAAAGTTCCTTATACCGTCCATCGAACTAACGTTTCCATACTGAATGAGCTCGGTAATCCAAAGAGAGTTGCTGGATATGAGTATCAAGAGCTCCACTGAACTGACAGTAAATCGCGAACGATGGCGAGCTACAGTTTTCAAAACTATTGATAATGTTCATGTCGGCAACACTCTAGCTCTGACTTAATTCATTTTACAAGTTCACAACATATCTGTTAAGACATTGTGACTATGACGATGATGGTTGACTCAGACCCAGACAATTCTACGAGAACCATCCGAGAAACCTATCAATTTTGGTAATTTTGAGATTATTGAAAGTAGTGACAATCTTAAGATTCGTAGAAATTTCGCGTTTCTGGGACTCTTGGCAGTCTTGAAAATCTTGAGAATATTAAGAAAACTGAACCTAATGAACATTGAGAACCATGATATTGATGAGGCTTTTGAGAATTTGGAGAATGTTTACACTGTTGAATATTTAAGGATATTATGAACATTGAGAGCCTTCAGAGTCGCGAGATCCTTGAGAATCTTGAGAACCTAGAGAATCCTGAGACCCTTGAGAACCGTTAACATCTTGAAAATCTCTACAATATTGAGAGCCTTGAGAATTTTTTAGACTCTTCAATATCTTCACAATTCTAAGAGTTTCGGGAATCTGGGACTGTTGAGGATCCTGAGGAATTTGGAAACCTTGAAAATACTAAGAATATTGAGAACCTAGAGAATCTTGAGACCCTTGAGAACCTTGATTATCTTGAAAATCTTTACAATCTTGAAAGCCTTGAGAATTTTTTAGACCCTTCAATATCTTCACAATTCTAGGAGTTTCGGGAATCTGGGACCGTTGAGGATCCTGAGGACTTTGAAAACTTTGAAAATACTAAGAATATTGAGAACCTAGAGAATCTTGATACCCTTGAGAACCTTGATCATTTTGAAAATCTTTACAATCTTGAGAGCCTTGAGAATTTTTTAGACTCTTTAATATCTTCACAATTCTAAGAGTTTCGGGAATCTGGGACTGTTGAGGATCCTGAGGACTTTGAAAACTTTGAAAATACTAAGAATATTGAGAACCTAGAGAATCTTGATACCCTTGAGAACCTTGATCATCTTGAAAATCTTTACAATCTTGAGAGCCTTGAGAATTTTTTAGACTCTTCAATATCTTCACAATTCTAAGAGTTTCGGGAATCTGGGACTGTTGAGGATCCTGAGGACTTTGAAAACTTTGAAAATACTAAGAATATTGAGAACCTAGAGAATCTTGATACCCTTGAGAACCTTGATCATCTTGAAAATCTTTACAATCTTGAAAGCCTTGAGAATTTTTTAGACTCTTCAATATCTTAACAATTCTAAGAGTTTCGGGAATCTGGGACTGTTGAGGATCCTGAGGAATTTGAAAACCTTGAGAATACTAAGAATATTGAGAACCTAGAGAATCTTGATACCCTTGAGAACCTTGATCACCTTGAAAATCTCTACAACCTTGAGAGCTTTGACAATTTTTTAGACTCTTTAATATCTTCACAATTCTAAGAGCTTTGGGAATTTGGGACTGTTGAGGATTTTGAAAACTTTGAGAATACTAAGAATATTGAGAACCTAGAGAATCTTGAGACCCTTGAGAACCTTGATCATCTTGAAAATCTTTACAATCTTGAGAGCCTGGAGAATTTTTTAGATTCTTCAATATCTTTACAATTCTAAGAGTTTCGGGAATCTGGGACTGTTGAGGATCCTGAGAAATTTGAAGACATTGAGGATACTAAGAATATTGAGAACCTAGAGAATTTTGATACCCTTGAGAACCTTGATCACCTTGAAAATCTTTACAATCTTGAGAGTCTTGAGAATTTTTTAGACTCTTCAATATCTTAACAATTCTAAGAGTTTGGGGAACCTGGGACTGTTGAGGATCCTGAGGAATTTGAAAACCTTGAGGATACTAAGAATATTGAGAACCTAGAGAATCTTGAGACTCTTGAGAACCTTGATCATCTTGAAAATCTTTACAATCTTGAGAGCCTTGATAATTTTTTAGACTCTTCAATATCTTGACAATTCTAAGAGTTTCGGGAACCTGGGACTGTTGAGGATCCTGAGGAATTTGAAAACCTTGAGGATACTAAGAATATTGAGAACCTAGAGAATCTTGAGACCCTTGAGAACCTTGATCATCTTGAAAATCTTTACAATCTTGAGAGCCTTGAGAATCTTTTAGACTCTTCAATATCTTAACAATTCTAAGAGTTTCGGGAACCTGGGACTGTTGAGGATCCTGAGGAATTTGAAAACCTTGAGGATACTAAGAATATTGAGAACCTAGAGAATCTTGAGACCCTTGAGAACCTTGATCATCTTGAAAATCTTTACAATCTTGAGAGCCTTGAGAATTTTTTAGACTCTTCAATATCTTGACAATTCTAAGAGTTTCGGGAACCTGGGACTGTTGAGGATCCTGAGGAATTTGAAAACCTTGAGGATACTAAGAATATTGAGAACCTAGAGAATCTTGAGACCCTTGAGAACCTTGATCATCTTGAAAATCTTTACAATCTTGAGAGCCTTGAGAATCTTTTAGACTCTTCAATATCTTAACAATTCTAAGAGTTTCGGGAATCTGGGACTATTGAGGATCCTGAGGAATTTGAAAACCTTGAGAATACTAAGAATATTGAGAACCTAGAGAATCTTGATGCTCTTGAGAACCTTGATCACCTTGAAAATCTCTACAACCTTGAGAGCTTTGACAATTTTTTAGACTCTTTAATATCTTCACAATTCTAAGAGCTTTGGGAATTTGGGACTGTTGAGTATCCTGAGGATTTTGAAAACTTTGAGAATACTAAGAATATTGAGAACCTAGAGAATCTTGAGACCCTTGAGAACCTTGATCATCTTGAAAATCTTTACAATCTTGAGAGCCTGGAGAATTTTATAGATTCTTCAATATCTTCACAATTCTAAGAGTTTCGGGAATCTGGGACTGTTGAGGATCCTGAGGAATTTGAAAACCTTGAGAATACTAAGAATATCGAGAACCTAGAGAATCTAGTAACTAGTAACGTATAGTATAAGTGCATGGGACCAGTGAGAGCTAATTCTTCAACACCATTAGCTCTATATGCCGTTCCAGTAGTTTCGAGAACGGCGTAAAAAAGCCAGGCATTGACTAGATTTCACCATCAACCCAGTTTTTCGCTATACTCACTCAGATGTACCGCCAGCTCTACTTAATTGGCGATTCGTTCCATGGCTCGGTTTTCAAAGCATTGAATGATACGAGAGCAACTCTGCATGCTACGTGCAGGTTTCCTGCGCAGACCTACGTCACATTTTCACGGACAACGTGTCGATAATAGACCAGGAAAATCAAACCTCAAAAGAGTGGACTGTATGAGTCATTCCGATGTCTTGTCTAGTAATATTATCTCAAGGTGTAGGTTCTGACATTAGTCTCATTCTAGATATTTTAAAGGCTCGGTCAAACAGAGGGCGTTCTAGAACGCGGCGTTCTCTAACAATACAACGCAACGCTGTAACGCGGCGTTCTAGAACGCCGTAATGTCGAGCTTTAGAATGCCCTCTGTTTGACCAGGCCTTATAGGTTCTTAAACAATCATATGAAGGATATCAATATACAGGGCGGGCCAACGATGAGTGGACGTAAGATTATGGGCTTACTAAAACATATTTCTCAAAAATCTGTCACGTGATCATGTTAGGGAGCCTTGAGGGCTATAATGTAAACACATTTTCACTCAAATTTTGAAGTTTACACAGGGTGATTCATATCAAACCCACATTTTTTAAATAGAACCTCCTGTACATTATTGCACGTTTTGGATTCCTTGGTGAATTCTAGTGGGACTTTATATATCATATAAGGGACTTTAAACGAATCGCTTAGGCACAAATCACCAGTTCTGTTATACGTAGATATCGAAAAGGAAATTGAATATCGCAGCAATTATAAAGCTTAGAAGGCTGTGAGTTTGCAGTGTGACTAAGCATGAAATGCGTCATCTTAAGTCAGGCGTTCAAATTTGGATTCTTTTTGTATTTGGAGAAATCAGTAGATTAATTAAGGAAACCTCAATCACAAGTAACTTGTTTTTCATTTATCCTACGTATAAAAGCGAGTTAGCAGGCCATAAAAAATAAACAAAAGCCTGTTTAGATGAAAGAAACCAACTACCAATTTAGCAGAATGACACAAACACACTAGAGTAATGAGGCAATATTATAAAAATTCCTTACATGTCAGCTCTAACCAGAAACAACAGCGGTAACAAGAATACTTATTTTTCACAACCTACTAGCAAATTTCCTAAATCAGTAAAAAAATTAAAATGAAAGGAAAAGAAACAGTAATTTTTTTGTTGCTGACAGTAAAACATCTTCAGAATCAATGTTCATATTTAATGCGATGAAAAATAGTCACTTCTGTAAGTCTCTCACTGTATCCCTTCAAATTCTTCAGTACTTATTAGCAGAATTGCAGAAAACTAAAACTGAGGTACAGTGACACCGATGATGATTAAACACCGACTGATACTCAGTCACTAATTTAAAAATTATAAAACATAATTTGCTTGGCACAAAAATACATGAATTACCCAATTAGAATACGGAATAGTAAAAAATTCTAACAATTGTTTCAAAAGATGCTTAGAATGCTTCAGTTAGAGGTATTGTGACCTTTGCCTTCATAGAGATGTCCACCGTTTTATACCATTAAATGTAAAATTGGATTCTGAACATAATTATTGGATTGTCAGCAAATATTGCTGGAAGTTTTTCTTTCGTTTTAAAATTTTTAATAGTTTTAGTAAGTTGTTGTTTCGCTGAAAAAAACACACAGCAGTAAAAAATTCTAGCAATTGTTTCAAAAGATGCTTAGAATGCTTCAGTTAGAGGTATTGTGACCTTTGCCTTCATAGAGATGTCCACCGTTTTATACCATTAAATGTAAAATTGGATTCTGAACATAATTATTGGATTGTCAGCAAATATTGCTGGAAGTTTTTCTTTCGTTTTAAAATTTTTAATAGTTTTAGTAAGTTGTTGTTTCGCTGAAAAAAGCACATCTGTCATATTCCAGCGTCTCATTGTCATTAGATATCATACCGCTGTTCTTTCCGATTAGGGATGACGTGTTGTAAGGAATTTTTATAATCTTGTTTCGTTACTCTAATGAAAACTAAAAAAGATCGATATTGAGAATCAATAGGTTTTCAAATTTTACATTTAATTAAAATAAAAAAATTAGGCATTCCCATTTGAAAAAATCAAGTTACCTATGATTGAAGCTTCTTTAATTAATCTGCTGATTTCTCTAAGTATAAAAAGAATTCATATTCCAAAGTCTGATCTCAGGTGACGCATATCATGCTTAGTCGCACCGCACCGTCACAGTCTAAGTTTCATACACGATGCGAGATTCAATTTTCTACTGATATATACCAAAAATAGTGATTTGCGCCTAAACGGTTCATTTAAAGTCCCATATATGATATTTGCCCCATGTGGGGGCGGGTTAGAATATCTCCCATCTTATATCCTGCGTGTCGTAAAAGGCGACTAAAAGAAACCGAAGTACTGTCGGTATAAGCAGTAACCTCTTCTTAACCAACAGCTTTGGGTGGACGAATTGACAAGAGTCAGGACACCTTGTTGTCCTTGGGGTGAGAAATTGTCCCTAAAGGCGGATGAACCGGTAGATACCATCTGGTCAGCGGCACGAGGATGCAGGAAGCAAATGGGAAACTACTTCGTTAAAGATATTAAAGATATCCTAAGAGAAACTCGTAAAATGAGTACATTTTACGAGTTCACCACACGTCTGTTAAGACATTGTGACTATGATGATGATGTGATACTTAAAGTCACACTAGAACTCATAAAGAAATCCAGATATGCAATAATATAGAGCGTGTTATATTTAAAAATATGTAAGTTTAATCACCTTTTTAGATCCATCTGAACATTGCCTTGCCTATTACAGAAACCAAAGGACTTAGAATTTTTTCTGGTGTAATCATACGAGTATTGCTTTAGATCGTTCTATATTATGTAACGAAGAAACTGTTGAATTGATTTTAATGAAATTTTGACACAGTATTACTACCGTGGCGAGGATGGAAAATGCGTATGGATTTTATAAATCGTGCCAGTGGCGGCGCAGAAACAATAAAAAAACTAAAAATATAAAAACAGCTCAAACTTCTTTTTTAAGTGTTTTAGAGGTTCCTGATCATTCACGGAGTTTTTTTGGGTGGGGGTAAAATTCGGGTGGTTGGAGGGTTTGGGGTTGAAAAACTGAAAAATTTGCTGTATTAATAATAGGCTGTCCGCTGACCTGTGATGGAAGACCTAGCGACATAAATCACCTTTTTAGGTCCATCTGAACATTGCCTTGCCTATGACCGAAACTAAGGGACTTAGAATTTTCTGTATACATACGAGTATTTATTGCTTTAGATCGTTTTGTATTTTGTAACGTGGAAACTATTAAATTGATTCTAATGAAATTTTGACACATTATTATTACTGTGGTGAGGATGGAAAACGCGTATGCTTGTTAGAAATCGTGTCAGTGGCAGCGTAGAAATAATCAAAAAACAAAAAATATGAAAAAAGCTCAAACTTCGTTTTTAGATGTTTTAGGGGTTCCTGACCGTTTTGTACCTTTTTTGGGTGGGGGTTGTAAAACTGAAAAGTTTGTATTATTGATAATAGGCTGTTCATTGACCTGTGCAGGACAGACCTAGCGGCATATGACAATTGGGGGGGGGGGGCGGGGGGGGGGGGGGTACTGGCGATGATTTGGTTGCAGGGGCATCTAGACTATAGTTTCATGCTGTGGGAAAATAATAAACTGGTATCACCGTAATGTGTGGGAAGTACTGAGTCAATCAACTTGACTCCATTTTTTAATAAATCTTTGACAAAAGTACATGTGTTACGATAAAGTAACTATAATATTAACATTGAGACAAATTAATACACAGTCAATAAAAATAATATAGAAGCCAAGCAGCAGTGGGGGCTGAGTTGGCATGACTGCCATGACTCGGCTGGTAGAGTGTCGGACTAAAATTCCGGAGACCGCGGGTGCAAAACCCGCCGGCATTCCATCCTTTTTCCAGCATTTTCTGTTAGTATCTTGATTTGAGCGCCCGACATGCGACCAATAGCATGAAAAATGATGATAATAGCGTGTCTATGTTACGAATTTCGTCCCCTATTTACGAAGACGCAATATTTCTACCTGGTTGACTCCCAGTCCCCTCAAAAACGTTATTTTCCTGGTCTAACAATCGAGCTGCGTTCAGTGGTGCAGCTTTCATGTGCAGTAGCTCGTCACATTTCCACGGACAGATGTCGATAAATGCTTTGGAAATAGGCGAGCCCTTTTGCGACTGGATGTCAGAATGTTTGGTGGAAAGTTTCGACGCTGCCGATTTGCAAAAAGTCGATCGTGAAATTGTGGGTTTTACATTCGCGGCATCGGTCAGAAATAGGCGAGGATGTAAAAGCTGCTCTCTTTCATTTTTAAACCGATGGATTGACGGCTCAAAAGGTATATCGTGTAGGGTGTTCTATGACGAATGGAAGATACTTTAAAAGAAGACTGTACAGGTCCTTTCCAACAAAAAATGTCATACAGGGTGTCCAGTTAGTGTGTAATTCTTTGATATCTCGCAAGGTATACCCGATAGAAGAGAATGTCAAATACAAAAGTTATTTGGTTACCTAAGGCGCATATTCTAAAAATGTTTTGAAATATACAGGGTGTTGCGGGAAAGTAGGATAGTGATCAACCTAATTTTTTTATATGGAACTATACCTCTTTTCAAAATTCTTCTAGCTTCCATCATTGATTTCTATTTAACCCTAAAATATTTTTGGGATTGGTTGCGACGTTGCTAAGTTATAATTTATTTTCTATTAATTTCCGGATTTGCAAGGTCGCAAGTAATACGTCCAAATGAATATACTCCTTTAACTTTCCTTAATAATATTATGCACCGAGTTACTTGAATATTAAGTGGATATTATTTTTGATGTTACCAGCAATTTGTATCGACAAGGTGTTTTGGCAGAATTTTAAATTAAGGCAACTTGAGGTTCATTTTACTTGTAACACCCTGTATTTTTTATTTTGAATAGAAATATCTACTAATACCCTATCTTGCCTTGTAATATTTTTTTTCGCGTTTGCGGCGTTGCCAAGTTATAAATTATTTTTCCAAATTTTTAAACAAATATCCCCGATTTTACTTTATTTTGAATAGAATCCTCTACTTATTTTTATTGCAATGAATTGCGCATGCCGAATTTAGTAAGATCTCACAATTTCAAAATTTTGTTTTTATTAATTACTGAGATACGGCAACACCGCTTTTTCAGTAAACGGTACGGGAACGCTTAAATATTTCCAAAACTGCCACAGCTGGACAGGTGAAATTCAATACTTGAGGGTTTTTAAACATACAGAATTCAAAAACGCTAACATGAGTGTTGTCAGATTTACCAATTTTATGTCATAATTTTGAATGGAATGCCCTATTTATGAAGTCTAACGTAAAAGTAGTAAATCTGACAACACTGATATTAACATTTTTGAATTCTGTATGTTCAAAAACCCCCAAGTATTGAATTTCACCGTTCCAGCTGTGGCAGTTTTGGAAATATTTAAGCGTTCCGGTACTGTTTACTGAAAAAGCGGTGTTTCCGTATCTCAATAATTAACAGAAACAAAATTTTTAAATTATGAAATCTTACTAAGTTCGATATGTGCAATTCATTGCGATAAAAATAAGCAGAGGATTCTATTTAAAATAAATTGAAATCGGGGATATTTGTTTAAAAATTTGGAAAAATAATTTATAACTTGGCAACGCCGCAAACGCGAAAAAAAAAATTACAAGGCGAGATAGGGTATTAGTAGGTATTTCGGTTTAAAATAAAACATACAGGGTGTTACATTTAAAAAAGCAAAGTAAGTGCTTACATTCTTCGGACATATTCACAGAAGCGATAATATGGAGAAACTTGTAGTTCAGGGTCACGCCCCGAGTGGGCGGCGCCGTAGCCGTTCCCCTACACGCTGGGTGGATACGACAAAACAGTTGCTGGATATGAGTATCAAGAGCGCCACTGAACTGACAGTAAATCGCGAACGATGGCGAGCCACAGTTTCCAAAACTAATGATAATACTTGTGTCGGCAGTACCCTAGTTCCGACTTAATGCATTTTACGAGTTCACAACATGTCTGTTAAGACATTGAGACTATGATGATGTTTCTGAAGCTTTGCGTGAGTATATGTCCGTAAGCTTGAATCCAAATAATAGACTAAAAATCTGCGAACAAAATTTTACAGTACCGTTTTCTTGAGCTGAAGACACTTTACTTGGACATATTTTCTCCGTATTTTGCTGTATTTTTAGCTTTTAACTTATGACTGTACGTTCGCAAAAATTATCAGGTACAAACTACCAAAAGCAGTGATTTTTCACTACAAACTCCTTTAATACGATTCTCAGATGATGTCATAATGCTATGGAACTACCGTTTGATGAGAAATTGTATGCCTTTACACACTGTGTATTTTGGTGTTTTGCTACATAACATCGGGCTGTCGTATATTTACCACCCCTGCGCCGAAATCACTGGAAATTGATAACGAAAGAGTACTAAATATCTCTGAAACAGTTGAAAATAGGACCCTACTTTATATGACTTTTTTTGTTGTAAATGTACAGTTGTCTCTTAAAGTATCTTCCACTGTATAGTTCATTTACTCCAGTTCACTGACGCTGGTTCTTGCTGACGTGGCTGTTCGATAGTCAATGCACACCGACCAGTTAGCGGAAGCCACGAAGCAAGACGACAATAAATATGCTTTTAAAGAGATATGCTGTTAGTTTCAGCAAAGTTGGGTAAAAGCCATCAATTATTCTGACATCCAGTTAGACGGTATTAGTAAACATCGGTTGGTGTTATATTTTCAATATTACGCTCAAGTGACAAGCCCGATGTTAACTAATAGATGACAACCAAATTTATGACTGAAATTTCAAATGAGCAGGTACAGTATTTCAGGAATATCTGTTTTCCATATGGAATGAAATGTAGAATAGTGAAAAGTATTTTTGGGATTCTTACAATGTTTTCTTACACGTATCACATACACCATAAACAACACATACAAACAGGATACTGTTTAATTTCGTTGTTTCTAATGAAGCTTTTGTTTTTATATGCCGTCACCACCTATATTTTATCGGTATACTACACTATTTTTATCAAAATAGTACACAAATATTATTTGGAGAAATAGACTTTGGAAATGTAAATTACAATAGTATAGTTCAGTTATAGAGGATTAAAGACGAAGTAAAACACTGAATATATATAAATTTACAAAGTTTCAAAATTTTTAAAATTTTTTACTTTTAGAAATATTCGAATTTTTCGTAATTCTCAAAATTTTCAAAATTCCCGCTTCAATATTTTCAAAATTTTCAAAATTTGCAGTTTTCAAAAATCTCAAAAATTTCGAAATTTTCAAAATTTCCGAAATTTTCAAAATCTTCAAAATCTTCAAAATCTTCAAAATCTTCAAAATCTTCAAAATCTTCAAAATCTTCAAAATCTTCAAAATCTTCAAAATCTTCAAAATCTTCAAAATCTTCAAAATCTTCAAAATCTTCAAAATCTTCAAAATCTTCAAAATCTTCAAAATCTTCAAAATCTTCAAAATCTTCAAAATCTTCAAAATCTTCAAAATCTTCAAAATCTTCAAAATCTTCAAAATCTTCAAAATCTTCAAAATCTTCAAAATCTTCAAAATCTTCAAAATCTTCAAAATCTTCAAAATCTTCAAAATCTTCAAAATCTTCAAAATCTTCAAAATCTTCAAAATCTTCAAAATCTTCAAAATCTTCAAAATCTTCAAAATCTTCAAAATCTTCAAAATCTTCAAAATCTTCAAAATCTTCAAAAATATCAAAATTTTACAAATTATCTAAAATTTCTAAATCTTCAGAATTTTCAAACTTTTCAATGTAGCTTTTGTTTTTACATGCGGTCAGCAGCTATATGTTATCGGTATATTTGTTCCAATAAATAATACACAAATATTACTTGGAGAAATTGACTTTGGAAACGTAAAATACAATAGTATAGTTCAGTTATAGAGGATTAAAGACAAAGTAAAACACTGAATGTACATATAAATTTACAAAGTTTCAAAATTTTTAAATTTTTTTACTTTTAGAAATATTCGAATTTTTCGTAATTCTCAAAATTTTCAAAATTTCCGCTTGAATGTTTTCAAAATTTTCAAAATTTGCAAAGTTTTCAAAAATTTCAAAAATTTCAAAATTTTCGAAATTTTCAAAATTTTCAAAATTTCCGAAATTTTCAAAATTTTACAATTTTTCTAAAATTTCAAAATCTTCAGAATTTTCAAACTTTTCAATGTAGCTTTTGTTTTTACATGAGGTCAGCAGCTATATGTTATCGGTATACTACACTATTTTTTCCAATAAATAATACACAAATATTACTTGGAGAAATTGACTTTGGAAACGTAAATTACAATAGTATAGTTCAGTTATAGAGGATTAAAGACAAAGTAAAACACTGAATGTACATATAAATATACAGTTTCAAAATTTTTAAAATTTTTTACTTTTAAAAATATTCGAATTTTTCGTAAGTCTCAAAATTTTCAAAATTTCCGCTTCAATATTTTCAAAATTTTCAAAATTTGCAGTTTTCAAAAATTTCAAAATCTTCGAAATTTTCAAAAATTTCAAGATTTTACAAATTTTCTAAAATTTCAAAATTTTCAAACTTTTAAATTTGAATTCCTTAGGTAATTATCGATGATTTTTCACGGCAAATGTTTTTAAAAGTGTGATTTGCTTCAAGATCGAAAAACTAACGGACTCTTAGACTAATAAGAGTACAGTACAGTGGGGGCGGTAAAAAATACCGCTTCTTTGCAAGAGCAGCGTTCAATTCAACCTCTCAAACGCTGCAACTCAATTAAGCCTGGGTATTTTCGTTTCTTTGCTTTATATTTTCGTTTGCCTGACCCCGTTAACTTTTACCCTCGCTGTTAATTAATATATAGCAGTCTGGTTCCCACCCCTGCTTCAACGTAAAATAGAACTTCCCTCCCTGTTTAGAAGCAATTACCTACCCACAGTCCACCGCAAAATACGTTATTGCTTTGAAGTTTAGAAGCCACCACCGGCACACGTTTTTATTGAAATTGCTTTTTGCCACAAGCTAGTTGTGATATATAGCTTGGACACGGTATTTTACGTGCTTTCTAGATTGAAAGGTATTACTTAGGACTTTTTTTTCTTTAGAAACCCTGCAACAGGACTATCCTCATTATTAACAGGTCACACCGATATCGAACGTTTCACCTCAAAAAATCTAAAATCTTTATTCGTCGTCCTATCACCATGAAATCCCGTATCCTGGATAATTTGAAGGTATTGGTTGCAGATCCGGTCAATGTTTTAAGTCTAAGTCTCGCAGAACGAAGGTCGGAAATTTCAGACACCTTTGATTTTCAGATTCACCTCAAAAAATCAAAATTATTCATTCGTTCTCCTATTACTAACTATGATATCCCGTACACTGGATAATTTGAGGGTGCTGATTACAAATCCGGTCAATGCTTTAAGTCTAAGTCTCGCAGAACGAAGATCAAAAATTTTAGACACCCTTGATTTTCAGATTCACCTCAAAAATTCCAAAACCTTCATTCGGCTTCCTATCATTATCAAATCCCATATCCTGGATAATTTGGGAGTGTTTATTTGCAAATCCGGTCAATGAATTAAGTTTCAGCCTCGCAGAACGAAGATCAAAAATTCCCGACACTCTTGATTTTCAATTTCACCTCAAAAAATCTAACATCCTTATTCGTTCTCCTATCACTATGAAATCCCGTATACTAGATAATTTGAGGGTATCGATTACAAATCTGGCCAATCTTTTAAGTTTCAGTCTCGCAGAACGAAGATCAGAAATTTCCGCCACCCTTGATTTTCAGTTTCACCTCAAAAATTCTAAAATATTTATTTGGTTTTTTATCAATATGAAATTCCGTATCCTGGATAATTTGACGGTGCTGATTGCAAATCCGGTCAATGTTTCAAGTTTCAGTCTCGCAGAGCGAAGATCAAAAATTTCCGACGACCTCGATTTTCAGTTTTACCTCAAAAAATCTAAAATCTTTATTCGGTATTCTATCACTATGAAATCCCGGATCCTGCATAATTTGAGGGTGGTGATTACAAATCTGGCCAATTGTTTAAGTTTCAGTCTCGCAGAACGAAGATCAAAAATTTCCGTCACCTTGATTTTCAGCTTCACCTCAAAAATTCTAAAATCTTTATTTGGTTTTCTATCAATATGAAATCCCGTATCCTGGATAATTTGAGGGTGCTGATTGCAAATCCGGTCAATGTTTTGAGCTTCAGTCTCGCAGAACGAAGATCAAAAATTTGCGACACCCTTGATTTTCAGTTTCACCTCAAAAATTCTAAAACCTTTATTTGGTTTTCTATCAATATGAAATTCCGTATCCTAGATAATTTGAGGGTGCTGATTGCAAATCCGGTCAATGTTTTGAGCTTTAGTCTCGCAGAACGAAGATCAAAAATTTCCGACACTCTTGATTTTCAGTTTCACCTCAAAAAATCTAACATCCTTATTCGTTCTCCTATCACCATGAAATCCCGTATAGTAGATAACTTGAAGATGCTGATTGCAAATCCGGTCAACGTTTTTAGCTTCAGTCTCGCAGAACAAAGATCAAAAATTTGCGACACCCTTGATTTTCAGTTTCACCTCTCGCGAACGAAGATCAAAAATTTGCGACACCCTTGATTTTCAGTTTCACCTCAAAAATTCTAAAACCTTTATTTGGTTTTCTATCAATATGAAATTCCGTATCCTAGATAATTTGAGGGTGCTGATTGCAAATCCGGTCAACGTTTTTAGCTTCAGTCTCGCAGAACAAAGATCAAAAATTTGCGACACCCTTGATTTTCAGTTTCACCTCAAAAAATCTAACATCCTTATTCGTTCTCCTATCACTATGAAATCCCGTATCCTGGATAATTTGAGGGTGCTGATTGCAAATCCGGTCAATGTTTTGAGCTTCAGTCTCGCAGAACGAAGATCAAAAATTTGCGACACCCTTGATTTTCAGTTTCACCTCAAAAATTCTAAAACCTTTATTTGGTTTTCTATCAATATGAAATTCCGTATCCTAGATAATTTGAGGGTGCTGATTGCAAATCCGGTCAACGTTTTTAGCTTCAGTCTCGCAGAACAAAGATCAAAAATTTGCGACACCCTTGATTTTCAGTTTCACCTCAAAAAATCTAACATCCTTATTCGTTCTCCTATCACTATGAAATCCCGTATCCTGGATAATTTGAGGGTGCTGATTGCAAATCCGGTCAATGTTTTGAGCTTCAGTCTCGCAGAACGAAGATCAAAAATTTGCGACACCCTTGATTTTCAGTTTCACCTCAAAAATTCTAAAACCTTTATTTGGTTTTCTATCAATATAAAATTCCGTATCCTAGATAATTTGAGGGTGCTGATTGTAAATCCGGCCAATGTTTTAAGTTTCAGCCTCGCAGAACGAAGATCAAAAATTTCCGTCACCTTGATTTTCAGCTTCACCTCAAAAATTCTAAAATCTTTATTTGATTTTCTATCAATATGAAATCCCGTATCCTGGATAATTTGAGGGTGCTGATTGCAAATCCGCTCAATGTTTTAAGTTTCAGTCTCGCAGAACGAAGATCAAAAATTTCCGCCACCCTTGAGTTTCAATTTCACCTCAAAAATTCTAAAATATTTATTTGGTTTTTTATCAATATGAAATTCCATATCCTGGATAATTTGAGGGTGCTGATTGCAAATCCGGTCAATGTTTTGAGCTTCAGTCTCGCAGAACCAAGATCAAAAATTTCCGCCACCCCTGATTTTCAGTTTCACCTCAAAAACTCTAAAATCTTTATTTGGTTTTCTATCAATATGAAATTCCGTATCCTGGATAATTTGAGGGTGCTGATTGCAAATCCGGTCAATGTTTTGAGCTTCAGTCTCGCAGAACGAAGATCAAAAATTTCCGTCACCTGGATTTTCAGCTTCACCTCAAAAATTCTAAAATCTTTATTTGGTTTTCTATCAATATGAAATCCCGTATCCTGGATAATTTGAGGGTGTTGATTGCAAATCCGGCCAATGTTTTAAGTTTCAGCCTCGCAGAACGAAGATCAAAAATTTCTGACACTCTTGATTTTCAGTTTCACCTCAAAAAATCTAACATCCTTATTCGTTCTCCTATCACCATGAAATCGCGTATACTAGATAACTTGAGGATGCTGATTGCAAATCCGGTCAACGTTTTTAGCTTCAGTCTCGCCGAACAAAGATAAAAAATTTGTGACACCCTTGATTTTCAGTTAAACCTCAAAAAATTGCATCCTTATTCGTTCTCCTATCACTATGAAATTCCGTATCCTGGATAGTTTGAGGGTGCTGATTGCAAATCCGGTCAATGTTTTGAGCTTCAGTCTCGCAGAACGAAGATCAAAAATTTGCGACACCCTTGATTTTCAGTTTCACCTCAAAAATTCTAAAACCTTTATTTGGTTTTCTATCAATATGAAATTCCGTATCCTAGATAATTTGAGGGTGCTGATTGTAAATCCGGCCAATGTTTTAAGTTTCAGCCTCGCAGAACGAAGATCAAAAATTTCCGACACTCTTGATTTTCAGTTTCACCTCAAAAAACCTAACATCCTTATTCGTTCTCCTATCACCATGAAATCCCGTATACTAGATAACTTGAGGATGCTGATTGCAAATCCGGTCAACGTTTTTAGCTTCAGTTTCGCAGAACAAAGGTCAAAAATTTGCGACACCCTTGATTTTCAGTTTCACCTCAAAAAACCTAACATCCTTATTCGTTCTCCTATCACCATGAAATCCCGTATACTAGATAACTTGAGGATGCTGATTGCAAATCCGGTCAACGTTTTTAGCTTCAGTTTCGCAGAACGAAGATCAAAAATTTGCGACACCCTTGATTTTCAGTTTCACCTCAAAAATTCTAAAACCTTTATTTGGTTTTCTATCAATATGAAATTCCGTATCCTAGATAATTTGAGGGTGCTGATTGTAAATCCGGCCAATGTTTTAAGTTTCAGCCTCGCAGAACGAAGATCAAAAATTTCCGACACTCTTGATTTTCAGTTTCACCTCAAAAAACCTAACATCCTTATTCGTTCTCCTATCACCATGAAATCCCGTATACTAGATAACTTGAGGATGCTGATTGCAAATCCGGTCAACGTTTTTAGCTTCAGTTTCGCAGAACAAAGGTCAAAAATTTGCGACACCCTTGATTTTCAGTTTCACCTCAAAAAATCTAACATCCTTATTCGTTCTCCTATCACTATGAAATCCCGTATCCTGGATAATTTGAGGGTGCTGATTGCAAATCCGGTCAATGTTTTAAGTTTCGGTCGGACAAAACGAAGATCAATAATTTCCGACGCCTGTGATTTTCAGTTTCACCTCAAAAAATCTAAAACCCTTATTCGGTTTCCTATCACTATGAAATTCCGTATCCTGAATAATTTGAGAGTGGTGATTGAAAATCCGGCCAATTTTTTAAGTTTCAGTCTCACAGGACGGAGATCAAAGATTCCCGTCACCCTCAATTTTCAGTTTCACTTCAAAGAATCTAAAACCTTTATTCGGTGTTCTATCATTATGAAATGCCGTATCCTAGATAATTTGAGGGTGGTGATTACAAATTCGGCCAATATTCTAAAAACAAATAATAAAAAATTTTTTTTTTGTATAAAGTTATATTCTTTTAAATGGGACACCCTGTCATATCACGAAAGGAAATGTATTTTTCTCTTGTTTTCAAAAAAATAGGGTTCCTTCACCTTATTTTGAGAGATTTTTGAACTGTTTAGCAAAGTTTCTAAAAGTATGGTCGACGATGTGTAACGTCGATTCTTATCTTTTTTTTCACTTCAGAGAAAATATGGGTGGCAAATGTTAGCTGGGACACACTACATGTCTCAATAAAAAACTTCCCAAACCAAAAAAAGCAAACTCATGTGGCTGTCCAACCGATTATGCGTTCTCTTACGCCAACCCACATCAGCACGACGAAAAAAAATTGAGCAACCCTCGTGACGAGGCAATCTTTATGCCGTCAACCGGATTACGAGGAAACATCGCAATATGGTCAGGGTTGCCATAAACTCTTATTTATATACAACAGATGCGTTTTTCCCCCTTTGGATCCGCAATAGCGGCGAGCGTCGTAAAAAAGGGAATCAACCCTCTGGAAGGATTATTGCCACCACCGTATGTGGACGTAGGACCAATTCTGGAGATTGCTCCACGCCATCTTGCTTTACAAAAAATTAACTTAGTACTTCCCACACACTAAGGTTTTTTTTTATAACTGAGCAGACCGCGCACGCAAAGCCTAAATACCAGAGTACCGCGGCTGCTGTGAAAGGGTTATCTTAGGGGAAGTTTGTTAACGCGAGATTTGAATGGACCAGTACCCGCAGGCCCAATGAATACATCTCCTAGCAGTCCATTCCAAGCCTTGGACATCCTGGGAATGAATGTGCAGTTGTATCGCTCAGTTCTTGATGTATGAAGAACGACCGTCTTAGGATGAAATACAGCGGTCGCACGGGTACATCTGATAGAAGCAGTGAGCGGCGGAACGATAGAGGATAGCTCAGAGGAGCAGATTCCGTTGGAATATCGGTAGAAGGGTGAGAGGTCATCAACAACACGCCGGTGAGAAAGTGGCTGGAGGTGGCGCGTTAAGACCGAGTCGCCAATTAGTCGAATTGCTCTTTTCTGGACGGTATCTAGTATAGACAGGGTAGTAGGGGTAGCAGCTCCCCAGACATGAGAGCAATACTCCAGGCAAGGTCTTATCTGGGCTTTATATAGCGTGAGGAGGTTACATTGTGAGAAATACTTTCTGGCTCTAAATAAGCTTTTTACCAGCAGCTGTTGCCATTGACGCGACGTGTCCGTGCTAGATCAGATTTTCTGTAATGTTGACTCCTAACAGCTTGAATGAGTGACTCCTTGGCAGAGCCCGGTTGTTCATTAGAACCTGGTGTTGGCTTGGGCACTTCTTGTTTGACAATGTACAATACTGAGTCTTGGAGGCATTAAATTCAACCATATTTTTAAGCCCCCAAGCGGTAATGGTACCGAGATCCATTGAAAGTCAAGCTGCCACTGCCAGTCTTCTGCGTTCCAGCTCCATGACAGAGATCGGCCTATTGCTCATGATGCTTGCATGCAGCGTACTGTCATCCACAGAACTGTGGATTGGGTTTGTAGTGCTAGAGAGTAGATCATTAATGTGAAGCAGAGACAATGTCGGAGCCAATACTGATCCCTGCGGAACCCGGTGATACCAGTTTATTATTTCCCATTGCTTGAAGCTATAGTCCCTCGGTTATTGTGGTAGAAAGGTATTATGCCGCTGTTATAAGAACACCAAATTTTAATGCTTTGCAACCCCCCACCCCAATTTACCCCCACCCAAGTAGAAAATGATCAGGAACCTTTAAAACGCTTAAAAATTCCGCTGCCCAAACACTGATTTTCAAAATTATAGCAGCATTGCCTACTGCGACCCCACAGCATATCACCACCAAAATTTCATCGAAAACCATGGAGCGGTTACTAAGATTACGAGGTTAGAAGAATTTCGACAAACAGACCGACGGAAATGAGTGACGTAAATTTTCGTTCTGTAGGTGGATATCATAAAACGCCCAAAAATCGTATTATTTCAATACCAAAAATTTTCGCGACCACAATACTTCCCTCACCTATCGGTGTGCGAAGTAAAAGCGTCTTCTTTTCTATTAAAATTATTCTGGTGTTTTTCAAGTAATTATTCTCACCTATGGTTCTGTATTAGGGGGCAGTTTCACAACCTCCTAATGAGTGTCAGATAGCTAATCTAGATTTTATTTTGGCCACTTAACATAAATAAGAAACTGTCAGAAACTCACTGTTAAGCTTCGTGTTCACGGTGATAGTAACTAATAATAATAGTCAGTGCTGTAGTCGTGTCATAAAAGTCGAATGTTTACACGTTGAAAAATATTGTGATAGTAGTAAGTACCGAACGCAAAGCTCACAGAGCAAGAAACTTTCTTCTGCATGATCCCTCTAAATATGGAGACTTTCAATATCCCTCTAGAAGCTTTATAACATTAAAATCTGTCAAGACACCTGTTATGGGAAACATAAAGTCTCGTGTCCACTAGCAAATAAAATTGCTAGAGTTACTCTCACAAGTCACTTGCTTAGCATGTGCACGACGTCATTAGAGAAATATTGCAGCAAAATTACTTGCACATAAAGGACTTGCAACTTGCTGAGAGTTTGTAGTGTACGCTGCTACTCTCAGCAAAATAGTTTGCCACAAAAATTTCGAGCCTGTTTCGAAAGTCTTGCAGCAAAGGAGTTCAAATATGGAGAAGTGCAACTGGATGACAGAAGACACGTGTCTTTTAATTGAAAATTTTGAATTATATCCTGAATTATACAATGTACATTCTCCAGAATTTAAGGACAGATTCAAAAAACAGAATGCATTACAAAAATTGGCTGACTTAATACTTTTACAGCGAAAATTCAAAGGAAGCTACATAATTTGGGAACGTAAAGTTAACCAAGAGTGCAGAGAAATTCAAAGAAAGAAAGTGGTCAAGGGACTAATGAAATATATAAGAATACTTGGGAGTTCTTTGACTCATTAAAGTTCATGTATTCCTAGAGTAGTTCTACGCTGAATCCACTTTCTCACCCAACATTTTCTCCGCCTTTTACTATATTTCTCTTGTTTTCTTTTTTTTTAATTAAATATAATATCACAACTACCGCAGCAGCTACAGATTTCTAGATCAGATCTTATCTATAGTGTACACGGAATCAGAACAATCAAACAATTGCGAAAGCAATTTCCTAGATTAAATTTGCGAACAATTAAAAATAGTGTAGACAAAGAAGCAAGTACTTGCTGCAAAAACTATCGCAAGTTACTTGCAAGTGGACACGAGGCTTAAAGAAAACAACATAAAGTGGTGCTAAACAAGAGAGATTTTTCAAATGTAGTATCATGTTCTGTGGACGGTGACAGTAGATCTGATAACAGGAGATAGTGTGATAGCCCTGTCGGGACAGTGCGGTAGCGACTATCACGTTGTCTATACGACGACATCTTTTGTGATAGTTGCTATCATGACAGCAACTATCGCAACAACTATCGCCGTGAAAACGAGGCTTTAGGCTATCTGATGCTTATCAGGAGGTGCTGAAACCACAGTATATCTATAATTGGATATACTGTGCTGAAACTAGCCTTGAGGTTTTTGCACAGTATATCCAATTATACAGTAGCACAACTCCCTAGAAATCATGCAGACAATTTGTCTCCGAAAAACTGGCCTCTCATAACCCCACGTCAGCTCTTCAGCACGAGCCGCGAGTATTGCCGTTTACGTTTTGAGCACAGGGTCGGCTTAGCAATAATCGAGTGAAGAAGCATATTATTGTGTCGCAATAAGTTTACCTAATGGATGCGATATGTCTCGTAAGTAGAGTAAATTTTGAGAGCAGTGTGTTAATCAGAACCAAAACAAGAAATAGTCGGTGTATGAAAGAAAATTGTTAACTCCGAGAAAATAGGTGGCTTTATTGTTTGTAAGTAACTTACAAAAATGCGAGATTCATTCAACTTTATTTTATCTTATCCTACTTAACCTTAAACATTTAAATAAATATAAAAACTTTATAATATCTTATATGATTCAAATATGGGTATATGTAACGACGTAGCGTCCAAAATAACATTTATATCTAGTTATCCCACAACCTTTAAATTTATCTTCATCAATCATCATAGAAAAATGTTTAAGGTACGAAAACGTGGTAAACAGCAAAACCGATGAAAACTTGTTAGGTGTACAAAAAAAAATAATGATCAATATGTTTATAACAACGATAAAATATACTAAACTGGTCGTTATTCAAAAAAAATTGCAAAACTGTTTTTTATCTAGTTTACCAAGACTACCTTTCCTTCTGTATTTGTATATTACATATGAATAGCCATATTGAACAAAAGAATCCATGTTTATAGAATAAAATGTTTTTTTTTTTGAAACTAGCATGTTGATTCTTTTTATTGTGAACTTTCTATTTGAGCATCCATTCAAATGGACTTCACTTCCTGCTTAAAATTTCATAATGTTGGAATGCATAATCACATTCATTTTGTTATTATATGTTGTGAAATATTTTTTGAACGTTGTGGTGCTGTGAAGAAACAGTGATGAATTATTATTCTGACTTTAGGCTCATAATTAAAGAACGACTTTCCGTAACGTCTTACTTTTCTAAAAACTGATAAAAGAAACACACAGCTACCCTAATACCCGACAGACTTTGTTAGAGACAAATGAAGCTATGCTACCACACTTCAATATTATTAATCGCATACCTGGCAGCATCTTGAGGAAGCCTAAAAAACTATAGTCACAGTTTTTGGAACTGTTAATACAGCCTACAGCGGCGCAACATTTGAGTTCACGAGTCCCGATATCCATATCAGCGTATCACTAAATTCCTTAATCCCGTTCTGTCAAAGACACTACCTTCACTCTCATAGACTGAACACGACTCAGGCGATCGCCGTGCTAAACATCCTGCGAACGATGCGCGGGATGCTATGCGCGAACCACCAAAATTCTGGAGAGTTGCGCTACTATATAATTGGATATACTGTGGTTTTTGCGGCCTGGTTCTTGTTCCCAAAATGTCTCAATCACAAAAACCGCTCAAGCAAGTCTTGAATATTCAAATCCACGACACAGTACAAAACCAAACCAGTAGAAAACACATACACAACGACCGACGTTCAATACCCACCATCAACATATCCGTTGTAAAGTATACATTTTCCAATAACGCACATTGTGATTATGGTGTATGTGATAAGTTTGATTGCATGCTTTCGATAAACAGCCGAGAACCGTCCACATGCCACATGACTGTAATTCGCCTTTTTTCTGTTTTTTCCAGTCCGGTTACACGACAGTATCCAGGAGGAGAATTTCCATTATTTAGTATTCGATTTGTAAGTATACTCACATAGTGTTCATTTGCATGCTCGAGTGGTAGTTAGGTATGCTACGATTACATGCTTTTATATGGTAACGACTAGTATAGTGAATGAATGGCGAGAAAAATAAGGTATACGCACGTTATAGTATAGGCCAAGTGGGGGTTTCGCGATTTACAGAAGTGTAGCAGAGTAATTTGAGAAGGTGTGA
The DNA here is from genome assembly GCA_951848785.1 of Callosobruchus maculatus. Taxonomy (NCBI): domain Eukaryota; kingdom Metazoa; phylum Arthropoda; class Insecta; order Coleoptera; family Chrysomelidae; genus Callosobruchus; species Callosobruchus maculatus. The sequence continues at coordinate 1,210,833 of CATOUR010000084.1, read as the reverse complement.
CTATTCTATTCTAAGGCGTTTGATAACGTAAAGTAGCCTAAACTGTGGGAAATCCTTATCTCCATGGGAGTCCCCTACCACTTAGTATTTCTCATACAGCAACTCTATGAGTCTAGCTTGGCTCGTGTAAGTATTGATGGTAACCTGTCTAGTCAAACTGCAACCAGAAGAGGAGTTCGTCAGGGATGTGTATTATCTCCGATGTCATTTAACAGTTACTCTGAATTTGTGATGAGACAGGTATTGGACAACTGGAATGGCGGTATAACTATTGGCGGAAGCAAAATATCCAACTTAAGATTTGCTGACGATGCAACCCTTATTGCTGCTTCTCAGGAAGAACTAGTAGCTCTATTGAACGTTTTAGAACAACACAGTGCTGCATACGGTCTTGGTATTAACTACAATAAGTCCAAGGTTATGATCGTAGACAGAGAGCACGATAATCATCGAGAAATAAAGTCAATAGGCTGTTGTGAAGTACAAAGTTTTGTGTACCTCGGTTCTTTGATCGACATTTTGGGTAGCCGTGAAAATGAGATTCGACGGCGCATTTAACAGGCACGTATGGCCATGACAAAGCGTACTAAAATATGGCGTGACCATAACGTCAATGAAGCAACCAAAATGTCGATGATTCAGTCTCTTGTGCTCTCCATATTTTTGTATGCCTCCGAAACTTTGAGAGGCAGATCGAGCTCGCATAGACACTTTTGAAATGTGGACGTTAGGGAGAATGCTGAGAGTTCCTTATATCGCCCATCGAACTAACGTCTCCATACTGGATGAGCTCGGTAATCCAAAGAGACTATCCTCCATTGTGTCGACGAGAATGCTTATATTCTTCGGACATATTCACAGAAGCAATAATATGGAGAAACTTATAGTTCAGGGTGATGCCCCGAATGGGCGGCGCCGTGGCCGCTCCCCTACACGCTGGGTGGATACGACGAAACAGTTGCTGGATATGAGTATCAAGAGCGTCACTAAACTGACAGTAAATCGCGAACGTTGGCGAGCTACAGTTCTCAAAACTATTGATAATATTCGTGTCGACAATGCTCTAGCTCCGACTTAATGCATTTTACGAGTTCGCAACATGTCTATTAAGACATTACGACTATAATGATGATGCCCAAATAGTAAAATGATAGGAAGAACTACAAGGATGCCGATTTGCCAAGGAAACGCTTGCATGTTCTGGCATGTAAATTCACTGAAAATGTCCACTTTTGATCGCTGCCAACATGTCAAATACTGAAAAATGTGGTGACTTCAAATTAGAAATAAATGCTTGATGGATTGTTTACTTTTCGATACAGTGATCATTTTCAAAGAACTATATTGCCATCTCTACATCAAACTCGGTACTTATAGAAGACTACTGGCCCGTGTCGAAAAATGATGGGTCATTTGAACCACCAGGTGAACTATCTAGAATGATGTAAGAGTATAAAATAATAAGATTCGGCACTGTGCCGTCACTTATAAGCTGTCCAACTGAGTGCAGGTATGAATTCAAAAGTAGAGTTAGAGTGTAAATTTTGGTCATATATTTTTGTACGATATTTTTAACATCGATAAATCCATGAAAAATAATAAGAAAACGCGCAGTGCCCTACAAAAATGGTGCGCCACAAAGTCGGTTTGTTCACTTTTTCACTTTTAGAGAAAATGGTGGAGGAGCATGCATTACATGCAGCATTACAATAATGGTGGAGGCACCCACAAAATCTAATGGACGGCTTTTTCCAGAAAGTAACCAACCCAGTTAAAAACTAACAAAGCTACAGGCATTGATGCTATTTCTGCTGAAACGTTAAAATGCTTGGGTGACGACGGCATCTCTCCTTTACATAATATTTGTAAGAGTGTCTGGTCCTATGGTGTTTGGCCAGATGAATGGTGCACATCAATTTTTGTTCCACTTCGTAAAAAGGGATCTCTAACAAATCCAGACAATAATTATCGCCTACTTTCATTAATCTCTCATGCAAGTAAGGTTCTACTATATATTTTACAATCTCGTTTGGAGGGTTTTATTGGCTGGCAAATTTCTCAGGTGCAGGCAGGTTTCGTGAAAGGACGCGGTACGCATGAACAGACCTTAAACTTAAGACAAATTTTTGAAAAAGCCAGAGAGAATTATTTTCCAGTGTTTATCTGCTTTGTGGCCTGCTAAGGCGTTTGATAACGTAAAGTGGCCTTAACTGTGGGAAATCCTCATCTCTATGGGAGTTTCTTATCACCTAGTGTTTCTCAAACAGCAACTCTACGAGTCTAATTCGGCTGGTGTAAGAATCGATGGTAACCTGTCTGGTCAAACTGCAACCAGAAAAGGAGTTCGTCAGGGATGTGTATTACCTCCGATGTTGTTCAGCATTTACTCTGAATTTGTGATGAGACAGGTATTAGACAACTGGAATGGCGGTGTAACTATTGGCAGAAGCAAAATATCCATCTTAAGATTTGCTGACGATACAACCCTTATTGCCACTTCTTAGGAAGAACTAGTATTGAACGTTTTAGAACAACACAGTGCAGCATATGGTCTTGGTATTAACTACAACAAGACCAAGGTTATTATCGTAGATAGAAAGCATGACAATCATCGAGAAATAAAGTCACTAGGCCGTTGTGAGGTAGTTCAAAGTTTTGTGTACCTCGGTTGTTTGATCGACAATTCAGGTAGCTGTGAGAATGAGATTCGACGGCGCATTCAACAGGCACGGGTGGCCATGACAAAGCTTACTAAAATATAGCGTGACCATAACATCTTTAAAGCTACCAAAATGTCGCTGGTTCAGTCTCTTGTGTTCTCCATATTTTTGTACGCCCCGGAAACTTGGACTGTTAAAAAGGCAGGTCGAGCTCGCATAGATGCTTTTGAAATGTGGACGTGGAGGAGAATGCTGAGAATTCCTTATACCGCCCATCGAACTAGTGTTTCCATACTGGATGAGCTCGTTAATCCAAAGAGACTATCCTTCATTGTGTCGATGAGAATGCTTACATTCTTCGGACATATTCACAGAAGCGATAATATGGAGAAACTTGTAGTTCAGGGTCACGCGCCGAGAGGGCGGCGCCGTGGCCGTTCCCCTACACGCTGGGTGGATACGACGAAACAGCTGCTACATACGAGTATCAAGGGCGCCACTGAACTGACAGTAAATCGCGAACGATGACGAGCTGCAGTTCTCAAAACTATTGATAATATTCGTGTCGGCAATACTCTAGCTCCGACTTAATGCATTTTACGAGTTCACAACATGTCTGTCAAGGCACTGTGACTATGACGATGATGAACATACAAATCCAAAAACAGTTGTTTTGTTTGGTTTGTATATCATAGAACATTAACCTATAGAATGCTGTTGTCAGCCTTGACAGTGACAGCACGGCAAGGGTCATGGCTATCTGCACAAAATATGAGTATAGAGATACATAATATAGATCACAGCGCAAATCTAGTACTTTATGGGAGGTAAACGTTAAGGACATAAACATTATGTTACCTTCAATGCTTAGTTTCCTTTTACACCGCATAGGTTGAGTATTGTTTCTTAGTTCTGCCCTGTTGTACACTTTTTTCTACCCTGCCGCTGTCAGGGCAAATCAAACTATCCCAAAATGGCGTCGCTGATGTCAGATATTTCAAAACGTCATCACTAAAGAACCGACCATGAGTAACACAGCTGATTGTTTGTTGAGCCCTCTAATAGTGTTGAGGCTCAAAAATGTGATCATTAAAATGTGCCGCTGCTATAGCATTTTGGAGACCACTGGTTTAGCTTCAGGATTCGCTTTTATTATCCCGGTCATTCCCTCTGACAGTATTTCACACTTAGTGCAACGTTATTGTTATGAAATGTGCTTCACTGCAGCTTCCGTTCCCTCACAGTGGAAACTGAGGTCATTAAGGTCCTTTTAATGAAACTTTCAGACAAGATAATAACACTAGAAGAGTACGATGTAAAAAGGGTTTCGGAATGTGTAAAACTACCATTCAGTCTTCATGTTCTCGAACATGTCTCCAGTTATTTCTGCATTATGTTGTTCTAAAACGTTCAATAGAGCTACTAGTTCTTCCTGAGAAGCAGCAATAAGGGTTGTATCGTCAGCAAATCTTAAGTTATTGGCTTCCGCCAATAGTTATACCGCCAGTCCAGTTGTCCAATACCTGTCTCATCACGAATTCAGAGTAAATGTTAAATAACATCGGAGATAATACGCATCGCTGACGAACTCCTTTTCTGGTTGCTGTTTGACCAGACAGGTTACCATCAATTCTTGCACGAGCTGAGCTAGACTCATAGAGTTGCTGTATGAGAAATACTAAGTGGTAAGGGACTCCCATGGAGATAAGGATTTCTCACAGTTTAGGCCACTTTACCTTACCAAACGCCTTAGAATAGTCCACAAAGCAGATAAAAACGGGAAAATAATGCTCTCTGGCTTTTTCAATAATCTGTCTTAGTTTAAGATCTGTTCACGCGTACCGCATCCTTTTACGAAATCTGCCTGCGTCTGAGAAATTTGCCAGCCAATGAAACCCTCCAAACGAGACTGTAAAATATATAGTATAGCAGAACCTTGCTTGCATGAGAGATTAAAAACTGATATCAGTAGGAAAGTGTTTATCAAAATTGAATGGTTATATGATGAAAACTATGTATCACAAAATACATCATCCTAGCGCAAGCCCTAATGGTCACAATATGTTTGTAAACGACCCATTATATCTGTCCCTGGCTTTGAAATCGAACTGCCTGTTTCCGATAGGCAATAACAACAGTAACAATGGTTTCTGTTTTCATCAAATCCGTAATCGTTTCAATCGGATTGTGTTGATAGGTATTATTGGATGAACAGAAATATATACGAGTATGTCAAGGACGAGGTCACTGAATCTGGGACGAATAAACATTGCGTTATGCAGATATGGACCAAGAGGGTTTTAAATCTGGTAGTTTGTCTGATCCTCAGAGGAAGAGCTAAAGATATACCACTGGTAAGTGAAATCCTAACACAGAGAAAAAGAAAGGGTAGGACTAACACAATAATAAATCATTTGCATTGAGTAGTTTATAAAAAAGTATAACAGATCAATAATGGGTGGGCCCTCCATATTGACGAATGCACTCCTCTAGCCTAGGCGGCATGCTCGTAATCTGGTTTTTGATAAGCTCTAGAGGTACAGCCTCCTAAGCTGGCCTCACAGCATGTTCCAGTTTGTCCAGCGTGGTCGGAGGATTGGGTAAAAGGCCTATGTATTGATCGATCCAATCTCATACTTTTTCAATTGGTGCTAAAACGGATGATAGCGGAGGCCATGGTAGTACCCTGACTTCAGCTTCCTGTAGGAACCTCATCGGTACCCTTGCAATATGAGGACGTGCATTATCTTGCTGGAAGGATTCCTCTTCAAGGCCTCGGACATATGGAACGGCAATTGGTTCTAACACCTCATTCACATAAGGTTGTGCAGTCATTGTGCCAGGAATCACAAGTAAATGTGACCTGCTGTTGAATGCAATGGCACCTCAAACCATCAAACTAATAGGACGGTGTACACGGCGCTCAACAGCAAACTGGAAATCACGTCGTTCACCCCATCGTCGTCTTACGCGTTGGTGTCGATTATGTGCCTCCAGACAAGACCTGGACTCGTTGGAGAAGGCCGTCTGACGCCATTCGGCACATTGTCGGTGTTCTTGACACCAGTCAAACCGTTGGCGACGATGATTTGCACTGAGTGGAAGCACTAGATGCGGACGATATGTTCATAAGCCCATTTCACTCAATCTGTAGTACACCGTGTGGATTCGAATGGGCCTCCCTATGGCTGCATACATAGCGTCAGCAACAGCTCGAGTGGATCGCATTCACGCTACACCCCATGGTTATAGCACTTGCTCTAAACTAGAGGGCATGTTTACACAACCAATTCATCTCTTTTACACAACCAACTGGTCTCTCGTTACACTTGCAACAGATGTCATCGTTTTTGAATCGACAAAAAGCCATGCTTTATTCTTACACGTCTAGGGTTCTTTAGAGGTGCCATGTAGGTAAATAGTGTCTGAATGAAGAAAAAGCGTTACGTGTGTACTAGAGATGGTACTGCCAAGCTGTGTATAGATTGTCGAAGCAAATATATCCATTTTTTTCTAGGTGTTAGGATTTCACTTGCGAGCAATATATATTTGTACCAGTTAGGTAACAAAACGGTTAATAATTGGGAATGCGGCAAATAAACGCAAAAGTGGACTCTTTTAACTTTATTCCAAGCTTTCGGAAACTTATGATTCCATCATCAGGGCTACAATAGAAATTTAGAAAATGAGGAACAATCTTAATAAATTGGTGTTATGTACTTACAAAAATTAGCGAAATTGCTGCGTAAAGATGGTCAAAGGGAGAGTCTTCACAATATAGCACAATTTATGTGAAAACACAAATTCATTGTCGAAAACATTGGATTGATAATAAAAAGGGACTTTAAGGGCCGGTTGTATAATGCAAGCTTAAGCTTCGGCTTACAGTAAGCCGACGTTAAACCACGTCAGTTGCAAAACGTCCGTTGTACAATGCTGGCTTAGCCCCCCACTCCAAGCTTAACACGAGCTTAGGTAAGCCGAAGCTTAACGCGAGCTGAGCTGAGGTTTAAACCGAACCTGATACAAGTGACATGATATGTCAGGAAGAAACCTTCAAATTGCTTGTCACTTCATTAGGTCATATTTTTTTAAAGATTTGTGTCTAATTTAACAAAGAGAGCAAATTAAAGAACAGTGACAGTCACGGTCGTTGCCGAAATTTGACGCACTGTCATAAGTGCCTAACCAAAAAGGGTAATTTTTCAGATGATTATGTCAGTACGTATTGCTTCATTGATGCCAACTGTAGTGAATTTCATTATCAACCAGGTTTAACTAAGCCGACCACTGTATAACGGGTGTCGACTTTAAGCCTGAGCTTAGCTAAGCTTAGGCTTAACAAAGCTCGTGCTAAACCCTCATTTGTACAACCGGCGCTAAAACAGTTTAAATACATTAAAATCAGATATCTGTTGTAAAATTTGTTAATTAATATCTTAATTAACCACGTGGAAACGTCGTAATTGAATGACGTGAATGACATCCAGAAACAATGACACTTGTCACTTATCAATCATTTATGACAGGTGACACGGATTGAAATAATTACGCAGCAATATCGCTAACTTTTGTAAGTACTTAACACCAATTTATTGAGATTGTTCCTCATTTTCTAAACTTCTATTGTAGCCCTGATGATGGAATCATAAGTTTCCCAAAGCTTGGAATAAAGTTGAAAGAGTCCACTTTTGCGTTTATTTGCCGCTTTCCCAATTATTAACCGTTTTGTTACCTAACTGGTTTTTGTTTCGGCAGTGACTACCACTCTTCTACTATATTTGTACCTATATGACATGGACGTAAACATGGTTCCTTTATGTAAAAGATATCTTCAGATTTAACGGTCCACACAAACTCAGATCTGCGGTCAGAAACCTTTTCATCATTTTTATTTCAAGCTGTTAAAAGTTTTCAGACTTTGCTCGATACTTTCGGCAACTTTTCGAAAGCCACCATCTGTCTGCGGTCTCATTTTACAAGCACATATTAATAGAAGTTGACCCCGTTTAGGAGTTTGGACTTACAGAAAGAACGAACAAGAAAATATGAGTGTAGAGTTTTTTTCTTGAAGGAAAATAATATAAAATTTCAGTCAAATCAAGAGTCTAGCAATCTTAGCAAGGATCTATAACAGCAATATTTATGGGTAGGAATATATTAAAGAAAGAGGTTAATATTTAAATGCAGTGCTTCTACTCATTGCAAATCATCGTCGCCAACGGTTAGATTGGCGCCAAGAACACCGACAACCCATATAACACTATATGGATATGTACATCCGTAGAATGTACATCAGATATTCCAGTTTGAATATGTATATTTTGAATATTCATAGGGCGTTAAAATTCGCGACAAATGTACATGAAATGTAAATTTGTTTAAGTCTATTTTACACCCTTTAGACATATTCATTGTATGTACATTGTATATACTTTGGTATGTAAGTATATACATGGTATATATGTAACGGTTCACCCGTTTTCAAAATTATTTTTATATTATTTACTTGGCTATCATATAAAAATAGTTTACAACTTCCATTTTTAGCAACTGCTTCCTCATTATACTAGGACATTTTTATAACTATTTTGCTTCTCACCTCTACCTTTTTCCCATCTCTACTTCCTTCAGCTGGAAATGATATTAATTATACACACTGCGCAAGTGCGCCAAATTTTGGGAAAATCTAATCAGTGGGGGGGTATGCTCTCTCTCTACCGACGTTAGCGTCTAGATGAAATGTAATGGTTTATTCCTTTTTGCTTTCTGAACTCAAACAGTAAAGACATATAGAGTAGCTATGTCTCTCTAAGATAATTTTTGTGTCTGTGCCAATTATGTGATAGTCAAGGGAAACCACCCTTTTTTTCGGGGTGCCAACATCAAGACAACTTTTTTTTCGGGGTGCCAACATCAGGACCACTTTTCTCGGGGTGCCACCATCAAGACCACTTTCTTCTGGGTGCCACCAAGGAAAACCACACTTCTTTAAAAGGGCATCACACCTCTTCCGTGCCACCATCATGAACACTTTTTCGGGGTGACACCTCCTGAACTCCTTCTGAAGAAGCCAGCCCTTTGGAGCACCACCTTCTCTTCGGAAGGGCACCACGAGGACTTCCCTCCGAAGCTAAGTTAAAAAAAAATAGATAGAATGTACTGCATTCATATACACTGAAATAAATCTTTATTAAACCATTGTTGTCCTATTTTTCATTTCTTGGCGGCTAGCTAGACTCACGCACACACGCACGCACCCACATACCCTTGTCTCATACAATTCGATTGAGCTGCTGGTAGCTATGAATAATTTTACTGTTACATATATTATGAATATACATGTTCATACCTAGACTATGTTACATATACTATGCATGTATATTAGACGTACATATGTACTATGGATATGCCATGGATGTGAAAGTTCGCGACAAACGTACATGCAATGTATATTTTTTTGATGTCTATTTGACATCCATTGGACACTCCTCCTCCATTTGTGGACATACATATCCATCGATTCGATATCCAATATATGTACATTGTATATACTTTTGTTATTTGGGAATGGCATGTTGAGTGGCATCAGACGGCCTTCTCCGACGAGTCCAGGTTTTGTCTGGGGGCACATGACGGACGCCAACGCGTAAGACGACGACGGGGTGAACGACGTGATCTCCAGTTTGCTGTTGAGCGCCTTGTACATGGGCGCCGTACAGGGGGGGCACTTGCCCCCTCCCCTGCAAATCAAATCTAACATACATACATGGAAACTGTTACTTTCCCCTCCTCCTGCGAGCGCAATTAAAATTTTCCTTTCTTTGCCACCTACGACTTGTTCCGTTGAATGTTCATTCAGTACGCTAAGGAGGGTCAATACTTGGTTGAGGTCAACAATGAGCGAAAATCGATTGACTGGTTTATGTATGCTCAACGTTCGCAGAAAAAAAATGACTGTTATAAAACGCAATTCATAAAAACAGTAATCAAAAAATTTGCGCAAGACCGAAGAAAGCTAAAGTTCGATTTCGAATAACTTCTCTAGTCTTTTTTTCTAACAGTGAATACAAAATGCAGATTTATGTTTTATAGCTAGTTATTTTTTCAGATGTAGTTTTTTCTTGTTCTTTTATTATTTTTGTTCTCTATTGTTCTGTACTTTTGTTCTTTTACTGTTTTTGATTTAGATTCTGTACTAAGTATGAGTATAACTCTATTGTTGATGTATTTCTGTTACTTAAGATGTTTACCTCTTTTATTTTGCATACGTTCTATGTTATTTTTTGTTTAAATACAGAAAAAAAAATTCATGACAAGAAATATTATTTTTGCCCCGCTCCCTGGTTTTTTTTGCCCCCCCCCTTGGCTTTTTTTCTGGTGACGCCCATGGCCATGTACATGGTCCTTTTGATTTGATGGTTTGGGATGTTATTTCATTCAACAACAAGTTACCTTTACTTGTGATTCATGGCACAATGACTGCGCAACGTTATGTGAATGAGGTGTTAGAACCAATTGCCGTTCCATATGTCCGAAGCCTCGAAGATGGTTTCTTACAGCAAGATAATGCACGTCCCCATATTGCAAGGGTATCGATGAGGTTCCTACAGGAAGCAGAGGTCAGGGTACTCCTCTGGCCTCCACGATTACCCGATTTATCGCCAATTGAAAAGGTATGAAATTGGATGGGTCGATACATGGGCGATTTACCCAATCCTCCGACCACGCTGGATGAACTGGAGCATGCTGTGAGGGCAGCTTGGGAGGCAGTACCTCTAGAGTTTATCAACAACCAGATTACGAGCATGCCGCGTAGGCTAGAGGAGTGCATTCGTCAACATGGAGGGCCCACCCACTATTGATCTGTTGTATTTTTTATAAACTAACTTTATTATCATCATCATCATCATTTCATCAATCGCAACTCTTTTTTTCTAAGTGTTCGGATTTCACTTGCCAGTAGTATATTATTTTGATTTTATTTCCTCAGTCTAGTGGTAACAAAATAATGGTAATATTATACGAACCCCTATTATTACCGTATCTATCCATCGAAATATAGAAATTACTAACCCACTAATGTAAACTGAATGCCTATAATGCCTATTTCCTATCGTCATATGAGTGGCTAACTCCTACTACCTACATATGACCTAGATACGGAATTGGA